>JAPSGF010000003.1:13835967-13896734 GCA_035772895.1 Perdix hodgsoniae
AACAGAATGGTGGATTTAAGTATGTTAAAATTATGCATAGCAAGAATTTTTCATTAGACTGTTTTTCTGTTTTTACAAATTACAAGGCATATAAACATGCTGTGAGTGTTGCTGCTACTTTTGATATATAATTTGGGGGGGAAGGGGGGGGGGGGAAAAAGAAAAAAAAAAAAGAAAGAAAAAAAGAAATAAGGAAAAGAGAGGGAAAAGAGAAAGTAAAGGAAAAAAAAAAAACAGAAAAGGAAAATAAAGGGAAAAAAAGTTAGAGTCGTAGCTCTTAAATTTTGTCCTTGATTTAATATCAGTACAGAACATGTACGTGTATTTCAGTGCAGAAGCACACATACATACGCATCTATGTTTCTCCTTTATGCAAGGTACTGTGGATAGAGAACAAGGAAAGTTTTTATCCACAGACCAACATGCTATTCTATATAAATTTGGTATATCTGAATGCATGTTATAAAAATACATCCTATGAAAATATGTGTACAAAAAAAAAGGGTACAGAAGATAGAACAGCATGAAAAAATATAACGTATTGCTCATGAGCACTGTTTTTGTTTCCCTATCATGTACACAAAGAAAATGATGGCAGAGAACAGGAAATGCAATACAAGGGCAGCTCTTCAGTCAAGAGATACCATTCCTAGACAGCTTGAAGCATTCTTTCACCTAGCCCTTGTAATGTCAAGCCTAATGCATTCTGGTTCCTGCAATCTGCTGGGAAGAACTTTATCCCAGTTTTGTACAATTCTGAGTTGCCCTTGCCAGTATTTATAGTATACACAGAAACCTTGGGTCACTCTGAATCACTTCAAGGCTACTTTTTTTCTTTATTTCTAAAGAGATGTAAGCTACGTCGTCCAGCACAGACAACGTATGAAAGGAATTCAACAATTTTGCTAAGTGACTGCTGGACAATATGCTGCATCACATGGTAAAAGATTAAGAAAAGGATTAAAAATGTCAAAGAATAAAGGGTGGAACAGCAAGCCCTCAAATTAAAGTCTGGTTTTACAGAACTCAAGAGAGATAGAAAGGACGTTTTTAACCCCTTATATTCAAGTTCAGAAAAAGATAATCTTCCAGAGTTTAGTTAGTCCTTCATTTGTATGGCCTCTCCATTGCTTCCACCAGAAAAAAATCCTCAGAAATTAAAGCTGACTGTACTAGAATATACCTTAAAATTAGATTAGGCTAGATTAGATTCAGATTAGATTTGTTTTTACCAACACTGGTAGATCTCCTATAGAAGCTGTGTTGAAATTATTTAAAGAATAAATAAAAAAAACAGAAGTATAAAAAAGCATCCAAGAAGTTGGAGCTGGCAGTGCTGCTGTTTATCATGGAAGCTCTGTCTGTGTACCCTGCCTCCACAGCAGACACATTGTGACTCTGCTGTATACATTAATGTGAAAGTGCAGAACTGAGTAAACAACATACAGTACAGTAATATAATGCAATATAATCTATTATAGTAAACAATATCAGAAAACATTGCTAAAATGATTAACAGAAGGAAAAAAATCACTCAGAAATTTAAAAACTTTTCTATGATGTGTGCTTCTCCGTTAAAAACAAGTAAATTCAAATTGGAATCCTTTTGAAAAAAACAGATTGAGAGATTATTATCTTTACAGTCATTCATTGGAGATAAATTTTATTTGAGCATGGATGAGGAGAACAGCTTTGGGAAAACAGAGGTAGTTCTATATTCCTTACTCCAGTGTACTAAGCTCTAGCAGCCAGCACACTCAGCTATCTGGAATACTAGAAGACAAGCACAAAATTTTGCCTATATCTCTTTTGGTCAGCCTTTTGATGGAGAATGTTGCACGGATAATAATCTGTCCCTTTTGTTTTCACTTCCCTAGTGATTTTTCTTCCATTCTTTACTTTGTGCAAGGTGGAGAAGATAAGGGGGAAAAAAAATGATAAAAAAAACTGCTTCTCACAGAAGTCTCAAAAATTATCTTTAATGTGGACCCTCAGTTCCCAGAGGATTGATTTTGACATTTCTACTAGCTTCAGTGTAAGACATTTAGAAAACAAGATGGTGAGAAAACTCACACGCCTGCTGGAGCACCTCAAGACACAAGCACTGCCCCAGATGAAGTCTCAGACACCCCTCAGTCAGCTAGTAGACATGTGATTATACTACACTGAGTTCCCCAGATATCAAGAATCTTTCTGTTAAAATGCTTTCTTTACTTCCATGACTTCCATTAAAAGTATTTTACTTTCATGATAATAATATTCCATTCCCCAAATCCTAAATTTGATGGGCTCATTACATTCAACACAAATAATTGTACTTCAAGGCTCTGTGTTTCTAATGATTTCATGACTTAAAGAATTTCATAGTAGTTAACGTCAGCAACTCTAGAACATGTTTTAACTTCCATAGAAGTGTAGGTTTTAACAGCCAATACCTTGAGAGAGGTGGAGGTAGAGGTGGACACAACACAGGTGTTGCCCAGAGAGTGGAGAATATCAGAGAGAGCAGGAGATGCACTAAGAATACGCAACAGCAATACTGCAACATCCTCACAATCCAACCAAATCAAAGGGAAACACATATTTCTTCATCATGCAACCTTTCTTCTGAGAGCCCTCCTTCTAAGTGTACCTAATGATGATTTGGACCCACTATATTGATTCACCCGTGCTTACTGTTGCTATATCTATATAACCTATTTTTATTTTCTCTTCTTCAGCTCTTCCCACACAAACATAAAGTTTCTCAGGAAGAACTGCTATGTGCAAGCTCACTTCTCCCTTTTATATTTTCCCTGCATGACTTGGAATAACACAATCTATGAACTACTCTCCTCTCCAGTATTTTCAACAGGCTGAAGCTTATATCTTCAGCTGGTTCATCTCATTCACCACTGTCACTGCATTTCTGCTGTTGTATTATTTTGACTCATGGGCCATGCCCTCACATATGTTCCATTATTTATATATACTTAGAGTGTGTGTGTTCATATAATATATATGTGAACATGTATTTTGTATGTATATAAATAAAAATGTGCACGTGTATGGGCATGTACACACACACAGCATACATAAAACCTTAGAGCCACACTAAAGGCGCTGTTTTCTCCAGAGAACATTGTAACAGAGTGGAGGGAGGGAAGAAGTCTTCCTTTTTGCTCCTGTCACAGGACAAACAAGACTGTGACTGATTGCAACACAGGGCACAGTCTTTGCTTCCCTCTATATTTTTCCAACTTTTTTTCACTAAAGGGGCAAGCACAGGAAGAAGCGCTGGAGTCTGATGTAGGATAAAATAATAAAATGTGTTTTTATGGCACTGCACATTGCCCATCTCCTCAGCATCTTTCAAAGGTTGCATTACCCAAGGCAATATAATTCTTATTTCACTGGCATCTGCCAGTGATCCTTGAGAGTTTCACTTTCCAGTTGAGGTGTTCTCTTACACTGTGCACACGTGAACCAGAACAGCCCAAAAGACGGAAGCTCAGCGTGGCCAAACACAAATGATCCAAGCAAGAAACACTCTTCTTCAGGCTACACAGCTCTACAATTGTGCTCACTTCCTGTTCAGGAGCAGACTGATCCCCTGAGGGCTATGAATGCATATCCTCCTTCCTAAAATGAACACTGGACTAGGTGACCTTTTGAGGTCCCTTCCAATCCCTAATGTTCTGTGATTCTGTGATTTTCACATTCCCATGCTTCAGAATATATTTGGAAAATGAATTGGTTTCTTTCAAGTTAGAAACATAAATAATTTGTATCTCAGGAAAGTTTAAAAAATGGATTATTCTATGAAAAAGCATATAAATCATATTAAGAACAATTTATATATATATATATAGAGAGAGAGAGAGAGAGAGTAATCCTAAGGAAATTGAAAATTTCAGTACTTTGAAACTTCTGAAGAAAACGTAATATTATTTACATAGTACTTTATAGATTTATCACTGGGTATTGCTGGCAAAAAAAAAGATGGATGGTTTTGGCCTGACATATCTGTAACCTTGATTTAGAACTTTGTTTAAATATTATCAAATTATAATCCGCATTAGAATTCATTAGGATTCAAGTTGAAGATGTATTATCCTGTAAACTGTATCTGAAAAAGCCCAGTCTTTCATTAGCAAGAAATCTACCTAAATACCATGTCTTTATATCACATAGCTAGATATTTTTATTGACTAAAAAGGTTTCGTGTTGGGGAAAACAAGCTACTTTATTGATTTCTGACAGCATTTCCTCATAAAACTAAAATTGTTTGGTTGTTTTTCATTCAATACAATGAGATTTAAAAATTCATTTATATTCAGTTTAGAACTGAATAACAAACTACTTGAATATTTTTTCTTAATGAATAAGGTGATGCCAGTAATATTTGTTGGACAGGTTTCATCTTCATGTGTAAACAATTTTTTTTTTAAAAAAAGAGCCACAAATAAAATCTGCATTTGCATCTACCTATCAATATAACAACTGAATCTCCATCATAGCTCTTCCATCATAATGTCTTTTTTTTATCATTATTATTTTTATTATTTTATTATTATTATTATTATCAAATTAATTTCACAGACACTCAGTAGTTCCATTTCAGGTTCCAGGCAGTGCTAAAGAATTTAGTGGTACAAAAAACACTCATTAATCACAGTCACGGTATTTACTTCAGTAAAGAAAAAACTTGAATGAAATGTAGTAGCTTCTGATGCAAAGATCAAGTTGTGTTTGACGTAACTGTATTTTGTGACCCCATTTGTATTTAAGTGCTATCACCTCTGCTGTACAGCATCTGGGAAGATTTTTTTCAAAATCAGCAAATGCCTTGCACAAAGCTCATAAGAACATTTCCTAATTGCATAATACTTTAAAATTATT
The DNA here is from genome assembly GCA_035772895.1 of Perdix hodgsoniae. Classification (NCBI taxonomy): domain Eukaryota; kingdom Metazoa; phylum Chordata; class Aves; order Galliformes; family Phasianidae; genus Perdix; species Perdix hodgsoniae. The sequence continues at coordinate 13,840,849 of JAPSGF010000003.1, forward strand.
TTTTCTCAGACAGCCATAATTTTTTTTGTATGTGTTATGTGTCTTTAAAAGTTAATTTAATATAATCTCAAGGTACAACCATGATTTTGTATTCATGCTATTGTACAAGCATCAAATGCAGGAGGATAATTTTGAAACTACCACCATTCTCTAATCATCCATTTCTTTGCCTCATCTTTCCTAAGTTTCCATTAAGGGCAAAATTGCTTGTATTTATGATATTTTTTTTTTCTTGTAAGATATTATTATTATAACATAGCTTTAACGTTATTTTTCTTTAAATCAGTGACATGCTAGTTTATTTCAATTTAAATTAGTTTTAATAAAGGGATATATATTGAAAAGAGTAAGTCTGGTAAGGAAAATTCAGAAAATTCCAAGAGATACTGGATACATGGCTAACGTTCAAATGAATTTTTAATGGAAGTAAATGATAAGCAGAAAAAAATCTTTCTTTAAACAGTTGCCTTTTTATCCTAAAGATGACAAGCCAGACATTTCAGGTACTGTACAGCAGGTCCCTAGAAGTCCCTGCTGTTTTTCCAAAAGGTAAAGAGAATTTGTAGGGTTCAAATGCAGCCTACATTTCAATTTCAAATGTAGTCTTTTGTATGTGACCGATGTTTACTGATATGAGCAAAGATGACGTTCTCTAACCCAGTGCTGACTAGAGTACAAAGAGACATGTTAGAACACTCTGCAAGTTGCAAGTGCTATGAAATATTCATTGGACACTTCAAGGGTTGTTTTCTTTTTTTCCACATGAAAGTGCTTTGCTTGTTGTAGCTGATTTTTTCCAGAGCTCACAAAAAGGTATTTGCCAACACCACCTTTTCCTCCTCTAATACTACTAATTGAAATGAAACAAAATACTTTGCACTGTGTTAATTGTTAACTTGTGATATTTAATAGTGTCACAATTTTTTGCACACAGGAACATCTTTGCCTGACTAAGAAACTGTAGATTAGGTACCAGATGTCTGATAGAATCATATCTTATTACTAATTAATACTAGACAGGATAAGTCATTAAATAGACCCCAAAGCCCATCTTTTTCATGCATACCCAACTGTAAGATGTGTGTGTCAGATCTTTGTGAACAGCTACTTTGTTGGCAGTTGAATCTGATTAGACTTTCCTTCTCAGACATCTTTTTTTTTCTCCACCAACACTGAGAAATCAAATTTTCTACTGTTTGACTGAAAAACTGGAAAACTAGTGTAGCTATATGAACAATGAACTGCTTTTTTTTAAAATCCCTGGTTTTGTACTTTCCAAAGATTTCTCTGAATAATGTCAACTCAGAAAAATTTCATGGAATTAAAACTACTTAAACTTCATTTTTTATTCTGAACTTAGGAGTTAAAGAATGCATGGAAATAAACAGTCATGATAACTCATACAGAATTCACAGATTCATTGATCTACTTTATTTGCATATAATGCATTTAAGACTGGGGCACAGTCAGCATTGGGATTTTTCTGAGAATTTTGTCTGCAATCAAATCAGTGACTTTATTTGTAAAAACATTTTTACCATCTGAATTAAATGTCAGTTGAAAAGTAGCATTTGCAAAAGTGAACCTGAAAGAGGAAACTCTGATTCCACCAATAAAATTTAAGTGAAATCCATCCAAAAATCTGAATAATAATAATAATAATAACAGTAAATAAAATAAGAATAAAAATAAAAATCTCATGCAAATGTCTTTAGTATATATAATAGTCTGGCTATTGTTTCAAGACTTATCAACTGAATACTCCTTTCAAAACTAATAATCCATCTTGAATGTCCTCATGCTTTTTACAAATTCAGCTAATATTATTCTAAATAAAATACTTTCTCACATTATTTCAAATACAATAGCCTCCACACATAAAAGAAGCACAAATGTCATTAGTAAAAACACTTCACTGTCTTTTGGATTTACTTCCTCTTCTATTTAAGGTTGTCAGGAGATCCAGCTAGACTGTTATTAGATGAACACCCACAATACTCTGACAATGCAATTGGTAAAAGTAATGCTTAAAAAATTACACGATGGAAAGTTTTAGGATTTCATGGGTTTTTTTATTTATTTATTTTTTTTAAAGAGCTCACTTTCATGAGAATTCCCTGTGCAGCGAGAAGCGTACAAATCTGGGAAGTAAATTATAAGAATGGAATATTCCAAACAGATTTAGTTGTATAAATTCTTTTCCCACAATGACTAAGTGAAAATTGCAAGTGTATATGTTTGACTGTTTCCACAAAATGATACGTCTAGAAGAGACAGTATCTTGTAAGAATTATCTTGTTTGTGCCTGCATTTCCTTTCTACTTTTCTCATACTTTCTTATTCAGGCATGGAAAGATTGTAGCAATTCTTGTTTGTTCACACTGCATTTCAGGATAGCCTTATTTACTGTTGTGTGCCTTTCAGAGTCCTTTTATTTCCCATGACTACAAGTGGATCTTAGCGTGAGAGACAACTGAGTATAGATAACATGTATTTCAAGTTTGTAAGATAACTTTTTCATCACTGAGACATCTATAAAGTGAGATGAAGCATTTCTGTATTAACTCAATTTTAAGAACAGAAAATGAAGGTGACAAAGATGACATTTTTCGTCAGAATCTGGCTAAAGAGATAATACTGACCATTCAGAAATAAGATACTAGGAGTCATTTGTACTGCAAGAACAGACTCTCTGTTATATTCTCAAATCTCTGAATTGCAGGTCCTTTATCTATTGACCTTCTCAACAGCTGGAATATAAAGTACAGGTGTCCTGGGAGGCATTTTCCTTTTTTTTTTTTTTTCCCTCTCATATTCAGTGGCATAAAGCAACATTAACTGGGTGAAACTCCTTTTTATAATAACGCAGCTTTTCAGGACACTTAAGACTGACCAGATGAAACTGTCTCTGCAAAGCTTTGCTAAGAATAATACTATTTGACTAGATCAATAAAGCGCAGCATCAGTAGCATGTCCATTACTTTCAATTAACTGACATTTGGGTCTCCCTTCAAATCCCTCTCATGTTCAGAATAAAGATTTTCCTTTATTCTGCACAACTCTGCCTGCAGACAACCCTCCTTCAATTTGAGCCCTTATGCCTCAACTCCCACTTTTCTATAACTTTTTCTCTCAGTCTCAGTAAATGATGAAGAGACTGCAACACTAAGGCAGTTTCCTTGTGTCTGCCCTGTCCTCGTGATCAGCTTCTGACAGAAACTCACATATTAGCTTGGTCAATCAAGCTCTCGCATGCAGATTTTTTTTCCTAAAACTCTTATGAACACTTCAGTACTTTTTGGCACTCCATTGTCCAGGTTCTCCTAACTTTTAAACTTTATTATTCTTTGTCTTTTTCTATATCCTAAGCAAATCAGTCAGATCTACTCAATTTTTTTTCTGTGAAGGTCATACTCTGACATCATCTCTTTGACTATGTACCTCTTTTTGAATCCCATTCTACTGTCAACAATAAACTACTTGTCTTTAATTTTAAGATATTTCCCTTAGTCTCAACTTATCCCCCTTCTATCATCTTCTCTATAGAGACATTTTGTCTAATCCACACATCCCAATTTCTTGTAATGAACAATAACAAATCATGAGGACTGGACTGTATTCATCCAAGAGCTTTACAATAAGTCATGGATGAAATACCCGAACAACTAATTGCAACACGTAGTCTTTCATTTAAAATACTGACAGTCACAGGAATAGATGATGGGCACTATGATAGTATTTTTTTACAGAAGTCAAAGGAAAAATGTAGGGAATCACACAACAGTAAGTCTTATGTGCTTATCAGGCACACCATTAGCAATTAGTCTAAAAAGAAGAATTTTAGACTGACTAAAGACTAAAAGATATATGGATAAAATTTCTGCATTGGCAATAACGTTTCAAAAATCTGTTGTAATTTCTTAAGTGGTCTTGAATCCAGGGAAAAAATATATCAACTGGTAACCAGTAGACATTTCATAAAATCCCTCACTAATGCCTGATAAAGAAACTAAGATATTTCTAGGATAAAAGTAAATATTATCCTGTATATAAGTAGATAAATAAAAGATCAAAAAGGTGAGAAGTAGCTCACAAGTGGAATCCCTCAGGAATCTGTGCTATTCAGCACATTTGCAAATGGTCTTGGAAAGACAATAATGACACTAAGCATTCCAGGCAGGTAAGGACAAGGGCTACCTACTCACTGCTGGATAGAATCCTGAGTAACGTAGAAGGTTAAATTAAATGCAGATAAATGTGAAGTAAGCAATACAGGACATAAAGTCTGTATATACGAAATAAGTTTGGAATTAGGTTGTTCGTAATGGGAAGAAAAGTTCTGAACTTACAAAAGATATTTTTTGAAAATGCTGACTCAATCATTAAAAGACTACTAAATAGCTTGAAGTCATTAAGAAAATACAGATGTAAAATATTATTAGCATCTCCATAAATATGTGTTGTGGCAGTAACTCTGTGTGATGCTAGCAGTTCTGTTTCCCCATACTGAAATGGAATAGTAGAAAGGGAAAAGTAGTGCAGAAAATTAACAAAGATGGTCAAAATTATCACAGAAGTCATGCATGAAGTGGTTTGTACGTATACAAATACAGTGCAATCAGCACTGGGAAAGGAATCACAGCACTGGAAGCACGCAGTCAAAACATAACAAATGTTAACTGTGCTGTATCAGAAAACCACAGAATTGTAGGACTTGGAAGGGACCTCCAGAGATCAACGAGTCCAATCCCTCTGTGAAAGCAGACTCACTACAGCGGGTTGCACATGTAGGCATCCAGACACGTCTTGAATATCTCCAGAGAAGGAGACTCCACAACCCCTCTAGGCAGCCTGTTCCAGAGCTCCATCAACCTTACTGTGAAGTTCTTTTGCATATTGGTGTGGAACTTCCTATGCTCCAGTTTATGGCCATTTCCCCCTGTCCTGTCCCCACAGACCTCTGAAAAGATGTTGCCCATGTCTCTTTGTCTCCCACACTGAAGATATTTATAAACATTAATAAGATCCCCTCTCAGTCTTCTTTTCTCAAGGCTGAATAGACCCATTTCACTCAGCCTTTCCTCATAGGAGTGATGCTTCAGGCCCTTTACCATCTTTGTGGCCCTCTGCTGGTCTCTTTCCAGGAGATCCTTGTCTTTTTCTTACTGGGGAGCCCAGAACTGGATACAGTACTCCAGGTGAGGCCTGACCAGGGCAGAGTAGAAGGGGAGGATCACCTTCTTTGATCTGCTGGCAATGCGCCTTTTAATGCACCCCAGGATCCCATTGACCTTCTTGGTCACCAGGGCATGCTGATGGCTCATGGCCAACCTGTCATTCACCAGAACCCTTGGGTCCTTTTCCACAGAGCTCTTCTTCAGCAGGTCATCCCCCAACCTGTACTGATACAGGCAGTTATTCCTTCCCGGGTGCAAGACTCTACACTTGCTTTTGTTAAACTTCATCTGGTTTCTTACAGTCTAGCTCTCCAGCCTGTCTTGGTCCTGCTGAATGGCAAGAGCTTTCTGTCATGTTAGCCACTCCTCCCAGTTTTGTATCATTGGCATATTTGTTGAGGGTAATCAGTCGAAGATATTGAACAAGACCAGATTTAGCACCGACCTCAGGGGAATATGGCTAGTCACAGGTCTCCAACAGAACTCTGTACCACTGTTGACAGCCTTCTGAGCTTGGTCAGTCAGTCAATTCTAAATCTAAATCTAAATCCCCTCATCATCCACTCATCTATCCAACGTTTTCTTAGATTTGTTACTAGGATGTCATGGGAGAGAGTATCAAAAGCCTTGCATGTCACCCACTGCTCTGCCCATCTACCCAGCCAGTGATGCCATTACAGAAGGCTACAAGGTTGTTATGTTCAAATCTAACTCAAATAAGTATATCCAGTAGGTGAGATGCAGAAATCCTGTGAACATTTAAAATGTCCTGGGCTTCAGATAGACATAAAGCAAGATCTCAGTAGGAAAACCCTTCAAAAAACATCAGGATAAGATCTGTCTTGTCTGGTGACTGTGAGCCTGCAAGGCCACCTCTTGACCTTTCACATCTATCTTATATGGAACAAACTGCCTACATATGAGCATCCTGCAGCAGCATGCCCAGCAAGAAGCCAAAGAAGCAGATAAGCATCTGGATTCTTGTCCCTCTTGGGTCAGGAAGCAGACGTACTTTCAGCTAACCCTGACCATACAGACCCTGGTGTTCAGGTAGAGAACTTCTCAGCAGTCAATTCAGAAAAATACTTTTCAAAGCTCTATGTCCGCACCAATGAAGCTGATCCTGAAAGCAGCTCCTATCCTGATCTCCCAACTCTTCACTTTGTGGCCTCTCTGCAGATACAGAAAAAAAGGACAAAGAAGATGCTAAGGACTTCGTCCTCAGTGATGGAGAGCAGATCTAAACCACATACTGGAAATTGGGCTTCTTTTCCAGGCCCCCAGTCAGGGTTTCCAGCCACAGCTGATGCCACCTCCTCCTCCTGGTGCTCACCATTCTCCCGCCTGCTGCAGTGCAGGCAGGAGCACCCCCAGCTGACTATCACTGTTGAGTCCATGGTTGAGATTACTGTGGCTCAGACTCACCTTGGCAACACAACCCTTCACAGCATTTGTAACAACAGCTCAAGCAGTCCTGTTGTCCCGTGTCCACACCTGATCCCAAATATTGCAAAGGGAAGAGTTTGCATTCTGGGCACAAGGTGAAAAGGAAAAGCTGACAGCAAGACAGACATGTGGAGCAAAATCTGGAACTTGGAGAAGCTCACGTCTTTCAGCCCCAGCCTGCGGGGAGCACATCTGAGCCACAGCTCAGAAAATGCACCAGCAAACGGCATCTGGGCAGGCATGACCCATGCTTAAATGACATAAGGACAAACACCACAGTGCCTGAGTGACCATCCTTCCAAAGCCTTCACAAGCCTGTGAAGCAAGATGTTCTTTTTCTATTTGTGTGTTTCTGTTCAAAGCTTTTCACTCCAGCAACTCATTTTCTGGTGACAGCAGCATCCCTGTGTGTGATGCTGTCCAACTTGCAGCACACTTATCTGAGAGGCAGCAAAAGCCCTGCTGCATCATATTCTTCTGCATTTCACTCATCTTTCAGGACAAGGGGAAATGTCCTTAAGTTGTGCCAGGGTAAGTTTAGTTTGGATAATTATTTACAGGAAAATTATTTACAGAAAGTGTTGTTAAGCACTGGAATAGGCTCCCTAGGGAGATGGTTGAGTCACCATCTCTGGATGTGTTTAAAAACTGTTTGGATGTGGTGCTCAGGGACATGATTTAGCAGAGGATTGTTAGGGTAGTATGGTGAGGTCATGGTTGGACTTGATGATCTTTAAGGTCTTCTCCAACCTGAGTGATTCTATGATTCTATGAAATTCCTTCCTAGCATCCAGGTAACTGTGGGGTCTTAACAGCAATTGGTAGCTAAGCTCTCACTCTCCCTCCTCAGCAGAACAGGGAGAGAAAACACAGTGGAAAAAATTCATGAACTGAGATAAGGAGATAAGGGAGATCACTCCTCAGTAATTGCCGTGGACAAAACAGCCTCGGTACATGGGGGATGTAATTTCTTTACTATTGATAATATCTTAGAGCAGTGAAAACTAAAGGCTAAGTAAAAAGTCTTTCCCCCCTCAACTGTCTCCCCGTCTTCTGTCTCATCTTCACTCTATTCTCCATTGTGGCATCCCTACCATAGGACTCTGTCCTTCCCTATCTGATCCTATATGGGCTTTCCACAAGCTGCCTCCTTCAGGCACGGTGGACTCCTCCATGTCTGCTTGCTCCGCAGTGGCCTCCCCTGGGCTGCAGGGAGCTGCTGCTCTGTGCCAGGAGCTCTTCCTGTCTCCTCTGCTGACCTTGGGAACGGTTCTCTCACAGTTCCTCACTCCCAGCTGCTATTGCTCAGCATTTTTCCCTCTCAGAGCCACAATCTAGAGGCACACCTAACATCACGGCTCAGCTCTGGCAGCAGCAGATCCATTTTGGAGCAGCTGGAGCTGGCTCTGATCTGACATGTGGTAGCTGCTGGACCCTTCACACAGAGGCCACCTTGAAGCCCCAGTGCCAAAAACCTCACCACATAAAACTAGTAAAGAATACACATGGAAAGTTTATACTGCACATATGTTCTGTTAATATGTACACTTCCTAGCAACAAACGCAGACCAGTGTCTCAGTATGGTTATACCTGCAGTATTAAGCATCCATGGGAGTAATTTTCCCACAGTTCTATTTCTTTCTCTGTAGAGGCCTGGCCCACAAACACTGAGAAGATTATTTCAGGATCTCTCCCCAAATGGTTTTCACATGCACTACAGAAGGACTTGATAGACAAGCAGATATTTCAATTGTTCGACTTTGTTCACTATGGAGATTTATTTCTTTGTCTTCTGCTAACTTGTCTGTCTTGCTCTCCACTAAAACTGTGAGCCCTTTCGAGTAGCAGCTTTTTCTAGTCTGTGCTTGTGTAGCACCAGGCAGCAAGGGACACCAGTTTCTGACTAGGGAGTCTGAGGGCATGAAAATTGTAGTAATTAATGTGACTAAGAATATCAGAAATTGATTTTTAAATGTGTAAAATGATTTAGCTTGGGATTTGCAGCTGTGTGGGATTTGCAGTTTCGACACATGTAAGATTCACTGAACTGAGGGTGAGAAGAATCTGATAGCTACCTTCAAAATAAACATGCATTAGAGTAATAGAATTCTTTAAGGAAAGACATCAAATGTTCCTTCACTCAGTGTATCATAAGTCTACCAGCTTTAGATACACCAAGTATAAATAGGAAGAAGTTTCAATATGAAGAACTAAGAATACAATTTTCATTTAATGTTATTTCTGAGCCAAAACTAATGAAGTTACTTTTACATTGCTTCCTTGTCTCGTCTCTCACATCTTAAGTTCACTAAAACAATATTTAAAAATGTAGGTTAAGGCAAATTCCAAGCCATTCATCTAGAATTTTACCGAATCTGAGAAACTCTTGTTTATGTCTTCACTGCAAAGTCGTCATTGTTAACAATGCAAAATTATCATTATTTTGATAGTGTTCATACACATACTTGGTTGTGTTTATGTGGCACCCTGAAGCATACTTAATGGAATAAAATATGCCAAAATCTGGGGCCACTTTATTCAACAAAACGTAGGTTATCAAGGTGAAAGACTTCTTTAACAACAGCCAAACATTTATTCAGCTCCCAATTACTCATCTCAGAACTTGCTATATGCATAAGAATAGCAGGGAAATATGCTGTTCTGGATGTTACTTCTTTTATATTCTATTAAAATTGTAATAGCCTGCTTCCATTATACATTTCCCTGTATATTTCAATCAACATGTCACTTAGCTGCTGCCTCCTGAAGTGCACTTAATATTTTCATTAAAATCAATAAAGCCAAGAAATGACAAGGGTGCAGGTGGATGCAAGCAATTAAACTTCTCCTATATGTATTGTTAACTAGCATGTGGAAAAAGAAGCTTCATTCAACACCTGTCCCTTTTCTTTTGAATGGCAGCTAACAGAAATCCACTTAGCCAGCTTTTGTCTGCTTATTTTGCTGACAGATGATGTGAAGAAGTAGGCAGTTACAGGGCCAGTAATTCAGAATTAATTTTCCCTTCAAAAGAATGATGTGGACAACTGAGTGCAGTAATGGTACCTGCTCAGAATTCAGGGGGTAAACAAGATAATTTGAGATGATGGGACGGAAATAAAAGCTCTGTAAAGGTTTTCTCCTTGCATGACTCTCAGTGGCACACTCACTAGCAATTTTTATCCATCTCAAATGAAAGTCAGAAGAGTTAATCATTGAAGTATTAGCCTGGCGTACTTCTGCATGTGCTAGGATTGAAAAGGAAGAAAACATAAGAAGATGAGTATTGTGCCCCCACCCAATATTAAAAATATGTGATAGTGAAGGACAATGCTTAAGCCACACAGTGATTGTTTATCAATCCTGTTTTCAGAACATGCTGCAAATTAAAGGGAGCTGCTGATTGTACATTTGCAATAAAGGGAAATCAACATAACTGCAATCATTGGATGACATTTATTTATCGATCACCTGTGCAGAGCTAACCAATGTCAACCTCTGTACTTGTAGAAGAGTGAAATTTAGAAAGCTGTATTGTCATTAGAAAAGCCAAATGCAGTCATTCTGTAAGTGTGCACAGATTTAAGTGCAATGCAGAAGCCACAGCTCTGCATTCACGGCTCCAGATGTGCCAGTAAGGTTATCTAAACAGGCATAAACACAGAGATGAAGAACTGAGGTAGGCTGTAGAAACTTCTGAGCAAAGGATTGATTTCTCTGAGTGTTTCCTCTCTCTGTGCTGTAAGCAAATACACAGGCATAAATATCTCAAAGTAATCAAAAGGAAGAGAAACTTTCTCAGGGACTTCTCTCTCCCAGCCACAAAGGCAGCCAAATTTGAGGCCTTCCTCTTTGAAGACCTTCTGAGTAGTATAGAGAACTTGCTATTTCATAGAGAAACAGAGCCTTGGATTGGGTATACCTATTGATCTCTGTCTGCATAACTCTTAAATGCAGTTCTAGAAGGAGTTATGGAACTATTTATGGGACAGCTGCCAAAACAGTCTGTGTTTGGAGCCTGATGCCTCGTAACCTCTCATCCATCTCTTTATAGCATTCATTCCTGTTCTGTCACCCAATATCATTATTACTAAATGGCTGTTTCTATCCTCTAATAATTTACTCTGCATTCCAAAAATTACCACCTACAAAATATATGGAAGTACTTAATACCTAACTGATTTTTGCTGTGACTATACTCTATAAAAATCCAAGAGAGAGTGGGCTAATCTTCAGCACACTCCGTAATTAATTCTTGTTCACCATATAAATGAGGGATTTCTGGGCTCAGACACTGATGCAAAAAAGTCAAAGCACATCTCAGGCTTAGGCTCCTCACAGAATCCAGCTGCTCTTGCAGGAGTCACATATAATCAGACCCTTCTAGGGAGAACTATCTGCTCTTCACTTCTGCCCCAAAGATTTAGTACTGGCAAGCTGTCAGATTAGGGAGGTGTGAAGGTCTTGGCTGAATTTACCTCATTGCTAACCAAACCAAGATGACATTACTACAGCTACACTTGGCAAACCCATATATGCAGTCCTCTTATGTAGGACACTGTGCATTGGCTGTGCTTGCAGACAGTGCAGTATTGTGTCTTAATAGAGCAGTCTTTCCCCATCTGTACCACCACTTTACAATGCCCCAAAATGCAGTGCAAACTGCACTAACTGCTGTCATCTCCGTCTGTAAAACAAATCACATCAGAGAAGAAATAAATGCTAAAGTGCTTCTCTTTTCTTTATTCATTCTTGTTCTCATGGTCCTCACATTTGTGGTGTCAGCTCTTACATTAGAACTCAGGAGTCACAAGGTTTGTAAGACGTTTTCTGTGAAACTTGTAAGAAGTTATCTGTGGAGCCATGCAAGCAAATCATTTTAAACATGCATTAAAAATGTGAAAACAGAGCTTTTGCTTGCAATTCTCTTCTAGTGCAAGCAGCATTTATTTATTTATTTATTTATTTAGAGGAAACCTGCAGCACATTCTGAGATCTACTGAAATAATAATACTCATAAACAACTTCAACAACTTAAGTAGTGCCTTCTTTCATGCTTTTCTAAAAAAGAATGAGAGTTTTATATCTTGATTGGTTCAAATATATCATGTGAATTTGTTCGGAAGATCAGCATATTTATTGCATGTGGTTAGCCTAAGTTGTCTCCAGCACACACTTATTTCTAGCTCATGTGGGACTTTTTTCATAGAGTTTCAGATTGAGGTGGAAGAAAATTAGACCAGAATCTGACCCAGTCTGCGTGATAGTCAAGTGGTAGACAGTTCAGTGGTAATGACTTATCTTTTTGATTAGTGGGGTAATTTGTACAGATAAATCTTGCATCTCCTGACAGTGGATTTCAGGGAGCAACATGCCTCCTGTGCCTCCTGTTTTATTATGTTGGCCCACAACACCAGAGGCAAAAGTTGTCAGTATTACAATAGAGGTTGAAACTTCCCACCAATATTCCATTACACTCTGTTGTTGTGGAACAGCTGGCAGCAGAGAGCCTGACAAAACAGTGCCAAACATGGAAGCACATATGAAGCAAAGGTGTGCCGCTGCATTCCTTGATGTGGAAAAAATGGCACCCACTGACATTCACTGGCACTTGCAGAACCTTTATGGAGACCAAACTGCAGATGTGTGTACAATGAGGGGTGGGTGGTGCATTTCAGCAGTGGCAACAGTGACATGAAATACAAGCCATGTTCCAGATGGCATGAACATATTGCAAGACAAAGACCATCTCAATCAGTTCATCTAACAAAGATAGGCCAGAGAAGACAACAACTCTTGTAACATGATAATAGTAGGTACCATGTCAGTTTGAGAGCCTTGTAGTACTTTTCAGTCTTGGTTGAACCACACCCCCTGTGCAGTCCGGATTTCGCATGTTTTGACTTCCATTTGTTCAGGCTGATGAAAGATAGACTGCATAAACAATGTTGCCATCATAACAGTAGTAAAACAGTGGGTCACATCCACTGATGCAGATTTTCTTGGGTGAGACATACTCCACCTGAGGTTTCTTAAAATACAGATCATGTAGTCTAATGTGTTCCTACCTCAGGCTTTCAAGTTTGAGCTAAAGAATTGTTTTAGAGAGCAAGAAAGTCTAGCACTGGTTTTACAGCAGAACTATAAGCACAACTGTGTACTTCCTCCATCTCTGTATTGTGTGTGGCCTGGCTGTTGTTAGTGCCTATTTTCCCTAGCTATTTTATTCTCTTCATACATTCACTCTGAAGCACTGACCAGTCTTTGGCAATTTCACCTTAGTCCGCACAGTTCTGTAGCAGTGAGTTCCCAGAACAGAGAGGCCCATCCATTCTGAACTTACTTTGAGATCAGGCATATAACTACTTTTGACTGAAGATGAAAAAAAAATGTGAGTTGTGGCATACAACAGACATTTGGCTTTGTTTGAAGCCTGTTACAACAAACCAATTTTAATATTTCTGTTTATTGCATTGTTATTTTTAATATGCCTGCATGTTATGTGGGAAAAAAAAATACTTATTTTCACTTTTGATTCTTCTTGTTTTCAGTAGTCTCTGCTCAAGATGTTATCATGTTATGTTCAAGGCTGTTATCATTTATCTTCATAAGAATGGTTCTCATAAACACTTTTGCCGAAGAAAGACATATTTTTCAAAAAATATATTTATTCAATGAAGATTAAAGAAAAAAATATTATTTAGTATCTTTCTTTCTCCTCAAAACATCCCTTTCTTTAATGTAAGATTTTATAAAAACTGTTTTTTAGAAGATTTGCTTCATTGCTGATCAGTGCTGGGAAACAACTTGCTCCTAGTCTGAATGATGAAATGTTCTCTGAATAAGACACCATCCAGTGTGTACAATGAATATAATTAGGTCTATTTCTCAGGAGTATTACAAATCATATCAAGGGAAATGAGTTTTATGTCTTGCTACTAATATCAGTTGTTAAATATAGTAATTGTGGAAATGTAATAACTATTTTAATTCAGAGATATGTGTGTACGTATGTATATGTGTGTGCATATATATGTGTGTTTGTGTGTGTGTGTATGAGTACGTGTGCATATATTTATATGCCAAAATAGATAAGAACGTGCTAAGAGATGTACAGTCTATGTTTATCAGAATCACTTAAAAGGAAAAGCAAATCCAAAACCTTCAGGTGAGAATGCATCACATGGCTCCAGTCTTGTTTAAAAAATGCGTCTGTCTTTCCTAAGACCTATTCCTATTTTTTAATTCATTTTATATTCATATTCAAGGATTTGTATAATCGGATTTATTATTTCAAATGTAAAGGAAATGTTCAGTACATAAACTACTGATATTCTTTCTACTGGTGATACTAATGTCTTTTCCTACTGAAGTTCATTCCACATTCAGGTGATAGAAGACAGCTCTCATATTGTCCGACTAGCCAGCAGTTCATGACAGTTAAGAGGTACAATGATTTTGATTGCCGGAAACCTAATTTATGAATGCACATAGAACCATAGAATGTCTTGTGTTGGAAAAGACATTAGAGGTCATCCAGTTGCAGCCCTCCTGCCAAAGGGAGGGTTGCCACCCACCATATCAGGCTTCCCAGGTTCCCATTCAACCTGGTATTGAATGCCTCCAGGGATGGAGCATCCTTACAAAGCATCAGAGAGATAAGAAATGTGTCAATGCATAAGTATCAGTGCCAAGAAGTTCATAATTTTCTAAGCCCTAAAGCAGAACTTAGACCATCAGCCATCTGCTTCTACAGTTCATAGTACTGGGCTGAATATCAAGCACAGTTTGTAGGTTTCCTGAGAATAATTTATTGTTTGTCGATGTTTACATAGATGAGGATTGATGTTTGTTTACTAGCTGATGTTCTACCCAGCTTCCAAATTATTTGTAAAATATTTATTTGATTAAGAAATTGTAGTGTCAGACAACAATGCATGGTGAAATGGACACAGGTAATGACTTGAAGTTGGGTATCAGGAAGAAAGCACTTCTCTTGGAGGGCAGCAGACCATACAGGGAAGTTACTCTCAAAGGCAGGGTTATTTCCATCTTCAAAGGTTTTCAGCATTTGAAAATACAACATGATGACTGCCTCTATCTAGTGCTTGTGAAGTTCCTATCAAGTTCATCTGAGAACTGCAGAGTTTCTTTCCAATTATCATTACTGTGATTCTGGGAAAATGATATCGTGAAGGAAACTAAGCAACAATTTTATAATTACACTTTCAGTATCCTCTTTTTCATCTTCAAAATACCTAATCTGAAGGAATGGATAAAATAGATATTAAAAAAAAGAATGAAGAAAAAAAGAAAATAAATGACTATTATTACCTCTAATCTCCATTAATGTGTAAAGGATCAAAAAATATTTGCCAGCCTATACTGTGAACAAGCTAAAAATAACCTAAGTAGAAAGCAGCCAGAGCTGCAGGAAAAACCATTTTTAAAAGGTATAATAAAACATATATAGACTTGGGTTTCTAGTTTATAGGTAAAACTATTGCTCTGTTTGGTTAATATAGTGATCTCCAGTGGGCAGTAACACTTCTTAATGGTTCTTTTCTCAACACAGAAGGCAATTACTTCTTTTCCACTCTAAACCTCAACAAGAGTTTATATGTTCCTATTTTTAGATCAGAATTAATTTGCAACAGTAAAATAAATAGTGCAGCTATAAGAAATATTGACATAAGCAAATGAGTGCATGTATATAATGAAGATATACAATATTGCCATTGATATCCCCGCTAAAAGCAGATGTCTGCTGTAACATGCTCTTTCCTTGTTGTGGTTTAACCCAGGAGGCAGCTCAGCACCACACAACCTTTCACTCACTCTCCTCTCTCTCAGTGGGAAAGGGAAGAGAACTGGGTGGGAAAGAAAACAAACAAACAACAAAGTAGAATATGTAGACTGCAATAAAAATTATGTGCTAAGTCTGAAAGGGAAGACAGAATTAATAGTAATGATGACATATGTGTACTTTTATATATATTTACAAAAAAATGTGACACACAACACAATAGCTCATCACCCACCAACAAATTCCCGACCGGTTTCCAAGCAATGTCTGCTTTCTCTAGCCAAATCCCCATGGTGTTATAATTTCCACATTTGGTGTGGAATATCCCTTTGCCCACTTTAGGCCAGTTGTTCTGGTTCTGTCCCCTCCCAGCTCCTTCTGCCTCCCCAATCTCCTTACTGGCAAGACAGTACAAGAAGCTGAAAAAGTGAATCAGTCTCTCTCTGCAGCACTTTCAGCAATAACTAAAATATCAGTGTATTATCAACACATTTTTTTTCTCCTAAATCCAAAACATGTTATCATATCAGACACAGTGAAGAAAGTCAACTCTGTACCAGATGAAATTAAGGCATATCTTCATGCTCAAAAGACAAGGAAAATGCAAAAACCACTCAATTACCACTGTTCTTTCAGGCACCATTCTCTTGCCTGTATTTAAAAAGATTATAATTTAAAAAAAAAAAAAATCTCTATACTAGCAACATTACAAAAATATTTTTTTATCCAAAAGCATCTGGAAAAGTTGGTTGGAGATCTTTTTGAAAGTCTTATATAACATTTTAAATAGTGCTTTAGCAGCTGTCTTCATTTTTGTGTTATAGAACTCACATTCCCTCTCATCAGCCTGTTTTCTCATTTAATAAACAAATAAAGATGGATCATGTGGGTACCATTTCAGATATGGCTGGGGCATCTGACACTAAAAGCCCCGTCCAGTTGTCTGTCGTTCTGACCAGGATCAAAGCCTCTCTCTAAGTTCTAGAGAGTTTTAATGAGTATTGTATATATCAATTGTATAGGATCAAGAATGTCCTTTTTTTTTTTTTTTCTTTCAGTTCCTGGAAGTCTCTCAAACAGAGATCCACATATTATGTTGACAGAGATGCTCAGAAACTGAGATTAGAATTGATTTGTGCAGAAAATTCCAGTGCATCACAGAGATGAAAAAAAAAAAAAATTAGCAGACCTGCAACAGAAAATGCTTCATCTAAGTAATATGACAATCTGTTCATAACTAAACAGCAAGGTTATGAAGTGTTATTAAAATACAGGTCTGCCCATGTAGATATGGAAGACATTAGGCCTCTAAAACAACCCACTCACTCTAAAATGTCTACTCAGAGGTCACTGCTCTTCCAGCCAGATCCCACTTTCTAGTCATCCATAATACAACTGTATTTGTTGGAAATGGAATTTCTTCTTTATGCTCTTACACTTAACACTCTTATACTTTCAATATTTGACAATAACAGCTAAGCCATTGAAAGTCACTGGGGCACATACTTTTAAGGTTGTTGTTCCTAATGCACTTCTCCAGTGAGTTGGGAAGATTACCTCCTCCATAGCAAAGCAATCCCTCCCTGTGGAATTCTTCAGGTGTCCCAGGACAACTCTTTCCCAATTCCACAGGAATGTAGTTATTGTATAGGACACCCATTCTATATTTTCCTCTGTGTAAATCCATAGAATCAGAGAATCACTAAGGTTGGGAAAGACTTCTAAGATCATCCAGTCCAACTGTCCCCTTATCACCAGCATTTCCCATGAAGCCACATCTCTCAGTACAACATCTACAGGTTTCTTGAACACCTCCAGGGACAGCAGCCCATTCCGGCACCTGACCACTCACTCGGAGAAGAAGTATTTTCTAACATCCAATCTGAACCTACCTGAATCTGGCTAGGCTTGAAGCCTCTGATCTCCTGAGGCTCACCCCTTCCCCAAACAGTACCTGACACTGGAAGATGAGCTCAACCAACTTTAGGTATCTGCAGTAAAGGTATTCTGAACATCCTCAGTATATAGTCTTTACTTGATAACACCAATGCCTGTCCATAAACAAAATGAGTTATCAAATAAAAATTTTCTTGTGGTTTTCTGCTAAATTAGCAGGGTTTTTCTCTTTGTCATACTGAACTACAAATAAATATATCAAATTTTCTAGCAAAATACATTCCAAGGTCCACTTAATTCCATCAGATGGAGTGAAACAATGCATTGTAGCTGTATAGAATGCTAAAGAGAATAGGAAGTGTTTCTGAGCCAGCTGCAGATCGGACAGGAAAATCAATAGTTTGTGAGACAAAGCTTCCAGCAATATAGATTGTTTGAACTACTTAACATTATGTCAAATTCACTTTAGGATCAGCAAATAGACACACCATAAGATGAATATTGAGAGAAGAACTATTTGTACTGCTTGCATTTAAAGGCCTAAAGTTGTATAGATTTTTAGAATCAAGTAAGTCCATATAATTCAATTACAAGCCTTCTATTTAACCCTTAAACAGTTAATAGACCTAATATTCTTTTCTTCAATTTGGCTCAGGCAAAATACTAATAACATTTTTATGCATCTTTTTTTTTTTCCTTTACTGTCTTCCTTTCATATTTTTAATTTTATAGAACATTTCCCTCTGTGGTAATCTATAACACTTCAAGTCTTGAAAGGGGTTTATCACCCTAAAGCAAATAAACATCCCGACCTTGGAAAAGAACAAAAGGAAGGAAGGGAGGGAGGGAGGAAGGGAGGGAGAGAGAGTGAAAGGAAGGACAAAAGGAAGGAATGAAGGGAGAGAGGAAGAGAGGGAAGAAGGGAGGAAGGAAGGGAAAAAGGGAGGAAAGAAGGGAGAGAAGAAGGGAGGAAAGGAAGGGAGGAATGGAGGAATGGAAGGGAGGAAAGGAAGGACTGGAAGAAGGACAGAAGAAAGGATAGGAGGAAGTGTGGGATGAGTGAAGGAATGAGTATTATATCTGGTTGCTGGTGTAGCTGAATACTAAAAAGACATTTTCATATACATTCATGCTTAAAATTATGTATTGCATGAAGTGTTGAATAGACAGGTGGAATTAGGAATCCTTGTTACTCTTTTGTGACATGGACTTAAATATGTCTGTAGTAGTTTTCACTTTAAACGGTATGAATCATGGTTTCCAATCAAATGATCTACCAAAAACTGTGACAAATTGTTTACACAGTGTTTACAACTGAGTAGCATTTGCCCAACCTGAAGAGTCCGTTGCATACCATGAATCACACAGGCTTTAAAAAAGAAAAAAGAGAAGAAAAAAAGGCCGAAAGTAAAGTATTCATTATAGTTACTACGTCTGAGGACTGAAGTGCTAGTTGAACTTATGATAGTCACTCAGGACATTCACTATTATCTACTTCGGGTGTGAAGATAGAAAGCATCAGAGTACAGAATCACAGAAGTGTAAGGGTTGGAAAGGACCTTTGGAGATCTTCTAGTCCAGCCCTCTGCTAAAGCATGTTCCTTATAGTGGTTTTCACCGGTAAGTGTCTGAATGTATCCCAAGTAACTCCAGAGAAGCAGTGTCCACAGCTTCTCTGGACAGCCTGTTCCAGTGCTATATTACCCACACAGTGAAGAAATTCTTCCTCCTATTTGTAGATACAGACAGGTAAACAAAAATGAGGTTGTTGAATCCCAAAGAAATGCCACTAGGACAGACCTGTGTTTATGAAAATATGTCACATACTAGGGCATCGTGCAAACATTTCTTTGGCTTTTTTTTTTTTTAAGTTTCCTAGTAAGAGCCCAGATTTGTGCATATATTGAGAGGGAAAATCCATTACTGCCTAGAGGAGTCTTGTTACTGCACTGCTAATATTTCATCCAAAATATCTCAATGCCTGAGAGGCAGGGCCACACAGAACACTCTGCTCTTGGTACTTAGGATTTTAGATATCTAATGTCAGTGCTTTTTATGTTCTTGAAATAATATAACTACCTGTTTGATTTGGATTGATAGCAATTTTATTGAGCTGCCTGGGAAATTTTTAACACTGTCAGATACAAATCTTTCCTTACTGGCCATCTGCTATGGTGCTCAAAGTTTCAACAAGGCAGCCAACTTTTCTAATGTATATAACAATATTGTTAAAGATCTATTTTCATTAACTCTTATTCACTAGTGTGGAACTCAAGGCTGTCAAGTCAGTTTCAAGAAACAGAGGAAGAAAGAAAAAAGTTTTAAAGAGTTTGGAGATGGCAATTTTAGGTGTCTTATCAGATTGTTTACAGGGCAAAGCTAAGGACATGAATGAAGATCATAGAATAAAAGCATTGTGAATACCTAAAAAATTATAAATCATAAATATACTTAAGTGTATAGAAGTGACTGCAATGATGAAATAAGTGGTATCTTATCCTAACAGCAAATGAACCCTGAGTTCAGATAACACTTCCTCACTATACAAAGCGGGTGTATGCTGCACTCAAGTATACAAGCTCAACATAATTCTCTTATAAACTGATGTCTTCAGGCCACCGACAGAACCAGGGTTGGATTATCAATTGCTGTTTCTAAAAAGCCCCTGTTAGGTTTGGGTATTATTTCAAGCACAATTTCAAAGCCTACTTTTAGGAAAGGCAAGTTCTGAATTCCAGTATTAATATAAAATTGATCAGGCTCTTTACACTTATAAATTTTCTTTTCTTAAAAGCAAAACCTCTGCTTTCTCCCACGTATCTTCATTCATTCTGCTAGCTGGTCACACACTGGTCAGGAAGCATATAATGTAATACAAGTTGCTGAGGCTTTTCCCACACATCATCCTCATGTGGGAAATCACAGCCATTCGCTCCATAGCAAACGTGCTACAAGGACTGATACAAAAGAAATGCCTCCTATTTATTTACATGAAAACTACAGCAGATCCAGAGAGCTCAATAACAGTATTTATAGAGCAAATTGTCAGATACAAAGCACTATTTCACAACATAATCGCCATCATGAGCTAAGAACAGAGATGAGCAAGACCATCTACTGGGGTCCTAGGAGATCCCTGTCTTTTTTGAACCGGGGAATATAGAATGAACACAGTATTCTAAAAGTGACCTCACTAAGGAGAAGTAGAGGGGGAGAATGACCTCCCTTGATCTGCTGGCCATGCTCTTTTTACTGCATCCCAGGATACTGCTGATGACAAGGGCACACTGCTGGTTCATGTCCAACATGCTGTTCACCAGGACCCTAGGTCCTTCTGCTCATTGCTCAGAACAAGGATATTGTGGGAGATTGTGTGAAATGCCTTGGTAAAGTCAAGGTAGACAACATCCACTGCCTTTCTCCCATCTATCCATCCAGGGATGACATCACCAAAGGCAACCAGATTCATCAAGCATTTTCTCTTGGTGAATCAACACTAATTACTCCTAATAGCCCTCTTTTCTTCCAATTGCTTAGAGAGGGTATCCAGAACAAGTTGTTCCATCCCCTTTTGAGGGATGGAGATGAGGCTGATTGTCTGTAGTTTACTAAATCCTTCTTCTTGTCCCTTTGAAGACCTGAGTGATCTTGGCTGTACTCCATTTTTCAGGTACCATTCCCATTTGCCTAAACCTTTCAAAGATGGTAGAGAGCAGTTCAGCATTCACCTCTGCTAGTTCTCATAGCACACATGCATGTCCATGGATTTGTGTGTGTTGATTTTGGCTAGATACTCTCTGCTTATATCCTCCTTGACCTCTGGGGGGACCTCCTTTACCGAGACTCCCTCTCTTACCTCCAGTGTCTGGAATTCCTGAGGGCTAGTCTTAACATTAAAGACTGAACAAATGAAGGCATTCAGAATCTCCTCTTTCTTTTCATCCCATTATCAAGGCACTGACCTCATTTAGTAGGGGACCCACATTTTCCCTATTCTTTTACTACTGTCATAGTGAAAAAAAAAAAAAAAAAAAAAAAAACCTTTCTTGTTATCCTTTACCTCCTTTGCAAGGTTTAATTCCAAGAGGGCCTTAGCCTTCCTTACTGCAACCTTACAGGCCCTGACAACATTCTTATACTCCTAGCAGGTGGACAGGCCCTATTTCCATATTTCATGGACATTCTTTTTCCCTTTTATTTTATCCATCAGTTTCTCACGCACCCATGAAGACCTCCTGCCACCATTCCCCAGTTTTTTACCTTAAGAGAGGCACCTACCTTGAGCTCAAAAGAAGTGGTGTTTTTAAAGTTAGAATCATAGAATCATAGAATCACAGAATGTTTTGGGTTCAAGGGGACCTCAAGGATTATCAAGCTCCTTGCCACAGGCAGCGCTGTCAACCTCCATATCTAATATTAGACCAGGCTGCCCAGGGCCCCATCCAACCTGTCTTTGAACACCTCCAGGGTGAGGCATCCACAACCTCTCTGGGCAGCCTGTTCCAGCACCTAGCCAGTCTCTTGGTAAAGAACTTCCCACTGATATCCAACCCAAATCTTCCATCCTCCAACTTAAAACCATTTTCTCTTGTCCTGACATTATATACCCTTGTTGGGGCTGACTTCCCTCCTTTTTGTAGACTCTCTTTAGGTACTGGAAGGCTGCAATTTGTTCACCTCACAGTGTTCTCTTCTCTAAGCTGAACAAGGACAGCTTCTTCAACCTATCTTCATAGGGGAGGTGCTTCAGCCCCCTGATCATCTTTGTGGTCCTCCTCTGAATCCTCTTCAAAGCTCCCTGTCTTTCTTGTACCAGGGGCCCCAGACCTGGACACAGTACTCCAGATGGGGCATCAGGAGGGCAGAGTAGAGAGGGACAATGACCTCCCTGTCCCTGCTGGCCACCCCTTTTCAGATTGAGCCCAGGATACCATTTGCTTTCTGAGCTGAAAGAACACACTTCTGGCTCATGTTCAGTTTTGCATCCATCCCAGGTTCTTCCCTGATGGGCTACTCTAAAGGAGTTCCTCTTAGTCTGTACATATGCCTGGGATTCTTCCAGCTCAAGTGCAGAACCTTGCACTTCACTGTGTTGAACCTCATTAGGTTCACCCTGGCCCACCTTTCAGATCTGTTGAGGTCCCTCTGAATGGCATCCCTTCCTTCCATAAGGTTATGCCATGTAAGGTATAGGTGGTGTCATGTTACTGAAATAACGCCGACACTCGAAAAGCACTGTCTTAGTTTCATCCTACATAACAAAAGCTGGAAGAAACAAAATTTGTTTAAATGCTCTTTCTGTATGTTCTGTGATCTTAAGATCCTCTGGTCAGTGGTACTCTTGTTTTTCTTCCAAATGTATGAACAGCTCTATCTTATTCTTCATGATAATCTGCCTGGTTACTGAGTGCATAGCTTCATAGAACAGTGAGAACACAGAACAGTCTAGGGATGGGATCTGATTCCTGAAGAAGCAGGATGACTAGTGCTTTCAAACTACAGAGCAAATAGTAGGAGCTTGAAGTGTGTTCTTCAGAAATGCTCTGGATACCAGAAGAGTACTGAGTGCTCATTAACATTCACATCATTCCTAAACTCATTATCTTGCCCAGATGTTTCTACGACTGTCCCTTTAAAGAATTCCTGTCTAAATTTTATTTACATTTGTTCAGCAATATTGATGCTTAATGAATAAATGCAGTACGCTGTCAGTACTGGAGACTAATTACGTCTATGTATGAGCCTGAGATTGAAAAATGTGCAGTAACTAAACTGGGTTTAAATAAACACTTTAGTGTAGTGCTTTAATTACACTTTAGTTTGTAACGTAATTTTTGGCTGTTTAAACTATGATTTAGGCTGAGCTAATTACAAATGATTTTCTACTCAGTAATTAATAATAAGAGAATTGTAATTAGACAGCTGCTTTGGATCAAGGCAGCAGTTTGTTAGCTGACTCAGGATCAGACTGGCGGATAGACAAGAAATGCATTTGGAGCCTGAAATACACTACACCTTTTTCTGCTTTATTTTCAGTCAGAGGAACTGTTATGGTTGGAAGGTTCCAAAACACTCCATGTTTTTGAGATCTAAAGTTTGATATTTGCAGTGGGAAGTTCACGAGTTGCTGGTACTTCTGAAGATGAGTATCTGTGGCTGGTAAAAATCATGCAGTTGCCTTTCTCTCGCCCAACAGAAAATAAATCCAGGTTTCTCTGCACATTGTACAACTGCATCATTATTAAGTACTCAAGTTCGTGGTAAGAAAATTGTTTGGACCAGTGGCTTTGATCCATCACCTGCCAGAAAGTTACACACATTGCAGCTAAGCAAAAGTAAGCTAGGGTTTGTATTTCCATATGTTAGCATCTTACTAAATGTTTCATGCTCCACAAGTGCTTGATGATAAAACATCCTCCCTGATAGCAGGCTGCAGGGCAACCTAATTGCAACCTTCCAGTACCTAAAAGGAGCCTATTAACAGGAGGAGGATGAACTCTTTGAAAGGGAAGATAACAGCAGGACAAGAGGAAATGGTTTTAAGTTGAAGGAGGGAAGATTTAGGTTGGATATCAGGGAGAAGTTCTTTACTATGAGAGTGGTGAGGTGCTGGAACAGGCTGCCCAGAGAGGTTGTAGATGCTCTGTCCCTGGAGGTGTTCAAGGCCAGGTCGGATGGGGCCCTAGGCAGCCTGGTCTAATATCAGATATGGAGGTTGACAGCTCTGCCTGTGGTGGAGGGGGGTTGGTGATTGAGATGTCTGCCAACATATGCCATTTTGTGATTCTGTAATTCCGTTAGTGGTATCCTTGCTTATTTAAGATATTGCATGCCACTGAAATTCTGTTGATCTGTAAATTTCTTCCTCACTATTTATATTCAGCAGGACGAGTTATATAAATAATGACTTTTCAGACATGCAGTCAGACACCCATTTTGTCTGTCCTGTAATCACCAGAGACCCCTGATACTTCAACAGATCCACTGAAAAGAACAAGCATACACTGCTACTTCCTATCTAAGTTTGTGAATCCACATTTTCTGAGTACTAGAGCTGACTCCTTACTGCTCTTTTTTTTTTTTCTTTTGCATATTTCTTTTGAAAATGCATAACATTTTTCCAGTCTAGACAAAAATCTTAAATGGTTTCAACAAGCTTATCTTAGGAAGCATTTTATGCTCTCATTTATTGAATATTGTTCATAACAGGGTGCAAACGGTATACTTGCCTGAACTTGATGAAAATAAAATCAAAAATAAAACGGAGCTTCTTTAGAAAGATATTTCTCCTAACTGCTTAGACAGACTTTCGTTTAAAACTGATTTGAGCACATCACCAATCTTGTTTATTCCACCTCTCAAAAAACTCTGAAAAGCACCCTCCACATGTCTTGGGGGTGGAACCTCTTGTAAGCTATGTTTTTGCTGGCAACCAGATAATATTTAGCTGAAGTGAAGCTTCAACAGAATTGTCTCTTTGTATGTTTAAGTACACACAGAGTTGTGTGAAGGAGTAAAATATGTATTATTAACATATATTGTTAACATTAACCTCATCAGTTAAGTAACCTCATGTCCAAATATATGAGTTTCTGCCAAACGTGTTGCATTTCAAATTGAAAAACCCACTTAAGGATTAAAGACTCACTAGACTAATTTGTACCCAAATATACCTATAAATCAGCCATATACAAAGAAACCTTACAACTGCTTCCAGACTATAATGAGTAGTTTAAGCAACACACAGTGTCTGCCGTTTTACTTAAAATACTTATTCCAAAGCATGTTGTTTTCTAATAGAGTGTAATTATGTATTTTGTAACATCTCTTACAAACCATTCACATGGGAATATATACGTCATTATGTATAAATCTAAAATCGAAACCCACCACATGTTCTAACTCAGGGCAGGATCATAAAACTATGAAATACAATAAATTGCGAAGTCTTTGGACAGAGGAAAAAAAATGTAGAAAATAGTTCCTGCCAGGACATTCTCTTTTTGTGTTCTGCAGTGAACAAGATAAATGAATCTGAAAATAGATGAGTTTAATTAAAAACCATCTATGTATCCCTTTTTTTCTCTATTTTTGAACTTTCCTATGGTCTCAGTTGCTCTTAATCTTCTTCTGGTAAGATTCCATGAAATACATTTCATCCCTTTAGGTTTCCTGACACATTTTCCTATAACTATTTCTAGTCTTAAGTAAAAAGTAGCTCTTTCTTTATTGGAATTTCTATCCACATTTTAAATGTAATTCTGTACATTTTAAAAAAAGAGACTTTTTTTTTTGTTTGCTTCCTATAATGTTATTAACAGCCAAACAGAACAAGTCTTCAAAAAGTAGTGATGTAATAGTAATATGGTTGTATGCACTTGGTAAATGGATTTTAATATGCATCATTTTTTAATGAAAAAAACATTTTTTGCAAGGCATTAACCCCCAGCTACTACAGTCAAGGTAGCTTGCATCATCCAAGCTATTATAAAAAGATCTTTGACTCGTCCTACAGGCAAATTCACAAGAGATTTTCATAGATCCCTAGATTTCCCACCCTCTCACCTTTCTCACCTTACCAGTATTCCATTGCTCATTTACACGTACTGGGTCTAAATACAACATTAAATTCTTAATTCTCATGTCCGTTGTGTTAGAATGCAACAACATGGGAAATGAATAAGATATAAAAAAGTAACTTTCAAGCTTTCAAAAAGCCATTTTGAAGTTGGTTTTGGGTTGTTTTTTTTTTCCTGGAAACTTAATATACAGGGTATAAACTTTATTCTGAAAGAAACCCATCTAATACACATTTAGCTATACATTCTTTTGTACAAGACTATTTTTGTATATTAAGATAAAATACAGACTGAACTCCTACATTTCCTCAAAAAAAAAAAAGGCTAATCATAATATAGAATCAATAAATGATTAGTGAAACTATATAAAATGAAATGTGAAGTTTTTGAACTTGTTGATCCATTGACTCCTGAAATAATTTCTGTCTGCAAATTCTATACCCACTTGTTTGCTTGTTTGTAGAAAACTTTTTCTGTCCTGATACTTACTAAGCGTTGAATTCAGTGACTTTTGTCTCAGTACTTTGCTCTATTGGTTCTGTGTTTTTATTGAGCTGTGTAGAGCTAAATAAATAAAATAACATTTTTATGATGTTTCACATCTTTCTGATCTTTTTCACATAATGCTCTGGGGATTAAGATCTTTAGTCTTGTTTTTATGCTTCTGTTTTTCTAGTAAACCTCCATTCTCATACAGCACCATTAACTGTGAATCTTCATTCTTTTTTAAATTAGACAAAGGAATATTAAATCCATTTAGAAGTGCATAACAGGATATGAATGCCTCACATAGTTGGGCAATTCAGTAATTCCCTGGATCTTTTGGAAAAAATCAGAAAAGCGAATTGCTAATATTTTCAGGAAGAAACTTGTACATATCTTATATATTTATTATAAAACAATAGATCCAATCCATAAAGATTTTCTTATATTAAAGATAAACTATCATTGTCCAATGATATTTTTTCAGCTTATATTCAAGAATGGAACCAGAAATTGGTTCAAGAAACATTTGCATGTGTGTGTGAGTTTGAGTATGTATTTGCATGTATGCGTATACATTCATATCCCATGAGTTTAGATGCTGCTTCTCTCATTTAAGAATAACATTATTTAGGCCTGATTTTCTTCTCTTTCTGTAATTCTCTTTCTATAATCCATCTGTGCTACTGTATCAACGGAGTTACATGAGTTTAGCTATGGTAAAAAGATCATCTAACATGTAAGATTTTTTGACTTTTTCTAGATTGCTTTACTTTGAGGCTACTAATTGACTCATATGTTCTTTTTTTCCCTTCTAACATGAACAGTTTAAAAATAAAATATTTTGGAACCACTTGTATCACCTCTTAGTTTTTTCCAATATAAATGTACCAACAATCCCTTGACTTTAATCACAAGACATTGCCAACCAAAAGGTCAGAATAGTAAGACAGTAAAAAGGGCCAAAAAGAAAACGTTTTTCTTCACCTCACCAGAAAATATGGAAATGTTTCCAATTAAATCTACATTAAGCTTTGAATTTTTATGTGGATCTGATTATTTATTAATCTTAGATTTTATTTAGAGTGGAGAGGAGGGTGAAGGACTGAACATAAGTCTAGTTTCTTTCTCATTTCAGAATGAAATATTCAGAAGTCACGTAATCGAAAATAACAAGAAACAGTTGTATAAATGCTTAATATTATTAAACGTAGAGGAAAGCTCCTGAATTCCTTACACACATTTTAAATGTTTTGCTAACTATTTCTACAGTAATTGCCCTTAAAATGACAACATTTGCCAAAAGAAGCTGAGTGAGATACTGCAGTAGTTTGTCTGTACTAGGGAGATAAATTAATTACAATATAGCTAAGGCATTGTGTGGGATATTTTAGGAAATTCTGTTTGAAGGAAAAGCATTTAATACATCTTTTTTCAGGATGCTTGTTTTTAAAATGAAAATTTTAAAAATGAGATTTTTTTTTTTTAAGGATAAAAGGAAATAAGGTATCATAGCACTTAAAACTCAAGAAATTTATCAGATGCTCCATACTAAATCTTGACTTTTTCGTATCATTTGGATTAAATGAAAGAATATTTATACTGATTCCTTACACAGTTACTGTTCTTTCTACTTGTTTGCTTTAATAAGTTTACAAAAAACTTAGCAAAGTTGCATGAAAGTCCAGAGTCTAGCAACACGTCAACCTCAGAAAGAATTTTTCCTTAAGTTTCCCATTGAAATCAACAACACCAGTATTTAGTGATCCATTAAAAAATTGTTTTATCATTTCTGTTATTTTAAATCAACAATAAATCAATGGAGCTGAAGAGCAGTGAAACTTGAACAAATTATATAAAAAATAAATCCTAATTATGCAGTCATATTTAATCTAACTGCTATTAAAGATAATTCTATTTCTTTGCCTGTGGTTTTAAGTAACTTAAGAAACTGCTGAAGCCAGTACTAAGTCTACACCATATAATGCCTCCCAAAGGTTTTTAACAGTTGCCACGTTTTATCCTAGTCACAAATGATATGGAACAAATTAAAGGAGAATGAAACTCTTCAAAGTCAGATGTTAAGGTAGAGAATTACCTGGATCATTTAAAAAGAAGATTGCACCTTAAATCATCCAGATTAAGGTGGCTGACCTGAAGCGTTTGTCACTAGTCATGGAACAGATGTTATAAATGCTATGGAATAGCATCAAATAATTTCAGCAATCATTGTCGCAGAATATTCTTGTTAAAAAGATTAAAAATAGCATGATTCATGAATCCTCGTTTGGAATCCAGTACCAGATGGTTCTTCAATACATGCATCCCACTGGTTATTAGGTGAAGAATCATAAAGTACGAGTGATATTTTATTGTTTGTTAAAGAATCGCTTTCTGGCCAGCTCCCCAGCATCAATGTCCCGTGTTGAATCTTGGTTGTAGTTTTTGTGTTTACTGGAATTTGAGGAAGCACAATTAAACTTCATAATAAAATGATCAAGTTTTCAGCTAACTCAGGAATTTAACAGACCTGCACCTGTTAAACAGGGAGAAGGCTCTGAAGGACCTTATAGTGTCCTACCAGTACCTGAATGGGGCTGGAGTGGGATTTTATAAGAGCATGATGGTGACAGGACAAGGGGAAATTACTTTAAACTGGAAGGGGGTAGTTTTAGACTAGAAATTAGGAAGAAATTCTTTACTCTCAGGGTGATGAGACACTGGAATAAGTTGCCCAGAGAGGATATGTATGCCCCTACCCTGAAGGCGCTCGAGGCCAGGCTGGATGGAACTTTGAACAACCTGGTCTAGTGGGAGGCATCCCTGCCTATAGTAGGGGGGTTGGAACACAGTGATCTTAAAGATCCCTTCCAGCCCAAACCATTTCATGATTCTGTGATTCTACAATTCCATGTTTCCCCTGAGGCTTCTCTTCTCCAGGTTAAATAAGCCCATCTCCTTCAGCCTTTCTTTGTAAGAGAGGTGTCCCAGTCCTCAAAACCCTCAAAACCTCCTCTGGACCCACTGCAACAGATCCACATCTCTCTAGTGCTGGAGGCACATGTTGATCTAGTTGCATCTCACAAGGGTAAAGCAGAGGAAGACAATCACTACATTGACTACATTTGCTTCCTCATTGCAGTAATACATTTGATTTAGAGGGATCAAGTAGTGTATATAGCTGTAATTTGCCTGCCACTCTAGTCCATTTTCTGTGCCTTCCCACTGCTCTTTGTATTTTATTTTTTTTTTTCTCCCATGCTTATGGTAATGAGTAGGTTTAGAACAGACTTGAAGATTTCTTGCATCTTTGGATCTGCTTCAGAAATTATCAGATGAGATTTCCTTCTTCAGGAGGAGAAATAAAATGTCTGCAATGTCCTATTCAGAATCCCACCCATTTTGTGGCTCATGCAAAAAGCATTTTAAAGGAACACAAGGGAAAGAGAAAAAAAAATGTGAGTCAAATATGAATAGGGCAGAATATCTTGTTGCAAACTTGTTCTACTACAAGATTCAGCTGAAGATACACAGCTGTAGTCAATGGACAGCTGCAAATCTTCTCACAAATTTAAAAGAAGTATAACTTTAAAAAGGTCCCTGTCTTTGAGAGTGTCCTACCTCTCTCTTTCTAGTGTGTAGATGGCATTTTCTTTTTCATATTTTGAACATGCCCTGGGTATTTCAGCGGTACATATGAGGGATGAATGATTATCCCTTCATTTCTAAGTGTTCAGAAAATCATTTAGGTGATGCTAAAGTAACAAAAGTCTTCCTGTGATTTAGTGCTCCGGGGCTGAGGAAGAATGACAAGAAAACTACAAGTCCAACCAGAACACGCAGATGCTGTGATAAAATAGATTTCTATGAAATAGTTTAAAATTTCTTCCTTCTCTTGTTGACAACAAGTAATAATAATAAAAACATCACAATAAATTCACAGCTAGAATTCAGCTATAGTCAATGAATAATTTTCCAGTCAAATCTTATTGTTTTATCACATCCAAAGTTTAGTAAACACCTTGTCCTTTCAAGTATTCTACTTCAGATTATATAGGCTGTTAGGAAGTATTCAGTGCTTGCTCTGCCCTAGAGAGAAAGACAGAACAAGACAACCCCATCAGGGTGTATGAGCCAGATTTTCAAATTTAGTTTGATATACAAGGTTTGTGACTACATTAGTTCTTTTGTCAGATGAAAAGTATACTTCTGAAATGATCCCCTTTAAACACATAATTAGTGACCGCTCATTGACTCATTCTCTTGATGTGCATTGAAAAACTTACTTTTAGTGGATACTGAATGCAAACTTCTTTAGTCAGTTCACCAAATGCAACCAGTCTCTCAAAGTCAAGGGCATCAAAGTTTGTAACCTAACCTTGTTCAGCCTCAAATCCTATACCTGGTATCAATATTTTGCCCAGCAGGTTGGACTAAATCCAATCTGAAATAGGATCACTGACTAGCCAGGGGATCAGAACAGGCTGCTTCAATCTTCTGATGAGAGAATCACTTCAGGTGCAAAGTTGTCTCTAAATTTCCTTCCCATCTCATTATCAGGAAACACTTTTTACTGAGGGAGTGACTAAGTGCCAGAACAGTGCTGACTGTCCAGAGACTTTATAGAGTCTCTGCCCTGTGTGAGCAGTGCAACTGCACTGGATGACTTCTAGATGTGCCTTCCAATCTCAACCATCCTGTGATTCAGTGATATCCAGCCACCCATCCAGATCAGAGTCAATAGTTCAGGGTTTTATCTAGTCATGTTTTTGCAAGTGAAAGGACATGTGGATGTAACTGAGTTTATGTTACACATTCTTCAAACAAAGTACAGCACTTCAGGGGATTGATATACTAGAAATCTGCTTCTAGTTAATTTTCTCTGCGCAACTTTGAATAATTCCATCAAGAATGCCATTACATGAATGGGCATCAGTAAAGGTTAAGATAAAGAAAACATTCTTCAAAAACACTGTATATTTAGTGTCCTTACCTCAGATGATGTAGGGGTTCTAATGTTTTATTGATCTGTGAAATATCATTTCAGCTCAGAATTATCCTCATTCAGAAGTAGTTACATTAAAACTACAGCATGAGGAACATAGGTGTATCCTGTGTTTTGCTGTCAATGTATTTGATTATTTTGATTTGATTTGAATATTGTATTTCCTTAAAGATCAAGGCTAAAAGCAGAGCATATTAGTAACAATAACTTTCCTTCCACATGTGAATCATTCATATATTCCAAAGCAGACATACAGCACCACTGCATTTTTCAGCTCCTATTTGATACTTTAGAAGAAAAATAACAAAACGGCCCATCTTGTTAAACACTCATTCAGATTTTTTTCTGTATATTATGGGCTTCCCACAACTGCTACATAAAGTACCAATTGAAACCAGCCCTGTCATATACACTGCTACAAAATACGAACAGTGCTAAATACTTAAAGTGAATCGATTTCCAGTGAAAGCGTTTTAACCTCCTTTTAGGTCAAGAAATAGCAATTTTCCAAGCTCACTGTAACCTGAGAATTAATCCCGAGAGGAAAATGTGCACTGAATACTTCATTTGGTCCATAAAATTTATTGAAAATATTTTTTTTGTCAGAAATGTACTTGAAGCTTTCTATTACAAATTTTAGGTGTGGTTCCTCTAACTTGTATTCTAAGTTGTACTTGGAGTTGATTTCCCTCAGATCAGCTAGAGGGTTGGCAATTTGCAATCTTTTCCTTTGTTAAGAATATAACAGCAGAATGAGCAGAAAACATGACAGGGTATGCTCATATATATAAAATTTGGGTACACTGCTGAAGCAATTTGCAAGTAAAAACATGTGCTCTTTGTGCATTCACAAGAGCAGAGTACTTATGAAAATGACATTCTGGCTCTAGTCAATCAAGGATTTTTTTGTGCTGAAATTCTATTCCTAGATGCATTGCATTCAAGATTCAGCACACTGAAGAATAATGACACAAAAAGCATGGCTCACATTGTTGACCCCATAAACAGCTGGTGTTGCATGAGGAACATTCTTACGGTATTATGATACCATAATTCTTATGGTAGTCTTCAAGTGACTCTAACCATGGTACTGTGAGAATGCTTCATGCCACAGACCAGTGAAATATTGTTACTGTTCCTCTTACATCCCTGACAGAATGTTTGTTATTAATCATAAAAAATGTTTTATTTCATCTATAAAACAGACATTTGTTCTTCATCTTTAAAGCATTTATTCCTAGGGATAATATTCATCATCAGTAATTGATATCAGGTGTTTGGTATAACACATTGCTTTGTAGAGTAGTAGAGTCTGTAGGGTAGTAGAATAATTCTTAATTGATTAGATGGTAATATTTTTTCCTTTTAGCAATGAAAAAAATTAGCATCTGCAGTATGTTATCCATGGACATTCAGCTCATTGCATGAAACTCATTCTTCTCCACATTTCTTGACTGAGGCTTTCATTGGATGTAAATTTAGGGGAAAATATTCTGAATGCTTTAGTGAAGATGATCATCAACTTTAAAGTTCCCTCTTGAAAATGCATTATTATTTTCTTAAAATGTATGGTTTTTTTCCATTGAACTTAGGACTCAAGATATGTAACAAAACCTACACTGTACATCAAGAAGTGGTCACTTGCTCCAACACTTGTTCGAATAGGTCAGGAAAATGCCAACCAATTTATCAGATAGATAAAACACTAGTAGAGTAGATCTATGGACGATATGGTTACAAAGATAAAGTTCCTATTATTAATGAGTTTGCAATCTCAAATTTGGCATTAAATTTCACATGTACTAAAAAAGAAGCTGAAACATTAACACCAACAACTCAACAGAAATGCAAGCACCAGTCTTAAATATATGGACAATAACTACATATTCATCACTTAGCAGTATAATACCTTCATAACATCTTTAAAGCATTTGCAGATTCCTTGTACAAATGAATCTTAGAAGTACCACCAAAATCTGGCCTAACACTGTTCTCTAAGTCTCAACACCTGCTCACAAGCTTCATATTAATACCAGTGGAGTTGTCGGTCTATTTCCTTCCGAAAGGTATCTGATATTTTGTTCCTTTAGCCAAATACAAAGAATCATTCATATACCAAAGAGAACTGATCACTCTGTTAAATGTATGCACTGTTTACTCCTGATGAATGTATATCAGCTTTGTTTCTTTCTACTTGGAGATAAAAAGAAAAAAAGAAAAGAAAAAAAAAAACAGACCTGGTTATTTGTTTATTAAAAAATAACTTAAAGAATTACCTCTGATAAGATTATTTACTACCGATCTTGCAAATTTTGTGAAAAGCTCCCATCTCTGAGAAGGAGAAAAAATAAGTTTTCATATATCTTCTCACTCTTGTACTTCATTTACAGAGGAAGGTCTCAGCTGAGGATGTTTAGCTGTCAATGCAATGCAGTAATAATGGAAGAAAGTGGGATACACATTATTTAAAGAAAATGAGAACGCAGCGTGCTACTTCATGAGAAATGTCCCTACTTTTAACCTGTATTTTTTTGGACGCTGTTTTCAAGATCCTCTGTTGTACATGCATACATACTTACAAACCAGTCAAAATACATGTAAATTCATTTTCAAACAAGCTGAGCTTAGTTTTTCACACTGAAATTTTCTGCTCTCTATAGATCATATCTGGTAGTTCTTAGCCAGATCTCCTTTTAGTCATTTCAGAATTTTTCTTGACTGAAGAGTCAGTATGTATACAAATATAAATATGGAAGAGAAAAAGTATACCTAATATAAATTACTACATCAGATATTCTCTCTATAGCCCAAATACAATTTAGGCTTGGCTGTGGGACAGCATTTGGTAGGGACGGCTCCAAATATTAGAGCAGATATGACCAAACTGCCCTCTATGGAAATAAGAGAATGTACCCATAATTTTAGAAGTCTTGACATGCACTTGTTCTTGGGACCAAAATACAGAGGATGTTCTGTATTATCTGCTAGTATCAAAGAGAGACTGAAAGATTGGCAAACAGACAGACATAAATATGTTAGGATGCATTATTAGTTTTAGAGATGATCCAAGTCAGCAGGGTACAATACTGGTTTACCTTTGAGTACATATGACCATAGTCCAAAATCCAATTCCACCAATGTGGAACTGGCATATTCCTTAATTTATGAGATATCTTTTGAGTTTGATTATGAATTAACCTACAGTACAGTATCCTAAACACTATACCTGGATAGATTGACATGATTGTGAAGTGATTTTTAATGAGACTTCAGTGCACAGCACTCGAGTAAAGCATTGAAGAATAATCAGTGGAATACAAAAATGTAAGGTTCCAAAGAGGATCTCAGTGTTGACCAATATAAAATCTACCACTGACTAACAATGCCGGAAGTAAGATGAGCTCTGATTTTATAAATCATACCCTGAATGTAATATAAGGTAAGTAAATATCTTTTCACCCTATAATAACAACCATTGGACCTACTAGAATAACAGTGGTCCTGTTCAATTTATCTAATCAGATCAACATGATATGTCTAAAAGTATGGTTTTCTTATAAATAAGCAATGCTGACAAGAGAAAAAAAAAAAACAAAACTTTTTTCTCTTAGTCTGGATGTGGTGCTCAGGGGTATAATTTAGTGGTGGGTTGTTAGAATTAGGGTAGTATGGCTAGACTGAGATTGGACTTGATGATCCTGAAGGTCTTTTTCAACTGAGCGGTTTTATGATTCTATGAATATATATGCATATATTCTTTAAAATATAGAAGAATTCTTATATCCAGGAAATCAGCTGAATATTATTTTTTCTGGTGCATAATTGTTTTCATGTGATAGCTGAGATAATTCTTCACTTGCGAGTTGTGTGAGAGCAGCAACAGAAACTCATCAGAAGAAAGGTTGAAAAGAATTATTTATGAGAATTGATTGAATGTTCTCTCAAGTTTTCATTTTTTTTATAGCTAAAGAAAATATGTGAAGGAAATAAGATTAAAAAAAAAAAAAAAAAAGTCCCACCCAACATACCTGATGTATAATTGACAATGAAGTGAACATATCACTGAGATAGGACATTAAAAAGTGAGATTTTTCTCTTTGCTAGTTACATACTGCACCAAAATAATGACAGTTTCTTACCTCAAAAACTGTTATGATCAAAGCCATTTGTTGTTCTTTTTTTGTTTTTTTTCAGCTGCATTTGAACCATTTCTTTTTTAACAATTACTTTGACATCTACAAGTGGATATAATTTCTGGCAGTTGGGCTTCTGAAAAGACTACATGTAGTATATAAATACACCTCTTTTCTTTCTCTTTTCTTTCTTCTATTAGTGATTCTAGATTCTGTCTCTATATGTCCCAGTGTAAATTTAAATTAACTCCACTGACTACCACATTGCTTGTAGCTAGAATTACCTTCCTCTCAGAAAGAGAGAAAAAATAAGTGAAAGAGAGACGAAAGAGAAATTGGAGAAAAGGACAGGAGAAAAGAGAAAAGAAGGGGAGAGACAAAAAAGATTTTAAAAAAATTTTTTTAATGTATTAATAGTTATATATCCTTCTGGTCACACAGAGCAATAGCTTTTAAATAAGTAGCTTTTTAGTAAGAAAATCCACACAATCATTTGTTGGGAGGGAAATGTCTCTGTAAATGTCACATTAGGGATCCATTTTGAAATAAGTGTTTTTTAGCAAAAGCATTAAGTACAGTCTTGCTGTATTTATCTTTTTGAAATATTGTGAAAACTTGTTGATGTTTATTCTTATAGGATTATTTAAAATCACATTAGGATTTTCCCTTTCAGGTGACAGTCATTTTCATACTGTATGCAGTATATTGTTCACTAACAATATTATTTTTAAAATTACTTTGTTAAAAAATGCATACAGTAATTTTATGTATTTCATATTTAAAACCTATACCTAGCTTTTATTTCTCATAAACAGAGACAAGATCTATAAAATATAGTGCTAAAATATAGTGTTAAGAAATTTAATAACAAGATAGACTAATATGAAAACCAAATTCTATTTTAGAAAACCAACTTCTATTTCAGAAAAATCCAAAAACCTGACTAAATTTTCAAGTATAATTTCAGTTTTCTTCAAAACAGTTTTCTCCTTAATTGATTTTTTTAACTTGTTTTGGGATGTTCATTTCTTTTTTTAAATCTCAAAAGTATATCACTTCTCCAGTTATGTATAATTTACTAAGCTGAGTTCTAAAAATTTTGCAGTGGAGAAAAACATTTAAATAGGCAAAAACAAAGCTGACGTATCATTTTGTCTTGTGAAATCACTGACCTAAGCAAATAATGAAGAAAGTGGCTTCAGTAGCTTCCCATTCTAAATTAGAAATTGTATTTCCATTATTATTATTTTCTTTTCTTTTGTAATAAACAGAGCAGGCCATGCTGATATATGTTAGTCTGCTCTATGCAGATGCACCTGCTGACTATGTGTCTTACAAAATCTTCTCAGAATACTCTGAAATTTTTCTGCTTAAGTTAATATTGAAAGGAATAGAGAAGATGTCAACACTGACAAAAGTTACATCAGCAGTGCTTCAGCCAAGTCTTAGTGTAGAGCTTTCCATCCTTTTAAATCAACAGATCTGTGTACGTTTTATGCTACAGTAAAGCTCAGAATGACCCTCTTTTCATATAGTACCTAACTTAAGATTCAGTCTGAAGAAGTAGATCATCACAGAATAACTTTACAATTTTCATGGAAGCATGGAATGTCTTGGTTTGAAAAGGACCTTAAAGATCATCTAAATTTTGTTTGAGAAAGATATCAGGATTCCTCAGTGTGGAACTCTCCAACTCTTAACAATGCTATATCTAATCCTTGGAAAGTCATAAATGCCAAAGAAAAAGCCATGTCTCAAGGTCCATTGAAGTCCCAAATTCTTTTCCAATACTAACAGTTAGATTAAGACCTCTCCAGTGCTTCTGCTGTGACACTGGTTTACATCTTAATATCTTTTGGAACGTCAAGAGCAAAAGTATGCTTGAGAATAATTTAAAAACTAGGAAAGTCTTGGCTACCCTAATTGTTAATGAGACTACAGGGGGTTCAGCTGGAGAATCCTCATTATTGCACTTATACAGAGCTTGCCCATGCCTCTAATTTATTGCAGAAGGAAATTCAGAATCAGATAAGAGAGGAAATAACTAGCAAGGACATATTTATTTGAAGTAAGCAATCATCGTTGCTATGGTTATGAAAGAAGTGACTGATGTCTTGAAAAGAAGAAACCATCAAATTTTATTTCTCTGTATGCCCAGTATGCATTTCTACCTTCTTGCCTCCCCTGTTCCTTTGCACTAAAACAGCCAGGGAGTGGGGCTGAGAAATAAATATTTGAGCCTTCTTTCAATAGGATGGAATGGCCCTTCTCCCTCTTTCCCTATAAGAAAAGCAAACGTACAGTTCTATCTTCAACATGTCTATTGGCAGTAGATACGACTTCAGGGAAAGAAAATTAAGCACGCAGTGATTTATCACAGCATGTATTTATTATGTACTTACAGAGCTCACAAGAATAAGGCAAGCCTACAAGTGCCTACATTTGTGAGATAAGGATGGGACTGCAATTACTACACAGTGTGTACATGGCAAAGGGCTTTTCTTACCACTGGCTCTTGTAACAAATTCACTTGTGTGGAAGTTCCATCCATTTTCATTTTGCTTTAAAGAGGTAAGCTGGTTAGATCTTTGCTTATATCAAGTGGTATACATAAAACTTTTTGGAGCCCTTGAAAATCCACTGAAAAGTAGATTAGAGCTTTTCAATGAAGAAATACAAGTTGGATAGCCTTGTGTCTGCTGAAGGGATGCTTTGCATTTGCTTCATTTCTGCTCCTCTGTGGCAGAATGAGAGCAGTGACCTTCAAGAGAACTCCCAAACAGACTAGACAGAGCACAATCCTTGATAATTCACTGTTTCTCTGATAGTAATTTCATCAGGTAATTCATTCAATTAATTTGCATGTATTTCCAGAGACAGAAATACTTCATGAAATAGGTGAACAGATAACTTCAGAGGGCTTGAGAAATAGCTGCGTAAGCTAACGTTTCAATACAGCTGCTATGTTTCACATGTTGCTATTTCTTCCCAAAATGAAGCTTCTTAAGCCACCATGAAGTGGGAACAGAAAACTGCTTGCCACACTCAGAGCGGAATACAGAAGCTGCAGCAAAGAATTTCATTTCCAACAGAAGCTGAAATACAGTGGCAGTCATTGTTCTTTAGTAACAATGAACTGTTTGAAACAAAAAAAAAGGGGAAGGACACCTTTTATTTGTTTTTGTGTTTTTTAGGGGTTTTTTTAAGATTTTGGGAGGTAAGCTAGGTCAGGATGTTATAAAAGCACTTTTTTATTTTATTATTATTCTGTTCTTCAAATCAAAATTTGGTATGAACATGAGCCTGGTCTATACTCAGGAAAGACCTCTTCACAGTTTTGTGTAAATCCCCCCAGTTTGCTTTCATACTATATGCAACAAAAAGGGGTCCTTACACACATGGTAGCATGACAATAATTGTGTTACACACCATCTTCCACGCACATAAGTAGTCAAACAAATATCCTATGGCAAAGGATTTGCAGTTGATGTTCAGTGTTCTCAACTCAAGCTCCACTTCATAAGTAACCACAGGCCAAACTTGGAGTGCACCCAGCTGTCTGCCAAAAGCTACAAGCATTCACGAACCTCAACAGCAACTGAGAAGCATTTCTGATAACTTCCCTCAGCCCAATATCATTCTTTAAAAGAGGCACTACTGCCAACTCCAATGAATCACCAGATAGCTTCTTACCTTCCTCCTTCTGATGTCCAACTGCAGTGAATCAGTTTGATGCAAAAACTTACACATAAGAGAGACACCTCTGTGAATGGCACTAGACCTGTGCTTCAGGGAAGTGTCTTTCTTATTTAACTTGAGTTGATGACCTAATTTCTCCAGGCATTTGAGTGTTACATGTTGTAAATCTTGCCAGATCTTGCCATGCCAAGACTTCTGCCCTGGATTATGTGGATAATACTGGTGCAATGTACTAAGTGCTGTAATTGCCAGTGTGCTAGATCCCTGTTACTACTCACAGATGTACATCAAACTGATTCAAAGCTTCATAGATCTCTTTATATCCTTCCTTATGGATTCAGTCTCACAATGTTACAAGCAAATCTTTGTAGTAGACAGAAGATTAGACAGAAAATAAACCAAAACTTGCTATAACAACATAAAAGCTTTATTAATTCATAGCCATTTGTTTCACACGTTTAGGTGAACAGATAACACCGTTATTTCTGCTTTGCAGAAATAAAACAACCAGATCATTTGAGTGTACGAGTTGCACTCATATGTAACAATGTTTCTGGTGCACAGAAAGGAGAGATATCACAAATAAAGCAAACATAAACATCAGGCTCAAAATGAAACCTATAGCATGCCTAAACTGATGTAAATATCCAGTGTAATGCACTTTACAGGAATAAGACATTTTTATTCACAAATATTCTTATAGTCTCATAGTTTGTATAAGGTTTTCACTTACCATCCTCTTGAAGACACTACACAATGAGTCATACAGGACATTAAAAGATCCTTCTTGCAATTAGGCATAATAATCCCCATACCTACACTTAGGAAGCCATATGTGGAGTTTCCAAGATTGCGTTTTTTTGGCTTTACACATAAGCTGACAGGCTGATAGATAGATGGGTTTGTTTTAATAACAGAGAAACAAGAAACATAAATATTTCTGGCAATTTTATTAATCTTAACAAAAACACATTGAAACTTCCATTTTGACCAAAGACCAAAGACCAAATTGCCCTGAAAGGAGTGAGTTGTGATAGTCATTTTGAGTATTCATGAACCAGAAAAATAAGAATACAAAATTTCTGGAAGCAATTACTTTGACCTCCACTACGATGGTTCAGGACCTGTCCCTGCTGAGTAACATAAATAGTTCCTTGAGGACATCTGCTGATGCTTATTACCTGACCCAGCATAGTTATCTTTAGAGAAATGAGGTTTTTTATTAAAGCCATTAAAGCCTTATTGAATGTTGAAGACTGTTTTCTGTCACAGGCTGTACCATTGCTGCTTTGCATATACAAATAGCAACACTGAACGAATCAGAATGTGAATGGTCAGTAGAAACTACTAGAGTGAGACTGAGGATGAGGGTTACAAAAAACTTTTTGTTTGGCTTATATAGAATCCGTCCCATGTGTGGGAAGATGATACGAAAAAAGCGAGGGGCAAAATAGATAGATGAAATAGGAAACAGAGACTAGGAAAAGCACTGACTGTTGGAAAGGATGAACAAAAAGAAGTGGGAAAAATAGACAATATATGTGTCTAGTGGCCTTAAAATACTACGATGCGTAGCTTCGCATATCAATTCCTAGGAAGACAAGAATTTTCACAGGAGTAGAACATCATTAGAGGTGTTTGGAAAGATGAGATTCTGTGTTGGTAGAGTACAAAACACAATCACAATTAAGATGTTTACTGCCAAAACCACTGCTATATTTTAACCAGAAGATGAAAGTATGAACTGACTGGTGATACAAGCAAGCAAGCAAGAACAAATTTCCAATGACTTTTGTGCTTTGTTACACCAGTGAACTATCAATTACATGCATACGTTCATGGACCCTGATCACCAGAATCTACAACCGGCAACAGGTGAATTGTTTTTTCTCTGCTCTACATTTGTTTTCGAGCTTTTCTCGCAATTATTAATTCATTTATTTTTGTTAGAAGAAAGTGAAGATAGGTGGAATAACTGATGTTTTTGGTTTTTTTTTTATCCAATCCTGAAGGTAAATTAAGGTCTAAAAGGAGAATGATATATAGAATATCCCAGATAATTGATGATCATAATTGGAAAACTCTTATGATCCACAGCACATACAAATTACCTGACACTTGCTCTGAACTCCAAGATATGTGTCACTATGCTTCAAGCATTTGTTACTTGCAAAGAATTCATAAGGAAGCACCTAAGCAAGATGATTATAATGTATGCCGACTTCTCAACAGGGCTAAAAATGAAAGCTTCTTTGAAGAGTTCATCTATGTTCTCAGGGAATTGCCAGGGGAATTTTAATGGCCATTAAGAGTCCCAGCTGCAATGGAAAAGTTGGTCTAGTGTATTGGCCCTAATACACTGCTGCTTCCCATCACAGCAGATTTGACTGTTACTGTTATACGTGGATTGTGTCTATTTTTCCACCCCTCTACAAAATTTAAGTCTGTTATGTTCTCATCGAGGGAAATAATGACAGAGTTACAAAGGTCTGTGATTAAATTTGTTCAGCATCAACCTGTAAA
Source organism: Perdix hodgsoniae (assembly GCA_035772895.1). Classification (NCBI taxonomy): domain Eukaryota; kingdom Metazoa; phylum Chordata; class Aves; order Galliformes; family Phasianidae; genus Perdix; species Perdix hodgsoniae. The sequence continues at coordinate 13,882,597 of JAPSGF010000003.1, forward strand.
TAACCCGCAGCACACCATTCCATTTCATTTTTTTGTTTCATTCTGTATCCTGCAGTGCATGTTGACTTCCTAGTACTGTTCAGCAAAAAGGAAAAGCACACAGCCAACTGATTGGTCCTCATTTTCTGAAATGAGAAATGATGAACAGAAAGTCATCACAAAAGGCTCCAGAAAAGAAACCAATTTTGAACCAGTATGTCTTCTGTACATTTTTACCTGACTACTGAGAATATCTTTTGCACTGTGCCTTGTCCTCATCATAGGTCAACAAGGACAACTGCCTTGTATTTAAGAGAAAGCTGATGAACTCAGTGATCTCTGCAGAGTGAGGAGGCACAATGAAATGGCTGTCCATTCATGGGTGATTAGAGTCAATAACTCCAGAGCCTTGTGTTGTCTTTATCTATCTTCATCTTGTCAATAAAACGAAGTGAGTTTTGCACTGGGCTTTAACAGAAGAGAGAGAGAGGTGATTCTTCTGAACCCCTCTGCTTCAGTGTTGACAGAGGATTCAAAAGTGTGCTTCTGGGCCACAGGACAGCCTTGACAGTAATGGGATAATCTAGGGACACTCTAGATGAAAGAAAAACTGTAAAGGTCTCCATCTAGGTGTTACCAGACCACACACAGTATATTTATTTTCTTTGACATTCTTCCAAGGACTGAAGAGGTTCTTCTCAATGCAGTCTGGAAGTGCTTGGAAATCTTTCCCATCAGATTCTGACAGTATTTCATTTCTCTGATCTTTGTGCATTTGTATTCATGGAATTTGTTATTGTTGCTTAACTTCCCAGAGAATCATTGGACTGAAGCACCTCTTTTCATTTCTCTAACTAGTGCCATTTGACCCATTATACAATTTAATCCAGCCTCCACTTTTGAATGGATTTTCTCACAAGTGGCAATCTCTAACAGGGTCACATTGAGAGGCAACTCCATTGCATGTTACCTTGCACCATAATGAGGGCAATTTCGAAAGCATTCAATCAAAAGAATTGGTGTTTTCTGCAAGAGGCTTGTGTCATAGGCTTTTGTCTGTCCATATGGCGGGCAGTAGCTATTGAAACAGCTCAGTCTGTGTCTTGCAATTGTGTCAGTTTTGTGTTTCACAGTGGTAGGAGTTGCAGCACTACAAAGGTACTCTTAACAGCCACTGGGAATTTTGCAAGACTTTGTAGAGCTGAATTGCTCCTTAGGAAAATTGGATGATTCCAGCCTTTTCAGGTGGAACTTTTCAGAATATTTCTATTTACTTGGCCTTTAAGACAGAAACAAACGAGAAGATTTGGATAGAAACAGAAAGCAAGGAAGCTGTCATTGTGCTATTCATACTACCCTGTTTTCCATGTTACTACAAAACCGTGTTTTGTACTGTATATTAGATATTAGAATTTTTCCTCTACTGTAAAGCAAAACCTCAGTGTAATATTTGCTAACCCATGGCTCTTTGACATCCATGCTATAATGCCTTGTGTTTTTCCCTGTCTGCCTTTCCTTCTCTTTCTTTCTCATTTAAAACTCATGAAAGTGACTGAATTGATAGCCTATGAAACTCACTGTCAATGGAAAAGGCATAGCATGAGTGTCTGCATTTCCTCCCTTCTACATGAGCAGCAAGTCTGCTTTTAAGGAAAGCAACTTAGTGCTCAGCCTCAGCACTGTTGCAAGGAAAGCATGCCCAGCACAGGGACTGACAACTCAGTCTCAAAAACTGAGCTTTCTACAAGAGTAGACAGAGTACCAAGTTTTACTAAGGCTGGAGAATACTTGCTGGGGAATACCTGATCTGTGGCTGCTTAAGATCTTGTTTATGTTGGTATGAACAAGGATAACAGATTTCTTAGTAATCGTTAAGTTGAATGAGGGCCATTGGAGTTCTCAGTTCCCATCACCATTTATTTCAGAGGCCAAACACTTAAGGGAAGAATCTGGGATATATTTCCTTAAAGTAGTGGACTCTAAGCATGATGAAGTAGTTTTTTACTAAATTGAGGTGGCACTTTAATTCTTTTCCTTGTAATTAGGGATGGAGAAACATCATTTTAAACTTCTTTATTTTTTTTAACACAAAATAAACTTCCAAAGACATTGAAGCAATGCAAAAATGGAATCTCAGGTTTTGTAGCTATACACTGTCTGTATCTAATTTATTCTATTTCTCCATAGAAAACAGTCAAATTTGTTCTTTTTCCATGGTAAATGTGGTAATATTTGTGAGCTAATCATTACATAATGGTCCTGAAGATATTCAATTAAAAATTGAGAATATTTTTTTGAAAACCTTTTCAGAGATGCTTCAGAAAAATTTAAAAAGATTAAAAAAAAGAGAAAAAAAAAAGAAAAAAAGGAAATGAATAAAATGTACTTCAAGACATGAAAAAGAAGATTCTCAATACTGCAAGTAATTATTGTACTTTCAGAAGAAAAAATGATCAGTAATTTCAAGGCCATATCAGATTCCATATAGTTACTGCATACCTTCTTCTTGTTTCATTTATTCAAAGGAACACACTTTTCCTATCGCTCTGTGATGAAGATAGGTACACAGAATGACAGTTGCAGAGAAAGACGCCCACCCATACACTGAGAAAGAATGACATTTGTCTAGAGATACAGGGCTCTCATGTTTCATCTAGCACTAGGAAGCTGACACAGTAATAAAGGTTCAATCCAACAGATTTCAATTGTCAGCAGCATCACTGTACAGGTTACAGAGAGGAAAAGACAAAGAATCAGTGAAGCACAGAATTTACTTCTCTCTCACAAACTTCTGATGCAGACCAGAAGCAACATAATTATCCCTTTCAGTTCTTTGACTGAATCAGGGAAGGAAAGCTGAGGAGAGATGAACCAACTAACAACTTTACTTCAACAGAACCAGACTCCTCTCAGAGATACACAGTGAAAGATAAGAGGCTACTGACACAATTTGTAACAAGTGAAATTCTGCACAGATGTAAGTAAAATAAGAAAAATAAGTCACGTGGAGCTGTATATTGGAACAGATTGCTCAAAGCAGCTATGGAATATCCCTGGGGGTGCTCCAAAATAGGTTGGTGAAGCAGAGCAACCTGAACTGACTTCAAAGTTGGCTCCTCTTTGAGCAGAAAATTAGGTAGCATTGTATATACCATAATAACAGCATCACAAAAACTACACAGTCTTCAGAAGGCTGATCACAGAACAGATAGTCTTGAGTTGGAAGGGACCTTCAAGATAATCTAGTTCCAATTCTATGCTATGGGCAGGATTGCAACCCACTAGATCAATTTTTTTAAAAATTTTGACCTACTTTGTACAACCCTTAGTGTTTTTGGTGAATAAAATATGTATTTCATATAGTCCAGTGTGTATAAAATAGGTATTTGTATATATGAATGTATATGTAAAATATATACATTATATACTGTTATGACAAGCTGTTTGGAGCTCTAGCTGTGTATGAAAGAAAAATAATGCAGTAACTGTTTCCAATCTGTGCTAATGACCAGTGGAGGAATTTGTCTTCCTGTTCATCACTCCCTCCCTGTGCACAGCTGTTGAAAGCAGTCCTATTAGCTATTGATGACTTCATTCTGCAATGTTGTTTCCAGACAGCAGCATCATTCACTTTGCCATTGTTTTCGTTGGATTTGCAAGGAATCTTCAAATAACATTTGTTAATCAATATGAGTGAGGGTCCGTAACTGACAAAAATAAGTAGTTTACTTCCTAGCTTGTCTCACCAATGAGTTTCACTCGTTTAGGATGTTCCTCTTCAGACTTCCTTCCTGAAACATTGCTGCCTGCCGTGATGGAATATTTTCATACACTAAGCATATGCAAAGTTTGGTACTTTGGATAACAAATAATGTTTGATATTCTCATGCTAAATTTTTTGTCCATAATCATATGCATGTAATGAATTAGACATGCTGACACCAGATACTCACCTTTACCTCTCTGATACCTTTTTGCCCTTTTGAAAGGGTTGGATTTAACTGCTGCTGCCAGAGTTTATTTATTCTCTTCTTATCAATGGTGGCAGTGGGAGTAAAAGCTGTTAGCAGAGATTATTTGACTTTGTTGTCTCAAGCAAGGATTAATGTTCTGAGTCTTCATTTCCCTCTTCCTCTGACTCTTTTGTTGCAGGTACAAGATTTTCTTCAACACTAGATGGGAAATATGAGAACAGAGCAGAAGAAATAGAAGACACTGCTGTCATTTTTGACATTTTCAGCAAAAGAAATAGTATGCAACTATTTTGGCTACTTCTTTTCCTTTCTTCAACCTGTTTCATTGGCTGCAATGTCCACAATCATGAAGCAGAGGTATTTAAAGTTTGGTGATATCACAGCTGCTAACAGAGACTCTTCCTTCTGCACATTCTGTAAACAGAGAATAAGCAAGATGGAGTAAAAAAGACAATACTGAGAAACCCAACTACCAGTTTTACCACATAAAAAAGAAAAAAAAGTAGCACTCACAACAGTGGTCTGTACAGGATTATTGGTTGTATTTTCATTTTAGATGTACCACCACAACTTCTTACCCAAGGCCGACATAGCACTTAGACATATCTACCAGGAAACAGTAGGCTAATTGCTTTTCAATGCCTAATATGCTTTCCTCATACACCTAAATGTTTGGTGCCTTTTTTGTTTGTTTGTTTGTTTGTTTGTTTGTAATAGCACAGGGTAGATCTGGCCCACTGCCTTTTACTCTGGTGTTGGCTTAAAACTAACCACTATGTGGTCAAAGAAGAATTCATCACCCTACATTACCCTACATAAGTGAAGAATTAATTTAAAAATTTTAGCCCACATAGCTTTTTGTCTGACTAGAGGAAGGCACAGCCATTGTGGATAACTGCTCCAAAACTTTGTCCGAGATACTATGCTGTCAGGTTCACAAGCTGAGCACAATAAAATCCTGCAGTATCTGTAGACATATCTCAAATGCATTAAGAAATCATTAAAAAAGTTCAACAGTTAACTGGCATGTGAAAAATGACAGTCAATTTCAATTGCACTGCATTCTATTTTCTTCCAGGACACCTTCAGTCAGAGACCATTAGTTCTCCATCCAATGGAAACATTTTTGTCTTCTGTTTTGAGAAGACACGAGACAAGGGATTTTTTAGGAGGATCACCATTTTGCTTTTCTCACTCTCCTCCTTTTCTAGCAGCTGGCCACCAGAAAATTATTTGCAGAAGGACTCTCACCTCCCAGTGGGAAAGTGAGTGTGTATTTACTCTACTACAGTGCTCAGTTGCATGACTGCCTAAAACTCTTGGTTCATCCTCATCTGAAGCAGTACTGCAGGAACAAGTAGAGAAGTCTGATAATCTTTTCTCCCCCAGGTACCAAGATACAGCTTAAAAAATTCAAAATGTACTTTTAGTGCAATTGGGAATAATTTTAATAGCTCATTTCATCTGTGAAGCAAGCCACTCCCAATATTACTTGTCAAATTATGCATTTACATAATGAACTAATGAGCAGTAGTTGATTAGTAATCTTGCAGTATGAAACTCCTTCCCTTGGCATTTCTCCAGTAGAAATACACATGAATGACTGAAAATTCAAAGTGTAAAATTTGATTGCATCTTTCTATTTATAACTTCATATGCATTAAAATGATTCCCTGGTAATCCCAAAAGGTGTGGAGCTACCACTGATAGCCACTGGCAGCTCCACACCAAAACAATATAATTTGCTCTCCCCCTGGACAGTCATAATATTTAATTACGTGACCTCAATTAACCAGCCTTTCACTATCCTATACTTTAGGATTATCTGCATAAAACCTAATTTTCTACAGTTTTGCATCATGGCTATTTAATCTTCCTTTCTAATTCCTGAGTTTTATTACGGTTGCCTGAAGTTATCTTTATTCAACTCTTAGATACGAGAACATTTTCATTCTACTACTATCAATCTGGCTGGTTTTGGAAGAAAATAAAGGTTAGAAGTAGTAACAACCCACTAAATGGAGTCAAAAGGACTTTTCACAGTCAGATCCCTCTCTCCCTCTTCCTGCTACACAAGTCAACACAGAAACAAGATAGCAGCAAGAATTAAAGCGCTTCTCATAGTCTCTTTGTTAACAGCATAATTCTCTCCAGCTGAGCCCAGCCACACTTCCAAGGGCAAGGAAACAGCACTAATTATTTTGCTCAGGGTTTCAGCATTAACCCTTAAAAGGTGAATCTATAAAATTTCTCACCTATCTTTATTAGGTACTTGGATCCAATTTATTTTACGCTGTATTTACAACACAGAAAGAAAAAAAGGAAAAAGGAAAAAAAAAAAAGTAAAAATTTAAGAAGTTTAGACATTCAATAAATGAAAAAATAATTGCCGTAATGAAGAGATATGATATTCTTACTGTCTGGAAAATTTCTCCAATATATCTTCATTAAGTTTTATGAACTGTAGGGTAGTTTTGCTGACAGCCATTTCTGTCAGTACTGAAATAAGGAGTTAAAGGAACTAAAGGTCACCCAAAGATTAATATTATGACATTCAGTTAGCTTGTTATGGTTTCACAATGTCCAAAGTTTAAAATAGTAATAAATAATAATAATTGTTAGAAACTTCAGAGTCACTGAGGTTGCATGTTTTAAAAAATGTGCTGATGAAATTAAATTATTGTTATAGATCTTTGTTTCATATAGTTGATGAAAAAACAAGTAAGTATGATTGCTCTAAATTGTCCCTATAGTCCACCAAATGTTACTTACCTTTCAATTCTTTAACCAACATACTTCAACACAGCTGTATTTTCCATCTGAATACCTGGTCTCACCACAAAGCCCTACACTTTAAAGATATAGCAGGGCCCATGTATTTCCCTGATTGTAGATCAAGGTTTGCAGCCCAGTTACTAACCCTGGATTATGGTTTAAAAGCTAAATACAAGATTCTCAGCTTAGAAGTCTGGAAGGAGTCACTTATCAAAAGTATGTGTGAATGTGAGGATGACACATAACATCTCAAGAGTATTCATAAATGTGACTGTGCACTTTTCAGCTGCTGTAGATGCCATAGAGGTTTGCTGGATCACTTATTATCACTTCTCTTCTTTTTTTCTTCAATTCTTGCTATATCTTTTCTTCAGAGCAACATTCCCAATTCCTTGTTTTTGTGTACTCTAGCCCTATGTTTTCCTACTAGTACGTAATTCACTCATTGAAAATTGAAAAAGAGCTTTGCTCTTTAATTACCTTCATCTTTGTATCCTATTAAAAGAGCTATTCTGTAAAAAATGTGGTTTCCTATTACACCAAACTGCTAACTTAGTAAATTCAGCAAATACAGTTTGGAGGCTGTCACAGCTGTAAATCTCTGAAAGGGATTCTAAAACTGCAATCACTCTAGCACAACTTACATTAAAGAAAAACATCCAAACTAGGATTCAGTATGCTGGGATACAATGTTGTTTTCCATCAATTTGTTGCTTTCCATCATTTTCCTTATTAATACTGAAACGAGGAGTTAGAACCTGTTCCATGTGTTTTTTAGATGTATGCAAAAGATGTCAAAAATCAGTTGATGCTTTGCTTGTTTTTTTTAGAAACATTGATCCCAATTATTTTAGCCTCTGAATGCATATTATTGTATTTTAAAGCTCCATGGAGAATATGAACTTATTTCAAATTAGCAATATATAAGCAAAGCTTATCTGCAAAAATTAATAACTTACCTATCAGAGGTTTTGAAAGGCCCTATTCTGATTCCAGTCAAGTACTCCTTTCTGCTGGCATTTAGAATGGTTCCTCCTCATTTCAGTAATGTTTTCAGTTGATGTTATACTTAGGGTGAGGAATAATAATACAGAATCGTACAATTGTGTGCCGTTATGACAGGCTTTACAATATGTCATTCAAAGCACAAAATTTTATAGATTGTCATTAAGTGGACTTAATTGCTACAATTATGTAGCTCTGTGTGAACACATACATGTAGGGAAATGTGTTTATATAGACTCGCTCGTATGTGTATCACACTTCAAAAACATATATCAGGGCAAAGGAGACATAGTCACTAGAACATTTTGTTTTAAATCGTGATTTATATCACCACTACAATCTTAGATAGCATTGCCACTTTCTGCCATAGCAGAAACATTTTATGTTTCCCATCCTTAAAGATGAGTAGGGGTATAGCAAACACTCACTTCATGAATGGCACATATAGTGAAATAAATGTTTAAGGCTCATTGTAGGGCTACATTTGACTCTAGCAACTTTTCTCAGCCTTTCTGTCTTTGGCAGTTTCCTGCAAGCATCAGTTACTTGACTTGTGTGGATATTTGAGAATGTCTAATTATGCCTCAGTGAAAAAGAATCAAGTTCCTTGGATTGTACAGGCCATAGGAGCACTGAGAGACTAGCAGCTGTAACTACTTTCATAACACCCAAGAAAATTTCAAAGCAGAAGTTTCACAGGAGTGCAAATCAGGATCATTTTCAATGTTGTGTTTTAACCCAGCAGGTAGCTCAGCACAAAACAGTCATTCACTCACCTGTCTCCCAGAGGGCTGGGAGAGAGAACAGTAAAAAAAAAATAATAATAAAACAAAGTAGAACTTGTGAGTTGAGATTAAAAACTAAGACAGAAAAGAAAAAAACAAAGATAATATTAATGGTGCACATAATATACAGAACAAGTGATGTAGGAGTGCCTGCTCACCTCCCATGTGCCATATGATATGGAATATACCTGTGACCAGTTTGAATCAACTCTCCTGGTTCTGCCCCTTATAGCTCTTTGTGCCCCCTCAGCTCCATTATTGACAGGGTAATAGGAGAAGCTAAGGAAAAAAATATCCTTAATTCTCTATAGTACTTCTCAGCAACATCTACATTAGTGTGCTGGCAGCACTGATTTTCTCCAAAAGACAAATCATAGTATAGATACTATGAATTAAAAATCCAGCCGAAACCAGGACACAATATTCCTTCTTTGCTGAACACCACCTCTCAAGACTCACACATATCTCTGTGAAGACACTTAAAAAAAAATTCACTTGCAATGTTTTAAATATCCAGTTACCAATAAATGACAAGATATGAAACTTTCATTGTAATGCTTGCTTTCTGAAAGGCCACGAGTAAAGTGCTGCTTTTGGAGTTTGGGTTGACAAGACATAAACATGCAAACAAAGATCTTCCATGCCGAGCAAGTTTAAGATCACAGTGTCTTTGCTTGACAAGTGAGTGGCTGGAACTGCCAGCACACAGCCATTACATTCATGTCAGTGTTGTATATGTGAACTTAAACAAGCATATTAACAACATTATGCCATAGTGGGTACCGTGGTTCTAGGGTGAAAGATGCTGGATCATCCCCAGCTTGGATATATCCCCCCTTTTTAATTTCCTCTCATAGAGCACAAACAGTGCAATTTTTCTAACTTTTTCAGCTTCAAGAGTAAGCTGATAAGGTTGACACAAAAATATGCTCCTGGCTCTACCACTATTGTACTGTACTTCAAACTACTGACTTTTATTATCCCAAACACTGTAATGTAAAAACTGCTGATACTCTTTCAAAAAAAAAAAAAAAAAAAAGTGGTAATGGCTAAAATTCTGATAAATTACAGTGGGCGTTATTTTTAATAATTTAGCATAATGGCTGCAGCCTTTTCACTAAAGTAGCAATTAAGTCATCACAGTTGCCTGGCCTACACATATTTATTGTGTCTGTTTTTATTGCTCATACCCTCAGAAGCGTTTTGCCATACAATCTGACACCAAAGTCAGAAATCATGCAGAGAAAACTGCTAGAACAAGAAAGGTCACTAATTGAAACTCTTATTTTTTATTATGTTCCACTAATATTAACACAGTTGTAAGTGTCACTGCATCTCAAACATCAAGTTTCCCCATGTAATCATCATTGTTGCAAGAGTATGTCTGTTTGAATACATTTCTCATCCTAAACCAGGAATTTGAACAGAAATAGATAATCAGAGTTATCTACTTTTGGAGTGTGGTATAGCTTACCTATTAATTCTTGGTTTGTTTATAGGCAACATCTATAAAAGATTCTCATATTTCTGGTATGCAGATCTATTACTTTCCCATTGCTGTCACTGTATGGAAACATAATTTTCCCTTTGAGTTATTTTTATACTACCCCATGTTTCCTTTTCCTTTTATTTCCACTGCTGGAGTTGCTGCTGCCCGTACTTAGGCAAAGTTCTTCTCAGTACTTCACAGCAGTCAACAGAAGTCATATTATGATTTTTAGCACAAACCTCATGTTTAGTATGCACAGCAGTCAGATTACTTCCTCTAAGTATACTTAGCAATTATAAGATTCCATTATTTCTTTTCGATATAATGTTGGTCAGGAAAGGAAGCCAGCAATAGGTCCGTGACAATCTGTTTTATGACCTTCTGTGTAGCCTTAGGCAGAATGCTGAATGTTCCTGAAGCTTGTTTTCTCTGTTTTAGCAGTATACTAACAACAAGCAAGGCTCTGAGCATTTTGATCCTGGCTTAACAAGACATCTGCACGCTATGACTTCCATACTGCCTTCCCAGCAATTAGAAATTAAGCAAAGGTGAAGCTCTTGTTAGTATCTGTAGAAGTTTTGACATGTCTCAAGAAAATTATGGCAGTCATCTGTTTCTGAAGGATCTCCATGATGGCACTCTAGATTGTAGAAATATTTGGAAAACAGATGTTACTGTGCCGATCGCGGCATGACAACAATGAGCTGATACAGGAAAATTACCTCTAAGTGCAACCAAAGTGTTTTGATTTATTTGATAAATTAACTTTCCTCCATTCATAGAGGAATTGCAAGGGAGTTACAGTCACAACTCTGAAGGGCCAGGATCCATCCTGCCTCAGCAGTTTCTAATCATTCACTGGAGATCTGCAGGAGCACAAATGCAGCTCCAGCCTTCCAGATACAGCTAAGAGCATGGACACAGGCAAGGATCATAGAAGAGCCAGCATTTATTCAGCAGTAGTGGGGTTTACCTTATTCATGCAGCCATGATCCAAGGTACCACTAGAATAAACCATCTACCAATAAATTACTAATATAAATCAGGTGCCTGATTATATAGTCATAGTAAAAGTGGCCCTCATTTTCATTTGAAAATCACGGTTTTGGAAACCCTAGCTGAAAGTTTTAAAGAAACATCAAAACCCAGTCACATCAGGGGTATCCTGGTACTTGGTATAACATTAGATCCAGAGAGGACTGATCATTTTAGACAGAGAAACTAGTCTGCCCCAGGCAAGAAAAAAAAAAGCAGAGCAACGTTAATTCACACTATCAAATGGAATAAGGCAGCAAGCTTTCCACTCTGCCATCTTGCTCTTCCTTCAGCTTCACTCCCTCCAAAGAACAAAAAATGAAACAAAAGAAAGAGAGAGATAAATCTACCTCACCAACTCCCACAACTTCAGGGGATTGTTATTATTTCCCTAAACACCTGTTTGTCAGAATATTGATGCTAGCACAAAAAAATGTTACATGCGTACGCTGCGTAAATACGAATGTATCACGGGAATGCTGTAATGTTAGTTGCCTCTGTCACAGGTGTGCTATCCGTCATTTCTAACTGCAAGACGTGCTGTCCCCACTGCTTATTAAAGGGATTAAATGCATTGCTTTGATTCCTCTAGACCCAGCGACAGGGATTCCATATTCATCTGTGCTCCATTTGTCCTATGATATTACCAGTTTCGGCACCGAGGAAGGCTCATTCTTGCAGTGAAACCACAGTGTTATGCTGGGTGTTCGGTTTGCTCCCCTCTCCCCCACCTCCTCTTCCCTGGCTGCAATCAACAGCTAAATTGATCCAGCACTCCATCCCTACGGCAAGTTCCCCGGGGAGAGGGTGTGCACACGGTATGTGAAGTGCATCGGGGAGGAGAGAACCTGGAGAGAAGCAGGGAGGGGGGCAGATAAAGGGTTCAAAAGTGAAGTCATCAAAAATAATGAGGCTGTTCCGCCCAGCTTCCACTGCAGCAAAGGAGCAAAGTGCCCTTTCAAATTGGGTGTCCTGGCTCCACGGCTGAAATAACTGGTCATAGAAAGCTGCAAGCAAATTGCTTTGACAAGTCTGTTACTGTTGTAAGAGTTCAAAGGTTTTGGGCACTAGGTCAGCAGCTGCCAATCAGGCAAACAGAAAAAGCTACTCATTGAGCCACTGATTTCTACCTAGGCCACAATTATCCCTCACTATTCCTGTACCTCAGCAGCTCCTCTGATTAAACCAGCCTCCCTTTTACATCTCTTTCAGAGTGCGATTCACACACTAATTAGTTGCCTGCTCTCCACTGAGATGTCAGACCCTCAGTCAATTTATCTCTATTTCAGCCTGCTCAGAGTGACTTCCCCAGTTATCAAAATTTAATCATGCCTTCAAAAATGTTGAAAAGTGGTCATTAGAGGCAAAAGGCCACAGGATACAATATTCATTTTTCTCTATCTTCCAGTCATCCAGCTGGCATCTATAATGGATATCCTGGGGGCTGTGAGAACACGTTGATTTATGCAACCTTGCTTTTGCTCTCACTGTGGTGCACCAGCCTGCTTTAAAGAACAGGTTTTAACAAGGTCTGAGGTGGGAGGACATTAATCATGGTAGCATTGTATGTGAAAAAGGGTTCTGTGTAGTCAGAAGAACCCCCTACAGCAGGGCAGTTAGATTTTTTTACCATCTTCTCAGGGATAAAGGAGAGTTTGACAATTGATTAGACCTTTCTGTAACCTTGCAGTCCTGTGAAATGATGAGAGAGAAAGGGAGGGGAAAGAATGGTAAGAGGGGGAGGGAAAGTGAGACAGAGAATGATTCTCATACTGACTGTCTTAAATGTGCAATAACTTTATGATTCTTGACTGAAACTGGCTATCAAAATCAGTCCCAACTCAATACAGTCTAAAAAAGAAGATCATTCCTGGAATAAGAGTTCTTTCAGCTGTACATGTCAGAGGCAATCACGGGCACCAGCAGCCTGCAGTGACTCCCCTGAATACTCCGCTTTGCACAGTGAAACCCTGATAAAAATGGCATTGGATAACATCATTCCCAGCTGTAATGTTCCAAAGTAGGTTTCAGCAAAATCAACAGTGATGAATTGAAATTTGTTGACAATAGGCTGGGCTGGGGGTGATTATTATTCTTCTTTTTCTTCCTTGAAACCAGAGGAATGATTTCCAAACCTGGGTGCATGCAACTAAGTGCATACATTTGCATGCAATGAGTCAGTGCAGTATGTGAAGGCAAAATCTGAGTGTGCAAATCAAATACTTTCCTTTTCCCATGTAGGGCTCCCTGGTGAGCGATGCATATGCAAAGAAGTGTTGATAACTGGGCTTGCCTCATTTTTTAATATACTCTGAAGTTGGTGGTTTTGCCCTTGTCCAGCATACAAAGGGTCGCAACAGAGTGGCCAGAACCAGGCGCAGTGAGACTAAGCACTGCACTGTGCTTCCCCCATACATCTCTGGTAACATAACTTAACCCTGAACTGTGATCGCTTTAGTAATTCAGCTCTGAGCTTTTCTCTCTAGCATATACAATAATTGCCATTTTCCATTCTCCTGTCCTGGGATCTCTCGAGCTGAAGAAGTCTCCTGAGCTCTCGCCCTCCCTCCTCACTGATATTTGAGACCCTGGGGGTAAACTTCGGCACAGTATGCAGGCATTGAGCTGAACAACTCATTACTGATATGAGGAGGAGAATGCAACTAAATCCTTATATGATGCTAAAAACTTAACCCTGGTTGTCATAAGAGACTGTTCTTCTCCACAGACAGAACCAAAATGAGCTGAAGAGAATGTTAAAAATAAAACAAGATAAAAATAAAAGACATCCTCCAATTCCCCCTCTTTGCATGGAAATCCTTTTCCCGGCCAAGGCCAGCCTGTCTGACCAGCTCGGTTTTCTCTTTCTAATACAGGTCACTGCCAGCTGCACAAGAAGGTGCAGACTGCCTGTCAAGGGCGATCTTTACTGATGTCTGATTCTGTTTAAGATATTACAGCTCAGTAAAGGAAATCACACTAGATATTTAAAAGGTTTGGAGGCACAAGATCCAGGGCCACTTCCTGTCTTTTTTTATCTTTCTTTTTCTTTTTTTTTTTTTCTTTTTTTTGGATTGTACCAACACACTCCCCAGC
>JAPSGF010000003.1:13896744-13917567 GCA_035772895.1 Perdix hodgsoniae
TTGCAAGTGCTTTGGACAGCAGGTATTTTGCATCAACATCTTCCCCATACTGTATATCAACCACATGGAAATAGAGGCATTACACATGCTCTGTTTGGTGGAAGTGAGTGGAAGTACAGTGCTAAATTATGGTTTTGCTCCAATTGCTCTGTCTTCCTGGCACTGTGGGCAAGCATGAAAGCTATAATTTTCATTAAAAGACTCATCCAGATATTTGGCAGCAATTATATGATTCCTAGAACCACTCAGTCACAAACAGACAATTAACTCATAAAGCAGTGCTCATATTATATTTATTTTCATTTTTATTACAGACCAGTGGTACCCAGAGAGAGAAGCTGCAGAAATGTTTAAAGGAAAAAAAAAAAAAAAAAAAAAAAAAAAAAAAAAACACCCCAAGGCAACAAGGTAGTAAAGAATATGGAATTTAGCAGTCCAATTTCTCTGTTTGTTTCAATAATGTAGCAGGATGGAATCAAGTTATAATTTATAGACAAAAACTATTTTAAAATAAAATATAAAAATTACATGGATAAGATGAAGGAAGAGTAAATCAAGCCTGGTAATGAAAAATTCCATCAGATTTACCAGATGATGAAATTATAGGAATTAATTAAGGCATATGCATTTCTTTTCCTGTGTGCATACATATATGCTTATATATATGTTTATATATACATAAGCATGCATTTATATAACACTGGAACTGAAAAGTGTCAACTAAATGTAAATGAAATTATAATGTATATAAATCACTACCATACAGTCATCTACTAAGCCCCTATTTTTCTTACTTGAGAATCCAAACTGACATAAAGCAAGTACTTTAAGAGACTCCATTTTTCAAATGGGAGATTCTTAGTAATGGACTATTAGTCAGATCCAATAAATAATAATAATAGTCATTTGAACACTGTGGCAACTCAACTGACACCAGAAAAACAAACAAACAAACAAACAAAAAAACACTAAAATATCATACTTTCCAAAACACTTCAATCAAAGCTAAATTCATCACAAGCTGTGTAAACCTGAGCCACTCCACTCCACCAGAATTTCACTTCCACACCTTTGGAATTTCACAATGAAACAATATTCAAGCAAATCCATAAGACAAACAGTTTAACAGAAAATGCTGTTTTTCAACCAAGAAACTGTTGAAAACAAGGTCCTGGCAGGAATTTTATAGAGTCTGGGGGCTGGATTTCTATTTTAATGTTTCATTCTGAACATTATCAAATTATTGTATATTATAGCAGAGATCAACCCTGATATCTGTAAAAAGATAATTTGTCAACGTAGTTCAAAATAAAAGAGTTTAAAAGGAAACTGCCATTTTTTCAAACATTGCAATAACTATAAGGAAACTGAAGATTTAAAATCTCGGGTATTGTCCATTGCTCACACAACACCAAATATTTTAAAGAAAAGAAGTGTTTGTAAACATGAATTTTGAGGTGATTCCTTGGATATGGGTTATAAAATGGAAATAATGATTTTACAATCATTTTGAATCTGTGTCTTCATTTTACTTTTTTCTCCTGCACAAAGTAGCTGAAGTACAGTCATCGAATCGTAGAACGGGCTGGGTTGAAAGAGGCCTGAAGGATCACCAAGTTGCAACCCCACCGCCCCAGGCATGGTTGCCAGCCACTAGATCAAGTACTAAATCAGATTGCCCAGGGCCTCATCCAGCACAGTGTTAGAAGCCACCGCCAAATCCCAGGAAATAACTGGATAACATGAATATTACTCGCCACAGCAAAATATACACTTTTAAGATATATAGATAAAATAAGCCACACATTCTATAGTAACCCACACACAGCAAAATTATGACCCCACTATATTTATACACACGGGTGCAGTTTTCATATACTATTATAGTCTCATATTATATATCTTTAAATCATGCTGCGAAAGTTTCTGCCTTCCCCTAATGCAGGCTCTAATTTAGGATGAACAACTACTCTCATAAAGAAAAACTGCTGCTGCTGCTGTTTATTAGGCTGCAGAAAGGTCTCACTGACTAATGTCCCAGGATTAAATGAATGTGGAATAATAAGAGCTGATTTATTTGCGCTCTGGTAGGATAAAGCTGCCACTGATTTTACAAGAAACTATTCATCTGAGGGCTACTATAGCTAGTAAATTGTGACTGTTGCTGAAATTAGTCTCCAGGCTTTCGTGCAATCTACAGAGTGAAGTAGCAATGTGGTAATAAAGCTATTGTGAGTACTTGGTGTATTTAAAAGGTCCCACTTTTACCCATGTCTTAAGGGATTGTAAAAGTCAGTTTTCAAAGATTCCCACTAGAAATTCTACCAGACTTTGCTTACAATTTACATTTCTATCCTGGGAATGTATGAAAATTAAAAACGTATATGTGGTGATAAAACAGAAGAAATCTCATGTGTAGGGATTATTACTCTGGCTTTTCTTTCCCTTTACACTGCCTACAGTATTGTTTCCATTTCAGCAGTACAGTGGGCACAGACATCTCTGTCCATCCCAGAAATTTTAATGACAGGAATAGTAAAGTGAGTCCCCAGCAAGACAAATAATAAAAAGAAGCATTTAAGATTTCCTTAAAATTTTCCAACTTTTGTGCTTTGATAAATAAGGAAATAAAAGAAACAAGTTATTTGATAAAAAGTGAAACTGACTGAACAGAAAGCTCCTTAAACTAATATGCTGATCCCTATCTCTAAACAAACCAGCCTGTATTGATCAGAGCCTTTAAGTCATAGAATCACAGAATCATGAACTTTTTTTTAAAGAGAAGAAATAATGGAAATAAATTGTTTTTTCTGGATACAAACCAAAGAAGAAAGAGTACTTATATGTGTCTGGGAAAACCATATTCTGATCCAACAAAAGACTGCATATAATTATGTCAGACACTTGCTAAGATATGAAGGAACTGTTGAATTCTATAGACAAATGACCACATTCAAAACAAACAAACAAACAAACAAACAAACAAACAAAAACCAAAACATTTTCATTAAATTTGTAAATCTCCTAAAGGCAAGCATGTGTGGAACATGTACTGGAGGTGACTTAGTGAAATATCCACTTTTCGAGAGAAAGTAAAACTTCCAGGAAGGAATGTGTTGGATAATCTATTCCATGACAGTTTCCTAAGCAATATAACTTGCAAACTTAGAAATTAGCAAACACCAGTGCAACCTGGTATGCTGACTCTAGGAAAAGAAACATGAAGTGTGGAGTGAGGTAGACTTTCCATGGCCAAATTCCATGATTGTTCTGCAGGGATGGGGACTTGATGATAATACTGAAACTGATAAATTATATTGTTTTCCTGAACCACCCCTGAGCCAGCAGATTTCCACCTTTATTTCAAAACAGTAAACTTAGCAAGAAAAAGGTATGCTTGTCTAAAGTTATTCAAGCTCCACCTGAAAGTAAGAAATATTACAAAATGGCCTAAGAGAGAATGAATTTGAGGGGCAGAAGGATATCATCACAGACAAGTGGGAACCAGTCAGTAAGCTGAGCCTTTTTCCCCTGTTCTCATAGGGATGCCTAAGATTCACATGCTCAGTTATACCAAGTGCATCCCTCTGGAAGAACAGAAATCTCTTTAGAGTTATTCCATAATTTAATGTGAGTGTAGTCAGCCATATTATTCATATTCTTGGTAAACTTACCATGTTTTGCAGATAGTGCATTTATCACTGGCAATCCAAAAGAATCTGTACTCTGCTGTTTTAATAAATGCTGTTATTCACTAATCTAGCCAAGAGAGTTCTCATTAAGTACAGCCAGACTCCTTCAGGGTCATCATGAGAGTTGGTTCAAACATGACTAGATGAATCGGGCAGTGCGCTGTTTGTGAATCCATAATTGTGATTGCTCATATATTGAACATGAACAGACTTATAGCACTGAATAGGACATCATTCAGTACTTAAAAGCCCAGCTACCCGCAGCCCCTCTGATAACTGTGTACAAGCTGGAATTCAAGAGAGGTTTTTTCTACCAAACTTCTCCGCTCTTCTCACACAACAACATGCAAATTTTAATATTAGCTATACCTTTGTCTGGCAAGAATATTTATTCCATGCTAAAGATTGTGCTATATTCCTAGAATTAAGTTCTATTTTCCATCCTGTACCTATTCTCTGAATAAACAGAGAACATCAGCTTGTGACAGTTCTTTATTGCTAAATCCACTTCAACTAGAATAAATTGACACACATGTTCTACATAAATTTGTGCATTAGAGTGTAGCAGCCCCTATTTCCTTCTTGAGAAGACACTTTTGGTAATACTGCTACAGTGCTTTTGGCACACATCACTGGAAACTCTTGACATCAACTCTCAAAACTGATACTGAAATAAAAATATAGCAGTTAAGAAGAGTGTCTCCACACACAAACAACCTAAGGCATGAATACAATCCTAACATTTTACATATGAGAAATGACACCTCCAGTGAAGAATTCTGGCAGTTCATTTTACTCTTTTTACTATTTTCATTGTTTTCTTTTAAAGAAGAAGGAAGCGTTTAGGCTTGCCTTGAAAATTCAGTTTTGAATTTTCACAGGTGGTCAGTGAATAAACATCTGGATGAAGATCAGTGATGACCAGTCAACCAGGGGTCAGTGCTGGGATTGAGACTCTTTAATATCTTCATCAGTGACATTGACAATGGGGTCAAGTGCACTCTCAGCAAGTTTGTGGATGACAATAAGCTGTGGGATGTAGTTGACACATATGAGAGACTGGATGCCATCCAGAGGGAACTAGATAGGCTTGAGAAATATGAATGCAAGGTCTTGAACCTGGGTTGAGACAACATCCACTATCCATACAAGCTGGAGGATGAAAGGATAGAGAACAGCCCTGTTGAAAAAGACCTGGAGGTACTGGTAGACAGGAAGCTAGACACTAGCAAGCAATGTGCCCTCACAGCCCAGAACGCCAACCGTATTCTGGGCTACATTTAAAGAAGCATGGCCAGCAAGTTAAGGGAGGTGATTCAGCCCCTCTATTCTGCCCTGGTGAGGCTTCACCTGGAGTACTGCATCCAGATGTGAAGTCATCAGTACAAACGAGACATAGATCTGTTGGAGCACATCCAGAGGAGGGACATATAAATGATCAAAGGGATGGAATGCTTCTCCTACAAGGACCGGTTGAAAGAGCTGGGGCTGTGCAGCCCAGAGAAGAAAAGTCTGCAGGGTGACCTGATAGTGGACTTTCAGTATCTATAGGGGAGCTACAGGAAAGAAGGGGACAGACTCTTTAGCTGGGTTTGTGGTGATAGAAAAAGGGAAAAGGATAGAAAAAGGTGATAGAAAAAGCTTAAGGAGGGTAGATTTAGGTTGAATATAAGGAAAAAGTCTTTTTTTCAGTGAAAGTGGTGAGGCACTGGAGCAGGGTACATGCAAATGTGACTGATGTCCCATCCCTGGAGACTTTCAAGGTGAGGCTGGATCAGGCCCTGGGCAACCTGACCTGTCTGTGGATGTTCCTGTTCATTGACGGTTACTTGGACTAGATGTTCTGTAGGGGGCCTTTCCAACTGTTAGGATTCTATCATTCTATGAATAAATACAACAAGCATTCTAAGAAGCGCACAGGGTAAACATCAAAGTGTCCCGGTCCCAGGGAAACAAAGTTTGCACAATAACTTTATTTAACTCAAGGTAAAATAAGTCCTGAGTGATACAGAAATATCTTCTTCTACATCAGAGTTACTAAAGCTGGATAATTTTTTCTACATGTCTTCCTATCTTCCTCTGCCACAATTGTCAACCTAACAACTCTTTCCTAGTTTCTTTTAATTTCCTAGTGCCAAAGTGGTCTTCGCTGTAATGCACATCAGGATATTATTGCCATTTCAATGGGGGTTTCAATGCACATATTACTTCAAAAAAGCATGATGACTGCTGTTTAGGAACCAAAATGTATGAAGTTAGCGTTCCTATTATGGTTTTAAGTGTACTAGCATTGGGGGGTTTTGTTTGTTTGTTTTGTTGCTGTTGTTGTTGTTTTTTCCTGCTCGCCTTTAAACATATTTGTAAATTGAAAATTCTTCCATCTTTATGGATGAACTTCTTCCAGAGAAAATGAGTGATTTTGAATCAGTGCCCAGATACACCAGCCAAAAATGCATTAAAAAAAAAAAAGAAGGCATATTTATTGTTGTTTTCAAAAGGCAGCAAACAGTAAAAAGTATGAATGTTTCTTTACTGGATTTTCACAACAAATTGTCATCATAGTAAAGACATTTATTTTCTCCATTATTCATAAGTTGCAGTGCTGTTCAGTGATCATCCTTGTCAGCACAATGAAATTTCTACTTACTTAGATTATGCTCTTTTATTAAAACTGAAAGGGTATGTTCATTTCTTAAATCTCATTTGTAACTCTAGCTTTACTAAAGTAGCAGTAAAAATCAACACTAACGCATGTTTTGTTGTTTTATCAACCACAGTCATATTTGGGTCCAAATATGTTTGAGTCATGTCTTGTGTTAGGATCAGCTATGCCTAGACCTGAGAAAATCTGTCTTCATGTATGGATTAATGTTTTTAACTAAAAAGTTCTGTTTCTTGAATCACCAATAATGTCAGCAAGCAAAACTTACTTTTCTCAAATTTTTTCAACCAGCACAAAGTCTAATAACATTCATTCAGTTTTTCTCAAACCTCTCTCAACTGGATTTCTAGCTGCTATTAGTTCTAAATTTTTTGTTCTCTCTTTCTATTCTCCTGTGATGTTTCTTAGCTCTCCTTATTTTTTCCCGTTCTTCCTTACAAATATTATTTGGCTACTCAATAAAAATAAACTTGGTGAACAGTGGAAAAAAACATAAATACAATTCAAATGACTTTGTGGAACTACAAAAATGGTGACAGATGTCAATGTTGTGATTGTAAGCTACTTTCATTTCCCTAAGAGTTTTGACACTTTATATATTTGCATTTATACTGTCTTATGTTTATAATCCTATTAAAATGTCAGGACAGTGTGTTGTGCTTATTATGCAAGACTCAACTTCAAAAATGAGGATTATTATAATTAACCTGATTTTATTTCTTGTAAAGTACTGAAGAATATCTAAGGAATTTAAGCTACAGTTGTGATTACATCACAAGGCAATTCAAGCTGCAGCTGTGATGTAGCAGGGTGTCAGAACTGTGCTTGCACACTCTCTCATCAGATTCTCCAGGAATACCACAAACAGGTTCTGCATAGGCATGAGAGGCTGACATGAGGTGTGATGATTGATTTCACATTTAATCACTTCTGTCACAAAACCTCTGACTAGCTGCTGCAGGACTCTCTAAGAGAATTTTTGAGAGTCCAGAGGATGCCCCAATGCAGGTCATACAGTGCAAAGACTAGCTGTGACGAGACCTATTTTTGTATTTACAGGTGTTGATTAATATACTGAGTGGAGACTTTGGCAAACCTAGAGATGATCCCAGGCAGTCCCAGCTGCAAATCTGGCCAAGTTACACATAAATTAGGCTCTAGTAAACTGCAGGAACTAGCACTGCAGATGCAGGAGTAACCATAAAGAACAGCTTTCTGTACCTCCTAGGTCTGTATGCTAGTAATGTAATTGGCTGAAGAGAGTCAATATCAACAGGTCTATCATGAACATGTTGGAGTGCATACAGCACTTCTGACAAGCTGAGTTATAAGTATTCACTAGAACAACATTTCAGTGATTCTAAACTGTTTTCTGAAAACATTTGACCAAGATTTTCGATAAATCTACCAATTAGTTTATGAGTTCTATTTTGCAATTATGTATTTTTGTATTGGTTTTGTTTGCTTAATTAATGGCAAAATTCCAGACAATAACTTTTGAAGAAGACATCTCCAACACATCTGTAATACAAATCTGAATACTTTCTTCTTTATTTTAAAAAGCTGCAATTTTCAGTGATAATTTGTTAATTGTCTGCTGTTTCAGTCAATATGATAATATTGATTAATGCAATCTGGGAAAAAAAATTAATCTAACAAGGAAAAAAATAACAAGAAGACACTGTATTTTTTAGGTATACAACAGACCAAAGAAAACTAAAATTCTTACAGCTCTGACCAAGGTCAGAGATGAAGATGGAAAAAAGACAAAAAGTAGCAATATGGGTAATGTGAAACTACAGTATGATTAAAATCTCATCTTACATCAAGGAAATTGCGAACACAAATAGAACATCTAGCTAACTTTTTATTCTGTAAACCTTTCTGATGTTCTAGGAATGTTTGATGAATTTTCTTTCCTTGTACAATAGTCTTTTGTACCTTTTATTATTAGTGTGGACCTGCAGCCTCACAGCATTAAACATTAATCCTCTGCATAATGAAACTCTGAGAATGGATTTCTATGAAATTTCACACATTTTTTAGTCTGTTGAGGAAGATGCTCATTTTCATGTGTGGTATTTCAGAGTTTTCTGATTAAAAAAGGCATTTCTAGATTCTTGATTGGTTGGAAGTTGAAAAGTATTAGTTTTGTTCTTATTAGTGTTGATGTTTCAATTTGATACTTAATAAAAAAGAAAACACTCAGAAATACTCAGTGGGAAATATTTGGGTTCATCTGAAGCTTATATTATGTAGCACAGTTATGCATAACTCACGCTAGGCATGGAAATACCATATGCTCATCACTATCTTGGTATGCCAGGCGATAATTCACAAGATGTACATCATAGTTTATACTCACTTTGTATCACACCTTCTGGCAACTCTTGGCACTTTTACAAATTCAGCTAGTTTAGCTATTAGAACTAACTAGATCCATATGACTAGAGTTTCCAGGTTTAAAAAGACTGTTTCTTTTTCTCCAGATTTTAAGTTTTAGAGTACGTTAGCAAAATAGATCAGGCAGAACGCAGTACAAACAATAGTGTTTTCCTGGGAATAAACATTGGGTAAGAAAACAGGTGAAACAGTGGAATAGGTGAAACCACATTAGGGCAAAATGGAGACAGAACAAAAACTCCTTTTGCAGACTGTACTCATGAGTGGAGAGGCCATCATGAATCTGCGGTCAAATGTAGACAGGGTGGTATTCTTGGTTTGTCTTCTAAATGGTGTTATTCACTATCTTGATAAGCAGTTAAAACCATTTCTGTCAGGAGGACTTTTTTCTTAGTTGAACATCTTTCATGAGTCAAAGAACCATTGCAGAAAAGGAAAAGAAACTTCATGTTTATTTATAATAGAGCACCTGTGCAATTACCAGCACTTCCAGTAACCTCTCCATTATGGTTCTGAAGGTAATCATAACATTTGACATAACTAAGGGAAATGGGAATTAGCGTTAGGACACACAAATCAACATTTTCTCTAGCTGGGCTTTAAGCGCATATTTAAAAATTTATACACACAGTACCTAATAGCAGCACACCCTCCCACTGTACAGAAGTTGTAAACATAAACAAATATGCAACCTAAACTTTTCTAAAAGAATTTTAGAAATGTTGGTCCTGGAATACCCTCCTTGAGGGAGAGAGTTGCTTTCACAAGTTATTTCAGAAGCCAGTAGGATAGATCATGGTTTCCAACTCCCTCTGCTTATTTCTCATGCTGTGTGCATTAGTGTAAAGGCACTTTAGCTGGGTTTGCTGACACACGACCTTTCTAGAGGGGCCCTCCCTCAAACCTCCAAAAGAATTCTGAAGTTTTCCCCTCATGCTTCCTAGAGGGACAGGAGAAGATTTTGGACAGGTGATCAGCAACATTATCTCTTCTGAGAAGTTCCCAGAACATCCTACAGGACAGCTCAAAGGCTTATCCCCACCATATCCTTCAATGACAACATCTCCAAGCCCTTCTCTGTCCCACTGACCTCCACCCTCTTCCCCCAACAAATCTAGTTGAAATTTCTGAACTCCTTGCTCTACTTGACTAGCGTCATTTTATTCCCATCTCCCTTCATACCTAGTTTAAAGCTCTCTCAACAAGACCTTCCAGCTCTTGGGCTAGGATCTGCTTTTCCCTTGGAGATGAGTCATCTGCAGCAATCAGGCCAGATGCTGAGTAAACTGCCCCATGGTCAAAGAACACAAATTTCCTGTGGTGGCACCAGCCTTTCAGCCACTTATTCAAAGCCTATGTTTCCTTAGACCTAATCTCACAGTGTACTGAGTAACCTGTGACTGCTTTTTAGTGTTCAAGAGAAGGGATCTTTGGCTGATTTTGAAAATCCAGAAGTTTTATTTTTGTTTAAATTCCCTGCTTAAGGATTGATAAGTAGTGGGAAACAGAACTGTGATTGGCAGTTTCCCCCAAATTCTGAAAAAAAAAGCATTTCTTGCTGTATTCTCTCCTCTACTGAAAGAATTACCAACACAGCAAAAAAGATAACATCACAGCCTTTTGTTTTACTTCTCAGCTTATGACAGCATTTGTACATTCATTCTTATATGGTCTTTTTTAGACATTTGAATAGTTTTACTTTGAGAATTCAGCTCATCAACCACTTCAAGTCTACATATAATCATCATATTTGAAGAAATAATATATGCCAAAGAAAACATTTAGGTTAGGTTGGGAATTTTTCTCTAAAGACCAAGGGTAAAACTGTCTTTATGAAATGAATTTATTTAAATGAACTTTAAATATTTAGTTCTTTCACAGACATGCACACATACAAATAAAGAAGGGAGGAAGGGAGGAAGGGAGGAAGGGAGGAAGGGAGGAAGGGAGGAAGGGAGGAGGAACTTCAGATTCATAAGATTTACAACACTACCAGGATGCAAGAAATGTCAATAAACTGAGGTCTGCATTCCTCATGCAGCAGTCATAGGATGCTTCTACAACCCAATCTAGAAGCATACTTAAATATCTCACATGGTAAACAATTTCCCTTCACTTCTGGATGTATTAAAAATCTTGTAACAAAAGGTAGTGTAAAGATACTTCCTCTGAACAAGTATAGCTTTCTGCACAGCACAGTGAAGGGCTATTCAGAGGCATTTCTGGGTATCTCAGAAACAGGATAGTGTTGTTAATTAGAAGGATAAGTAGACTTGGAAGTAATTAAAGCAGTTCAAATACTGTTGGACTACTTTTGGATCCAAAGCTCCTTTACTACCTCCTCTTAGAGCACTGTGCAGAAGTACTTTAATTTCTTATTTACTCTTGTAGCTTACTTGAACTTCATACCTGTCTACTGTCATAAATCTCACCTGCAAGTTTTAAAGTCTCATATTCCTCCTTCAAAGGAAAGAGTACTGCACTGCTTTTTATTATTTATGTATTATTTGTTGGCTTGCAAATAATAGCCACAGCAAAGACCCGTTGCTTTACCTTCTTCCAGGTCACTGAGGTATCCCCTTAAAAATTCTGTCACTAAGTAGGGTTTTCCCATTCTGAAAAGGGCTATTAAATGCAGTTAAGTCTGCTTGCAGTAGGTAGATGACCAGCTACAGTATCCAAGAGTCCAGCCTATCATGTACATTATTCTACTGGAGTTTTTGTTACCTTAAACTCCCATGAGCTTTTTTCTCATGGTCAGTGACTACACAGTAACTGAAGAGGCAAAATGGCCCAGTTTCTGCCATCAGCCTTGTCAGTTACATAGCAAACAGAGCCTATATTTGTATAGCTCTCCTGCTTCAAATGACTTATGTAGCATCTTCTCATACTGAATTAAACAGTACCCTCAAAGACTAATCCTTATTTATGATAAGATCCTCTTCACCTCTGTTCATAATGTACTCATTTAAACGCCCCTCTACTCCCTGTCAGAGTATATAGGAGACTTAGCACAAATGAAAATCTATTCCTAAATACGCAAAGAGATGAAGCAAGTAGGTAATGTATTGAAATCATTTCCTGAGCACTACAGAGCATATGCACATGTATATCCTCTTCCTTGGGTGTCTATTTATAAACATATGTGAACATTTATTTGAATGTAGTTCTTCTTCACAGAGCTTCTTGCACACATCATAAAGATTATAATTAATTTCTGTAGGAGCCTACTAACATTATTTGTCCTCATACACCAACACAAATAAGGACAACAGTGGAAAGTCAAAGTCATTAGGTCCAGGGCACCTGGTATTGTAGAGCTGAAAATCCGCTGCTTTCCCACATTTATACAGGATAACTGGGGACAAAAAAGAAATACTGAGAACAGTGTTTTCTCTTCATCTGAAAATACGGAACCTTCGTGACTGTAGTTACTGTGCAGTATACACTTCTACAGTCATACTTCTGACAGTGCATTTAAACTATGAAGTGCTGTTGCAGATGATTTGGTATTATGGGAGGAAAATGACCTGTAAAGCTGTTATGAGTAGCTAAGAATTTTGCATTCATTATGGCAACGTGAGACATAAAGAAAAGTGGAAAGAAGGAAGTTTAGTTAAGTTGATACAAACTGGTTTACTTTTCGTAACACAGCAAAGACTTTATAATCTTCTAAACTGAAGGGAAATAACTCTGTCAAGATAAATACTCACAAAATCTGGGATTTGCAGGATCAGTTGGAAAACGTTACCCACCTGCAAAAAATATATATGTGCTTTTATAATTATAAAGTCAGGTAACACAAGATATTAGACCTCCCTTCAGTGTTGCCAAGCAAAGTATACACATGTGAAGAGAAATATTACAAGTAGATGTACCCATTTCCTGTAACAGCACATAACCTGGGCTGTTAATGCAGTAATTTTCCCAAGGACTATGATAATGACAGAGAGTAGACAATTGACGCAGGACTTTATTCAT
Organism: Perdix hodgsoniae; assembly: GCA_035772895.1. Lineage (NCBI taxonomy): Eukaryota > Metazoa > Chordata > Aves > Galliformes > Phasianidae > Perdix > Perdix hodgsoniae. The sequence goes on from JAPSGF010000003.1 coordinate 13,909,483, forward strand.
TGTACTAGTACAGACTGGGACTTATCAAGGGGAACACAGCCCTCTTATATAACTTCTGGAGATGGACATTTCCAAGAATAACACTTTCAGATTCTGTATTAGTTCATGATCTTATGTATTTGTGTTTCTCTGCCTTTTTCACCTTTTTCAAAGGGGATGAATTCCCAAGTAAAGTCAACTCCTGTTGGATTTCATGTAATTCATTTATGAAATTCTTGCATGAAAACAACTTGAATTTTCAATGCTGTATGCAAAGGAATCACTCAGCTTACCCAAGAATAGCTCCCCCTTCAGCTGATGCTATCAAACTGTACTGACAGTATGCTATGGTGAGCAAAGCCATTCTCAGAGAGCTCCATGAAAGTTAAAGGTCCCACAGTTTTTGGTTCAGAACACAGGCACTTCAGCAAACCAAGGGAATACACAGGTAAAGTAACAAGCAATCATGCCAGGCAATTAACTAGTTTGATACTGAAAAAAAAAAAAAAAAAAAAAAAAAAAAAAAAAAAAAAAAAGTAGTTAAGATATTAAGAGGCCTTTTTCCAGTTACAATAGTCAAAAATCAAATTAATATTTTGCTTTTTATGTTTATTGAGTTTTGTACTTTAATCGTGTAATTACAGCTGCTACCCTATGCTCAACATCACTCCTGGAGGACAGAAAAGCACAAAAAATTTTCAAGAGTTAAATAGATTTATGTTGTTATTTTTATTTTAGTAGCTCTCATGAACACCACTGCAGCTGAAAAGCTGTCAGTATTTCCATTAAAAAAAAAAAAAAGAAAAAGAAAAAAAACACAGGTTTTCAGCAGTTTATTCTTCGACTGTAAAAATTCAGTCCATCCTGCAACTGGGAAAAAAAATTCTCAATTGAAGAATAAAGAGGGATTTTTGGGGGTGGTGGTGTTTGTGGTTATTTTTGTTCTTATTTATTTCATGCATTTAAAAGGAGTTTGGGTTATTTGAAAGTTAAGTAGATGCAACTCTAGAAATAAAGACATAAGTAATTTAAGCTGCATAAAAGGGCTTTCATTTCCAAAGGAATTTTTGCAAACAAGTCATAATAAACCTCAGCACTTATACCCTGGAACTTTAAAAGCAAAATAAGAATATTAATTCAATTTTAAACAGTTTCCTATTGGTGTCAAACTTTTACAAACACATTTTCACATCAAGGTACGTGATTGAACATCTGGCTAATAACATGCTCAGAAAGTATGGCTAGTTAACTTTTTCAGGTCTTGAATCAAAGCAATGCTTTAGGTCAGCTTCCAGCTTTTCTTCATCCTATCTTCTCTTTTGCTTAAAAACTGTAACAAGCCCATCAAGTGCAGAAAAGGCAAGTGTCCATTAAACTGGCAATTATGCCCAGAATTTTCGAAAGGATAAACTTACTGCATATTGTTTGTATTTACAAGATTTCATGCATGCAACAGTTGCAGGCATATCTCCCAGCTCTGTGTAGTCACTCTGGGTACATTTGATAGAAATTTAACTTTTACCATTGAATGTGCTTTTCAGAATGTATAGGCAGAGTGACAGAAAAAAGCAACAAGATCCTAAGAGCATTCTGTTTTATTCAGAGAAGTGTGGGATCCAGAAAAAATGCTACAAGGCTGAAGTCTGAAACAATGCTTAAAAAAACACTCAGGCAAGAAAGAAAAGCACAATGTGATAACAAGTGGCAGAAACTTGTGGAGGGCAGCAGGGTGGTTAAGTGGATAGAAAGATTTTCTGTGATACAGACTGAACATGAACATCGTGAGTAGATGTATGAACAACCTACTGTTAGGAGGTGACTACTGTAGGCTTTCTGACCAGGAGACTTTCTAATGAAATGGATAATAGTGCTAACTACTGAAGTAGAAGCACCGAGATTTGCAAGCAGTACAAGAAGATGTTAGTGGACAGCATTTAAAAAAGCCCAGAAAATTCCCTACATAAGGCTGATGGATATGCAACACATATTTCATCTATAGCATAGAGTACTGTAAAATAATTCCCCAAATAACTGAGCTGTGTCCTGGTAGTCAAGTAGTTAATTAAATACCACTAGATGTTGCAAATAAGGGTACCTTTATACACATACACCTACATGCATACACATGCACATAACATCACTTATCCTGTATGTATGTAGTGTCTGCCTGAAATGCAGTATTTCAGACAAATATACTTCACTCTCAATCAAATGAGATTTATCATTGAAACTGGCATCCAAATATAACGCTCAATAAACAGTGGGGATATTTCAAAGTACACTGAAAAACTTCTCTCTTTCTTTTCTCAGTCAGAAACACCTTCAGAATAAAAGTCCGAAAAATGTCTTCAGTATTTGCTCATCACATATGGAGAGATATTTAATACAGTCAAAGGAATGAAAGAGAAAGTGTTCCTTGAACTGGTGAGGAATCTCTGCTGGTGAAGAAAGGTTTGCTAGTGATAGTTAATTCTGCATTCTGCCTTCAGTGTAAGAACATTCTTAATAGTGCTGAGCTAATACACTTTCATAACTTTGCATTTAATTCACTGCATACCAAGTGTATCTTTGATTCTTTAGCAACACTGCTATATATTTTATCTCATGAACTTAGACACTAATTTTATTGCATTCTTTACATTGTAGTGAACTGCAAATCAGGATAATTCAATACAGTATCTAAAATTTCAGTTTTTGATAGTCACACAGTCATGTTCAAAACCCTCAGGAAATTAGCTTGGATTTATTTCAAGTCTTAGATACTGTAGTCCAATCTGATAATACGTGCAGACAGTAGACATCAGAAAATATGTCCTTGTGTAAACACAATATAGCTGAACCTGTTTGTCAGGATGGAAAGGTGTATGAAAGGACACTGCACTTGGTGCCCCAAAGGGAAAATATGATGTACTATCCAAGGCAGAGTATTAATCATAGCTGATATTTCTGGACAATAAAGTAGAGTAATCCCTGTGAACAATCTCTCTTCAAGGATAAAAAGGAAAAATAAGGAACTGACAGTATTATATGAAATAACATAAGGTGGAAGTCTCAGAAATCTCATTTGGAAAACAGCTTAATAATTACTACATGGTTTATAGTGGCTGGGGTAATTTTTTCTCCTGTGGCATCAGGGTCATTTTCTTGCTTGCACCACAGACAGCTGGGCTCCCTGTAAAGTTGGCAAACCTGTAGTAAGTGAAAACACTTGTCCATTTAAACTTGCAGAGTTCACAAGGTTAGACCATTTCTTCCGCAGAAGAGAAAATGTTAGTACAATCTCAAAACCCCCAGGAACTAGATGTGCAGACAGTAATATTGTTACCCACTCCTACAAGACACTTCAGCTGTTAGATATCTGATATGTACCAGTACCATGTGATGAAACACAAATTACATGATGAGGCACAGCAAGTTCAGTTAAAGAGACATTTCTCTTCACAATGAGTGTGCTGAACAAACCTGTGGCCACTGTACAACTTCAGGGCAGCAACACTGGGAATAAATGCAGTGGGGGAGTTTACTCAAGTTCTAACTTGTGCAGTGTGGAGAGCACATTAAACCTCCTCTGACCTTTCAGAGAAGCTAAGCTCCTTCAATTATGTACTATACACAGTAAGTATGACACTTTTTCTGAAAGCAAACAACTATATGTTCAAACAGAACTGAGATGATTTCTAACACAGTGGATGTGTATAAAGTCTCAACTGAAACCAGCAAAGAAATAGAAATAGAAGAAATTCATTAAATTACATCTAAAAACACACTGAAAATTGCTTACTTCTGAAAGTCAAAATTAACCACTCAGCAACCATTTGCCATTCCCTTGGAAAGATTACCGGGTTCTTACACTAGAACTCCAGGTTTTAACTCACCTGGGATAGAAATGTGGCCAAAATTCACAAAAGCCAAAGAAATAGTCTTATTCATCATCCTGACAAGAGGGAACCAGGCTAGCCCTCATCTTTTCAAATGTTTTATGTCTAATGTATATTTTCAAGCTCAAGATATAATAGATTGTTTCTTTCTTTGGGAAGTTGCCAGTTTGAATTGCCTAGCTGCTAGGTGAGAAGGAAGGCTGGGAAATGCCATTGATTCTAACTGCCTGGTATCATGCCATGGATTTGAAGCCATTCTGCTATTGCTACTGATCATTAAAGGAGCATTGGGTAGCACTGGGCTTTCACTGTCCCTCTTGCTTTCTCCATCATCAGCATTTTCTCAGACTTCTCCATCCTCACCCTGACTCTCACTTTTTCATTCCAGTTTCTCCACCAAGGCTCCCCACACACCAGCAGGACACACTGTACTGCACAAATAGAAGAAGATCCCAGATAAAAGCACAAGGAAATAGCTTTTGCCCTGGTTGGAACTAGAGGGAATGGCTTCAAGCTGTGCCAGGGGAGATTTAGGCTGGACATTAGGAAATACTACTTTTCTGAAAGAGTGGAAGGCACTGGAATGGACTGCCCAGGGAGGTGGTGGAGTGACCAACCCTGGAGGGGTTTAAGGAATGTTTGGATTTTGTATTGAGGAACACGTTTAGTGAGAACTATTGGTGATAGGTGGATGGTTGGACTGGATGATCTTGAAGGTCTTTTCCAACCTTGGTGATTCTGTGATTCCTCCCGTTCTTCACAGATAGCTAGGGTTTGTCAGGCTCAAGGAGGACCACAGTACAGGTTGATGTGTACTCTGCCCCATCACACTCTGCAAGAAAGGTCATCAGAATGCAGCTGACCTAATTATTAGCCTCCTTTCCCTCTTTAGTCAGAAACACAAATTGTACATTTAAAGGATGTGCTCAGAGTGAGAGACTGCCTCATGAAGGCAGGTTCTTTACCAAAGCTTAGCAAAATCAGAAAGAGCAACAGATCTTTAAAGAAAGGCTGCTACTTCCTCTTCCATTGGTCAGCACAGCCCAAGCTGATGATGAACTAAATCATGTGTCTGCGATTATGGGTGGAATCTAAGCCATATGAATAGGGCCATATTCTCTCACATCCATTTCCTGACAGAAAAGCTTCCTCTCCCTCTGTCCCCCATCATGCTCTAAACTTCATGTCCCATCTCTATTTTCTAAGGTGTGGACAACCTGCTCTATTATATCATATGCTATGAGTGAACAGCATGATCTCAGCTGTCCCCTTTCAAGCACTCTGTTAATGTAATTTATTTTAAAATATGTGTTTGGATTTAAATTTTTCATACAAAATACAAAATTAATGTGGCAGACAGTGAGAGAGAAACATTTTATAAACAGATTTACAAAGAAAAAGAGAAAGAACTTTGTGCTGCTAATGGGGGAGTGTTTTAAGAATGATTCCCTAACACGGTCTTTGTTGTGTGATCCAGAGCATACTGAAGTAGGATTTAATTTTAGTGTCACTGTGAAATGCAGTGTGCAGCACATGAAATGTTAATGCAATACGTAAATGTACACTTCAAAAAACAAGGTGATGTAAACAAATAAGTACTGAGTTGCTGAAATACTCCAGTTTGAAAGTGCCATTAGGTGAAAAAATAATGGACTACTTTACCCATTCAAACACTGATTTGTTTCTCTTCACTCATTCTAACCTCTGGACTAAAGTTTTCACTCTGAACTGAGAGGAAACAAACATTCATTAAGCCAAAAATAGTACTAAAATAATTCATGCAAAGGACGCTGGACTTTCTACAGATATGAAAAGAAAGAGTTTAATCCCACTAACATCAGAGAAGCTATACACTGTACACTAGCTGAAGATTAATTTCATTCGGAAAGAACTAGCATTTAGTGGCACTACAGAAGACCTGCTCCAGAAGGGTTAAACATCCCTTTATGCCTTTCCAAAATTTAAAGTATGGAGGAGTTATTTTGTTTGACATTCAACATTCTCCAATTTGAATTTTTTTCCACAATATTCTCTAAACCTGGACTTGAATGAGTGAAATATACCCAGAAGAAATATGCAGTAACTCATATATTTCTGCCTATCCTGAGTTTTACACATGAACCCTACTTTTTGCAAGATTTCAGCAAACTCCAAAAGCACATTTTCTCCCACAATGAAATGAGGGGGAGACAGTATTTTCCTGCCTTATAAAACTTCTATGAGTTTAAATACATTAAGTAATACAGATTTAGAAATACTGAGATAATATGGCCATTTAAAAATCTGTGCTATAAGGCAGAGGTATAAATATGGTACAAAATGATTTTGTACTGTGATAAATAAAGCAAATATTTCAGTAGCAGTTAGAGTCACAGAATTATACAAACAGTACTTGTAAGTTTGAAAGTAACATTTGTGAAGTCTATAGTTACAAACTTGATTAAAAATGTTTTTCTGTATAAGAAAAAAATACAGTCAGAATGTACAGCAAATTTCTTATTTTTTATTTTTTTCCATTCTAATTGAATAACAAAAACAATTTAGAAGTATTTGGGTCTGGACATCTAGATTCCTCTACCACAGAATATTATGTCCTCTTCCTAAGAAAAATGTAAGAAATTTTCTGGAGCTAAATCCTATGGTTGGTAGTCAGGCCCACAGATTGCATGAGCTTGGTCCAGTTCTCCTTTGTGCTTGGCTCTGTGCTTTTAAGGCACTACTGAGACTTTCCGTATAAACATTTTCATCTCAAAGCAGTTACAGTATGCCACAGTCATAAGATTTATATTTTTTAGTATCGTGTTGATAGTAGATGTTGCACAGTATGGAGTCTTCACCTGGGGGGCAGATGGAGGCACTTAAGAGTGAAAGGATACTATGATATGGCATATGATCATATAGAAATGACAGTACATGGGATGGAGACAAACTTGGTCTGATTCTTGCTGCCTGTATTGACAAGTCACTGGAGGGTACCATAGGGAACTAAATTGTCCACTAGAGAGGACCTAGTAGTGACGTACTGTGGACAGTCAGAGAACCAGAAGCCAGAATAATGTAACCAGTTCTTGAACACGAAGATGATCAGTGCAAAGATACGTCATAAAATCACAGAAGCACAGAATCTTAGGGGTTGAAAGTGACCTCCAGTGATTGTCTTGTTCAATTCCTCAACTAAAACAAATTCCCCGCAGTAGGTTGCATATTTTATGCCCACCTTTAGTCCAAATCATTACTACTGATTCATTTGTTATAAGCATCTGATATGGGGAGTAAATAGTAAAGCTATGTTTTCTAGTTGGAAATGGCAGAAAATAATCTTTAAAAATGTATCAAAACTTAAAAATACAAAAATAAAAATTGTTTGTTTTCTTTTGTACTAGTATCTCAATGTTTAAATATTAAAGTATTCCTAGAATATATTACTTATTTGAAAACATAGACAATCTACTTAAACATTTTAAACTGGCAGTTGGAAATGATGATTTGTTTCTATTCAAACATCATGTTCATCAGAATGATACAACATTTGCATTGATCTGGTTTTTTTTATTTTGTCCACATTTTCAAGAAAATCATTCAAATAACATTTGAAAGTATAGGTTGTGTATCACAAATGTGCTATATATTCTTATCTTGATTTTATTTCAAAGTACTTAACTCTTGACTTCTGCTTGAATAAATTGAAACAATTGCCTTGCCTCTAAATGTTTAGCTAATTTGCCAGAGAAAGTTCAAGGCTCCCACAGGTAATTCCAAGTAACTCCCACAAAGGCAAAGCTCCTACCTCAAGTCTGTAACCAATATTTAATCTGTATATCTCAGGTACTGTGAGTCACACAGTCTTGACTCTAGTCAGGCAGGAACAAGGAGACCGCAGGGAGAGCAGAGACTGTGAGCAATCACAGTAGTGAGCACATTGAGGTGTTCTGGGACCGTCATTTTCTTATTGTTAGAGATTTGAACTCTAATAAGAGGCAGGAAAGGGCCATTAGAAACAAATATCAAACCCAGTAGTTCTTTGTCCAATCCACCTGCCCTTTCATTTGAGCATATCAGCATCACTCAGATTCGTTCTTGGGACCCACATATTCATCCTTCTAATAATGCACTGAAACTTTTCTAGGACTTATTTCATTCCCAGAGTATTAAAGTCAGATTAAACTATATGAGCTCTCGTTCTTCCCTTCCCTTCCCTTCCCTTCCCTTCCCTTCCCTTCCCTTCCCT
>JAPSGF010000003.1:13917577-13952788 GCA_035772895.1 Perdix hodgsoniae
CTTCCCTTCCCTTCCCTTCCCTTCCCTTCCCTTCCCTTCCCTTCCCTTCCCTTCCCTTCCCTTCCCTGTGACTTTCCATTTCTATATTCTTCTTTTTGTCTTAATGTAAACTATCTTCAATAACCATTTCAAAATCTTTCTCAAACATACTGATCTTACGGGAAAGAGGCCACCTGAGAAAGTACTTTGAGTTATTTCCTCTCCTTGCCGAATTCCATTTAAAAAAAAATGCTTCCAACAGCAGAGGTAAGTAACTGTATGCAAAGTTGCTCAAATCCTTCTTCAATGCCTTACCATAGAACAACGGCACACTAATGAAGAAGGATGCCATTAATAAAAAAAAAAAAAAAAAAATTTACACTGGGCAAATTCTCACCAAAAAAAAATAAATAAATAAAAAGGCCATAAGGATTTACATTATGAACATCCCCATTCTCCTGTCAGTTCACCTGATACCTTCAGATCCCTGTACTTCTCACAGATATTTTTGGTCCTGGAGATTCAGAATCCAGAACTCAGAGACAGAAAAAAGCCCAGACTTGAATGAGAACTCACAGCACACCTGAATTGCTCGCTGTCACGGTTTTATGATTTTTGGTTATTGATATCCCACATCATAACATCATGTGTTTCACTGAGAGTAAAAGAGTTAATGCTTCAGCTCTGGGTTACTGTCCCAGAAGAGAACTACATCTCCCAGAGGACTGTTCATTGTTCCATGACTGTTTCTGCTCAGAGGGAAAGATAAAACTGTTTGTAGATCACTTGACTTTCTCCTTTTGATCTTCTAGTTTGTCTGTTCCCAGCCACATTGCTTCAGCGTTAGAGTAAAGCCTTCAGTTTTCAGTCATTTGCTCCCATTTTATTTGATTTATTATCTTCCATTCTAATTTTAATGTATTATATTGTATTATATTGTGTTATCTTGCATTCTGATCTCTTATCTAGTAAATTTTTTTGTTTTCCCTTAGATTGTTGCTGCTGCTTGGTTTTTAGGCCCATCTCCCTATCCTTTCCCTTTTCCCTCTCCTGGGGTGTGGGTCCATGGGTTCCCCAATGCCACTACCCACACAACAAGGCCAAACCAGCCCATAAGATGTTGACACCCTCTGATCTCAGATCTGTTAGCCCAAAATACTATCAGAGACCAATAGGCAACCCCTCTAACCCAGGATGCAAGCTAAGTTATCAGTTTGAACAAATTACAGTTAGAATGGAGCTTTATGGTTAGCTATACTTTGACCTGTCATATAGTTTGTTTCTACTTTCTGAGTAGGAGCTCCAATATTTTACAGTGAATGGAGCAACAGCATAGAGAGGTGTTCTGTTTCTGTGGGATTAGTGGGATTAGTAAACCCTTTATCATTGAAAAAGTATTTCCCAAAACCAAGAATCTCTAAGTGCTGACAGGTAGTTAATACAAATCGCTACATTTATTCAAGCAAGTCCCTTTCAAAAGAACTTTTGTGCAAAAGGGTCCTTCTTGTTTGTCTGTTTGACAAGGCTCAGCCCATGCCTTACAGGATGCTCTCCAGCAATCTATCTACTACAGTTATAAATGAATCGAGCAACAATAGTCCTACACCACATTTCACAGGCCTCATGCTTGTTAACTTTTTCTCTACTCAAGGCCTAAAATGCTCTCTCCAAGGTAATTTTTCAATCTGGCATACCTTCCCTACCTTGCAGCATTACTAAAAAGCTACGCTCAAACCTCAGATAAACGGGTGAAAATCAGATGGCAGAGGAGGTACAGTCAGCTCCACAACATTTATAACATTTGGGTTGTGAATGCACTTCTATAACTGTAATGCACTGAAGCTGAACTATGGATTGCAGGGATGACAGGACGACGCTGTCTAGGTTTTTTGTTCAGCACTGGAAAAATAAAAATTAAAAAAAACTTTAAAGTGAGGAGGCAAAAAAATGGCATCAGCTTTAACATTTGCAGTTGAAAATCAGAGCATTCAGCAAACAGGAGGGATTCTTAGCCCACTAGAAAGCCTGAATTAAGCTGGACCCAGGCCTGAAGAATTGTATATCAAAATTTTATTTGAATTTCCTAACCGTAAATGTTACAGAGAAACTTATAAATACAAGAACACTAGCAAAATGGAGCATGATCTGGAAATCAATGAGAGGAGTTTGAAAGGAAACCAAATACCATTGATGTATATTCCCCACAAGTACTGAACATGTGTTGGTGTACTTATTAGAGCCCTGAAATAGTTAGCTAGTTCTCCATCTCACCACAGCGTAGAGAATAGATAAACAAATAGTGGGCATATGCAATATATATTTAGGTAGTGCATTAGACTTTAAAATCTCTGTCTAACTGAATGCATTAGCCTGTTTTTTCTGTTTATGTCTCTGGGATGCCATGGAAACACACCATTGAATCCTAATGGGTCTCTCCTTGCAATAAATAAAAAAAGTCTTCGTCTATTCATGTTTCAATTTTTTTTATTATTATTTTTTTTAATGTAATTTACAATTTCAGAAAGAAAACAGATTTTCCCCCACCCATTCTCTGGCTACAAAGTATGCTGAAGATAAATGAAAAAGGCACCTTCTAGTGGACACTGTGGCTTTCTATACAGCTGCTACTGCCATTAGCAAATAGTTGTGAATGCTGCCTGTTTGTGTTGAATCTCCATATAAGGAAAAAGTGGCCTTTATAATTAAACCATGTGTAGATGTTCTCTTAGTAATTTGCAGCCTAACCTAAGAAGCACTTAGTATATTTGTTGAAATTGAAAGCTGATACATAAAAGAGCAGACACAAAACCTGTTCTTTTCCTCACTGCAGCCAGTCCTCATATACAGACGGTAACAATGTTCATTGCCTTTAAACTGCTCCTCCAAAGCAATGACACACTATCACTTCCCATGCTCCTGAGCTTATCAGAGCAGGCTGAGGCAATCTTCCCCATCAGGCTAAAGCACAGGGGGCAAGGTGAAACTCTAAGCACCAAGTGATAGAAATACCATGTATCACACAGCATTGGTTTGCAATCTGGCACCTGCTGTTCCTGCCTGAAATGAATAAAGTCATTGTGAGGGGATGTTGTCCAGTAACATGAGTAATAGAAAGACTGATAATTATCTATGTGGAGAAGTGGGCAGATTTAATTAGACTACTCAAATCTGAAGAGTCGACTGAATCCAAAGGCAGTAACCTCAGCTGTGGAGAGCAGACATATGGTCGCTTTCAAGCTTTCAGGTCAGATTGAAATTCAACAGGGACCTTAGTAACTAATTTAAAAATGCAGTGCCAGGTGCTTGACTCTGCATCTGTCAAGCACTTTCTGGGCAAGAACACAGCAGTGTCACGCATGCGGGTTTTGTGCAATGCACTCTATGGTCCCTGCTGATGGCTCCCATGAGCCTTTCCAGCAGAGGCAGGAGATAAGCCCTGAGAAGATGGAAGCAGGAGGAAGAGGCAGTGCACAAAATGCCCTGGGGGGCATATGGCTCTCTGGGATAAGAGTAAAACTAGGACATTTTGTAGTAGCCTTGAGCCTCCAAAATATTTAAGGGCAGGTCACGCACTATAGCAGAAATGCAATTAACATTAGTAAGAATCCAATTCATATGATGATAAATTACTGTACAGGGAACCAGGTGGTGTAGAAGCAGCCTTGGAAAGAGCAGGTATAGCATGTGAGTCTTAAAAACCTTCTATACTAAAACCAGTATATGCATTCAAAAGAAGACTCATTGGTTGCTTTCTACCCTTTCTTTAATTTCTTCTGCTTCCAGAGAAAGCAGTTATTCATTAATAGTCAGACTATTATTTTTTCCATCATATCAGTAGGATAGGATATATTATTAAACTTTAATATACTTACTGGTTTTATGTTTTTATCTGAAAAAAAAAAATAATAATAAATAAGTTGTATAAAGAGCATACACAAAGCATTAAGGAGTAGTCAGGCTGTTACAATGTGTACTGCAGTTAGAGATGCTAACAAAAGAACTAGGAAAGACAAGGATATTAAGTAGATAGGCAGGTATAATTCAGTCTATTGCCCCAGGATTTTCTAAGTCTATATGGACATGAAGTTACACCAGAAGACATGAAGTTACACCAGAAGACAATAGACTGTGAGGAATCTAACATAAATACCTGTTGTCTCTTTTCTTTCTCATGTGTCATGAATTTGCTGAGACACAGTAGCCTCCACTGCTCATGGCCAAGAAAGAGAAGGAGCAGATGCTCATCAAGGAATAAAGTTGTTAATGCAAGAGAATTTGTGGAATTGTGCTTATGTCAGAGACTGGTAGAGAAGGCTTATTAGGTAATGCAAATGAACTACATATTAAAAAGCTACAACTTCCAGTTTTGTACTAGAAGACAACCCAATTAAGCAGGGCTTTCCACACTGAATTGCTCTAGGAGAGAGAAAAACAAAACAAAAGCAAAAACAAAAACAAAAACTACACAAGCTAATTAAAACTTGGTACTTGGCTACTCACACCTCCTATTTTTCTACCCTTGTTAGATCAACATTTCACAGTAGTGATATGTCTGAATGATGGGGTCAAGGGACTGCTGTTTAAGGCATTTGTTTTCAACTGGTAGAGACTAAGCATAAATTTCAAGCATCATAGGAATTTCTCAGAAATCACTCAGGCATGTATCAGTGTCTGCTTTGCTCAGAGCCTATGTCACACTAAATTACATGAACCTTCATATGACACAGGTATCAGTATTATGCTCTTTCAAATGTCTTTTAAATGTAGAGTTATTCACACATTATAAAAGTGGTGAATATCAACACAGTGAAGCTAAAACAACAGAAGATTACAGGCATCTTGGACTGGAGCTATCTACAATTGTACAAATCTCTTGACTTAATCTTCTTAACCTTCTTGGACACGAGGATCCAAATAGTAACTTCATGAGCTGAGGCCAACAGAAAATGAAATATTCATATCTATAACTTTTTCAGGAGGGAAGTGAGGGAAAAGGGAATGCAAAAGAGAGGGATCCATTATGCTGTTGTACTGCATCAAGTATTAGTACAAATCTGTATGCACCTCCAGTGTGTTGAAGAGAATGTCAAATTTCGCCCACATAATTTTTGTGAATATGTCCAGGCCAGACTTTTAAATACTTTCATATAGGGGCAGCAAATATAATTGTGATTACTGCTAAAATTCAGTGTGTAGCATGACAAAACTGCATGATTTAATAGTTCTGATGACAAATGATGCAGAAGAATAGCATCAACAATTTACATTTACTGTTATATGGCAATTTTCACTAATAGGTTGCTGGGTACTTCCCAGCACTTAAATACAAATAGTTAAAAATTCAAATACAAATACTTCAATACTGAAAATCTGAACTGAAAACTGATTTTTCCATGTGGTCTCTCAAGACATAGCAAACTTCTGGGCTATTTAAAATGCAATCTTCAACTCAGTTTTATTTTTCCCGAAGACAACAGAATTACAAAATTACTCTCATCTTTCTACAGGGCATTATGTCTTGTAACTCAGCATCTTCTGAAAAACAGACAAACCTTCTTCTCTGCTACAGCTTACACAAGTGAGTGTTATGTTAGACATGTGTTTCTTGTATTCCCGATGGGTTTTCTTACACTTCAGTGAAATATTCAGTGAAAGATCTTCCTTGCCCTCAGCCATGCCTACTAAGACCTACGCATATGGCATCCAAAAATTTTGTAAAACAACCCATTCTTTTTGTGCAAATATCAAAAATTGCATCATTCATACATCCAGATCCATTTTTGCCCATATTCTTTGGTTTCTCTACTGCTTCAGGATCAGTCAGTTCTACTTTCATACCCCACCAGACATATACATAACCCACACGTTAATCTGAATCTTTTTTATGACAGAAAAATGTTTTAGATGAATGGCCCTTTCATAAACAGGATATTTTTCTCCCTTTTTTGGAAAAAAAAAAAATAGTGCCATTTTTCTGATGCAGGATGTTTAATATCTCTGACACAGAGGTGCATATCGATCATCCAAGACCACAAGGAGGTTCTGAAGCTTATAGCTTCAGAATATGTGCTTGTCTGAACTCTCTGGTCCTTTCTGATGATTCATTTGCAGACAGAGTAGAGCGGCAGAATCACCTCCCTCTACCTACTGGTCACACGTCTCTTATTGCAATCCATGTTACAGTTGGCCTTCTGGGCTGCCAGCTCAAACTGACAGCTCACATTGAGTCTTTCATCAGCTGAAAATCAGTCTCCTCAGGGCTGTTCTCAAGCCATTCTCTGCCCAACCTGTATTTATGCTTGGGATTCCCACAACCCAGGTATAGGAGCTGTTCTCAAGCTGTACATTACTGAATATACCCATATTTGTTCCTTTAAAAACTCTTCTGAGACTTAAACAATTGATGTCAAACTGAATGTTCTGATTTCCTGGTATTGCCTGGTATTTAGATCCTTTTCAAAAGTAGTTGGAGTGCTAGTTATTGCTCTTGCCTCTGGAGACTTGTCTTATTTTTTAAGTTTTATTTTTCTGCTATATTTCTCTGTATATCTTGTACCTGATGCATGACTATTTAAAGGGTTCAAGACCCTTCAAGAAGCCATCAGCTTAGAAATCACACTGTCTACACGCTTTTCAATGCCTACTGTTACAAATAACACCAAAGGCGTCTAGAATCAAAAGAAACTAGAGAAAATTATGCTACCATTTACTTTCAAATACTTGAAAGTATTTCTTTCTTAGGCTCGTTTATGATTTTCATTATTTTTAACTTGCTTCACTTGCTTGGGTTTGTGTGTGTGTGTTTTCTGTTTGATTGTTTTTATACAGTCAGCTGCAGAAAGCACAGATTAAAATGACAATTAAAAGTATAGAATGCTTCTGGAGGATATCATAACAAATACAGTAGCAGAAGGGTTTTAAACCGGTCATGAGTGGTGTTCCCCAAGGGTCGGTGCTGGGGCCTGTCCTCTTCAATATCTTTATTGATGACCTGGATGAGGGCATTGAGTGCACCCTCAGTAAGTTCGCAGATGACACCAAATTGGCTGGGAGTGTGGATCTGCCTGGGGGTAGCGAGGCCCTGCAGAGGGAACTGGACAGGCTGGAGAGCTGGGCTGAAGCCAACGGGATGAGGTTCAACAAGACCAAATGCCGAATCCTGCACTTTGGCCACAACAACCCCAGGCAGCGCTATAGGCTTGGGGCGGAGTGGCTGGAGGACTGTGTGGAGGAAACGGACCTGGGGGTGTTGATTGATGCTCAGCTGAACATGAGCCGACAGTGTGCCCGGGTGGCCAAGAAGGCTAACGGCATCCTGGCTTGCATCAAAAACAGTGTTACTAGCAGGAATAGGGAGGTAATTGTCCCCCTGTACTCTGCACTGGTGAGGCCACACCTCGAGTATTGTATTCAGTTTTGGGCCCCTCATTGCAAGAAAGACATTGAGGCCCTGGAACGTGTTCAGAGGAGGGCTACGAAGCTGGTGAGGGGCCTGGAGCACAGGCCTTATGAGGAGCGGCTGAAGGAGCTGGGATTGTTCAGCCTGGAGAAGAGGAGGCTCAGGGGAGACCTTATAGCACTCTATAACTTCCTGAAGGGAGGTTGTGGTGAGCTAGGGGTCGGCCTTTTCTCTTGTGTAGACAGTGATAGAACTAGATGCAATGGTTTCAAACTGCGCCAGGGGAGATTCAGGCTGGACATTAGGAAATATTACTTCTCGGAAAGGGTGGTCAGGCATTGGAATGCACTGCCCAAGGAGGTGGTGGAGTCACCGAACATGGAGGTGTTCAAGAGACGTTTGGATGTAGTGTTGAGGGATAGGATTTAGCTGGGGAGTATTGGTGATGGTTGGACTGGATGATCTTTTAGGTCTTTTCCAACCTTGATGATTCTGTGATTCTGTGAAACTGATTTTTAAGCAGACTAGATTTGAAATTATTGTGAGTTCTTCAAATGTAAAGGTAATAGGTAACAGCAATCTCTACTGCCAAAGAGGACCGGTGCTAAGACCTATGCAAGACAGATTTTAGAGGGTACATGTAGATCTTTGCAAAACAGGTGATAAAGGCACCACAACTTGCCTTCCTCTACAGTGTTACAGTTTGGACACACTGCACCCTACCTTGCAGTCCAAACATCAGTGTAATCAATTTTCCCTTCCTATTTTTGTGACAATAACTCATCTACAAATTACCCCACTGTCAGCAACACAAAGAGAGCTGCAAAACTGAAGGAGTGCATCCCCATCCAACTTGGTAGGATAGAGCAGAAACACCATCCTGAGGGCTGCTACCCCAAAAATCATGGAGTTCCCATAAACTCCCAAGTACAAGAAGAGTGACTAACCTCTTCAGTGCAGAGATGATTATCATGAACACCAAACATCCCACCACCCACCATATCATAGAGCAATTCATGGTGTTTCTTCCCAGGACATGTGGCCTGTGTGGAAGGACTGGAACTAGACTCACTCTCCTCAGGCAGAGGACTGATAGTCATTCATTCAGTTCTTTCAATTCCACAGCACTGATTTTCACAAGTAGACTGTCTTCTCTTTCTTGTAAATACTATAAAACTAACTACAGAAAAGGCCAGCAAGACTGGGGTATAGTTTCAGTCTCAAGTATCATTAGGAGCATTGCATTCAAGGTCTGGGCAAAATTTAATTGTGAAAGTGCAAAGTGATTAGTTGCAATAATTTCTGCTGGTAACACTGGAAAACAGAAAGAATAGAAATATCTATATTATGAATTTAGCACAACTTCATGGCATACTACTATCATCTCACCATGAAAGAAAGCAAATACAGTCCTACTTGTATTATTTGTATATTTCCAGTGGAGGCAGAAAGTATTATAATTCAAAACACAAAGGTGGTCTCATTATGTTTGAGTTGCTGTTACCTGTGTTAGAAAAACTAAAAATTCAAAACTATGATTTAATGTTGCTCTAAGGTAACAAAATAAGCTCTACAAATAACAGCCTATTTAACAGAATTAGGACTCCTGCACATCTAAATTTTTTTTCCTTTTGCTACTTTATTTTTAATCTTGCTACATTTTAAAAGCCTTAGCATATCCCAATAAAGAATTAACTCAAGTTTGTACATGTATTTTGTACATTGGGTTTTTTACCAAGTTACAACCACATTCTTTCCTGCACAGGGGAAGAAAATGCGAAATCTTCACACTGTACTGAATTGCTTTTTCAGTTTGTGTTTATATCTTATGAAGTTTTACAATACTGCAATAAAACAACCATTGTTATGGTTCTTTGATTTGAGTCTTGGAATAAGAATATTGTGAATCTCCATACATCTCACAAAATCAGACTTTCATGCAAACTAAAAAATGTCCAAGTTTGGAACTCAAAAATATTTGAATGGGATTTACACAAATATACAAACAACTACAACATGTGTTAAGTTTGAGATGCGTGGAAAAAAAAAGTCATAAAAGCAATTTCTTTAGGAATGTTAAGAGCAGATAAGTAATGACTGCTGGAAGAGAAATTGAATCTCAGTCTTCCCCATAACTGTCACAGCAACAGCTTGAGCTCTTAACTCACTCACATACTTCTGAAAAATAGTAATAACAGAAATTCTATGTCATCCTTTTCCTGACCTCTTTCTACTACACTAAATTGCTCAAATCTTGAATATTCATATTTAATAAATGGAATTTAAAAAAAACAGTGTTTGTGGCAGTGTCTATTAATAGATGCATTTTGAGGAAATCGTGTAGTTTGGGAGGGAAAAGAGGCTAAATTTAACAAATTATTCACTGGAGATTACTCACTTTTCTCTGATGAGAGCAGGAAAATGTGACAGTATGAACAAAGTTTATAAGCTCATTGGTGTCAGCTGAGCATAGTTTTATGTCAAAAAGAATGAATGATAAAAGCCACAATGCAGAATATTAAAATAAATTCCTTCAGGGGAAAAAGAAAGCAAAGACTATAACAAAAGAAAAAGACATACTAGATAGAGCTTTTCCTGAAAGTAAAGAATCCATCACTTTACTTTGTATTTCTTATTAAGAGAAAAACAGAAAGGCACATGAATGTTGGTAGCATCCATCAATAACAATGTAATATTGTGCTCTCATAGCTCCCAGTCCTTTAATGAAGGAGATGGCAAAACTATATGACACTATACCCACCTCTGATGCTATTTTTGGCTCAGGATATTTTTTCATAGAGCAGCACCAAAGTAACAGTGCCCTACTCACCAACCAGTTGAAGAGGCAACCTAGTATTTCATCACTGCAGGAAAGTGAAGTAGATTTTTGATTCCTTTCAAATCAAAGGTGAGCTTTGCCTTCATTGAAGTAAGGAGCTGAATCCTGATGCCGCAATCAAAGGGCACAAGGTTGAGCTTAAATTTTCCTGGTGTACCTTTGATAGATGAGTTTTTATATTTCTACCAAAAACATAGTGATCATTCAGATTTAAGTGTCAAATGCTTAAAATTCTTCTTATTCACTACAAGGTGATTTGAAGTTGCCCTTAATGTCCAATTAATTTTAATTTTTTTTTTCATTTCAGACAGAAGTCATTCAGTGCATAACTTGTTTTTCTGACGAAGTTGGAAATTTTTCAGGCAACTAGGTTACATTCTGGTTGCCCAGGGAAAGCCTTTTTAGATTACTTATTTTGTTGGTGGTAACAGCTAAGAAAATAAAGATGATTCTCCATGTGATCATTGACTTTACTGCATTTGCCTTTATGACCTCTTAAAACTCCACTCCCTTTCTGAGAAAAGAAAGAGAAGTGGGGCAAAAAATGAAATAAAACCAAATCTGTGATATGTAATATATTGAGCAGCTTTAACTTTTGCATGGAGCATTGTCACTGTCATCCAGTTGTAATCCAGCCTGACAAGATGAGAAATGATGAATTATATACTTGCTTAGAAGAAAAAGCAGAAATGTCACTTACATAGTAGAACACAGAAATCACTGTATGATCTGGCCAGATACTTGGTTCTCTGGTGAAGGAGCCAAACTCCAAAGGTG
This sequence comes from Perdix hodgsoniae, assembly GCA_035772895.1. Lineage (NCBI taxonomy): Eukaryota > Metazoa > Chordata > Aves > Galliformes > Phasianidae > Perdix > Perdix hodgsoniae. The sequence goes on from JAPSGF010000003.1 coordinate 13,928,572, forward strand.
CAACAGAATGCTTCAAGGGTGCTGGTTAGTTTACTGTATCTCACTTTGAAAACCAGAGGAAGAAAAGATGACAATACTACCTTATCTAAAATTATATCAGCGAGATATTTCAATACATAAAATAAAAGCTATTATAAAAAGGGAGGGGAGGAAATCACAGGTTATGGAATTGTCAAAATTGCCAATATGAGTATGATCGTAATTTCTCTTTCTCTTCCCCATGGCTGAAAGTTTCTCTGAGGCTGGAGTTTCAAATACTAAGTTTTTTTCATTTGTAATTGAATTTTCACAGAAAGAGAAAAAATAAAATAAAAATTAAAAAAATAAAATAAAATAAATAAAAGATAAAAAAATCTAACCTGAGTGGTCCACATGTACATATATCAGAAAAGCTATCTCTTCTTGTAAGCATGAATATACTTCCCACTCCTTTTTCTGTTGAATCCATTAAGGTTGTTTTGCCCACTGCTTTATGACACATAAACATTTGCTCTTTCTAATTTCTGAAACTTTCTATAGTTAGAAATTTTAAAACAAGACAAATATTTATCTCTCAAAATCACCATATGCCATCTCAGATACTTTTTACCAGTTACCATTAAGTTCTTCTTTGATGACAGATGCCTGTTTAGAGGCAGTGTCTTCTGACCTTAGATCATGCTAAGTTTGCATAGATAAAATACCATGTCCCAACATGACAAGCCTTTACTTCCTCCACTACTTGTTGTCTAAACATTCAAATTTTTGGAAGAGGTAAGCAAGTAAAAGGGAAAAAAAAGGAATTAACAATTTTTTTTTTTATTGGCCCAAAACAATATGAAAGTGAAGTAGATAAGCTTCAAAATAAGAAGCAAACTACATACCTTTTATCTTAGTCTTTGCTCTCCAAACATAACGTGAAGGAAGGAACCTGCTAAGCACAGAAGAATACAAATATCTTGTTTACGAAGCACATAACTAAATAAGGCCAGTATACACTGTTAGTGTTGTTATATATGTATATGTAAAATATGTAAATATACATGTATACAAGGCCAAAGACAAGCCAACACAGTGCTCAGCAGTACTCCCAATTCAACTATTCCAAGTTGCATGAGACTACAGAATCTACAGTGTTAACTGTGCCTGACAAGACTATTTGCCAGGAGCAGAGAGGGTGCTCAGTATTTTGTAATTGGTACCTTACAGGTAGAAACTACAGTAGCTGCATAAGTTGAATCATCTTTGTATGCCATTTGCTATGATAGTGAATATATCACTGACAGCAACAGACATTCCGGTACACATATTGGATTACTGTAGAAATCAGATACATGATACTACAGAACTTACATAAAACATTCATGTCTGGCAAGCTTGGAAACATTAGCTGTATCTTAAATTGCTACCTTAGATCTGCTTCTGCTATTAGCTGAACTGACTCAGTTCAGTGTCCCTATGTTCAAAATGAAGTAAGTGTTTACATAATTATTTTACAAGGAATTTTCTTTTACAGGAGATTACTAAATTTAAGCTAAGTCATGGTAGTCCTTAGTTGCCTACCGTTTCCCATACAGGGCATTTTTCCAGCTTGGATCTTAATGTGGAACAAATGAGAAGATAGGAAGGAAAGAATGGGTTTAGCAGTGGCTCTTTTGCCTCGCTTTTCTGGCTAATAAGACAGAGAATAAGTTGTTCTGTGAATAGGGTATAAGTAAATCGCTCCATGATCTAGGGCATTATGGCATGCTCCTCGTTAACAGAGGAGTTAGACCTCTGAAAGTCCCCATTGATTTTCTGGTCTGATTCAGAAACAATGAAGACCTCTCCCCAACATGCATGGGCTGAACATTTTTTTTCTGGGCTTTTGCTACTCTGCTTGGTATTATTTCACATTTATGCCTCAATTCTGGTAATGTGCAGATAATCTTGAAGGAAAACATTTTTAGGTTTCTGCTGCCTGTTCTCCATCATTTGAGCTCACCCTGGAATAAGAGTCAAGACAAGCTGCACTCCAACTGTGAAACAAAGCTATTAGTAGGCCAGACTAGGACAAGGATACACCAAATACACCAAGGATTGTTCAGCCATGAGAATGTGAAGCCTGTCAGTTTAATGCTCTCCTTATGTTCTTTGCAGCCAATGCTGCAGTGAGTTGCAGGTCACACAAATATCAGAGTGCTTATTAGTTTAGAGCAATAGTGAGATATATCATGAAATTTCTTTCCTGTGGATCTTCCCTCTCAGTCATTCAGTCTTATTTGGCCACACTCTTCTCTCCAGAAAAGGAAATTTTTCTTAACCCATTTTCAAGTTATTCCAAATATTGGCAATAGTATAATAGAATCATAGACTGGCTTGGGATGAATGAGCTTTTCATCATGGAATATTTACTGTTAGAGATGGCTGAACCATCTTGAATAAATTATGAATGAATGTGATAACTCACCGAAATTTACAGTGCAGAAAATCTTTGTTAATTTTCTTGACAAAAATTGAATACTTTATTTGTTTGCTTTTAAAATAAATCTAGTGTTAAATTTTGACCAAAATATTTAGCCTAAAAAAATCAATCAGTTTTAAAGCCCATTTTCTAGACAAGAACAGGGGCCTAGATAATTTAATTTGTAACAGAAGTATTTTAAATTCTGTTTGCTTCTCTAAATCTTTCAATCCACCATGTTTTCCTGATTGTGAATTACAATAATTCTTTCAAATAAATTATGTATCATATGTGTGGTAGCATTGCATCTTTTGGTAAAATAGACTTTTTGTTTTTTCCAGTCCTCCAGACATCTCTTATGTATGTTAAGATGCCTGGAGGAACAGGCTTTTAGTTGTTATGCATTTACTATGAGCTTCAAAACATATTTCCACAAGCCACTGGGGACACAAGATCCCTGATGGATTTAAGACTTGCAAGGCTTGTCTCTTGACTTCAATGTTTTACTTTTATCTGCTATATACATAACAACTTTGCAAGCTCAAGGAGTACATATCAACTACCTTATGGATACTCCTATCTACACTAAGATAACTTCTCTGCCACAGGCAGGGTTGCCACACACCAGATCAGGCTGCCTAGGGCCTCATCTTTCCTGACCTTGAATGCCTTCAGGGACATGGCATCCACAGCTTCCACAGCTTCTTTGGGCAATCTGTTCCATGGCGTCACCACCCTCTCAGTAAAGAATTTCCTAATAATACCTAATTTAAAGCTCACCTCTTTTAGTTTAAAAATGTTTCTCTTTGTCCTATCATTATAAGATTATGTGAAAAGTCAGCCTTCCATTTTTTGTATAAGCTCTCCGTAAGAAGCAAATACCTGCAGTGAGGCTTCCTCCAGCCTTCTCTTCTCCAGGTTGAGCAAGACCATCTCCCTCAGCTTTCCTTCATAAGAGAGGTTCTCCACCCCCCTGATCATCTCTGTTCCCCTCCTCTGGACCTACTCCAATAGCTCAATATTTTTTGTTCTGAAAGCACCAAACATGGATGCAGCCCTCCAGATGGGCCCAGACTTCTTTTGATCCAGACCAGGAAATGGTTGCCTTAGAATCATAGAATCATAGAATCACAAGGTTGGAAACAACCTATAAGATCATCTAGTCCAACTGTTTTCATGTTACCACTGCTACCACAAGCTATTAAACCACATCTCGCAGCTCCTCATCCAGACGCCTCTTGAACACTGCCAAGGTCTGAGACTCCACCACCTCCCTTGGCAGGTCATTCCAGTGCTTGACAACTCTCTGAGAGAAAAAGTTCTTCCTTAAGTCTAACCTAAACCTCCTCTGATACAACTTGCGGCCATTTCCCTGGGTCCTGTTTGTTGACTGGGAGAAGAGGCCAAACCCCTCTTCACCACAACCTCCCTTCAGGAAGTTGTAGAGTGCAATGAGGTCTTCCCTGAGCTTCCTCTTCTCCAGAGTAAACAATCCCAGCTCCCTCAGCCACTCCTTACAGGACTTGTGCTCCAGACCCCTCACCAGTTTTGTTGCCCTTCTCTGGACAAGTTCCAGGGCCTCAATGTCTTTCCTGTAGTGAGGGGCCCAAAACTGAACACAACACTTGAGGGCAGCCCCATCAGTGCTGAGTACAGGGGGATGATCACCTCCCTCCTCCTGCTGGCCATACTATTTCTAATGCAGGCCAGGATGCCATTGGCCTTCTTGGCCACCTGGGCACCCTGTCAGCTCATGTTCAGCTGAGCATCAACCAACACCCCCAGGTCCCATTACTCTTCACAGTCATCCACTTATCCCACTCATCCCCAAGCCTATTATGCTGCATGGGGTTATTGTGGCCAAAGTGAAGGACCCGGCACTTGGCCTTGTGGAACCTCATCCCATTCACCCCAGCCCAGCCATCCAGCTTATCTAGATCCCTCTGGAGGGCCTCTCTAACCTCAGGCAGATCGACACTACCTCCCAGCTTGGTGTCATCTGCAAACTTAGTGAGGGTACACTCAATCCCTCATCTAGGTCATCAATAAAGATATTAAACAGGATAGGCCCCAGTACTGATCCCTGGTGGACACCACTTGAAACAAGTCGCCAGCTGGACTTCATTAACCACCACCCATTGGGCACAGCCCTCTAGCCAGTTTCTTACCCACAGGAGTGCGTACCTGTCCAGGCCATGGGCAGCCAGTTTCCCCAGAAGCAGCCTGTGAGAGACCGTGTCAAAGGCTTTGCTGAAGTCTAAGTAGACTACATCAACAGCCTTTCCTTCATCTACCAGTCTGGTCACCCAGTCATAGAAGGAGATGAGGTTGGTTGAGAACGACCTGCCTTTCATGAAGGCTGCCTGGGCCTGATCCTCTGGACACCACGCACATGTCATGCAATCTCACCCAAGATGATTTGCTCCATTACTTTCCCCAGTACCGAGGTCAGGCTGACAGGCCTATAGTTCCTTGGATCCTCCTTACGGCCCTTCTTGAAACTGGGAGTCACATCAGCAAGCCTCCAATCCTCTGGGACCTCTCCAGTTAACCAAGAGCATTGATAGATGCCTTCCCCAGACCTTCTCTGCAGAACTGCACTTAATTAGTTTTTCTCCCAGTCTGCACCTATGTCTGAAATTTCTCTGAACCAAATGCAGCATACTGCACTTGGTTTTGTTGAAAGTCATTAGGTTCATGCAGGCTCACTTGTCCAGGTCCATTTGAATGACACTCCTTCCTTTTATTTTATCTACTGCGCCACTCAGTTTTGTGTTACCGACAAATTTGCTGAGGTCACACTCAATCCTACTATCTAGGTCAATTATAAAGACATTAAAAATCACTGGTCCATGGATGGACCTCTAAGGGACATCACTCATGACTAGCCTCCACCTGGAGATAGAGCTGTTGGCCACAGCCTCTGACTGCACAGCCAACAAACTATTTATCTACCAAATAGTCCAGCCTCCAAATCCATATGTCTCCAATTTAGAGATAAGGATGTAGTGTGGGACTGCATCAAACATCTTGCATAAGTAGACAACACCAGTTGCTTTTCCTTTGTCCACTGATGCCATCATTCCATCATAGACAATTCTATTTCATGACAGTGTTCAAAGTTTCCAATCTTCTTCTTTCTTTTTGCAATGAAGTAAATAAAGTTTCAAAGGCTGTCATTAATCTGAATATTATTTAAAAAGCTATTTTTAGACTGAAAAAATTGTATGATCGCTCCCTCTTTACCTCTTATAGAAAGTTTATCTTGAATTTAAATTTCTTATGTAGCTTTAGTCAAAATATATGACATTTCAACCAAATTAGCTATGAGTTACAACTGCAGCAAAGCACATATTCTTAGACTTAGAATATCTGAGTTCCTAACTGGAGAAGGTTTCCTTAGCTAAACAAATCTTAGCAGAATAAGCCCAGTGTCTGAACACGGAGGTTCACATAGTTCTCAGTATTTAACATAAGAAGATCTTGTTTTTTTCCCCTATTCATTTTCTACATATAATTGAGGTATATTAGGCAGCAGCTGTTGACCCAGGTGTCACTATTTATAATTGTAAGACCATTATTTTCTTCTCTCATTTTCTTATTTGTGCAAATAAATGTATGCTGTTGTAAACTCCACAAAGAAAATTCTTTCATTATTAGCTTACAATTGAATATTTTTCTTAAAAATGACCTAATTGTCCTCTAAAACTGAATTTTATAAAGCTTACAGTGATCTGAAATGTGTTTCTAAGGACCGAATTGCTCTGTGGCTTCATGGCACTGCAGCTGCTGTTGTTAAAAAGAGAATTTTGGACAATGCGCAATTCTGAATCTTTCTTTGCCTCGGTTTTAGGAGGAAATAGACAGGACTTCTTGTGTTAAAAATCAAAGAATCCAGAAATTGAAATATCCTGAGTTGAAAAGCACTCACGAGGCTCATCAAGACCAACTCCTTGTTCCACACAGGACCCCTCATAATTCGAACTGTTTGTCCAAACTGTTCTTGAACTTCAGCAACTTGGGGCTTTCACCATTGCTCTGGGTAGTCTGTTGCAGGGCTTGACCATGCTCTGGGGAAGAACACTTAGCCTGACCCTTCCTTGACACAACTCCATGTCATTCTCTCTGGACCTGTTGCTGTCACTAGAGAGCAAATCTCAGTATTGCCCCTCTGCTCTCCTCATGAGGAGCTACAGCTGTCATGAGGCCTCCCCTCAGCATCCTCTTCTCTAAACTGAACCAACCAAGAAACTTCAGCTGCTCCTAATATGTCTTGCCCTCTAGACTCATCACCATATTCATATGGACATACTGTAATAGTGTTATGTCTCTCTTATATTGTGGCACTCAAACCTGTTCTCAGTGCTCAAGGTGAGGCCACATAGTGCAAGGCAGAGCAAGACAACATCTTCCCTTGCCCTATGTCAGCACTGGGCCTGATACACCCCAGGGAATGCCCAAGTGGCCAAGAAGGGCAATGGTATCTTGGCTTGTATCAAAAACAGTGCTGCCAGCAGGACCAGGGAGGTGATCATCCCACTGTACTAAACTCTGATGAGGCTGCATCTTAAGTACTGTGTTCAGTTTTGGATCCCTTGCTACAAGAAGTCATTGAGGCCCAGGAACATGTCCATGGAAAGAAAACAAAGCTGGAGAGTGTTCTGGAGTATAAGTCCTATAATAGGAGGCTGAGTGGAACTGAGATCGTTTAGTCTGGACAAGAAGAGGCTCAAGGGAGATTCTTATCACACTCTACAACTGCCTGAAAGGAGGTTGTGGCAAAGTGAAGGTCAGCACCTTTTTGTGCATAAGTAACAATAAGACTAGAGGGAATGACCTCAAGTTGCACCAGAGGAGGTTCAGGTTGGATTTTTGGAAAATTTCTTCTCTGTAAGACTAGTCAGGTGCTGGAATGCACTAAGAATATCTCCATAGAGAAGTTCAAGAAATGTTTAGATGTGCTACTAAAGAATACAATTTAGTGCAGAAATGTTGCTGATAGGAGGATTGTTGGACTGGATGATCTTGGAGTTCTTTTCCAAACTTGGATATTCTATGATTGTATGACTATATCTCTATGATTCTTGTTAAAAATCATGCCATGATGTTAGCAACCTTCTAATTAGTCAAAACCTCTCTGCAAGGCCTCACTGTATTCAAGAAACTCAACATCTCCTTCCAATTTAATGGCATCCACAAACTTAATATACCTTCAAGTCCTATATTCAAGTAATTGATGAAATTAAGAACTAGCCTTAAACCTGAGCTCTATGGAACCCTAAAACTGATTGGTCATTAGCCTGATGTAACCCTATTTACTATAGCTCTTTGAGTCCAAACTTAAATTAAACTACACTAACTTTAGGCCATCATTAATCTTGTGTTAGTAGAACAAAACACTACAAATTTTCCCAAGATGAGCTTTGCTCTTTCAATCCAATTTCTGCAAGTTTATTTCTAATGGGGATAAATTGTGGATTAAGTCACATTGTATCCTCCAGGTTTGAATATTCAGCTCCTGTGGGCTGAATGGTTTTATCCAGAATAGCAGTAATGTCCTTTTATATGGGTAATGTGTAAATTTTCCTGACAGGATTGTATATTGTAATCTCCATGACAAAATGATTTTTTCCCCTTTAACTTAAAATACAGAACTCAGCCATTGTATTTACTGACAGTCTGAAGTTCGTAATCTCTTCCTTAAGGTAATATAACTGTATACTTCCAATTGAGCATATCTTCTTTTAAGTTATGGCAAAGCGCAATTACAGTTTAAAGGGAATATTTATGTACATTAGTTAACAACATCATTGCAACTTAGTGCTCACACATCAACACTTAATTAGTGTAAGCATAAGTGACATAATTGCTACAAGGCATGCATTACCCATAATGTGAGGTAATTTCATGCACTATGCACATTTTAAATATCTACTCTGTATTTTGCCAAGCTCAATTTTTAAATCAATAGGGGATGTTTGCATATAAAGACACCTCTACTTATTTTCCATTTCCCTTGAATGCAGCTCGTTGTCCAGCAACAGAGTGAAAGCCATTTTTTCTTCCAAGAAACTCCAAATATCTTTCAGTCTCTGAACCTGCAAGCTCAAAAATGTTTGGGTTTAAAACTGCACAGTTGTCTACATGTAAATTATGGCAAGTTTTCTATTTAATATAAATATCTTTTTAATGCCTTTCCACAAAACATCCAGCCATAATATGCTGATATGTTCCGTAAGCCTAACAATGCTCTTGTCCAGTCTTCCTCTTTGCATGAAATGCCCTTGTTAGCTGATCGGCAAAGACAACATCCTCTTCAAAATTCAATGTGTCCTGAAACCCAGCTGCTACAATAACTACAAGAAGACAGTGAACTAATGAGTAGACATGACGTCTAGACTAAATTGCAGATGTATATAAGTAAGTAGGCTCATGTGTACAAATATAAATGCCTCCATTTGTTCCCCTCTTTACATTTTTTTCTATTTTATGGCAAGATTGTCTCTTGGATTGTATTTTTTGTTTGATAGGGAATTACTCTACCATATTCTATCAAGCATCGAATGTATTTTGCATACTTTATATTCTAAGAAAAAAAAAGAAAAAAAAGAAAAAAAAGAAAAAATACCTTGATACCCTAAACACGGGTAGCAGAAAATACGTGTCTTCCTTTAGGATAATTCTGAGAAATTACATGTGAATAAGTGGAGACAAGAAGGAATCAAGCAGTTTTAGAGAGTTTAAATATTCCCTTGTCATGTTATGTAAAGGGCTAGAAATCTTCAATAAGATGCTGCTTCTTGCCTAAAACCTAATATCACATGCAGCAATTAGTGCTTAATAGTCCTGTTGAAGGGATAATCTAAACTTAAGATCATCCTTTCCTCTCATTACCTATAACTTATTAAAAATAAGATTTGAGATTTAAATAACTGGAAGAGATTAGGATCAGACTTTTTTTTCTATATTTTTGGGGGGGGGGGAGAAGTATATAGTTAGCATAGTTGACAGAGTTTTACATGCAACCATTTCACAGTTACTTTTCTTTATTTAAAGCATTATTAAATTGGAAGAAGTTTTACCAAGGGAATATTTTCCTGCTAGAAAATGTATTTTCTTATAATATAAATCATCTGCAACAATACATCAATTTTGAAAATTTCTTTAAAAAATAAGAAAAAAATAATGATTAGTCCAAATGATGACATTTTTTTCCGTGTTTGAGTTGAAAGTCAATTTTTTGCTGCAAAAAGTCTTTCATTTTGATAAATAATACTATAAGACAAATAATTTAGCGAAGGCTGAAATTGGGCATTTTTATAAAAATATATTCCTTGGGGTGATGATTAAGTTATAAATGCTATTGCAATTTGAAATTAAAGACAATTTTATCACATTAAAAAAAAAAATCCAGCATCTGTGTAGGTCTATCTGTAAGCCTACTAAGATGATTTGTAAAATGCAAACAGAACTGAGACCTCCAAATAGCTCTTTTGTTGTCTACTGCTGTGTAATTCCAGTTTCTTAAAGTCATGATTTACCAGGCTATATTAAAACAAGTACCCAGTGCTATAACTTGTTTTGGTGGAAAATATTTACACATTACTTGCCTCAAGATTTTTTTTTAATTGTTACTGATTTGAACTTTAATCAAACTAATCAAACAGTAACCAAAATTTAATGATTTTGAAATTATAAGGATCAGCTACCAATGAATACTCAAGTGACAGTTAAAATAATGGACTTCTCTTCAGATCTTGTTTTAAATCTCCAGTCTTGAGGAAGCATGAGGAATTCCACAAGACCTCTCGGTATGAAGTCTCTCCATACATGTACTGAACTCAGACAAGGCGTGCTGAAGTATATCTCTCCTACTCCTGTTCAAGAGCTATTATAAAATCTTATTTTTCTCTTGCTTGGAAGCATTCAAATCTGCTGAACTTTATTTGCTGCATTTATGTCTGTTCTCCAGTAGTTATAGTTATTTTTTTAACTATCTTTTTTTCTCCCCTCTCCCCCCCTCCCAGTATGTAACTCAATAACAATTTCGAAGAACACAATTCTTTCTGTTTAGAGCTTCATGTTCATGTTGCCAGTCCTACTCACTAAACTTCTCTAGGCCATTTGAGGCTTTGTCTCCTATCTCCTAAAATTCCCAGCAGCCCATTCCCCTGTACTCCTTAAAATCCCAGTTTGCTTTTGTGGGTGACTAGAATTGGACACAGTGTTTCAGATAAAGTGTCACCAGTACCACCTGCAACAGCATTAAAACTACTGTTACTTTTACTGAAAATTGCTTCCTGGTTATATCCCAAATCAGATTAGCTTGGTTTTATTGACATATCACATTAATGATTCATATTCATCCTAAGACCAATGAGCACATCTGAAGTCTTATCCTTCTATGTTGGGTCCAATGATGAGCCCGTCAGTCTATAGCTTATTTTAATTTCAAAAGTATCTTACGGTTTATTTTAATCTGAGAAATACATTTCCACAAATAAGAGCTGAAAGGTACGTAAAGACGAGACATTAGCTTAGAATATGTATTTGCCAGAAAGGTTATACATATTTTCTTATATTAATATAAATACATGTATCCACACATTATTATATATATTCTAGCATGTAAAACTAGTCCTACAGTTTATCATACTGTTATTATTATTTACGTAATTAAATGCATCTTTCATACAGCTTCTCCCTCTAACCTACAATGTATTCCTGCAAACTCAGATCTCCTGCTTGACAAGATAATATATTGCTGTCACCCCTCTGAATATTAGTATAATTCTGATTTTAGTCTGCTAAAATGACAAGTGTAGCTACTTTATAGCTGCTTTGGACCATAAAACATTTTGAAAGTTATTTTGCCATTGAATCAGCACTGGAGCAGATATGCATGAAGATATGGCATTTAATATGTGAGGTGGTTTTGCCCCTTTTCTGTTGTGGGAAATTTGGTTATAAATTTTTCATGACATAGTTCTTTTGTCTGTCAGCACCTTTTACTTTGGGAAAAAAATGTCTGTTTGACAGCCACTTTGAGCCTGCTCCTCCAGAGCTTTTATTCATCACATAAAAAGTTTAGGAATAAAATACCAAAAAAAAAAAAAAAAAAAAAAAAAAAAAGAATACAATAAAATTGGTTAGATTACATTAAATTTAGTAAAAATATGGATAAATACAGATATTTAAGAAATTGTTCCATTTTTAAAGTGCAAGATGTAGATAGCTATTGTCTACAGATGGAAGTGCTTTATGGTCCTGAATATATTTAAATAGGAATATTTTCAATAACAGGTCAAAGTCTACACTCCACACGGCATCCAGGCACAGAACTCTTCCCCTTTGACAAATCACAGTGAGAGATAGAAAGACTTTATCCCTTCAAAATCAGATAGCCATGCTTAATCTAATGAACAGAGGCAAATTCCATTCATTTCATGGAGCTCACTGTGAAACAGATAAAGCTAGGTGTATACAGAAATAGTCATTGGTCGAAAACAGGATTTACAGGTGATTTGAGCTAGTTTCTTCATGAAGAAAATGGATGTTTCTCTATGCATATATGCATCGTTTCATATATAATTAATTAGATCATGAAAAGGGAGAAAGTAGTACATAGTTAAGTACTCTAGATTTAAATAAAATAAAATAAAATAAAATAAAATAAAATAAAATAAAATGATACAGCTGTACAGAAATAGCCACCTATGCTAATCTTTAGACTCGGTGTTTCCTCAGAAAATACTTTCATAAGATCCAGCTTTCAGTGTTAACCAACCAAAAAAAGGACCAAGACACCTTAGGAGTAAGCTCTAGGGACACAAGTTAGGTGCACAGATGTGTTGTATCTATGCAAGCTGGACAGCACCTCATGAGAAAACATAGTTTTCCTTTTGTATATAGTACATAACAACTTCTTTTGTCCAGTCTAGGGTGCGTAGTTATTAACAGTCATCTCTCAACAACTTGCCTGGCTGCCATTCCAAGGAAGACAGTATCTCCATTCTCTTGAGGTAAACATGACAGCCTGCATACAGATCAATGCCACTGAGAAAGCTGCTCTCCCTCCAGAGCAGTGCCATCAGCATTGCTGTCATTCTTCTCAACCCAAAAATTCCAGTTTCAGATGTATGTTGTGGAAAAGGGATTGTTGTCCAGCTGAGGATTTGGGGTAGAAGGAATGGTATGTGCACAAAGACCACCATAAAACCATTGGTTAGTCACATTTCCATTGCTTTATACTGATCTGTGAATTGTTGTAGCTAGTATTGCAAAATTCAGTGTGTGACTCACACCTAACAACACCTAAGTCCCTGGTTTATCAACAACATGGTTCACCTTTTGTTGTCGATTTTGCATCACTAGCAGCTTTTTAGAATCCCAGTTAGATAATCAATATGCAAAAAAGAAAATCATATAACACAGTATTAGAGTTTACTAGGTCTTTTCCTCAGAACTCAGACTTCAGCTATAATACATTAAATTAGCTGTGTGTCCCAAAGAATGAATTCTCTGCTGTGCACATCTACACATCTTTTTCACTGCTTTGTACTTGCAGGATCTTCCCATTAAAGTCCTTGTATATCCTGTTATCACTTCATATTCAAAAAATTATCTCCATAATATACTCAAGTTTCCATGAATGGTGGCTTTTCCCTGTTAAAAAAATAATGTATGATTTTGACTGAAGTTCTCTTGTATAGTCAGTGCAACTAGCTACAAGGATTTCACTTCTGGCCAGATTGTATCACTGAATGATTTATACTGCTACAGCACTGCTCAGTGATTTTATTTGGCTTATAAATTCCACATAAATAAAGAATTGCTGCGAAAACACCGTTGTTTCAGCTCTGACCCAGGCACTAATCTTCACACAAACATAGTTGGTCAAAGAAATCAGATGGAATCTTAGGCCACTACATATCTGAAGTTCAAGCGCTCCCTCAAACAACAGGTAGACCAAGTGCAAATCTCAGAGCTTTTGAAGACTTTGCTATCTGCATTGATGGTCCATAACCACATTCAGATGTAAAGACATAAAGGAATACTTTTTCAGGGTAAAATCTTTTCTTGAGGATACCATAGTAGCCATTAAGAAGAATAACTTAGCCATCAAGATGAGCAACAATGAAATTGTCAGTTTCATGAAATCTCCTGGTACTTCGATTTTTTTTTACTTAATTCTGAAAAAGTAACAAATCCAAGAAAATTTAATATTATGCATGAAATTATGTAAAGCATGTTTTTATTGCACAAGAATTTTTTAACAACAGCACATTTTGCAGTTCCTTTAAAAGAGTAATTTGAAATATAAAATCTGTAATTTGAAAGAAAAACTGTAAATCAAGATATTTTCCTAAAAATCTCAATCAGAGATTTCTTTACCCATTTAAAATCACAGCTTTCCTACAAATTCCTGATAGATCATTGGAAAGGAAATGACCCCAATCCCCAGATTAAGAAATAGTACCAGGCAGTTTTTCAGGGTAATAGACATCTTGGCAGCTGAGAGGCAGTGAGAAGAATTCCTCAGCTGCAGGACTATGCTAGCTGCTTCCTTCCTTTGAAAGGACTCTGAATTAACAGGCTGAATCTCCTTCCTCAAATTTAAAATCTCTCTATAAAAGGAGCTCATCCTTCTAGTATTTTAACTGTGTATTTTACAATGCTATTGACAGACTACAAAATGTTCTTGAATGTCATCTTCAGCAAAGCTCATAAAGGATTCTACAATCACTTTCCTGTAGAAATTGAAAGGAAATTGGCATGAATTAGAAGTACCCACAATACCTTGTGGATGTTCATTGCATTTTGTAGGTTGCATTTTCTATTTGATTAGATATTTCACAGTATTATAATTTTAGAGGGTTTTTTATTTTTTTCTGACTTCCTTATTTCTTTTCTCTGTTAACAGATTAAAGGGAAAGGAAAAAAAAAAAAAAAACTATCTGAACCTGGAGAAAACTACCAGAATGCTTTCAAATATCTAAATTTTATTTTTCCTTTTTGAAGAGGAAATTAGTGAAAGCAGATGATTATTTCCTTCTTTAGTTGAGTATTATGCAATCTAGATGTTTGTCTAGAACAATTGTTTATCTTTTTTTCAGGTTTTTATTAGTATCAAAGGTAAACAGAGTGATTTCATAAAGGGCATTCCTTTAGAACACTTACTGGGCCAAAACAATTACATTTCAGTGACAATGCAAACATTGCCACAAATGATATCCGTTTTCCAACATAAGAATGCCACAAGATGTTGTCTTTTGTTTGTAGAGATTTCATTTCATAACATTTTGATCACATAAAAATCAATTAAACTAATCACTTCTGATTATTGCAGATACATCCGTGTTGTTGTCTCATTATATACTGAATTTCTGTTAAATCTCAGGAGAATTATCTCTCTTCCTTTCTCAGTATGTCACTGTCTGACTAAAACCTTCTAGCTAAAACTACACTAGAATTAATTCACATATTGAAAGGGAAATTATACCCAGTAATATTCTGCAGCTTACATTTTTACTGCCACTGGAACTGGGAGCAACCACTTACTAGAATCAACATTTCAATAAATAACACAAAATAATGCTTTGCTTTTCCAGAATTGTCTCTGTTTTCCCTGCCATGGCCCCATGCAAACATTAGCACCCTGCAGTTGCAGTTCCACAAACACACCCAGCTACTCACTTCTTTCCCTCTGCAGCACGAAGAACCCCCTCAGTTGTGAGAGAATTCCAACACAAGAGATTTTCTGTCCTGACACAACTCCATTCTCTTTCCATCTCATTTAGTTTTGTAGTGGCTCTAAAAACTCTTGCCTTGTTTTTAATTTACAAGTTTTTAATTTACAGATTTGAAAAGCAAAATAGATGCCTAAATTGTGTGTTTCATTTACCTTTTCCTTTTGTTCCCTCCAATGGAAAGCATTTTTTTGCTACTAAACATAAGAAAAGACCAGTTATTACAGGAAAATAAGAATCAGAATTTTAAAGACAAAAGTCTGATGAGAACAAATGGTTCATTCTTTCGAAGTTTTTTAATTACTGTAGGCTGTAATAATAAAGAAATACGTGCAGTTCAGTTGTGGATTGTGTAAAACTGTAGTCAATTTTGCTTGTCTCAAAATCTTCCTAGCTTTCATTTCTGAGAAGATACATTAAAAAAAAAAAAATGGAATTCCTTCACAGGTCTTTCCCGTCAAGGAACTTGAGAAATTCTGGCATAACCTACACATCTTTCATTTTTTAAAAGGAAACACTAACCTCATTTAATAGCAAAAGTGTGTGTTTAAATCTTAAAATAGGTTTGCCTATTGCTGGTGTGAAGTAAGATTTTTATGGATTACCCAGGACAGTATAATGCATCTAAGCAAGAAATCCATAGGGAAGGCAAGCTAGGGAAGGCTTCTTAGGGAGCTTGGTTCTCTGGAGTAAAAATAATTTCTCCTTCTTCAATTTCCCTTGTGCTGTGGCATGTTTATGTTCCGTACTTTTTGTCACAAGGCTACAAATAAATCATTAGTGATCTGCCTTTCTTGTCAAGCTATTTTTTTTTTTTTTTTTTAAGTTAAACAGACACTTCTAGGGCTGGTTGCAAGGCTTTCTCCTCCTCAAGATACAAACATTTGCGTGCACACACATACAGAAGGCAGCATTTTGCTTACTAGACAGAGATAAATTCCTCACCGGCACGGCCATCAGACGCTAAGCCAGACTCATCTTCTTTTTCTTCATTTCCCTGCCCCCCCCCCCACTCTGTTATTCATAGAGACCACAGGTGAACGGGGAGAAAATTATTACAGTGTGATGACTGCTGAAATGATAGAAGGTAAAGAAGATGGATTATCACGGTGCTGACATGATTTGTATGGATTTCCAGAATTAAGCTGTTCGCTTAAAGTGACCGTCTTCTTTGCACCTACGATATTGCAGCTGTCCTAGTAATAACCTTCATCTGCACTTGTGAGCCAAGTGAGCAGAGCACGTTTCCCATTACCTGTCAAGCGAGTATGTAGAGTTCTTCTGGCCCCGCAGTAATAGCAGGGCTGCTGGTGAACAGAGTAATAAACACCTACTGAGAGGGATGTAGCGTGAAAAGATCTCATCACCTGCCATTAGCACGCTGATGAATAATGCAGCATTTTCGGTGGCAGATGTCAGGGGTGGGAGGAAGAATCACTTCTGTAAATGCTCTGGTGAGCACTTCAGCACAAAGTGAGAGGTGATAGCAACAGATGCATGTGACAAAATTACACTTGCTATTGTATTTTAAAAGAAATGGGAACATTTACTTCACAAATAGCTGGCAGGCTTTCTCCCTCTCTCTCTCTCTCTCTCTCTCTCCCTCTCTCTCTCTTTCTCTGTCTCTCTCAGTCCCCTCCCCCCACCCCTATCCCCCCTTATTTTTTCTCCATCAGAGTTAAAAATGCTGCAAACCAGTACACTTATTTGTGTACTGCTAAGAATTTACAGCTCCTAACTTAACAGTGGCGTAAGGTCCAGTGAGGTATAGCTGTCCAGACATTTAAATGCCTTTCTCTGGAGACTCAAACTGGCAAATTGATTGCATAGTTGAGATCCAGAAATATAAGAATCCTATTTCTATTTAAATTCCCCTCCCCCTGTATATTTCATTTTTCTCTTTCAAATAATCTACAAGCCACTGGCTAAGTGACAGTTCCTGGATTTCATGCAGTTAAACCCCTCTGAGGCTCTGGCAACAGGAAAAAGATCTCACCAATATTAAAGTTACAAAGAAACCTCCTATTACAGGTTCCATTCCACCTATCCATTTGCTGTAGCAAATGATGCAGAGAAGGGATATAGCTGTTACGGGGCTGGTCTCTGGCTGTGATTTTACGTGTGACAACTGCTTTCAGCTAAACTGAATTAATGCAGGTATTATCGATTGTTGACATTTTTAAAAAAAATTCAAAGAAATCACAAACCTGCACCAAGTCCGAGTTAATAGTGACAGGTGCTGCATGAGGGCAGATGTACAAGACTTCAGAGCTGCCAGAGTGGCTTAACTTCCTTGTACCTACAAGCAACAGCTCTCAGGGAGAGCCCAGCTGAATTTTGCGCAAGCTGGATACCGTTCCTCTCTTATGGAGAGTTCCTCAGCAACATTTAAGAATAAAGCTCAAAATCTGTCTTATCTGACACTTATAAATACTGAAGAAATAAAGCCTATAACAAATAATGATAGTACATGGTTGAAACATTGCTCTTGGAATATGCAGTGATCTTGTCTGGGGAATCACAGATTCAGATATTTTAAAGCAACCAGTCCCAAAGTGGAAATGTCTGATCATGTTTGTATTCCGACTTCAATTTCTAGTGGACTTTTAAACCAAAAAGCTCTTTTTGGTCAATTGCTGCCACTCAGCCTAGTCAATTACTAATATCAGAAGTCCTATGTTATAGATGGCTTGATGCCACAAATTGAGAGATTTTAACGAACAAAAAGACTGGAGCTCCCAGACACCTGCACTCTTGAGGCCATGAGAACTGAGTCCACAGTGACAATCATGTGTCTGATGTCTACAGGACAGCCAAAAAGAAAAATGAAGAAATGTTAAAAAATAGAGAATGAGAATTCTGAAGAACCTTTCCATAGCAAGCAAGTTGCAATGTGGCATAGACGTTGCCATTGTGCATATTTATATGCACTGCCCCAACAACGGAAATTATATTATGTGTCACTGTTTCTGCCCTTCTGCATGTCAAGCATACATTTAGATGCTCATAACTGACTAAATACAAAAGCCTATTGGAGAAAAGTGGACTGGAATTAAATACCTCTAGAGGAGTGAAAAAATTCTTCACTATTAAGTAGGATTGTGGAAAATATGCCACGGGACAGAAATTCTCTTCTGATCAGCTTTTTGTTACAGTTGTTACTGCTTGAGTTCCTCCTGTAGTAACTGTTCTCACACATATTGGAAAGGTCAGTGTTCTCCTTAGCCAGGGCTATGTCAGAAAGAGATGGTGTGACTTAGAGAAGGATGCATCACTTTAGGAAGAGCTGTGTGATGAGAAATACAATGGGTTTGGGACACATCTATATAACCGCAGCAGAATGAAGAAAAAAAAAAAAAAAAAAAAGAGATGAATGAACTATAAGACAGAATAAAAAAAAAAAAATTAAAAGCTAGGTAAGGAGGCAATTTTTGCTTTCTTTTAAATGATAAGTGCCATTTTTAGAAGAATAGGGTAAGCAGTGCATATATCCTAAAAGAAAAAGGGAATATTATTTGAGAAAAATAGACCTATAATCAGCATGTAGAAGAGAACCAAGATGAGGAAAATACTTGTAAAATCCCACATCCATTCAGGTCTTATTGGAAGACACTTACTTTGAACTGTGATTCAAACTCAGAATAGGATTAAGAGGAAAAGAGATGTAGTTAAAAGTGTTTGACACATGGGAGATCTGCGTCCAAACTGAAATTTCAAAGGATTTGTATAAGCATGGATAGTATCCTTTGGGTAAGAGTCAAGAATATGTTGGAGAAAATATCACTTCCTTCTGTCCATCAGTCATGCCAAATCCAAGACGTAAATACAATCTAATTTATTTGAGATTTCTCTTTTTAGCGGGCCATTTATAGCATAGAAGTGGGGCCACAAGAAATAGTCTAGCAAATGTTATGGATAGAATGGGAGAGTTGCTGAAGTAGACTGAGATCTCTTCAAGATTTAGGCCCAGTTCTTCTGGAGATATTTCCTGGATTAACAAAAGTTTTGCATTTCAAACCTAAAGTGCAAAATATATCACAGAGAAAAATGGATCAAGAAGAACAAGTAGTGATTTGTATAGTACCTTTTTATCCATAGGGAAACAGCTTGAGATTCTTTAAAAATTGTTCCAACTCTTTTGCAAAGTATATAATTGCCAGGAACGCTGAAGTATTATATAACATATCATAATAATTGTTTTTAATTCTAACTTCATAGTTAGAGTCAGTTTTTAGAAAAAAAGTATACCTTGCCTTCAGTTTGCTACAGACCACCTGATTAGGGTGAGCATGTTGATAAAGTCTTCTTGCTTCACTGCAGGAAGTGTCGCACTCACAGGTTCTTGTCCTGATAGGGGATTTCAACCACCCACATATCTGCTGGGATAGTGGCATGGCAGGTGGCAGAAAATCCAGGACATTCCTGGAGTCTGTGGAGGACAACTTCCTGGTCCAGGTATTAGATGGACCAACCTGAGGTGAAGCCTTACTGGACCTTGTGCTGACTAGTGCAGGGAGAGTATTAGAGAAGTTAAGATTGAAGGCAGCCTGGGCTGTAGTGACCATGCCCTGGTGGAGTTTGTGATCCTGAAGAACGCAGGCCTGGCAAAAAGTGGAGTCAGGACCCTGAGCTTCAGAAGAGTGAAATTCTGGCTGCTCAAGGAATTGCTGAATGGGATCCCCAGAGAAAGTATCCTTAGGGACAAGGGTACGGAACAAAGCTGGCAGCTCTTTAAGGACACCCTCCTGAGAGCAGAATGGCACTCCATCCCCAAAGTAGAAGTCAAGCATGAGAAGCAGGCAATCGATATGACTGACCAAGGACCTGCAGGTTAAACTGGGGGAAAAGAGAGAAGTGTACAGGACATGGAAGCTGGGTTGTATAGCCTAGGAAGAAAACAGGGTTGTTGACCACGTGTGTAGAGATAGGTTTAGGAAAGTCAAGGCACAGATGGAACTGAATTTGCTGAGGGATATAAAAGATAACAAGAAGGGGTTCTACAGGTTCATAGGCAGGAGGAGACAGGCCAAGGAGAGTGTTCTCCCTCTGATGAAAGTTAATGGAGAGCTGGCTTCTTCAGACATAGAAAAAACTGAGGTATTCAATGATTGCTTTGCCTCTTCACTTGTGGTCAGGCTTCCCATGCCTGCCACAACCCTGAAACTCTAGGTTAGGGTGTGGGGAGCAGATTACTGCAGAGTACTGCATCCAGGCCTGGGGCCCCCTGTAGAGGAAGGACATTGAGCTCTTGGAGAGGGTCCAGAGGGGGGCCACTAAGATGTTCAGAGGGCTGGAGCACCTCTCCTATGAGAAAAGGTTGAGGGAACTGCACTTATTTAGCTTGGAGAAGAGAAAGCTCCAGGGAGACCTCACTGTGGGCTTCCAATACTTGAAGGGAGCATATAAATAGGAGGGGGGTGGCTGCTTACAAGGGTGGATAGTGATAGACAAGGGAAAATGGTTTTAAAATGAGACAGTGGAGGTTTAGGTTGGATATTATAGGAATTTTTTCACCCAGAGGGTGGTGAGGCACTGGAACAGGTTGCCCAAGGAGGCTGTGGATGCCCCATCCCTGGAGGCATTCAAGACCAGGCTAGATGTGGCTCTGGGCAGCCTGGTCTAGTGGTTGGTGATCCTGCCTGTGGCGGGTGGGTTAAAACCAGATGATCTTTGAGGTCCTTTGCAACCCAGGCTATTCCATGATTCTGTGATTCTATGATACAATTTAATTCTTCACTGTTGCATTTCTAGTTCCACATACGTATTGACAGATGATATTCGTAGATGTTACATAAATATAGTTTTAATCCAGAAGTCAATTCTGGAAAGGCATTAAGAGCTAAAAAATTTTGATAAAAGCAACGTTTGCCTTGTATTTTGTGACTTGGTATTATTCCCACCAATGTATAAGGCTAAAAAGGGCCACCTATTACTGTAGAGATGTATCTAAAAAATCTCTCAAGTTGCCTGTAATAATCTCCATTATGTATAATGACCATTTTGATAATAGTCTTTAGAAAAGGTAATGGCCCTGCTGAATGGTTATTACCTGTCTGTTCGTGCTGGAAGCAAGATGCAGAAGCCAAAGGGGACAGTGAAATGGTCCTTGTAGTGCCGTCTGAAGGAATAAGAAATATTTAACAGAATGCAGGAAACAGACAAGCAAGCACCTTCAGTTGTAAAACTATCAGCACTGGTGCAGTGAGCCATTGTGATTTTCATGAAATAATGAAGATATAAAATCCTAATTAATAATAATAATAGGCAAACTATCACTGTGAAAGCTAATTTAATTTTGAGTGTCACAAAGTCTGCTAAAAAAGATATCTGAATATTAAATAAAGTTTGGTGTGTTAAATGTTTTTATACTTCAGTTCTATACAATACCATCTAAGCAGTATCACTGCTCTCCAGAGAGATCTCAGCACAAATCTGAGGTCAAAAATGTTTACATCTGCACAAGCACTACAGAAGCATGCCTATATACAAAAGCATAGGGTTATAAAAACAGCAAGTCATGTAAAAGCAATAAGGACTCAGGCTGGCCTTTAAAATATACAAACCTGTCCAGCACCGTCTTGTAAATGAAAGCTGAGCACAAGCAATCCACTTTCACAGAAACACAGTGGCCTGAAAAACACATAGTAGCTTTTGTCAGATTAGAAGACCACATCTAGAAGTTAGCTCTTAATTTGTACCCATGAGAATGGTTTCTCTAAGTGGAGACTTAAGAATGCACTATGCTCGGTAAAATTTGCCCTGATTTCAATTTACAGATTGGGATTTTCAATAGATTAAAAAAGCATGTAATTTATAATTCCCAAATTATAGAACAGTGAAATTATGAACTATCTTATTCAGGCCTCATGCTTAGAAGTTAATTAAGAAGGTATTTCACTCAGTAAAATTGGGTTAATGACGCACAAGGAAAAATATTGAGCTCAGCTTAAAAATTAGAAGAAAGCAATAACCCAGATAGTCTGAGTTTGACACAAAAAAAAAAAAAAAAAAAGCAAATTCCTGATTCAAAATGCATACATTACAGGTAGATATTTTATTTTGTATACATGTATACCCTGAAAAGTGATATTTAATAAACAAGATGCAAATGTATGGATTTCCCTATTTACAAGTAGCACACTTGCCTGGAGGACTGCACTGCAACCATGCCTATATAACTCTATATTGCAAATGTAATCATTAAGAATAAGAAAAAAGCTTTTAAAAAAATTGAAACAGAGAATGTCTTAAGCAAAGTTTTGTCAGCTAACTTTGGGTTCTGGACAACCTAGAAGTTTCAGTAAGAGGTCTCACTTGCTCCTAAACAACTTTACTGCATCCAAGGTGATCGAGTAGAGGTGAAGTGCGTGTCACGAGTGCTCTTCTTGCAGCTTGTTGCTATTTACGTCATTGGAAACACTTAGTCACCCAATGAGAAAGAGTGAGTAGAGCAGACCTGTAGGCACTGACAGTCTTGTATCCAGCTGCCTGCTCTGTATTGACTTACAGAGAGATTTGAAATAAACAGGCTAGTCTTCACTGATAGTGATCACATCACCTGACTTGTTTTTTTCTTTATTGTTACCCTAACTTACTGTCAACAGCAAAAGAGAAAAAGTTATTATCCAGATGTATCATGTAACAGATGTTATACTTCAAGAATTACATTAGGAACCAGAACAAAATGTTTTCCTTCCTCTCTTTTTATTCTGACTTCTCTTCTGATCTTAAATTGAATTGCAAAAGTAATCTCTCACTTTTAAAATAGCTCTCTTAACTTCAGTTTTAGAAGATGCTCATCTTAGGTCATACAGATCCCATTAAGAACCTTTCTTCATTCTCACTAGCTGTGTGAAAGCAGTTTTTCCATCCCCTACTTCGTTACTTAAGCTGGTGAATCCATAAACATTGAATGGATCTAAAAGTGTAACTTGGAACATCTCTAAAACTGATTAATTGGAGAAATTTCAAGAGAATCGGAAAAATAAATAAATAAATAAATAAATAAATAAATAAATAAATAAATGCTTTCAGTTCAGTGTCAAGAGGGCATGTATGAGGAAATAACAATAATAAAAACATAAATTGTACATTCACAGCTTCTACCCCATGAGAGTCTACAATAAGAAATTACTTAAAAAACAAAACAAACAAACAAAAAAAACTGTTACTGAAAGAGGCACCTGCATTCATCAGGAAGAGAAAAAGGACTTCCCTAGCATTTCTTCAATTAGCACTTGCTGGTCAATCTACCTGAATTTAATCATAGTGAGCATCCTACTAGCTTACACATAGGTCCACAGTAAGGCACTATAAAAACAAATGACTAGATAATACCTGAAAAACCTACTGCTGATGAACACCAGTAACTTAATTCAATTACAAAACAGAAAAATTGCAATGTGGCAACCCAGCTTGAAGTCGTACAGTCTTGCACATAATTAGTGTCACTAAAAAGAAGATGAAATCCCTGTTACTCGTAGCACTGCCTCTCCAAAAAAAGTTTCCTCTTAAAAATTTCCAAGGAAATAAAGAATCAAGACAAATTCCAGAGTGTCAGTATGTCATCCAGAAACACATTTTTACAGAAGTAGTAGACAGTGTTAGAAAACTGTGTAAAATTATTTCTGAAGATTACCTCTCAGTTGTTACCTAATTCCTAGGGGTTATGAACTACTGATCTGTTCATTTTTTTTTCTAAAATAGATTAGATACTATACGACAAATACAAAAATTCATTTATTCTTATTTGAAAACTAGATATACAGATCATTTTTCTTAAAATCCCTAAAATATTTGGTTTAGTTTAACCTCTGGTATTGACTTCTACTGAACAATCAGTTAATGTCTTAAAAAGAGAGAGAGAAAGAGAGAGAGAAAGAAAGAGAGAGAGAGAGAGAGAGAAAGAAAGGAAAGAAAGGGACAAGGGAGGAAGGGAGGAAGGGCGGAAGGGCGGAAGGGCAGAAGGGAGGGAGGGAGGGATGGAGGGATGGAGGGATGGAGGGAGGGAGGGAGGGAGGGAGGAAGGAAGGAAGGAAGGAAGGAA
>JAPSGF010000003.1:13957788-14002794 GCA_035772895.1 Perdix hodgsoniae
GAAGGGAGGGGGGGAAAGGGGGGAGGAAGGGAGGAAGGGAGGAAGAAATAGAGAAAAGAAAGGTATTTCCTCTACAATTTATAAGTATATCAAATCTTTGGCCATAATTTGATTCTCCCTTTGATACTACCATTCAAGCTGATTCAGATGTCTCATCAGGAGTAACCATCCTTGTGGAAAATGTGAAGCCCTCAAAAATGTCCTTCTAAACACCCATTTAATCTGGAAGAATAACAAATCTGAGATAATTTGAGAATGATATGGCTGTGAAAGTACAAACAACAAAAATAACAAATATCCAAAACTAGTTTTCTAAAACTAGTTTTAAGTTACAGAGCTCTATTCTCCTCTCCTCACTTTTCTCCTTGTTAAAAAAAAAAAAAAAAAAAAAAAAAAGGTGCTCTATGCTTTGACATCATTAGCTGCTGATGCAGATTCTTACAGAATTTCCAAAATATCCAGGAGATTTGTATTCATACCCCTGCACAGCCCTTTGGACAGGTTGTACATAGGTTCAGAGTTTGACAGATTTATGTGTTGCAGACTTATGAGGCTTTTTAAGACTGCAATGTCTCCTATGTTCTACCAAAAGCAGTTGGACACCTACCACCTACAGCACTCAGGATTCCTACTTGTATCCAGGTTCCTTGAAAACTACTCTTGTTATCCATGAACACTAAGAATTTCTCACTCCAGTTTACTGGAAAGGAAACCGTGTAAGCTCATAGGGAATGAAACTGGGGTGAGGGGTGTCTGGTGACTCCACACCTTGATCACAAAGGTCTCCTGTATACCAGTAGTCCACCTCTCCCCCTCTGCTAGCTCCAACACATCCACCAATGACCAGGCATGCTTAGCAGCCAGTAACTCAATGCTTGAAAACACTGGACCTCTTACCATTCTTTATTTTTTGCAGCTAAAAACATCAGATTATTATCAGGCAGCAGAGAACTGAATGTTCCAGAAATGTACTTGGTTCACACACAGTATATGAGCAGTATATGAGTCATGTGTAAGATGACAGCAGAGCCTGCTCCAAGATCTGTCCCTCCTCTCTTGTAACTGCCTGCTATTTATTGCTATTTATTTTATTTTCACATTTATGTTATGTTTCTATTAACTGTCTTGGAGACTTGTTCACAGTAAACAAGTATTAAAATCACAGAATCACAGAACAGTTGAGATTGGAAGGGCTCTCTGGAGGCCACCTTGTCCAACTCCTTGCTCAAGCCAGGACACCTATGGTACGTAGCTCAGGATCATGTCCAGATGGCTTTAGAATAATACCAAATAAAATGGTACCCAAATGTGCAGACATTTATATCCTAGACATAAAACTAGTGGAATATGTGACCTTATTTTTGTGAAACTAACGCATCTGCCTGGTTCAATGGCAGTGGTTGCAATTCTCAGTAGCTCTCAAGGTGTGCATTAGAGATTTTTGATGAAATTTTACTCTTCCTGTGCTTCACCCTTGAAAACAGTTATTCACAAAAAAGCATACTATCAAAAAGTGATGACACAAGTAAGGCACAATTGTGAAGAGGATGAAATCTTTCTCTGGTGAGGGAGAGCTTATGAAAGTCTGGTAAAAAGACAAGATCAAGTTTTATTTGCAACTCAATACATTTGAAAATTGTCAAGAAATATATTTACGGCACTTGAAAATTGAGTCAAAAATATAAAAAAGATGATTTTTTTTTTTCAATCTTTAAACTTTTCCCAAATTTCTTTATCATAATGGAAAGTACAGCTACTAATTTTTCAATTTTTACAGGACTGAGTTTAACCGATGTATCAAAATGTGTGAAATTATTTCCATAATTTGAATTAGTACTGTGCCCTGGTTTCACCCCAGATAGGATTAAAGCGCACTGGTGTTGTTGGTGTTGAGTGACCACTTGTGCCCAGAGCTGGAACTGCGCTATCACACTGCAAGAAGTGCCTGTGCAACCTGCTGTAGGAAAATCACTTTAATAGTGGGGTTGGACTCCATGACCTCTTGAGGTCCCTTCCAACTCCTACAATTCTGTGTTTCTGTGTGATTCTGTGCTGGACCACATGTGACCTGTGAGCCATGGGCTAGACATGTCTGAATTTTGTATAGCTGTAAACTATATGTGCTCATGCATATAAAAACTATTACTAAAGTGTAAAAACTTCAAAGCTGATGTGCAGTTAGTGAAACAAACAAACAAAATTTCTCCCTGCAAAATTTTAAAACAACTAATGAAATTCAAATAAGTTTGTATTTTAGAAAAAAATCATAATTTCTAGGAATACAATATTAAGCAGGCATGTGACTGAAGAAACATAGAATCATTGCAACTACCTAATAAGAGACAGAGTAGGTATTCTGGGCCTAAATATTTGCATTTGGACAGATTTTATGCCAGTGTTTTCATCTTCAAATGACAAAAGCAGTACTTTGATATGCAGTCGTAAATCTTAAATTATATCTGAAGAGTATAAAGAATAGAAAGAATAGATGTTGGTAAATTCACAATTAAGAGTTGTGTTTGATTTTAACAAATTAGTGTCAAAAGCTTATTCTGCAAAAAAGGCATTATCAATTCTCTCAATTTTACAAGGTCATTCAGATCTTGATAAAAACATTAAAAAAATGTCAGTGAGATCATAAAACCAGTATTTAGCCCAAAAAAACTAACATACTTTCCTGTGTTCAAAAAATTCTCTTTCATTTTCTCTTCCTTTTTAAATTACAGATCATAAAGATTTTAATTCAGACTGACCAATAAAACACATTAATTTGTCCCTTGCCTATATTTTCCTCTTTTTGGCAACAACAAAGCTCTACTGTAATGAAGTAATTTCTGGCTGGCATGGTGCCCATCAAACTTGGGGAACTGTTGAGTCTGGTTTGCATTCATTTCTCACAAAAGCCACTGGAATACAGAGTTCTGGGATGATCGTCTACTTCTCCTGAAGATCTATGGCATTTCAGCGGATTTAAATATCTACTTGGTGGCAATTTGCATCATCATGTGTCTGGCATAAACGGTGCAAATTGCCATAAAACACTGGGAAAATCCTACATCACAACTTTATTCGAATTTCTTAATGATGACATTTGGGCTTGTTTCACATAATTTTATTCCTTTTTTTTCCTTTGTTTTCAGAAAAATCTCTCCTTCTTATCAGGTATTACTGGACAACACATTTGGTGTGGCTTTTCAGTGACTATTAAATGGGGCAAAGTAGTAAAAATATGTGTATATTAGTGGCTTGTAAAGAAAAACACATCAATTGTGAAAAATTTTACATGTCAAAAGAGAACCAAATACAGATGTTTTTTTTTCCTGTTTAATCCCAATTACTGCAATCCCAAAAACAACACTGATCCTCATCTATATCACTCTTCCTAGACAAATGTCACCTTGTTTAGTAAAGTGACTTGCCCCAATCTAAATCTTACTACA
The DNA here is from genome assembly GCA_035772895.1 of Perdix hodgsoniae. NCBI lineage: Eukaryota > Metazoa > Chordata > Aves > Galliformes > Phasianidae > Perdix > Perdix hodgsoniae. The sequence continues at coordinate 13,961,229 of JAPSGF010000003.1, forward strand.
GAAGATTATTTTTCTCAGTTGTTGCCTATCAGAAGTTGAAATATTAAGCATATAGAGACTTTGAAGAAAAATACAGAAAGGTTGTAAACAGTAACTGCATTAGTGCTTAGTGATATATTTTCTGTGAGAAGAGATAGTCTACTAGTTAACTGTAGAGGCTTGCCTATCATTCGAGCCGCCACTAAGCATTTCCAAACCCCTAATGCAGGGCAAAGCCTGTTCCCATCTTCATTATCATGAATCTGATAATTATTATGTTAGTATTAAACAATAATTAGTCTTTTAATAATAATTGATTTGACTAAGTGTAGTAATGAAATTTGTCACTTCCAGATTTAAAGCCAGTGTGAATATGATTGTCTGAGAACATAACAATGAAACAGCAAAACAGGAACAAATGTTCATACCTAGAAGAGCAACAATAATGTAGACCCCAGAAGAAATGCTTACTATAAAACAGGACATACATTCTGGCTCACAAAAGGAAAAATCTTGCAACAATGTGATGACAATTTCATCTAAACTGGACACTATTCATCCAAGAAGAATTCCTATTTTCAGAGCTACACACACTAGTGTGAACATATTGTAATGCCTTTGATATCAGTAGCATAGCCCTGGCTATTTATCAGTGTTGTGGGGCTAAGTTGTTCACTGAGGATCATGAGTCTGCTATCCTGATCCTAAATATAACACAATGAGATATGACTTTGGGGTGCAATCCCAATTTCTCTTTGACTGGATAAAACTGAACTTCTGGAGTCCATACTAAGAGGGGAAAAAAGAGTGAATTTCTTCCTTGGCCAAACATTCACAGATCATCCTCTTGCAAAGAGATAAGTGTGTAGAGAATTACTCACTTCTGAGAACAACTCAAGGATCTAAATCACATTTCTTCTTTAGAAGAAGGACAAGAAAGAAACTTAATATTCATATTATTACAAACTTGGAAGATGTTTAAATAATTGGAAGATCCCATATGTAGAAAGGGAAGAAGTAGGTGGATTGAGATTTGAGACTCTAATTTTAGTCAGAGAATAACAGTAGAAATTTCTGCACTTACTACAGTATTATACATATTTAAGAGCTACTCATTCTCAATTCCACTGACCTAAAAGCTTTAAATGTGGTAAAAACTTAGACACCGTATAAGCACTTAGCACATTCCCAGAACAGATTGCCTTTTGCTGAGGTTCTCAAATTTCCTCTTTCACTTCACCGTGGCTCCATTGTCTACACTGTCTATTTCTGCACTAGCATGGATCTATTATTCTGAAGATCTCACTTGCAAGACACATAGCTATCTCTGTTCTAATGCATGCTTGAGAGACAGTCTGCTAGTGGATCAAATTGACTTTTTAGGCACTAAACAAATTCCATTCTGGATTTGAATGCTCTTTAACATCCTTCCTTTTCATTATGCAGAGAATATTCACTTTGCCCTGACATCATAAATTCTCAACATTTTATTCAGATAGCAAGAAAAAGATATAAAATTGAAAGCTTGTTCCAATTCTTTAATGTGTGTATTTGTTTCAGATCTTCCATATAGTTTATTAGTGTTCTTATTTTATTTCTAGACACAAAAATATTAATAAAAATATAAAACATAAAAAAATAATATAACTTATTACAGTCCAGCATCATTCTAAAATGTATCTGTCAATGTCATAATTGTCCTCAGTTTGAGTAACTTTGCCAGCTGGGTTTCGGTAGTGTGCTTAAAGTCCAATATCCAATTGAACAGTTATTTAAGATATGCAAGGTACTGAGCTAATACTGATTATCATAGCATAAGTCTACCTAGATATCTAGAGATGACAATGTCTCTCTGTTCTTTGTCTGATAACACACTATTGTGGAATTGCAATAGACCATCTTGGCATATTTTTCCATCACTTTTCATAGTGTTGTTGACATTTCCTCGTAGAGATGTTCAGGCATTTTTGTCAGTCATTAACTTACTTGCCAAAGGTCTAATTTTGTGAGTCATCTATTCATTGTAATAATTTCAGCAGCATTTCATTAAAGTTCTTGACAGTTAAACCAATGTTAACTTCAATTTTCCATCACAGGTAGATGTGACAAATTTACTATTTACAAAGGAATATCATGTCTGCTTCTGGCTTATAGTCCAGTCCACACGTGAAAAACGACTATACTAGCAGAAGGAAAGAAAAGATCACGATCCAACACAAAGCTAACAGAGGGAATGACAGACCTCTCAATTCCCAGCAAAGAACTCACATGATAATCAATTAGGAGCAAAGATTCACAGTTGTGTCCTCGTTGTCCTGCATATAATTCATCCAACACATACATATGCTGATTACAAGTTTGATTTTGAACATCTGTGGTTCAGGATTAGGCCTGTTATGTAAGTAATTATCAGAATGAAACTTCTTTTTTTTTTTAAAAAAAGTCCTCCAACTACAAGTATCAGGCAACATAGCCAGAAAGAGCTTTGGTGGTAGAGTCTATGTGGATTACTGCAAACAGTGGTCTCAATCTTGTTATGAACACCAAGGAATGTAAGCAGTAGAACTAGATTCTGGGACAAATATAAGCAAAGCACAGAATGGCTGAGGAATTTAATTCCTTCTATATCTTTCTATTTTTTATTTCAAGGTACTTTTAATTTCAACAATGACATTCAAGGAAATAACATGGGACAAGCAAAATTTCTGTATGTAATGATGACAGAGATTAAAGCAGGAAAGTGCTGAAAAGCTGTTCTACGCTATTTAACCATAACTTCACAACACAGGCTAGCTCCACAAGAATTTCCTGTTTCTGCTGTCTAATTTCTTTATAATCACAAGTGAGAACTACCTACTAAGTATTCCCTTGCCGTCTTGTAAAATCAGGAAAAGACTCAGTGCCAGATCTCCTGAAGGCTTAGCAAGGAGACCCAGGGGAGTATTCCATAGTTGTACTCAAAGCATGTAACCACTTCCCATTTGGAGCATGATCTTTATCTAGGAGTAGACTAAAAAGCCCAGGAAAAACTAGAGAATAAGCGATCTATGAGTAAGTTTCCTTTTTATCATTATGTCATTCTCTGAGGGGCTTTTAAGAATAAAAAGTGCCACTGAGAGAACTTCTCTGAGAGAAGTGAAAAGAAATTCACAGGAATGCTCTGAAGATCTCTAAAGACCCCACAAAGTGGAAATATGTCTCTGGGATGCAACATGAGTGAGAACTCACAGGGACTGAAAGTCCAGTCCCAACAACTGCTGATGGTGTGAACAGAGAGGAGAGCTTGACACACTGTGGGCTTAGAACTGAAGTTATCATACAGAAATCGTGAAGCAGAAGGTGACCTACAGCTGAGTGGTGAAACATCTTACTGATCATCCCCGACTCAGTTGCAGGAAGCTTCCAGGATTGGAGTGAGGTGGAGCTTCTCTGATTTGCACATAGCAAAACTGATCTGCAGAACATCTAAGGGATGCAAAATCAGGTGTAGAGAAGGTGAGCTGGCCAAAATGTAATCACAATGCCTACACGCTTCTTACTCTATGGGCAAAAAATTTTCAATCGCAGTCCTCAGAGGAGCAGCAGGTGATTTAGCAGTTATTGCACTAGCTCCTTCTACAAATGTTGCAGATATTCCGTCAACAAGATGCAACTCAACTTCTTCTAGTATTCAGATAATTAAAAAAAAATAAAATATAGCAATCACTAGCACTGAAAAACAAGCAGCACATGCACAAAATAAAATATACACACTATCTACACACTTCTCCCAAAGCCAACAGATTTTCTTCTCCTGTTCACAAGATGAGTTTCTAAAGAGAACTGTATGAAATCACTTAAAAGTCCCAGTCATCACTTCCTCACACTCTTTGTTTTTTTAACATTTTATAATGTTATTTAATGCTATAAATTAACACATTAATAACTGCAGTGGCAATACTAGGACTGATTTCAAGAATTAATAGTAATTTATGGCCTCTTCTCCAATTCCTTTGCCAAATGAAATGAAAAACAATCTGTATTTGGGAAAGAATTACAAGAAATAGGATAAAAGATACTTGAAATAAGACACAGAAAGCTGTTTCCCACACCAAACTTTTCCTTATGCTTGTTGTTTCTTTGTTTTTCTTTAGTTGGCTGAAGATGAACAAGCCAGGAGGAATAAACTATGAGAGAGGGAAAAAGAAAGAGATGGAAATTGTCAGTGTGCATTGAGGGGGAAGGCTGCCTGTGGGGTGTGTGTGTGTGTCTGTGTGTGTATAATAAGTGAGGCACCATTCCAGTCAGCAGAACCTGAATTTCAGCCTAAACTTTGGGTATCAGATGATCATCATAATGATTCCTGCTGCCTCTTTGCACTCCATGGCAAAGCATGCGACACATCTGCAGCTGTGCTGAAATTAGCCCTATCCTGATATCCCTCTCTAAATGTTTCCCTGTTATCTCCCACTCGTCTTGATAGCTAATACTCTTCCTACAGCTGCTATATCGTATTAGGTCAGAGCGATGAAAACGAATGCCATTTTCTTGATGGCTTATGCAGAATTGTTGTAATTTGAATCAAGTCTCCCTAGCCTCTTTCTTTCTTTCTCTCCTATTTTTTCTGCCCCTCACACTGAATATATTGGGGCCCTGGCGAGCTGCCATTCTAACTGCACATTAGAAATGGTAGAGTTTTCCTCTATCTGATTCTCTAAAATGAGTTCACCAAAAGGTGCAGACCCAGCACATTTGTGGTTTTTCCTATAAATTACTTTAACACTGTGTCCAATCATATATATAATTTCAGATTTTCAATTTCAACTCACTGCTGTGTCAGCACAGACTCCACTGATATGTCTAACGTATTTAGCTTAAAATGAAACGGATGGCATTTCATTACCAGGAAGATAATATTTTTGAATATGTTTGCTGCATGGCGGGATCCATCATTATTCTGCCATTTTATGTTCAGAGTGTGTAATAGCTTTTTAATGCTTTGATGTATTTTATTTATATATGTAATATTTTTCTAATACCATGGGGCAGTTTAACTCATTGAACACATTATAAAATCTTAATTGAATGCTTTTAAATATTAGTTGGTGGGGACTGAGGGGGAGGAAGGCTGAACAAATTGCCAATATTTTGTTCGAAATTTAATGGAGAGTAGCTGAAGCACCCAGAAAAATCTATTATCACTCCTTCCCATTGCTTCTCAGCTTCATCTGACACTCAAAACACTTTGAAATGAAAAAAAAAAGAAGAAAGAAATCCCACAGTCCCCTGAGATGCTCTAGCTGTCAACATGAAGGTAAGTAACACAAGAAATCTTGAATGTGCCCAACTGTGAATGACAGAAGCCCTCTTATTGGTGGAAGCTTCTGACAGGCCTGAAATCCTTAATACCTGGTTTCTCAGTCCTTTGACCAAAGTCATGGAATTTTAAAACTACTAAGAATTTCTTTAAAGTGAGTGGGTTTTTTTCACTTGCAAGGAAATGATACATTACTGTAATGTCACAGCTAAAAGCATTCAAAGCGAACAGTTAAGTATTAAAGGGCATTTCTTGATATTAACAGCAACTGCTAAAATGAGCCATGCTAACTGCTGCTTACGCTGGACTTGTCCTGTTGTTATGCTCTGCATGAGATTGAATAACAATATTCTTTGCTTAAATGGAAGTTGGTATATGACTGTGAATGGGGCAAACTATGTGACCTTCCACAATCAACTCTTTAAATTACCATAGGTTTTTGATTTTCGTTTTAAAATTCTTATTGCCAGTCAGTACAGGCTTAATTTTCAAATACTTTCTATTTGTTCAGAGAGATTCATTCCCAAAATGACAAATTTTATATTGTGGAAAATGTCATTTTCCCTAAGATATTTGAAGTATACTCTTCAAAGAGGAAGAAGTATATTACTGCCCTTCATATTGCAGGGAAAGATACAAAAAAGTTGGTCAGTGTTCACAAGTGGGACTGCTTAAAATTAACTATTTGAACTTTGTATGATTTAATCATTTTCAGAGGTACAAAGCATACCTTAATCCTCTTGATTCTGGCTATATACTCCTGAAAATCAAGTTGCTGGGGACAAAACGAGCGTTTTGTCTTTGCATTTTGTAGCCAAAAACACTAGACATCAAAGGTAATCAGGTATTAATATTTTGTTGAAATATGAAAGCACTAAGGCCCAAATATTTTGTGAGATCTGATTACAGACACATTGTGATTGTTAGCAGATGTCATAGAATCATAAAATCACAGAATTTATCAGGTTGGAAGAAACTTTAAAGACCATTTAATTCTAAAAACACTGCTGTGCATGTCCTTGTATGTCCTCTACGGAGGACTCCACTGCTTACCCCAGTATGCCATGTGAGGTCTCCAGAGCAGACCAGAGGGGCAGGATTGCCTCCCTCGGCCTGCTGGCCATGCTTCTTTTGATACAGTTCAAGATACAGTTGGCTTTCTGGGTGGCAAGTGCACACTGCTCGTTCACATCCAACTTGCCATCCATCAGTACCCCCAAATACTTTTTTGGAAGAATTGTGTGCTAGCCTTTTGTACCCCAGTTATTATTGATAGTAGGTGTTGCCATGACCCAGGTATAAGACTTTGCACTTGGCTTTGTTGAACCACATGAGGTTCTTCTGGGCCCTCTTCTCAAGCTTGTCTAAGACTCTCTGGATGGCATCCCAACTCACAGGCATATCATCCACAAATTCACTGAGGGTGCACTCAATCTCACTGTTGATGTCACTTATGAAGATATTAGAGAGCAATAGTCTCAGTACTGACCCCTGTAGACACCACTCATCTTCAGTCTCCATCTGGACATTGAGCCATTGACCACAACTTGGTCAATCTTGCAACCAATTCTTCATCCATCAAAGAATCTACCTACAAAATCCATATCCAACAAGGGGAGAAGGATGTCATGGGACACTATGTCCAAAGACTTACAGAAGTCCAAATGAATTATATCAGTGGCTCATCCCTTGCCTATTGATATAGTTGTGCCATCATAGAAAGCCATTAGGTTGTTTTTTTTTGTTTGTTTGTTTTTTCCTGCTGTCCCCAGGGATTTCACCTGACTGCTCTGCTGTGACTTTATGACTTTTCAAATATCATTGAAAGTGACTTGGTGTCTACATGAGCCGATTCCCACTACAGAATCTTATCATAACCCATAGACTTATGGATGTTAAGGTTTCTGAGGTTACAAAACTGATACAGTGGAATGGACATTGCTCCTCCAGTCCCTACCTTCTGACCCATCCAATTGAAGGGTCCGTCAGTCACAGTTCTCAGTAAGTAATTTATTCTTTATTTATTCTTCTATTAATTTATTCTTTAACTTGTTTTTAACTGGCTAGTGCACATTTTCACAAAGACCTCAACTAGTTTGAACTTCATTTTCTCCACTACAAGCTAATGATAAAAATGCTTACTCACTGGAAATATGAGTCTCGTGGACTCCAAGATTAGTTCTCTTAAGACCCTTCAAGTCAATTAAACCTGAAATACTTTCATCTATGAACACCAAGCAGAGCCCCATAGAATTAATCCAGCCCTAAACCTAATGTATTCAACAAGTATCTTTGCTTAGAAGCTACCCTCAATTAGAAGCTGCTGTACTTAGTAGCTGTACTATTACCCTGCAAAGCCCCAGGGAAACCAATTAAATAGAATAGAAGCTGCACTCTATTTAAAGCTGAAGAGAAAATTAATTAAATATTGTGGAAACTCTGAATTGAAATGAAGATATACAGCAAATACAAATCAGTCCTCACATTGCAGCATCTTTCCCAAGTCCTAGTGCTGTCTCATATACCTATGCCATATGGTAACTCCACATGTTCTGTTATTCTTAGATTGGAACATTATATAAAGACAACATTTTAAGCTGACTCATCAAAAGGAACAGCAAATATCGTAAAATAAAATAGAGACTTACTTAACTTTTTGTTTAATTATATGAGGTTAAGTATAAATTTTGTCTCACATTCTGAAAGAGATTTGGCAGAAATTGCAGTCTTCCATACCTTGGATTCTCTATGACCATTCATGGAAAGGAGTTTAAATATCTGATTTACATTTACGTGTCAGAGGTCAGAATTTTCTTCAGTGTCTACCCACTGAGAATGACAACAAGATGAAGATCCTAAGATGGATAAGTAGAATAATGTGTGCAATAGTGTCTAGTCTCACAGTTATTTAAGAGCATGTTTTAATAGATGGCTTTCATAAAAATAGCTCAAAGTGATTATTATCATATAGCCCATCATAATCTTCATTTAAATTTCATCACAGGACTGAGCTGAGTCAATGAGAGCAGAACCCAGGGTAACAAACTGGTTTGCCAACCCATTCATAGTCACTCAGTTCTTGAAGGTATTGTGTAATTTCTTAACATCTGTGCAACATAGCTACCTTGAATAAATAACTCTAAGCACTTATAGGTTTGAGACCATCTAAAGAACCTGAAGGTGCACAAGTCCGTGGGACCCAGTGAGATCCATCCATGGGTTCTGAAGAAACTTGCAGATGAAGTTGCCAAGATGCAATCCATAATATTTGAAAGGTCATAGCAGCCTTCTGAAGTGAGGAAAAGGGGAAACCTAAACCCCATTTTCAAAAAGGGATATAAAGAGATACCAGAAAACTGCAGGCCAGTCAGTCGTACCTTTGTGCCTGGCAAGATCATGGAGCATATTCTCCTGAAGGTCGTATTCTCCTCAAGGCACATGGAAAATAAAGATAAAATGATCGGTGGTTATCAACATAGCACCACCATGGGCAAGTCATGCCTGACAAACTAGGTGGCCTTTTATGATGGAGTTACAGTAGATAAAGGAAGATCAACTAACATCATCTACCTGGCCTTGTTCAAAGCATTTACCATTGTCCCACTGACCAAACTGGAGAAAAATTGATCTGATGAATCGACCATTCACTGGATAAGGAATTGGTGGGATGGTCACACTCAGAGAGTTGGGGTCAACAGTTCAACAGTTCAAGTGGAGATCAGTGACAAGCGTTGTTCTTCAGGGATCACTGCTAGGACCAGTGACATGGAGAGTAGAATCAAGTGTACCCTCAGAAAGTTTGAAGATTATACCAAGCTGTGGTTCAGTTGACACACTAGAGCAGGAATGCTCTCCAGAGGGATCTGGACAGGCTCGAGAGGTGGGCCCACTCCAACTTCATGAATTTCAACAAGGTCAAGTGCAAGTTCCTGCAGCTGGGTCAGGGCAATCCCAAGCACGGATACAGGTTGGGTAGAGAATAGCTTGAGAGCAGCCCTGAGGAGATGGATCTGGGAATGTTAAATGATGAAAGATTCAGCATGAGCCAGCAGTGTGCACTTGCATGTGAGAAGGCCAATCATATCCTGGGCTACATCAAGAAAATCATAGAATCATAGAATGGCCAGGGCTGGAAGGGACCTCAAGGATCATCAAGCTCCAAACCCCCTCTCACAGGAAGCACCACCAACCTCTGTATCTAATATTAGACCAGGCTGCCCAAGACCCCATCCAATCTGGCCCACCTCCAGGGACAGAGCTTCTACAGCCCCTCTCAGTAGCCTGTTCCAGCACCTCACTACTCTCATAGTAAAGAGCTTCTTCCTGATATCCAACCTAAATCTTCCTTCCTTCAACTTAAAATCATTTCCTCCTGTCTTTCCATTATTTACACTTTCAAAGAGTTGGTTTCCCTTTTGTTTGTAGGCTCCCTTTAGGTACTGGAAGGCTGCAATGAAGTCACCTCCCAGCCTTCTCTTCTTCAGGCTGAACAAGCCCAGTTCCCTCAGTCTGTCTTCATAGAGATGTTGCTCCAGCCTTCTGATCATCTTAGTGGCCGTCCTCTGGACCCTCTCTAATGGCTACCTGTCTTTCTTGTATTGGGTACCCCAGACCAGGACACAGTACTCTAGATGGGGCCTCAGGAGGGCAGAGTAGAGAGAGAGAATCACCTCCCTGTTCCTGCCAGCCAACCCTCTCCTGATGGAGCCCAGGATACCATTTGCTCTCTGGGTTGAAAAAGCAAACTGCTGGCTAATTTTCAGGTTTTCATTCAACCAGGACCTCCAGGTGCTTCTCTGCAGGGCTACTCTCAATGATTACTTCTTCCAGTCTGTATATATGCCTGGGATTCCCCAGGCCCAAGTGCAAAACCTTGCACTTTGCTGTATTGAACCTCATTACAGGCCCACCTTTTTAGTCTTCTGAAGTCCTTCTGGCATCCCTTCCTTCCACTGTGTCAACTTCTCCACTCAGCTTGGTGTTATCAGCAAGCTTGCTGAAAGTGCACTTAGTTCCATCATTAATGTCATTGATAAAGATGTTGAAGAGCACCCATCCCAAGACAGTCCCATGGGGCACACTGCTCATCAGCGGCCTCCTTCTGGATGTAGAATCACCCTTTTTCTGCAGCTTTTCATAGGAGGACACCAGATTGGTTAGGCATGACCTTCCCCTTGTAAAGCTGTGCTGGCTGTCTCAGATCATATGTTAATTCCTCATGTGATCAAGAACATTGTCCAAGAGGATCTGCTCCATGATCTGCCCAGGCACAGAGGTGAGACTCACCAACCTGTAGTTCCCTGGGTCCTCTTTGCTCACTTTCTTATAAATGGAAGTGATGTGACACTTTATCTAGTCACCTGGGACCTCATCTAACAGCCACAACTTTTCAAATATGATGGAGAGTGGCTCAGCAACCAACTCAGCCAGCTTCATCCTGGAAATCTGGGATGCATATCATCCAGCCCCATAGACTTATATGCATTCAGTCTCATGAGGTGGTCTTGGACTTGCTCTGCCCTTACAGCGAGGGGCAGGGATTTACTCCCCCAGTCTCCACTTGAAGACTTAGGGACACAGGATTCAGGGACATGAGAAGTATTAGAATCCTGGCTACCAGTGATGATCGAGGCAAAGAACTCATTCAGTGACTCTGCCTTCTCCACATCTCTGTTGAAGCCAGTTCTTTTACATTTACCAAAGGAGGTACAGTTGCTTTGGCTTTTCTCTTCTGGCCAGTGTACCTGTAGAATGTCTTTTTATTGTTTTTCACATCCCTCACCAAATTAGTTCTGCCATGCCTTGGCTTTCCTGATCCCACATCTGCAAATCTAGACAGCATGCCAGGAAATCTCAGCCAACAATTTCTTAAACAGCTTAAAGTTTGTTCTTCTGAAGTTCAGGGTTCTGACTGCACTTTTTTCCAGGCCCCCATTCCTTGGGGAATGCCTAACTCAACCAGGGCATGGTCACTGCAGCCCAGGCTGCCTCCAAACTTAACACCTTTTATGATATCCTCTGCACTGATGAGCAGTGCAGATCCAACAATATTTCACCTCTGGTTGGTCTGTCTAGTACCTGAACCAGAAGCGTGGCCAGCAGGTAGAGAAAGATGTCTCTCTGCTCTCATGAGACCCCACCCAAAGTACTGTGTCCATTTCCGGAGTTCCCAGCAGAAGGACATGGAGTTGTTGGAGCAGGTCCAGAGGAGGGCCATGGAGATGATCAGAAGACTGGAGCACTTCCCCTACAAGGGCAGACTGAGGGAGCTGCGGCTTTTCAGCGTAGAGAAGAGAAGGCTCTGAGGAAACCTTGTAGAGGCTTTGCAGTACCTGTAAGAAACCTACAGAAAAGCTGGGAAGGCACTTTCCATATGGGTGTGTAGCAACTGAATGAAGTGAAATAGTTTAAAACAGGAAGAGGGTAGATTTAGATTAGATATCAGGAAGAAATTCTTTATGGCGAGAAGGGTGATACTGTGGATTCCCCCTCCCTGGAAGCATCCAAAGCCAGGCTAGATGGGACTTTGAGCTACCAGCTCTAGTGAGAGGTGTCCCTGATATAGCAGGGGGGTTGGAACTAGATGATCCATTCCAACCCAAAGCATTGTATGATTCTGTGATTCTATGATTACCAAGAGAAGAATATATTTGAAGCATCTGTGATACTTCTGGTGATCTCTAAGGTGACTACTCATTGGGTTGGTGAGACTAGAGCCTGATTAGTCCAGGAAATAGGATAATCTGAAAGCTGCTAATTCTCCAGTCTCATGCTGAGGAAATTCTAGAAAGATATATCAGACATAAAACACAGTGTCAAATTTGCGGTGCAACCAATACGGATTTTTTATGTACATTACACAAGATTCTGAATGTTAGACCCTTGCTTCTGAGAAAAGTTAGGAAGCTGTAACTTCACTGAAGGTAAGCAGAAACTGCAGGAGCTATGTCCATGCCTAATTTTTCCCATAAAATCTAATTTCTTCTGAGGTAGCTTATTATCCAAAGACACTCTGAATAGAGTAGGCAGACACAGAAGTTAAGAAGCACTATATCCTTGAACTAACAGAAGCTTTAAGTGGGAATAAATTAGTTCTTTCTTCCAAGCTTAGGTCTACTTCTCTTTTGCTTGTTATTTTTGTTTTCTTGACTTATTAAATCAGAATTTGTGTAAAAAATCTGAGCTACATGTATCCAGAATCTTGAGCTGTCAACATTATAACTCACAGTATGACAGAAATAATGCTGTTTCTTGCTGTGCTTTGATTCTGAAATATCAACAGCTGTGTGCTCATGTGAATGGTGTTGCCACTCCTCTTCAAATTCCATGTCAGGAAAGGACCTTATCAGTTTCTACCATAGCAAAAAAACAATTAAAAAAAAAAACAATAAAAATAAAGCATTTTGAACTCATGGGCCTAGTCAAGACCTCCCTTAGAACAAATTTCTGTCCTGAGTATCACAGAGGGCTGTTATACTCACACTAGCTCTGTGTCTTGCTTCATGAACAGTGTCATTTATTCCTGTCCACCAATAGCTTCAACACTGCTTGATTTCCCGGCGATTCGTCTTGATCCAGTATTAGTGTCAAACACCACAATGAAGAAATACAGATCCGTATATTCATCGAAGTGTTCCAGCACACATGATAGTCACCCAGAAACTGTTCATGGGAGGTGAAAGACATCTCTCCATCCAGCTTCTTGGTTTTATCTTCATTTTCATACTAAATTACCTGTTTCAGGAAAGATATAGATATTATCGGGAAAGGTATGAATTTTCATACCCATCTCCATATGTTAGTATCTACTTTTAACCATTCATTAATGTTTGGACAACATTTTTTATAAACATTAACACAACAAAAATTGACCCAGATATCAGCCACAATGGTGAGAAATATTTCTATGGGCAAGAAAATGAAAATTTACTAAGATGTGTGCGCCTCAACTACAAGAGTGAATCGGAAAAGAGAAGCAGGTTCCAAGAGAGCTACACAGGAATGAAATAGGGTAACTACAGAGTATTATTAAAAAAAATTGGTAGCTCTAAATCTTAACATAGAAACAAGCATTGCCTCAAACTCCATCTCTTGCATTTTGGAAGCTACATTGCAGAACATGGTTCTGGAACATTTTGCCAAGTTTCATCAAAATAACTTTCAGTAACTCATGTTTGCCCTTTTGTATCAGTTCACCTATGATTTAGATTGCCAAAGAGCAAGCAGTAAAGCAATATGTGCTCTACTTCCATTCTTATGAATTTGCTAGCAATCATTTCTTTTTATGCAACTTTGTAATCCATGACAGGTTGAAGCCATTTCTGTTTTAGAAAAAAATAATAATTAAAAAAATAAATAAATAAAGCAAAGCACATTGTTTTCACCAGGAGTACTCTCTGATTACTGTCTTATACGTAGAAAACAAAGCAGAGAAAAATCATCTGCCAGAAATTACTGGTGCTTCTAAGAATATCTTCACTTGGAGGACTGGCTTTTTAAAAGTAGAACTATATTAGATAAGAAACTAAACATACTTTTCTTACAGTTGAATTCTTCTTTACTATGTTTCTGTGTTTAGATGACATAGAATCCAAACTTTTGTGCAGGCCAAGGTACTGCTGGTTGTAGCAACCCAATAACTCAAAAATATAAGTCTACCAATATCTTTTCTGCAACTGTTTTTTTAAGAGCCAGTTTCATCTGTGAAGCATACTCCCATAAAACTTAAGGCCATCCCAAATCTATCTTTTCACTTTAAGTGAAAAACACATGCACGCTTAATTATGGTTCCTCTATATAAATGTGTAGCCAAATACAGCTTAAAAAAATAGATAATAATAATAATAATAATAATAAAAGCTCTATGCTTCCCTAAAAGTTCTCCTTCTAGACAGAGACCAAGAAAAAGAACATGAATTAATTAAAACGTATTATGTGCAACTTAACATTTTTCATTCAAACATTCAAAACAATATGGATGATTATACAGTCAGTATAATCAGACAGAAAAAAAGAAAATTAAAAGAATTACAACTATCAGCTTCTGAAAGAGCTTCTGAAACATTGGCCCTAATAAACAGCTATATTTTATGGACATCACATTAGTGGTTATCAGTATAAATGATGTTATATTTTGTAAGAGCCAATTCCTTTAATCTCTCTGCAGTTTAGTACTGTGTAATTCTGCTGACCTCATAAAATTTCTCTTTTTATAATGAAGTAGATGTTTGAAATTGGGTCCATAACTTTACTTATTTTTAACCTGGGAAAAGTTTGTTCGCTAATGGACTATTTGGTCACACAGCCTAAGAATGTCATTTGCTCATGCTCTGTAAGACCATGTTAGATATTCATACAAATACATTCAGACTGGTAACTTACTATCCAGAGCAAAAATAAGCAAGAAACTCCAATTACTAACCTCCAGTACTCTTCTGTAAATTAAACTATATATTAAAAAGTGTTGTATTTCCAGAACAAAGCATGAGCTCGAAGTAATTGCCATCATTTTGACTGAGATTTCTTCACAGGTTTTCATGATGTTATGTATTCAGATTTGTAATGAAAACAGCATTGATAAAACACTGATATTTAAGTTATTGCTCAACAGTGCTTTCACTGAGTCAACAATTTTTCTACAAAGCAAGCTGAGAGGTGATACAGCCAGAACAGCTGACCCCAGCTGACCAAATGCATATCCCACATCATGCAATGTGCTAAGCAATAAAATCTGGAGTAAAGAAGGAGGGAGGAGGGTATGTTTGTAATTAAGGTGTTTGTCTTCCCAGACAACAACTACAAGTGGTAAGCTCTGGTTTCATGGCAATGGTTGATCATCCACCTGCTAATGAGTAGCAATGAATGAATTCCTTGTATTGCTTTGTTTATGCGTGCAGTTTTTGGTTTAGCTATTAAGACATTTTTATCTCAACCCACAAGTTCTCACATCTCCAATTCTCTAACCTATTTCACTGTGGGAAATTGAGAGAGAGGCTGAGTGGTGATGAACTAATTACTGGTGTTGAACCACGACCATAATGAAGTGTAAAATCTGTATTGCATTTTTGTTTGAAATTTATCCATGAAGAAATACATAGGTATATCCTCCAAGTACTCTCCAATTTATATGCATTCGTTTTTACCATTTTGATTCTATACAAAGGGGCCTGAAATATGTTATCAAGCCAGATTTAAAGAGTCTTTACATTACACAGTGTTTGTAACAACATTTGCAAATGTGTATGAGGCTCCTAATTCTTTTAACTGAATGAGTCTTGCCAAGTCATGATGTGTTAAATCATAGATGAGACTCAAAAAATAATTTTAAATCCACCACTTGGTAGTATTTTTCTGTTTGGTTGGTTGGTTAGGGTTTTTTATTATAAGCTGTGGAAGGAGCATATGACTCTTATTACTGTTCAAAGTGATGAAATGCAAGTCTCCTGTTTGGAATTACTGTCATGTTGAAAAGTTTAGTCATTCCTGGATTTCCCATAAAATTCATACTTTTTTTATCTTGGTTTTATTCTGTATGTCTGGAGACTAGTAAATTCGAAATGACCTAAACCAAAGGCAGCTCTTAGTACTGACTTATTCATACAGCTATGACAGAAAGCAGAACAATCACCGCTCCTCAAGCACACTACTGGATCGCCTTCAGAGGAAAGTGCCAGGAATAGCCTGACTCCAAAGAACATTGTTGTGCACACATGTAGTGACCCGCCATGAGGATTTTCTCTTCTCTGACAACTGATCTGGGTACCTTGCAATGAATTGCTCTCCAATATTCACACATGTTCTTTTAGGCTTGTACAGTGGAAAAGGTGTAACATTCCAGTTTTACATCCACTCTATCCAGATCCTCTTTACAGAATTCTCTTTCTCTCTGTAACTGGTTGAAATATTTTGCTTCCTCCTATGCTTTCAGATAACAACTGATGTTACATTTCTGTCTGACAACTACAGTTGAAACAGCTATAGCCTTGAAAAGCTTTACCTGATTGAAAACACTTCATGCCAAGCAGAATGGAGTGACTTGTGTATATTGCTTTGAGAAGCCAAGAATTAAAAATAAGCTCCTTACATGTAGTCTCAGACTTTAAGTTCTGTTTCTAATATTAAAAGCTTTGCATTTCCTATGCCCTGAGCTACTTCCAGAGCTTTTTCTTTACTCTCAGCCAGAGAGTAGTGTATTCAGTGACAAAAAAGGGGAGTTGTGGAAGGTAGTAATGCAGAGCTCGTTCTCTCTAAGAATGCTCTCTGCAGAAAATCTGAAATCACCAAATTTTCCCACAGTAAAGGAGATTCATAACAGGGGCTTAATTCATAATACTGCTTTAGTATCTTTACTTTTGAAAGTTGATATACTTTATCTGTAAGTTAAACCTCTCTCCATCATAAGAAACACAATTAAGTGTCTCTTATAATATTAAACTTGTTTAAACTTATATTATTAAAATTGCTTTCTGTTTTGTGAGCACAGATGTTCTCACTTAGGATTCTGACACATCAGATACATGTAGAAAACATGAACAGATACAGGCTGAAGATGTCTTCAGTTCATGCCAGAAGTCCAGATTAAGTGAAAAAAATTGTCCATAGGTAATTATTCAAAATGAATTAATGGTGGGAGGCAAAAGAAAATCAGTCCTAATGTGGCTCAGCAGTGGAGAGGGGAAAACCAAGCAGTCAAAGAATCTCAAAAGTCAAGTCACTAACCAGGGACTAGAAGTGGGATAAATGTGGACAGACAGATTTTACTGCTATTATTATTATTGAGATTTTGTGTTGTGCTTACTGCACATTTTCAAAAGTTTGGAAAGGAATAAGAGTTATGGAAAAGTACATTCACATAAATGATTCTCCAGTACTGCAAAAAACTGTGTTAGGTATTCATTCAAAGTGCTGTCGAATCACACATACAAAAATTACTGCTTAATGGTTTTATTGAACACTCTGATCCCCTTGCTTCTGAGTCCCTTACTGTGGTTATGCAAAAGAAAGCAGGAGGCATATGGTTCGTAAGTGGAATGAATTGATTTCTCTTCTGTAGATTTAGCTAGTGTTTATCATCAGCTGCTTCTGCACCAAGGCATTTACGAGTGACTTGACCTCACTGGGAGGCTTTTTTGCATCTGAAGGACTTTTCCAGTATCAACTTGCACATGCCTGCCAGCAACTTTTCATAAAATTGTGATAGATGTATTGCAGCAATTTAAAGCCATGTAAGGCCACAAAGATGAGAAGGTTTATTCAGAGCTAATAGTCTGCCATAATACTATGTAACTGTACTGCTTCCTCCAGAGTAAATCTGTCCATTCAAATAAAAAAAAAGGAAAGAAAAAAAAAAAGGAAAAAGAAGAAAGAAAATAAAAAAGAAAAAAAAACTTATTTCCAAAAACTTTGTGCTTCTAGACACCATAAATTTTGTAAAACATGTTCATAAGCACGATCTGTCAACAAACAACAACATTTTGGATAGGTTTTAGCACAATATAGCATTTGATACTGCAGAGACTTTTAGCCATGTACTTCACCACAGATATGCTATTACACTGATTGGCCGTTGTAGTAAATGGTCTGAAATAACCTTCATGTTGCATGTTGCCACGTAACAACATTACCACCTATTCGGCTCTGGTGTTCAGGCACTAAGCAAAGCCTGCTAAATCGTGTATGATAATAGCTCTTAGCTTACCTCGGCTGGCTTCATTGCTCTCCTCTGAGGAGCGTGTACATTCGTTAGTATGTTATCCTCAGCCCAACAAGGGATTTGGAAAACTTAATCATGTCCTACACAGCCTATTAAGAACTGAAACAGGCAGCAGTATGTGGCTGAAGTTTCCTTTCTTCATCATTCTCTGACCACACCAGCTGCTTTTTACTGTATCATTTAGCAAGGCTTTTTCAGAAAAAGGTCCTCAGTGACCTCTAGCAGGCTGTCTTCTTTCCCTTTGTGAGCAATCAAGCAACTGTAACAATAAAGTCATTTCCTGAGCAGTGAGAACCTGGACAAAATGCACTGTGTATGAGAGAGAGAACAAAACAGTGACAACAATCAATTCAAGCCTTGACATTTTCTGCTTTTTCTCCATTTGAACATTCTCCAGAAGGAATGATGTCACTGGGACAACTCCTGTACAATATACTGTTCCTTCAACTAATAAAAAATTTCCAAAACTTAATAACCCACTGTGGAAAAGAACATACATGTGTAAAATACTGGAGTCAGGGCAAAAAAACTGAGGGATGGATGTAAGTGTCATCAGGAAAGCAACTGTGCAGAAACTGCCCAGGAATAGTTAATCACTCTTTTATAATTTGAGCTTCTGCCTAGGATAGCAAATTTTCGTCCCAAAGCACAATTCCTGAGCAGAAAAGCATCCTTAGTTTTAAGTTTTCCTTAAACTGGGCAGTGCATCAACTATTTTACTTTCTTGAACAAGTCTTTCCTCAAGCCTAGATAGAGCAACACAAAAGATGTGATTAAATTTTTATCAGATGGAGGCATCAAAGAAAGCTGAGGTGAAGCAAGGAAGGCAGCACTGGAGGACGTGTAGTCAGCTGATACGTAACACTGCGCCATTAAACCTATGGAAGTGGGTAACAAGTAGACAAGTCATGGAAACTTTACAGATCACTGCTGCTTTTACAGAACTTTGGCACAGTTGCACCGTTCATACTGTTCTTTCAGAGTTGGACAGAAACGAGGCTATAAGCTAACCTGGAGAGCACCAGGTTTTCAGTAGCACCCTTCTATCTTTCAAATCTCTTGGCATGCAAGTACCAGTACTTTTACTTTGCTGACAATTTATATCTCGCCTATAAATGTCACAGAAACATTCTCCATTTAATTGAAGCCTTGGAGTTCTCCACCAAAATGCAGCTGATCAATACACAAGAGTGTTTCAAAGCATGCCAGCAACAAGAGATTTCTCCAGCAGTTTCAGAATGGCAGCCTTAGGGGATGTCTCTGTCCTTATAACAGTAGTTTACATGAAGTTTGTTATCAGGATGTTCAAACCGATGACACCACTGCCATGCCTTCTTTGACTTGTGAGACAAATGTACCAGTCTGAGGACACTGTCTTCATAGTGCAAGTGGTGGACCAAAACACATCATGAGCTTTTCCATAGCGTAGAACTCCAGCCTGCAATTCTCATGAAAGAGTTCTTCTTCCCCTTATGCTCATCATTGCTTAAGGTGGCAAAAGAATTACTCCCAGGTAGCCTGTTTTGTCTTCCTGGAGATCCAGCTGTCTGATTTCATCTGACAGTCCAAGAAAGCATTTCCCTCCAAGCAGTTCACAATCCAAGCAACGTCTTATCGATTTCTGCCATAGCCTCCATAGCTGACTCAAGGATCAGAGATTCTGACAATGGCTAACAAGTTTAAACCATTAGTCCCATTTGTAACTACTTGGTGAAGAGCTTGTCAGTCTTGACGTACCTTATACAGCAGCTTTTAGCAGATTTCTAATCCCATTCATTTTGCCACAATGACCTCTGTAGTTAATGGGGTTATTGGAAAATTATTTTTTTCTTCAAAAGCTTTTCCTTTCTCCCCCCACTTTTTCTTTTCAGAACATAAAAGCCATTTAGGTTGCAATGTTACAAAACGGCAAAGCAGGCAATAATCTGCTGCTCTCCAGTGAGAAAATATGTGCCCTTGTGTACTATATGTTGTGTCTGATACTAAAAAACATCTTTGTCAGTCAGGTGCCAGCAAAGTAATTCATTTTGAATAGAAAGGTTTTCCAAGAGCAGTATTATTCTTTTAAATGGTCATATTAAAAATCCTAACCCACTTCAAGGTTGAGGACATACCATTAGTATAATTTAACCATATTAAAACCTTTTTTTTCTGTCTAACCTCCTCGAAGTAGCAGTTTGCAGTTTTGCCACATACACAATAAAATGGCTTCCCTAAGAACAAATCTTGTGGGATTCTTTTTAGTGAAAAGGCCCAAAAATGTCAAATTTCACAACAATCAACACTACACTGAAACAAGGCCCTACTGGCCTCATCTGTGCTGTTCACTTAGATACCTCTCAGGGGCCTCCAGAAGCAGCCTGCTGTGCCACTTCTTGTAGGACCTGTCCATGCTCCAGGCCTGATAGCCCTCTGTACTTTCACAATGTTCAATGCCTGACTTCAGGCCATATATCTATCTAAAACAATGTGCTGTTGAAAAATCACTGCTTTTACCATCCTCATTAGGTTATGTGCCTGCATGACAAGAGAGATGGTTGCTTACAGGGTTTAGGGCAAAAACAAGAACACACCAGAAAAAACCTGCACCCCTGAAGTCTTCTTATTATGTACAAAATAACAAGCTCATCTCAGGGACCACAGATAATATCCCATAAAAAGAAACACCTCAGCTACCCTCAGACGCACTAATAGTATATTCACTCTAATGACTGGAGCCTTTGATCTCCATCTTAAGCTTGGACAACACTGCTGAAGCTTAGCCAGACCAGTGAGTGACCTGGACGGACTGGTGAGTTGGGCAGCAAGCTTCAACAAGAACATGCATATGGTCCTACACCTGGGGAGAAATAACCATATACAGCAACATGGGTTCAAAGATGAACTGCTGGAAAGGAGTTCTGCGGAGAAGGAACTGATTTACAGAAGGTTGGACATAAGCAACAGTGTGCCCTTGTAGCCAAGAAGGCCAATGGGATCCTGGCACACATTGAAGAGAGGGGCCAGCAAGTCAAGGGATGCGATACTCTGTTTCCACTCTGCCCTAATGAGTCCACATCAAGAGTACCATGTCCAGTTCTGGGATCCCCAGTTCGAAAAAGACAGAGATCTTCTACAGCCCAGCAGAGAGTCACAATGATGATCAGAAGCCTGGATTATCTCCCTTATGTGGTGTGGAAAGGCTGAGAAACCTGGGAGTGTTCAGCCTGGAGAGGAGAAGAATGGGAAGGGATGGCATCAGTGTTAATAAATATATAAAGTGAAGGAGTCAAGTGGATGGGGCTGGGTTCTTTTTCAGTGGCACACAACAACAAGACGAGGCAATAGGTAAAAACTGGAACAGAGGACGTTCCATACAAATCTGCAGAACTCCTTTACTGTAAGAGTGACAAAGCAGTGGAACAGGCTGACCAGAGAGGTTATGGAATCTCCTTCTCCAGTGATATTCAAAATCTGTCTGGACACCTTCCTGTGCATGCTACAGTAGGGAATCTACTTTAGCAGGGGGTTGGACTCAGTGATCTCCATAGGTCCCTTCCAATCCCTACAAATCTGTGACTTTAGGATTCTGTGATTGCAGTAGCTGATCTGTGCACACATTGCAATAACTTACTAGCAGACTGTGCCACTGTCTTGACAAAAGTTAGTTCTATAGTCGGTAACTAACTAGTAGATTCAAAGCTTTCAGATTCAAAGTAACAGCATGCCAGTTTCTACTTTGTTGGTCCATTTTTAATGCTCTTTTTTTGGACCATGTGTACCATCTATTTCCCTCTTTCAAATGGAATAGAAACTTAGTTCTGTGTAGCAGATAATCATAGTCTATGAAGTCACACATCCTCCAGTTTAGCACCTTGTAAGGACAGTTTTGGTCCCAAAAAGCAAATAATGTCTGCTAAGGAAGACCAAGACTTGCTATGATTATGTGCAGTGATGCCAGTGTTTCCTGCTTTCAAAGCCTCAGATGTCATAATGGGCCACCAGCACCGGCTGTATTTGCTGTCTGCATGAATTCTTTCTACATTGGTCTTTTGATGTATGACAGCTGTTCCAAAAGTAATGTTTCCTATTTTACTATGTTGGCACATGATGTCAGAGGCAGATGTTGGGATGACAGTAAAGATTGAACCTTCTCTCCAGTATTCCATTACATTTTGTTGCCATGCAACAGGTGGCAGAAGAGGAACAGTTGGACAAGTTGATGTCTGACATGGAAGCATGTATGAAGTCAGGGTGTATCATTGAATTTGTGTGTGCAGAAGAAATAGCACCCAATGATCTTTATCAGTACTTACAGAACATTTATGGAGACCAAATGGTGGATGTGACTGCAGTGAGGCAGTAGGTGGTGCATTTCAGCAGAGGCAAGTGATAGTGGTTCACCTCCATTAGTGTAGATTGTTCTGAATGCAGCATGAAGGCTTTTGTTCATTGCTGGTGAGAACATATAGCTGCTGGTGGTCACTATGCTGAAAAAGATTGTTTTGTAGCTGAGAATTCACTCTATCAACTAATGTTATTGTGCTCTGTATCTGTTATCGTTTCCATGGAAATATATAGGCAGCATTACTTTCAGAGCAACCTACGTACATCCCCTGGAGACACAGGTCTAAGTACTGACATTGTGGCTCCCCTACCACAAAAGTTGTAGCACCCCTCTATGTCCTCACTGCAAACAGGCATTGCCACAGGTATCTCCAAATCTCTGTTTGTTATAATATTTCTGTACTGTTGTTGCTGGTGGTGTAACTCTGGCCAATGTAAAGCATAAGTCAAAGAATGCAATGTCCCCAAATATCATCTAAATTCCAGGCATAACAGGAGAGATTACATAATATATTTCTGTAGTTTAGTTCTTGACCCTAGTGGATCCTCTAGCCATGGAGCTCTTCCTTGTGTCTCTTTGCTTTGCATGAAAGGACAACCAGTCTTTCAATGGTACCTCTTCCAAGGACAGAACATTCAGTGTTGACATCTGGACTTTACAAGACCATGGAAGAAATGGAGCGGACTTTGCTCACTCGTTAACAAAACTCATATGACTACTGCTATTGTCATGCTCTCCAGTCACTGGTAGGTAAGTAACGGTAGCGTGGTAAGGCAGAGCGTATCATGCCATTCTTCCCTGTGGTTCTCAGAGTCAGTAAAACAGATGCGGGCTATATTTCTGCTGCTTACTTCCATTTCCATACCAAATGATAAATTGAAAACATAGCCATGTGCAGAGTACGTAATGATCCTTTTGTCAAGGACATCAGAAGTAACATAGATCCCGGGTAGAAAAGTTTGTATTCCTTTCTCTTAAATCAACAGAATGAAGGCCACTATCCTGATCATGGACTACTCCTTCACTGCCTCTAGCATAGCAGTGTTCTGCCAGTAACCACACACACACACACAGTCATACTCCTCAGCCAGGAAATATCCTCCATGCTATCACGGCTTTTCCAGGACACCTTCCATACACATCCCTGTCTGACAACATGGTGTGGGTTGTAGACTTTGCTGTCTGCCTGCTATGAAGAATATCTGACCATGCTCATAACAAAACTTAGGTATATGTTTTATAATATAGCCTTAAATGGAAGCACCTGAACTTTACCTCTCGGTTGACCTAATCAGCAGGATAGGAGCATCAGGACTTGTGTTTCTTTTGCCATAGCAGGTATTGCCAACATGTAGCTTCAGAAAATGTTCTATTGTACATTTTTTCCATTAGGTGTTAGAATTCAGCAAAAGATGTGTATAACAATACAGAGTTCCTGGTTTTCAGAATGCAATCATTTATATTTAGCTTCTAAATAGATCAATATTTTTGACTGGGTTAAATTTCCATGCTGTGTGCTTCAGACAGTCTCAGGTCATAAGGCAGAATCATATTTGACTGCAGAGTCTCCTACAATATACTTTAGGTGCAACTTTCTCAAGCCACCTGAAAGCTGAGGATAGATTAAGTGTTCATTTCCACAAAGTTTTCCCACATAACATTTTCCGACTGTGGTGTTGTCCTTATCTTGAAGCCAAAGTACTTTATTTATTTAGGTAGCATCCAAAAAGACAGCATGCTCTTATCTAATGTCCCAGGAAAAAAATAATTTAAAAAAAAGTTAACAAATCCAGGCCAAATATGACAGAACTGTGAATGATCACAGTCCTCCCAAGGAAATAAAGAAATAAAGAATGAATTAATTAATTAAATACATATTTTCCACTCTAACAGGAATACAGTAAATGAGATCTCCTGTGCCAACGATTACCTTTTCAACTGCTTGTTTCTGGGTCTGGCATATACAGGCTGTTATGACTGCTTAATTTTAGCACTGAATACAGGAAAATATTATTATTTCTTAGAATTGGTGCAATTATTTGAAAACTGAATATTTTTATGCACTTTACTTCCATGCAGTTGGGTGTCTGTTTATGTCTGTAGAAGACAGAGCCTGTCCCCCAGCACTTTCTGTTGGAGAAATTAGCAGAAGAGTGAACAGTGGAATAAACCCCTTGAAGACAGCGCTTAGGAATGACTCCCATAAAAATGCCTGCAGATTTCCTACATATCAGCAGCAGTTCCTGTGGAACTGCTGACAGGCTCCATATGCTATTGTTTAAAAGAAATAAAGCTGGAGGTTTTTTTTCAAGCTTCTCACAGGTCTATCCCTCTTATTTTATTTAAAAGTCAAGACAACTGTTTGCTGTAGGTTATCTTCTGAGCTTTATTTTCTTTCCAAGAACACAGGAAAAGAAACAAACACATTGCTCAGTTTACCTTAATAATAATAATAATAATAAAGTATAAAATCAAAGATCATCTTGGATTGTGTAGTGACATCTTGTGGTGCAAGGGAAACACAGCTGAGCGGGAGTTCAGGATAGTGATTACTATCAGCACAACTTCAAAATGTGTAATAACACATTATGTCTGGATTTTGATTGCCTCAACAGAGGACTGTTGTGGGATAATCATTTCACCTTGTTCATTATGCCACCTGAAATGCTTCTTCAGAGTGGGGTATTAATTAATCATCTCACATTAATGTAAATTTATCTATGCAGACATGTTTAATCAGAGCTCTTTCATTTTTCATAATATTTTAATAACAGAGCACTAAAGAAGACTTGCAAGATATAAAGTTACATGAATAGTGTTTATAACCTGAGTCTGTTCAAGGGGTTCGAATTCTTACCTCAAGGAAGATGAAAAAATGACATAATTTGGACCTAAGTGCTGTCATTATGATTAACCTGCAAAATGTATATACTTATGGAAAAGCACACACTGACCTGTCTTAGTGACACCTTCCAAAGAGGTTGTACATAACAGTGATACATTTTCCAATAAGAATAGTTATAACATGATAGCGCTTAATGTATTTTAGGAGCTTCAGCACAGCAATATATCACCAGAACAATCAGATGTGGAAGTCTTTCAGTGAAGGC
The DNA here is from genome assembly GCA_035772895.1 of Perdix hodgsoniae. NCBI lineage: Eukaryota > Metazoa > Chordata > Aves > Galliformes > Phasianidae > Perdix > Perdix hodgsoniae. The sequence continues at coordinate 13,986,653 of JAPSGF010000003.1, forward strand.
AGAGAGTGTTTGTGCAAGAAAATGTATGCAAATATGTTTCAGGTTTTAAGGTTATCATTCAATTTTTGAACTTTTTTTTCTATGAATAGTGTAGGAGTCCCATATTTCTGATAAGTATTGGTGGCAGTTGTCACTTAAAAGACTGGCTTGTTCTGAATAATAAGTCAGCACTCACTGTAAGAGAAAGCTGCTATTGATGCATTTCTGGCAACATCATCCACACAATATTTTCTTCCTAAAATACAAAGAAACAGCAATATGCTTAGTAATTTTTTGATGAATTTCCTAATCAAGGATGAGTCAGGCATGTAGTGAGCAACTGAAGCACCTCAAAGTCCCTCAGTAACTCAGAGAGCTATGGAAAAAGCAAACATTGCTCAAAGTCATTCCCATGAATTACAGGTAAATTTGTAGTAAAACTGTCTCTGTGGAGTAACTCAGACTAGAAACAACAAGAATTTACTTGATATTTCAGTTTCCCTAATTCTTCCACCTCTCTCAGATCTTGAGTGCAACCTGTTAGTTTCCCAAAATTTTCCTTTGCTCTCATCTAAATGATGTGTTTTCCAGTATGAAGTATCTAATAAGCTAACTGCAAGTGGCTGACGATTTAAAACTATGTACACTAACGATAATAACATTATTTCATGAAGCAAAACAGTAAGTGTTTTGTACTGTATATTGATTGTGACGAGTTTCTACTCTCATTAGAAATATTCATTACTAAAACAACCAGTTGTTGAAAAAATGAATTGTTTCTCTAGGATTAACAGCCACCTGGCAGCAGATTAAAGCTTGCTGCATATCCAAGGCCATTTCATACTTAGTATGAGTAAAATGTCCAGTACAAAATTATTTATTCAAGATGTTTGTTTCTTCCCAATTGAGGAAATGTTTGAGCTTTCCAGTTTAGGATCTCCCTGTGCTTTACAAGCAGCAATGAATTCACAGCTCTGCATTCACTACAGGTACAGAAAGATTGTTATCCTTCATTTTGAGATAATGGAAGAGGGAAAGACACAGAAAAAATAAATAAACAGTCACAAATTCCAGAGGAGATCTGTTGAAGTCGTTTTTCCTGACACCTGTTTTGAGTGAGGATCAGCAGGGATAATTTTTCTCCCGAGCAAGAGCTTCAGCAGTTACAGAAGACACATTCTATGCAGTGAGCCAATTGTACTGTCTTGATCCTCTGCCTGGCTCACATTAGACTTATGGCTGTTTCTGGCTTCTTGCTACACACAACATTCTCTGAGTAAAACCACCACCCCAGCCACCACCAAAAGAGCCAGCTTGCTATTGAATCACCTACTAGTAAATACACACTCAGATTTAATTTTGGCAGGTGATAAAGAAGAAGATTTCTCTTGTTTTCTCCTCCAACTATTTCAGTATGCTTTCTTCTTCATATTTTATAGATAAATATAGACAGAGGAGAGAGAGTGAGGACTGCTCAAGTTATGTAAGTCAAAATGAAGAATAGTCAGTAATGAACAGCTAAGCCCTCAATGAAAAAGAGATTTCATGAGAAGAGAGTCAGACCTTGTTTATTACAACCATATTTTCTCCTTGGGAAAGAAAAAAAAAGAAAGAAAGAAAGAAAAAAAAAAAAAAGAAAAAAAGAAAAAAAGAAAAAAAGGATAAGAAATCCAAACAGAGGCATTCTTTGTGATAAAACATTTACAGTAAAGAAATGGATGAAAATATTAAAGTATATGACATGTATTGAGATTATGAAACTGGAATCTCATGAAGATATTATACCTAGATGAGGTTGGTAGTAGCACTGGAGTTTATCATTACTTTTGGCACTGTGTGCTGTGGGACAGAAAAATGATGAGGGACAAAGTCAAGGTTATTCCTTCAAATAAGATATAGCAGAGTGAAGTGGAATGAAACAAGTATTTTTTGTAAACTTGGGGGATTAAAAGATTCTTGAATTATATAGAATCTGGGTGCTGGGTCTGCATGTTTTCACTGCTGTCCTCTGGACTGAAGAGGTACTTCTGTGAGTAATTGGTGAGTAAACTGAGAAGCACAGTTCTTCCTGGAAGTATTTCTCAGCAATTTCAGTGTGAAAATGGAGAGGTGAAGGGACAATACTGTCCAGCATGAATACCGTCCTCTCCTCTCTGCTCTACAAGAAGTTCAGAACAGAAACTTTCTGTTGTTGAGAAATGTGACCTAAGGCACACTTTCCTGTGAATAATCACCATTTGTAAAAGGAGTAGCAGAGTCTCCTCTGAAATATAAGGTAATCTGTAACACTTTAGGTTAGGAGGAGGCCTAGCAGATGGCAGAAGACACAGACTTCCATGCAGGGCCATGGTCAAAGGAAGGCAGAGGGAAATCTCACAGATTTTCTGAACTCCTAATGCAACCCAAATGTACAGACCAGGGAACTACCAGCTCCAAACCAAATTCCTTAATCTGTTGTGTTTTTTTGTTTTTTTGTTTGTTTGCTGGGTTTTTTTTGTTTGTTTTATTATTCCCCTCCTTGACTGCTGTCCCCCCCAACTATGTCCCAAAAGACAGAAAATCTGGATGCATAAACTAGGCAGGAGATTCAGTCTGCTCCAGCATGTCCCTGGTAGATGACCAGTATTGATTTAGTCACAGCTGGATGAGTTCAACTATGTTCACATTAAATTTGCCCTTTGCCACAGGCTGTCTACAGAACAATAAGCTATTTTTAATCTGGTACTGCCCTGCACTGCCAACCCAACTGTTCAAAATCATATGTCCTAAAAACCTAGAGATGGATATAAAAATGATTTCTTTTAGAATAACATTTGTGATGTGCTTTTGCCTTCTAAGTTCTGACTTTCACAGCAAGATGGGCTTGACTCATTTCATTTCTCCGAGGCTTTTTATTCAGTTATGAGACTCACGATATAAGCCTGTGGAATAACAAATCCAGTGTTGATTTTTAACTCCATTAAAGATGTTTATACACATCACATTTGGAATTTATCCCCTGACACTGTTCCAATAATTGCCTGTAATATTACACCTGATGATTTTTAGAGTGTTTTTAACTTAAAAGAAATTCCATGCTACTACATTGTCTTACAGAGTTACTTGATAGGTCTGTGAAGGGAAGAAAGACCGATGCTGGAAACCAGAATGAAATATAAGAAGTTACGTCATTAAGACATTAACCCAAAATAGCAAACAGTATAAGTACAGCCTCCATAGCAGAGAAACAGTCAAAGGGATTGATTTAAGTAATCAGAAGTCAGCTATCTGACCTGACCTTCTTTCTAAACCCTGTCAAGGATGTCTCTAAATATAGATTAGAAGCAGAAATCTTCTATCCTGTACCTATTTACTTCAATTTCAGTATTCCCCCTTTTACTCATTGCCTTCATCACCATAATTTTTTCTTCAGAACTGTCTAGATATTTTCTCACTTCTCTGTTGATTGCTTTCTTTCTCTTCTACCCACCTTCTCCTTCTCTTTCTAAAAGTCATCCTCTTCTGCACTCCTCATTGTACTTACGATAATATCCTCTCTTGCCCAGTATCCTCCCTGCATTCTTTGTAATTTCTCCTTTATCATGTCTTGTGTCTGTAAGCACTTACAGTTTGCCTTACATTTTCCACTTTCCTGTAGGAAAGCTCTGATTTGTTTAATTTTCTGCTTCCTGCAATCTTTGCTTCAAGTTCTTCTGTGGCCCTTGGTTTCCAATAGAATCAGCTTTGAATTTGGTAAAGAAATCATGACATGGCCCAAAAAAACCCATGTCCAGCATTTATGAATTAAAGTCTGCTTCAGAATCTTTAGTCCCATTCACAAACAGTGCAGTGGACAGTGATTTCAAATATTGTTACTTTACCCCCTTTCCTCTCCTAGCACTTGTTTTGCACTTCAGCCGCTCCCACTTCTCCCTTCTGTTTCCTTCCAATTCCCATTATATTGGTGGGGGAAACATCTGCTGACACCCCACTTGAATGCAGGAAAAAGAGAGAGGGTGAAGGACCAACATAGTTACTATGTCAGTGAACATATCACTCTAGCTGGTCAATTGTCCCACAGGTCTGACACCTACACGCTTTCCTACACTGCCAATTATGCTTCTTTCCTGTTTCTCCCACACATTACAGCTGGAAGTGTGTTTCAGCATGTGACAGGGCAGGTTCCAGCCACACTGCTAAGCCAGCCAGAAAAAACATGAAGCTGGCTTTCTCTGTAGAACAAGAAACCACCCCTTCCCCTCCCCCACCCCTCCCCCACAGACATTGAGCTCAGCACAGTGCAAGTGGACACCCTTTTGAAAGGTACTTTTATTGCACTTTTACACTACAGACATGTTCCTGGAAATCACCTCCGTTATCATAGAGTCTTAGAATCATAGAATGGCCAGGGTTGGAAGGGACTTCAAGGATCATCAAGCTCCAACCCCCCCTGTCACAGGCAGCACCACCAACCTCCATATCTCATATTAGACCAGGCTACCCAGGGCCCCATCCAACCTGGCCTTGGACACCTTCAGGGACAGAGCATCTACAACCTCTCTGGGCACCTCACCACTCTCATAGTAAAGAACTTCCCCCCTGATATCCAACCTAAATCTTCCTTCCTTCAACTTAAAACCATTTCCTCCTGTCTTGCCATTATCTACCCTTTCAAGGAGTTGGCTCCCTTCCTATTTGTAGTCTCTCTTCAGTTATTGGAAGGCTGCAGGTCATCCTGCAGCCTTCTCTTCTGAGAACAAGCCCAGCTCCCTCAGCCTGTCTTCATAGGGAAGGTGCTCCAGCCTTCTGATCATCTTAGTTACCCTCTTCTGGACTCTTTCCAACAGCTGTCCATCTTTCTTGTATTGGTGACTCCAGACCTGGACACAGTACTCCAGGTGGAGCCTCACAAGAGCAGAGTACAGATGGACAATCACCTCTCTGTTCCTGCTGGCCACTCCTCTTCTGATGGAGCACAGGATACCATTTCTTTCTGTGCTGATATGTTACAGAATTACGTGAGACAATAAAATGTCTGGAACAAATAAGAGAAACAAATAATACGTGAAATAGATATAGGAAAGAATCACCTCAATTCTAGTGAGCTTGTAATTCTCTTAGGAGGAGTCCAACAGGGAAAGCATGTCACCGCTACATTTTGTATTTCCCCTCTGGGAAGCAATCAACACAGGACATAGTTCTTTCCATTATGAAAAAGAAATGGGACACAAGTGGTTAATTTTGAGATGGTACGAGAACAGAGAAAGAGATTCCTCCTAAACAGAGATAATGTGGCCGTAGAAAAATGACTACACGAGAACATATACTCATTCTAAATATTTGCAATTCTGGGAACCTTTTATTGAGTATACAAAATCAACATTGTTAAGATATTCAGCTGCTCTGCCTTCCTTCTTATTGTACTGAGATCAAAAGGCAGCCTGTGTTAGTCATGGGAGATAGAATTTCTCATATCTATCTAGTTAGTTAAACAACCAGAGTGCACAGTATTCATTTTCACTGTGATCTTAATTTGAAAATATACCAATGCTCTGCCTTACTATTTCCTCATTTTACGAATTAGGTTCAGTGCACAGGGCCAATTCTTGTTTCCAGTGAAGTCAAACATCACATTTTTCTTTATCTGGATTCAGAACAAACTCCCCATGTCGTCGTCTGCTTAACTGAGACAAGAACTTATTATAAGAACTTATTATAAGAACTTATAATAAGTTATATTAAGAACTTATAATAAGTTCTTGTAATTATTTTTTTTTTAATTCACAGGGTCATACCTGAGGTGGGCAGACCACCCCTGAACACAATTTCTCTTTAGGAGCAAATTCTAGATAACCTTGACCTAATAGGGCAGAAAGAAGGAAAAAAATACAGTCAGCTCTTCCCTGTGTCCCAAAACACCCAAGCATACCTTTGCTGGCTGTAATTCAACTGCATACAGTTATGCTGAAATTTACAGAAGGGAATTTATTTTGTCCCCCATCTTCACCGGGGAACTGAATCACAGCTGATTGATGCCCTTCAGAAGACAGGCTACCTGGCAACTGCTTCATCCAAGCTCAGCAGCTAAGATCCTGTTTACAATGGAGTTTTTATACTAGGAGAGGTCCATCAGCTTAATTGGTGACTGAAACTGATTCAGGCTGACCAATGTTAACAGAAATCTCTAAGCAAATTGACTTGTTACTTACAACTAAATAAAGTGACAGCATTGCACAGATCTGGAACAGCACTGCGGTCTTTCACTGGTTTTCAAATGGCATCTTGAAATCTCAGCAAAGAGTAAGACCAGATGCATATGGCAGTTGTGTAGTAAAGAAGAGTGGGTAATTGACACAGAGGAAAACACCGCTGTCAAGGAAACATTCTTTGAACAGCACAGTCTTTCACTGAGAGCTTTGGTGAGCTCTCAATCAGCTTTTCAAAAGAGGTAAGAGAGATCATAATTTTGTGCAAATTCCTATGATAGAAATCCTGGTCATAAAAAACTGCATTGGTATGTTGGGGCTGAACATTAGTGAAACTGGTCAAACATTGGGATAGGATTCCTAGGGACATAGCTGATGTTCTAAGCTGTCAATTTTCAAAAGGCATTTGCCTAATGCCCTCAATATATGCTCTAGCTTTAGTTAGTGGTCAGGCAGTTGGACTAGATGATCTTTACAAGTCTTGAATGGACATCGGTAGGAATCTGCCATCCATCCATTGACTCCTGGACCATCCCTACAAAAAAAAATCCAAAATTAGGAAGAACCACTCAGACAGAACATAGTTGTAGGAATAGCCCTCATTTATTGTAAATGATGATCTGTAAGCATGCAAATCTTAGTATCGTTCATATCTAAGCCAGCGGATAAGACACAGCTATCACATTTGTAATTCAGATCTTAAAGTGCATGGGAGTTTTTCACTCTCCTAAGTGCTGCTTTGAACATCTTCAATATTTCAAGTTCTCTCTTCAAAATTACATCAGACATCTGTGATAGCTGGCTGTTCTTGTTAATTAATTCTTATGTTTAGTGCTCTGCTGTTGCCACCATTTGTTCATGGACGTTTCATTATCATAATATTTGTTTATCTGACTAAATAAAGCAAACAATAACATTTTGAAGTACAGTACAGTAAAATGCAGCTTCTGAGCCAGGCAGAAAAGCATACATGAAAGTCTCTTTAGGAAAACACATCCCTGCCAAGCCATACGCAGTGATGCCTCCAAATGAGTAAATTTCGGCAATTAGCACAAAGCTAAGCCAAAGAAATACAGCAGTAGTAAGTTTCTAAGCACCAACTGCCTGTAGCTAAAAATGGGAATAAGAATTCAAAAACATTTCTATACGAAGCCTTGAGAAATTTGCTAAGCCTTTTTTCCTTTCTTTCTCTGTTTTTTAAATCAAGACTCGCTGCTCTGACATATGGCCAGGTTCTTCTTCTGATTAGGCAAAGATGAGAAAAGCATCAAACAATGAACTATTTTCAGTGAAGTTAAAGCCTCCTAAACCTCTTAAGACACACTTTGAATCCAGAACTGGCTCTTGTGATAGGGTTTAAAAGTAAGAAAATATTACACATTGTCCATGATTATATCTGAATGGAAGTTTAAAGAACATTCTTCACCATTCAGGGAAATGTGCAACCCAAGAGAGACTTCCTACAGTGTGTGAATGTGAATTCTATTAGTACAGCAGCAAAATGCAAGTTCCTTGTGGAATCAGATCTGGTGGAGCATCCTCCAGGCCATTCTTGCAGAGCTGCATGAGAAGGAGAGAAGAAGTCTCTTCTGACACAAAGAGTAGCATGTGCCAAGCCATCACAAGTCAGGATCATGGTAGATACATATCACCAAGACGACCAAAAATATTTCCGCTTTCTTTTATATTTCATACTGCACCACAGAATTCTCCCTCAATACAGGAATTTGTTTTTTTTGACCAATGGCATCATGCATGCTCCAACATCTGGTTCCTAGATAAAAAAGCCTGCTCCTGAATAGATACCAAATTAGATACCAAATTAGAGAGGATGAAATAGTGAATTTGTTTGATGTTTCCTAGAGCACTCTGGAGAAACCTCAAATTTTAATTCTAAAATCAGGAAGCTGACTCAAACACTAAGAGAAATGAATACAGCAGCTGAGTGGTGACTTCTCTCAAAATTTAAATAGCCATATTTACCAACACAAAACTTAATTAATCCTAGTGCCTTCTAAGCTTTTTTAATTAGTGCGAGCCAAATTTCTTTCCTTGCTTTATCAAATTACTCTCCATTAGACTCCAAAAGCCTATTCTTCCTTTAAATTTACAAGTATGAACTACATATATAGGCAGAAGAATCCTCTTTATCTGATTCATTCATGTTAGATTGGAAGAAATCTGACTGGAAAAAATCAGAAGAAATTTAGTTTGATTTCCAATTGCATTATTTACGTAATAAAGAAAATTATTCATCTTTCTGACTTGATTGTGAAATAATGAGAACTCTCCTAAAAGAAATGCACATGGAGACTTACTTCCCTAATCTCCCCTAAATTTACACTGATGTAATTACAGTGACCTTGGATAAGTTACTCCAGACTTACATCAGTGCAAATGAGTGAAGCACTGAGACTGAAAGAAAAAACTCTTAGAATGAATCCATTATTCACATATTCAGATTCAACCCTGAGCAAGTTTTATAGTCTCTTTCTTTTCCATGACATCACTGTAAAACTCAGTGAAATCACTGATGGTCACTCATCCCAAAGGATATATCTGATCTACCTTCTAAGTACAGAGGCACATGCATAGGGATGCAACGTGCAAAATCCCCTGGTACAGTACTGCACCTTGTCTGTGAATCACCAGAACCATTTATTCTGCCTCAGCAGTGAGAGCAAGAAAAAGCAGAGAGACCTTAATACTATGGAGAACAAATAGGAGTTTAGTACTGAAGAATTGTGACTATAAATTATTTTAATAACATTTTTATTTCCCCATAATTATATTAATTCATTTGCTATTATTCACTGCAATAACACTGATCTCAATGAATTCATTTCATATTAATGCTGCTATAAGAAATGCTTCCAAAAGAGTTCCACACTAATTCAGAATTAGTTAAACGTACCATTAAACCAAAATGTGCTCACTTCATTTTTGTTGTTATTTTCAGGGTCTATTAAAAACAGATTTCCTTCCAGTAAGCTTTCCCAGACATTCATCAGCCCTATAGTTTCTAAGTCAGGGTATGCCTGTCATTTAACCTTCCTCCTCCTTCCCTTTTCATCCTGATGCATTTGTATTAAACCACAGACTGATAAATGAGCATTGCTTTGGTGACACAAAGGAGCAATCATTACAGAAACCTCTCATAAGGTATGAATCAAAGACAGGAAACCTTTACTCTTTTTCCACTTTATCTTCCCTGACTGGATACCGCTTGCAGCAGCATACTCCTCTTATTTACGCTTTGCCTTATTTTTTTAATTCTCAAAATATTTTTCAGTTGTTTTTGTTATAGATACACAAGCTGACCAAGCCAGGAGACAGTCTGATACTGATTGTTATAATATGGTGTGATAGAACTTTGTTATCAGTCTGACATCTAATCCAACTTGAGGAAGCATGAAAACAAGAAGGGCATGAAGGCAAAGAAACAAGCACTCTGATGTGAGAAACATGCCTAATTAATGAAGTGGGTGAAGCAGAGAATTTAGACCATTTATCCTAATGACTTTTTTAGAATGCAGAGGGATGGGACCAAAAAAATTAAGCACATACACACGCATACGCATTTTTCTGTTTCTTGTAGAACTCTCAGACCAACTTTATATAACCTCTGCTCTGTCATGGTCATCTGTGCTTATGAAAAAAAGTGATAAGGTGTAAACCATAGCAAGATCAGTCCTTAGTTTTTCTTACTCTGTACCTAGCTTCTGCTGCATCTTATCCTTCTCATTACTTAACTTTCTTTACTGTGAATTCTTTTTTCTTGAAGAAATCAAAGTTCACACATTCTTAGACTGAGAAGAGCTACCTTTGAAACAGTGCATGTTACGGTCATAGCACTACGATATGGTGAAGTACTGCAGACTGTATTACATAGATCAGAGTCAAAGACTTGTGAGTTCTGGACCTCAGTGACATAGAGCTTTCATTTATTAACCTCATGCTTGACCTGAGTTGTAAATCAGCATGGGTTCACTGATTCCATATTATTTGCAGAAATCTAGACAAGTGGGCAGGTGCAGTGCCTTCCTGCTCATACATAAATAAATAAATAAATAGGACTTGCTTGCCGTATCTTATCATTCAAGACTGGTAATGCCTCTGCCAAAGTCACTGGAGTTCTGCTGGCCAAAAACTCAAACGCAGCAAGAACAGAGCAGGGATCATATCAGAGTTAAGCCTTGGTCAAATGCAAGAGACCTAAATTTCCAAAGAAAACTATTATATTATGGAACATAAGCACATGTTTCAAAGGCCGCCCTTTCAAAATCCAAGAGGTTTTCTTTCAAAAACCAATATCCAAAGAGATCACCAAGTGTAAATTTCTGGTGGCTCAAAGCTGAGTCCAAAGAAAATAGCAAGCAGCCAATGCTGCTACCAGCACAAGCACATCATAAGCTATGCCTTGACCTCCAGACCTAGGGCATCCATAGTGTCTTCAAACACTGCTCTAGAAAAGTGGCACAAAAAGGAAAAGGAACTTGAACAGCAGTATAATACTGAAATCAATAATACATAAAGTTGTTTGTGCAGAAAAAATAACATGCTCTAAATCACATAATATCTTGGGCCCAATCCATGGTGATGTATGTGACTATTGATTTCTGAGGAGTTCATGCTGACATATTATTAGCTAAAAGCTAACAGAAAACTTACTAAAAGTATTAGAGTCATACTGACTGTGCATTGGAGATATCAACATGCTCTCATTTGTACTGTGATGTGAGAAGGATGAATCCCTTGTTACAGACATGATATAATTAGGTAGCTAAATATCATAGAATCATAGAATCATAGAATCACTCAGGTTGGAAAAGACTTCAAACATCATCAAGTCCAACCATGATCTGACCATACTACCCTAACTAACAACCCTCCACTAAGTTATGTCCCTGAGCACCACACCCAAATGGGTTTTAAAGACATCCAGGGATGGTGACTCAAACACATCCCTAGGGAGACTATTCCAGTGCTTAATAACCCTTTATGTAAAGAAGTTTTTCCTAATATCCAACCTAAACTTACCCTGGCACAACTTACCCTGCCTATTTCTTCTTATCCCATCACCAGCCACCAGTGAGAAGAGACCAACCTGCTCTCTCTACAATCACCTTTCAGAAGTCAGAAGAGATAAGGTCTCCCCCTCAGCTTCCTTTTCCCCAGACTAAACAGCCCCAGATCCTTCAGTCACTCCTTGTAAGGCACATTCTCCAAGCCCTTCACCAGCCTTGTTGCCCTTCTTTGGACCTGCTCTAGCACCTCGATGTCCTTTCCACACTGAGGTGCCCAAAACTGAACACAGTACTCTAGGTGAGGCCTCACCAGTGCCAAGTACTTGGGCAGGATGACTTCCCTAGTCCTGCTCACCACACCATTCCTGATACAAACAAGGATGCCTTCTTGGCCACCTGGGCACACTGCTGGCTCATATTCAGCCAACTGTCCATCAGTACACCAAGATCCCTTTCCATCAGGCAGCTTTCCAGCCACTCCTCCCCAAGCCTGTGGGGCTGCCATGTGAATATCAGACTTTCTTAGTCATAAAAATAATAGACAAGAAAATCTTGTGTGATTTTACATGAATTGTCATCTCTGTCATTTGGATTGAGGCATGGATAAATTAGGAAAAATAAAAGCAGAAGGTTGTAAAGGGAAAAAAGTTTGGAGCCAAGGAAAATTGAGTCTGAGTGCCAGGAATAATATCCTGTCACTGATATCTAGTTAGTCTTGTCCCAGTAAATCCAAGTAAGACTAAGCTAAATTTGCCGGTATGATGATGGGAAAAAAAAACGCACCATCAGGAAGATAAACTATGATTTATAGGATTAGAAAAACAAAGTTGCAGATCAGCAACAATGAACAACAAAAAAAGTTCATACTGTGTGCTTGCTATTATTTTGCAATTGCAATTTTGCAATAAGGAGATGCATTCAAAGTATTAAGGTCAGGAAATAAGTGAGAAAAGTGAATAACCTTGATCAAAACCCACTTTAGTGCCAAAATAAACACCTACTGACTTCAGTGACAGTTCTATTCAAGACCATCTCTGCTGCACCCATTCTAAACAGAAGAGTCCCAAAGCATGTGCTGGTATAAAATATCAAGAGTAATCAAGAATGACTGAGCCTGCCTCCATTATGAATGTTCTTACATCCTCTCAGATTGGAAAAATTTATCAATTAGTTCACTGGAGAAGAAAAACAAAGAAACAAACAAACAACAACAACAACAAAAAACATTAAAATAGCAGGTCACCTTTAAAAAAAAAAAGATACAAAATGTTTAATGTACCTATTTTTCATTTCTGACAGATTGCAACAAGCGATATTGTGGTTAAAAAAAAAAACAGAAAGTACAAATTCTTGTTCCTCTAATATTCATTTAAAAGAGGAAATAAGCATTCATAGTTTCAGATAGAATGAAAAAAGTTGCCAAAAACACAGAGATATGTCGGGTGTATTAATCAGTGAATCTATTTGTTTTAAATGGTCTTTCTTAGAGGTACTTAAATCAAAAAAGATATAAGCCAAGCTGTCATTTAAAGTTTATTGCAGCAGCTTACCAGCGAGGAGAAAAAAAGATGTGGGAGAAGCAGGAAATATAGAGAGCAAAAGAGTAGAATTCTCAATCAATAAATATCCTATTTATAAGCACAGGGAGATGCACAGTCCTAGTTTCAGTTTTCAAATTTAACTTAAGATTCGAGCCTGAATGTGAAAATTAGCATTTTTAAAACACTGTATTAGTTACAGCTGGTACTATTAGTGGTATGCTTGCAAAAAATACATTGAACTCTGTTTCTATGAAATAAACAGTGCTTGCTAGGTGTACATGAAAGCATATTAGAGATCATCATCTCTCTTAAGAGAAATCTGCAGACATTCAAAGTAATTGCAGTTGATGGAAATTTTTTTAAGTGATGCTGTTTTAGGTTGATTAACGAGTACAGTCAGAAATGCTTGACGGAAATATATAGTCACATAGCTGTCAGAGAGAATGTGAGAATCCATTCTTATGAAAAAATCTGAGAAAAAAGGTAGAATTTTTCTGTTTTGAAGAGATTTCCAGGAAGGCCAAAAGATAGCTGTGTAATAAAAAATATTTTTATATTATATGATCTCTTCCTATATATTTTTTCACCTGGATTGTGAAATTCAAACTCCATTGCTTCTTTTGTAGCTCTTCTGACCTGTGAAGGAATGGTTCTTCCCCAGAGTGAGGGTATTTCTGTAAACCCCAAGGATCAGTCATAAAATAAAGGAGTTTCCATACAGAACTAGATGTTATTAGTAATAGTACGGCCATTGCCTGCTCTTTAAGGACTGCTATTTTTTCCTGATTCTTTGTTCCATCCTTTAATTAATCTGATGCTGCATATAAGACACTGGAAAAAGTCCAGAGAATAAACTGAACAAGCAGTTTCTTGAGGAAGATATCACAAGATGGTACACCACCATTTAAATCTTGGGAGCGTTTTCCAGCACAGCTTGGAGAAGAAACACATCAGCAGCTGTGTATTCTGCTGCTTCATGCATAGGTGGCAGTGATAGTCATTATGTCTATTGTTTATTAAGCTGTGTTATTAAAAACGTGGATGCTGCTCTACAGAATCATAGGACAGGAAACTTTCCCTACTTGCGCTTATCTATTTTATTAAGCAGGCAATCGTTCACGTAAGAGAGAGCACTGGTGAGAAAAGAGGTGATAGGAAGACGTACTGCTAACATTTGCTGGAGCAAAGAGATAAAAGCAAAGACTGAAACTCAGCATAGGGGTGAGATAACATTAGGTGTTGACAAGAACCAAGTCAGAGAGCATTTTGAAGAAATGGGCATTACAGTAAAGGACAGGTCTCAAAAGCCGTGGTACTGGAGCAATAAAGCAAAAATGGAAAAGTGATCTGACAAATCAAGAAAAGAAGAGTCTGAAAAGTGTCTTTTTCTTCCTAAAATAGAAAAGCATGAGCAAATGAGAACCACTGATGGAGAGGAGTAGTGATCAAGGAGAGGGAATTTGGAGGTAGAAAGATCAAAAGGAGAAATGATCAGCAAAAGATGTGGCAGCAGAATTTTAGAGTGAAGCAGGTGTCTAATTTACACTAAAATATCTCTAAATGCATGCCAAGGTCATACCAGAAATTCTAAGATGCAGATAAAAGAACAGGGATGTGCAAAGCGAGTGTGAGCAGCCAAATCACCTACTTGTTTATTCAGAAAATGAGTCACCCAGTGAAAGTGTAGTGAACTGAAAAAGTAAGAAAAGTCTTCATGGTAAAAACAGGTAATCAAGCTCATCCATTATCAAGATATCTATAGATATCTATTTTTTTACTCAGGATTTTCCAGACAGTAATATGTGCATATTTTCTATTTAACACTTCGAGAGGAAGTTCAATCCCCAGAAAAGTGTACACACCTACAGAGCAAATTATGACTGTGTTGCTCATTAAATTTATTGGAGGACATGTCCAGACTTTCCTGACGTGCAGCTCTAACTAATCAACAATAGAAAACTCAGAAATATGTAGAACGTCTGAAAAATCTACTGAGATAGAATCACAGGAAGAAAGAAAAATACTTCCAGGAAAATTCATGCATGAATCCGCCATTTATGCTGCCTGGCTTCTTCAGTGTGCTTTCCAAAGCTTTCCTATCTGTACATAGACTTGACTTCTCATTGGACAATTATTTCATGACACATTTGGCAATATTAAGTATCCCTGACAGCTACTCAGTGATCCTTGACACTGAGAGGGAAGCTCACATTTTTAAGTGGCAAGTTTTAAATGGGACTATTTTTGAGATCCAACCTTTCCTTTCCTGTTAACTGAGGAGCATAAGAGTTGCAGATAGAGCTGACTTTCTGTGAGAGAAGATGCCAGAATGAAAGTGTACAATTAGAAATATTTTGGTTGGCATAGCACAAATACATAAATGGATATATATACATTAAAAAAAAAAAAAAAAAAAAAAAAACAGAAAATGGCTTTTCGTACACCAGAAAAATACATTTCCATGCCCTTCCATGAGGAAAGTAGACAAAGTGGCATTTCTCCAGAGAAGTGGTAAGGGTTAATTTACATGCAAACTTTAAAATATATTAAAAACATATGATCAGCGGCAAAGTAGAACAAGGAGGAACAGGAATTACAATCCAGCAGAGAGCAGATTAAAAAGAAATCTGTTTTAAAAAAAGAAATATAAGTCAGAATATGTGAGATTTAGAAATGATAAAACAGGAAAAATTTACTCTGAAAATTGTAAATTTGAGTAATAATATTATTGAAAAAGAAGGATTTCCTATAAGACATCTAGGGCACAAAATCGCTAACTTTGTATTTCTTAGTCCTACAAAAGAGTATCTTTAATTAAAAATGTTGCATTCTCAGTAAATTTGCCAGATATACATTCTGTAGAGTTTATTTAATTATTCTCTAGCAACACGGACAATACTATTTAAAGTAAAGAGGAGATTTGTATAAATAATATAGACATCAGTGATGGAAAACAGGTAACGGGTATTCCCCATGGTCTCATCATTGTAACCTGCTCGATCAGTGCTTGGTTGAACACAGCATAGTGATTGCTTTCCATTTCACTCAGCACAATTAACAAAGCAGATGTAAAAGGTAGCTTTACGGTAGCTCTTGATTTGCATCCTCTTCAGTATGTTCTGAGGTCATAATCTTGAGAGCCAACATCAGATCCCAACTTCATCCTTATCTGGTTTGCTGAGGATATACTTGAACGCTTTTCTACCCTTTTCAATAAAGAAAATATGCACTTTCCAAGCATATCAAAATGCCTCCTTACCATACATAAGTGAACAATACCAAAATGATCAGTGTTCAGCTATTCTCCTGTGCATACATATGCAACATTCCTTTATCAAGTGAAATGCATTTCATGAGAAGATTGAACAGTTAATATTTTTGTAATTTTTATGTATATATTATATATAATA
>JAPSGF010000003.1:14016035-14132548 GCA_035772895.1 Perdix hodgsoniae
CTGTTTTCTTTTCCCATTCCCTTTTCCCCTTCCCTTTTTGGGCCAGCGGCCCTTTTGGGCCAGCTGCCCCCCTGTCACGGGCACAGGTAGATCTTGCTTAACCCGCGACAGTTTTAGCCAGTTTTAGTTTTAGTTTTAGTTTTAGCCAGTATCTGTCTTTACTTCAGTCATATGTACTCATGGCTATGAAGTTCAGCACAAGTGGAAGGAGAAAATATTGATAGAACCAAGAAGAAGTTGCTTATTGTTTAGAACATGAATTAGCTGCAGAAATAACATACTTTGAGTAAAGTGAATTACCAAATGTTACTGATTTGCCGTTTACTTTAAGCAGTATGACATGGAGTGGCTGAGATTCTATAATGGATCAGCAGACAAGGCACATACCGAATAAATTCTATTGAAATACAATTCGTTTTAATTATAAACTTCCATGCTCCTTAACAATCCATCACAAGCAGGAATTACACCCAACTATAACACATCATTGAGGATTTCTTAGCCAGACACAGAGGAGCAGCAGGAAGAGAGAACAATCTTATACTGTGTCTCAGAACCTTAAGTTAGTTTGGATTTTGATTTACTTTGTCCACTAGGAGGACAAGACCTTCAACAATGGAAATCATCAGACTTGCATTGATTTCAAGAGAGATTTGACTGCCTATGCATATAATACATGTGGTGTGAAGCTTGCCCAGATATGTTTAGAAGAAGTTTCCCTGGAAGATGAAAAATGGATTTTAAACTGCACACTGAACAATAAGGGCATGCCCTCTCATCCCGTTTAGTCCTTAATACGCCTGACAACTTGCACTACCAAGCAGCTACACACCTCCAAGTGGCATTTATCACAGAATAATAGAATCACAGCATATCTCAGGTTGGAAGGGACCTCAAGGATCATCAAGCTCCAACCACCCTGCCACCAGCATTTAACACCAAAAATGTATCCTAGTCACAGCAGTATAATAGCAGACATATTCTTGGTTCCAATTTACATACTATGTATTTTCCCGTAGCTATCTAGTTAAGATACAGATTAATGTGTAATTAATATATACACAATTGGTCTCTAATCTGTGTAGATAAACCACAACCACTTTGATGGTAAATAACAGGGGTTGTTAAATAAAGGAAGAAAATTTTTGCACATGACCTGGTACTGATTTTTCTCATTCTGTGAATATTTTTTGTCTGGATTGTCACATCACTTTCTTGAACACCAAAGATCAAGAAAGAAGGGACAGTTGCAATGAGAGGCAAAAATAATAGAGAAAATAATGTAACTAAATACAAAAGGGTAGAAAGAAGGGAACATAAAACATATGAAGAAGGACAAATAAAGACAACTGCAATGAAAACTTACTATGTTGGAAGGATAGAAGAAAAAGAAAAAGAAGACGTTTAGTATAGCAAGGCTTTTGCATTAAATGTTATAGTTTTATCGGATCCCCAAAGTATACAAGCTGTGCTGTGTGTATACAGCACTTAAAAAGTTGCAAAAGGAAATAGGAAATGAATTCAATGCACTTGCTTTCTTGGATTTTTTAAGAGCAGATAAATGCTGCTAACAGAGCACTTTCCAATGTTTCAAAATGAATAAATAACACTCTTCCTGCCAGCTTTTTTATTATGATGTCTGTCTCCTGACTTTTTCAATGCTTTCCTTAAAAATGTTTTCACACTTTTTTTACAGTGAATGTTTTACAATTTTGCCTTCTTAAATTTCACCAGAGACTTGCAAATCAAGCCAAATCTCACTGATTTGATAGCTGCTTTTACGTGGCCCAGTGGAACGCAATGTGTTAGCATCGCTCTTCCTGAAAGGAGAGTTTATTAACAAGCCCTCCCTCCCCTGCTTTTCCTGCAAGACAATGTGATTAGCAGCAGCGGCAAGGAAGCTGTCAGCAGGTGGCTGGAGAGAGATGTAAGGTGCCACTTGGCTTTCTTAGCTTGTGACCCTCACTCACATGACAGTGAAAACACCACCACATCTTTGACACAATATAATTAGGATTCTTGCATTTCACTAGGTCAGGGAAAGAGACAAAAGAACAATACTTGTTTTGCAGCCTCAGTAATTAGTCCTGGAGGATTTCTCCAACTGCTACTGTTGGCAAGGAGAGCCTAGGAAAAGAGCCACCACTCTTCCTGTACATGCCGACTGCGGAGTCTGCTTCCTGCTTGAAATTCAAATGAGCTCAGCTCTGACCTTTACTGTCACATTTTTTATTTCACAGACAGTTTACAAGGCCTCTCCACCATGCAGGTCATGTTTTAGTTTAAACAGAAATACTCTCATAGGTGTTAGATGCTAGTTAATGATTACACTGAAATCATTCTAATTAGGCTCTGTTGTTACATGCTGCCCTTTGGGGCAGCTGCTGTTGTCACATAAAGTATTTTGTAGAAAAATAATTGGCCTGAGATCTTCTTTCCCCTATGTTTTTCCTTTTTACATTATTGATCTATTCTGTTCTTGATCATCAGAAATAGTGCGCATAACTTTTAGCAATGGCTCCTTCCAACCACCCTATGGTTCAAACAGTGGGGTGGCAGAAAGACTTTAGAACAGCATGACATTTCTGAAATGTACTAGCTATGGTCAGAGGAGGGAAATGTGTATTATGATCTTTTTCAAACACACTATCCTGCCATTTCCCTAAGAGCTTGGCCCTTGGTGCATCCAGGTGAGGTTTGCAGACAGGGGAGGAACTGCTATGTTTCACTCATCAGTGGGAAGTGGGATTAGGTGCAAATTTGAGTCTAGTGAAGAACTGAAAAACAGAACAGAGGTGAGTACAGCAAACAGCAAGGGAAGAAATGCAAAGCTCTCATTTCAACCTTTCACATTTGGCAAGGGACATTAACATATGTTGGAATGCTAGAAGGGTATTTCAGCCGCTTCTTTTCTCTATAACATGTCCTCTTTCGAAGGAGGTGCAATGGAAATGCCACTAGATCCTGTACAGCTTAAATTTTTTAAATATGAAGAGTTTTTGGATGAAGATAGTAGGAAGAAAAAAAAACAAACAAACAAACAAAAAAAAAACAGAGAGACAAATCTCAAACCTGAATTGCAGAAACTGAAATTACTATATTATAAGAGTAACACTTGAGCTTTAAGAAGCCCAAAATTAGTCAGCCTTAAAAAAAAAAAAATCAGTTAAACTCTCTGAAGATGTTAGATGCCCTTGAAAGGTAAGTAAAGATAACATTGTTGCATTGATCATGCTTTTCCTCTCCTTATTTCTGAAATGTTCTTTATTTTGTGTGAGGGAAGGCAGTGCAAAATGTTGCTAATTTAGGCAGTGGATATGTCTTATTTCTGACTACACCACATACTGCAAAGGTATCTGGACAAATTCTGTAATGTTTCTACAGAATTTTTTTTACAATTCCTCTATTTAAGGGAATAAAATTCTAATTTGTACTGCAGTTGTAGAGTAAAATTGGCCCATCATCTGCAAGCATTGTCTACTACCACCAACTTACAGCCATGGCAATACATCACTAATACCTTTATCACTGCCTAAATGAAGCATCAATAATTCAATTCCCATTTATAAAAACAGGAAATTATTCATGCCATCAGCACTAACCATCAATAACAGAAGTAAACCTAACTATCTCATTATCCAATTGCAATGTGTGCAAACAGAACTGCCCGTTGTTGACAATAAATATTTGATAAGTGAGGAAACAGGAAGGATAAACCAAGGATGTATGAAGTGGCTGCTTTATAGTTACCACAAGAATTGACCCAGATGGCAATGGTTTACCCTGTTTATACCTCAACTTATTTTTTTTGTCTCATCAAGAAACTGATCTCAGCTGGGCTGGGTGTCAACCATGGATGTAAACCATCTGTTCTCTTCCTGTCTTTGTTTATGGTATCAAGTCAAGCTAAATGCTGAAGTTCCTATCAATTTCTGTAATTCCCATGTTACTGCTGTTGTTGTTGCTGTTTTAAATAATCAACCAACTGATAACTGTAGGGATCAATTAACAATTCAAAATATTTGTTTTTTAAAGGTGCTTGAGCATGATGTGATTTCTCTATTTCTATGGTTACCAGTGAAAACTAACCAATCACCTATTTCTATACAATAGTTAGGCTAAATGTAGTATTCTTTATGTAACACTTAGAATATTTAGCAAGAAATTAGGCTCCAGCAGTTGGAAACAGCAACTAGCACTGAATTTGGATATCCAGGACCCAAGGGTCAGCTTCTCTCCCTGTCATAACATGTTTTAAGTTCAGTCATCTCCATCTGAATATTCACTATCTGTTCACTCTGAAGATGATAGATTCTAGCAACATATCACTTTTTATTACTGATCTAGAAAAACCTGGTAGCTGTTATAAGGTATACTCTGATGTGCAATTTTGCTAGCACAAATTTTGAGGACAGGAGGTAGCTATTCCACAGCAGGCAATAGCATGTTTTAAGTGTGATCACGATGCATCACTCACATGGCTGAACTGTAATGCAGTCTAAGTGAAGCCAGACTTGCTCCTGGGGTATGACACCAGCCCACACCTCCAAGAGCCTCAGATGCTGTCTTGTGCCAAAAGCATCCAAATCCATAAAATCATCTGGGAATCTAAAAGGTGAGCCAGAATTTCTTCACCTTACAGGTATCAAAGGTACTTTGAAAAAGGGAGAAGACAGGAAAAAGGTGCTACTGGTGATTTATTATTAGTGGTTTTTGTTTGTTTGTTTTTGGTTTTTTTTTTTTTTTTTTTGAGAAACAAAGAAAAAAAAAGAAGAAAAAAAAAAGAAAGGAATAAAGAAGATTTCTAGTATTCATTTTGCAGGCAATAAAGTGATGCTGTTTCCAAACAAGCATTGCAAGGTCAATGTCTGGCTGTTCTGTGTGAAGCCTAGATAAATCTTACTGAAGAGGTCACCCTGACCCAGGGAACTGTAGTTTGTCCTGTAAAACAGCTGGAAGCATCTGTAATAACAGATCTTAGGTATGTGTGTGCTGTCCACCAAACACATGCTCTGGATGGTGTTATTGTGCTGATAAAATTGTTTACTGAAAGAACAATCCAAACATTTAAACATAATTCATTTATTAAATATTCATTTGTCCAAAAAAATTCCATTATAAAGTAGTAAATAAAATAAAAACAAATAATTGAATGCAAATAAAACAGCAAATGATAAAAGCAAAATAAAGAAGGACAAATTCCAGCTTGTTTCTGTGGGGTGGGAGAAAAGAGAGACTATAAACCCTATCCAGAGTAGTCCACACACCATCTCAAAGAGCAAATCAGACAACATCGGAGTTCTTGATAACTCACCTATAACAGAGCCTAAATGAATGAAATATAAGCAGCACATGTTGTTTCTATACTGTCTCAGGACAGTGAGAGTCAGTGCTGGATGAAAGCACCTCTAAGAGAAATCAGCCACTCCTTTTACTTACACAAAATGTGTTCCTCAAGCATTTCAGTTTGTACCAGTACAGCAATTAGATAATTAGTTGGCTATTAGACTAGATATTAGGAAGAAATTCTTTACTGTGAGGGTGGTGAGACACTGGAACAAGTTGCCTAGTGAGGCTGTGGATGCCCCCTCCCTGAAGGTATTCAAGGCGAGGCTGGATGGGGCTCTGAGCAGTCTGGTTAAGTGGGAGGTGTCCCTGCCTATAGCGGGATGGTTGGAACTAGATGACCTTGAAGATCCCTTTGAAGCCAAACCATTCTATGATCCACTTTACTGGTCACATGCTGATACAGAACTGACTGTGTTTTAAGCTTCTTTTTCTTTCCTCTCACCCAATTTCAGCCTCTTTTCACTTTGCTAATGAATAGGGGCCCCTTTTTTCAAGTTCATCTTGAAAGATGAAAAATTAACTTATGAGAGCATGAGTGTACAGGGCCCTTCAAACCATTCCTGGGAATAAATGAATGAGAAAAAGTGGGAACTGAAAATGAGACTGGTCAAGAGAAGACAACAGAAGAGAAAAAGGAGGTGAAATACGAATTTCAGACATAAATGTATAAATTCATATATATATTTCATATATATATATATTCATATATATTCATATATATTCATAAATTCAGAAATTCATATTTCTCTAATGTTTATTATGAGTTTCAAATATTTTTAAATGTGATAGGAATATGAGCTAGGCACCTCAAAAGAAAGTAGGAGAGAACTGCATGAGCTGACATTAAAGTGTGAGCAAACTACCCTGCCAAGCCCATACAGTACCTAACACTGGACATTTAAAACAAAGTGGGCATTGCTGGTTCTTCTGTAAATAGACACTGAATATGTCAGACTACATAAACTGAACTGAAACATGATGCAGGTTACACACACACGCCAAAAAATAAATGTAGAGACAGCAAAATAGTAAAAGCAGTAGGAACCAGTAATATGAAATAAGTAGTAAAAATATCAGAAAAATTTTAGAAACTGAAAAATTAGGCGAGCTCATGGGATATGCCTTCTACCATAATTCCTCTGATGCATTAAAATTAGTAGCTAGAAAACAGTAGTGTATTTTAACATTGTTAAAACCATGGTGATCTATGTCTACTCTGTGCAGATGCAGTGTTTCTGGAAGAAAATAGTCCTTTTCAGATCACCAACAGAAGGTGTCAGGGTTATTGGATATGTATCAAATGACAACACTGCTATTCTCAATGCTGTTAGGGGTGGAAGGCTATCTGTTCAAAATTAACATTTTAAGATTTTTCCTGTTACTCAAGAAATATACTTTCATTAATTTAACAAGTTGTTTACTAGAATATGTTTTCTCATATTTGTTTCCCCACGATAAATACAGACTACATTAATTTGTTAATACGTAAAGTAAAAGTGCTGTTATTTTCCAGCATGACCATTTTCTCCTTTTCTTCCTCTTCTATCTATTCTTTCCTTTATTTTCAGTCTTTTCTGGACATATGTTATTGTTAATCTCTTTGGTTAGCACCAATTTCACTCGCTCAAACCTGTCCCGGACACCATCTCTGCATACATCTTTCTTTCTTTCCACCCCTGACAAAGACAATCACTGACTTAGACAGCCTTGGCAAGTTGCTAATGTTGTGGATTAGTGTGTTCTGCTTTGAGTGAAATCAGGTTCTCTGCCCTCTGGGGATAGCACAGCCATCAGGTTTAATTTAATTTTCTGATACTTCCTGTCCATACTCCTGCAGACAACTGAGAATGAAACGCCTTTTTGACAACAGTCTTTGGCACATTCCAGGAAAGGACATGTATATGATTTTATATGAGAGAGATGAAGTCTGAGGCTATCAAACACCTAGATGGTATGACTAAATCAAACATCAAAGTGACTGATCTCAAATATAACTGGATATGTGCTTGATACACTCTACAGTGTTTCTTTTTATTATTTTCCATTTTGGGTGCATTCTACAGGACAATTTAATTCACATTTGTCCAGAAGTGAAATTGGTACTTTTTATCTTTCTGAAATGTAAATGTACAGTAAAGCTAGAGGAAATTAATTATATCATCTGAAAGGAAGAGAGGGGGGAGATGGAGGGTGGGAAAAGAAAGTGAGAGAGAGGAATTCTAATTTAGGGACCCCTATTGCCATGCCATTTCCCTCAGTCAATTCTGTAAGTTCACCAACACATGTCAAAGAGTCGGTGTAGGATAAACAAAAGAACTGTCCAAGTTTCTTTTCAAAACTGGTTAGATTAATGCTCTCTCCTTTTCTCTTTCCATCTGTAGATGAGTTACACTTCAATCTTTGCACAGACTAGGAAAGAAGGGAGTTGATATAAAAAAAAAGCTGAGCTGAGCCACTAAAGCAAAAAAAAATTACAGTTTAAAGACCTCTTTCACAAGTGGATGACCAGTATGCCCAAATAACCGAGGCAATATTTTATGGTAATAGTGAAATCTTCTGCAAATGAACTGAGATCAAATTTTTTGTCTCAGAAAATGTTTCTAGCCCTTTCCCCAAAAAGTGCATCCAAGTAGTGAGTTTCTCAATGTAAACAAACAAATTTCCCCAACATCAAAACATACTAATAATAGTCATTAACAAAAAAGCAAGTATAATATTATTAACCACGAGGAGTTTTTTCAACATTCTCTACACATTAGCACCTGATAAAAACATGCAAGACATGATGTGACACAAAATACACAGAAGTGATTGTTCTGAACAGTTTCTGGACTTCTATATCTTACAAGAGAACTATTGACTATAGCAGGTTGATTTAATCAGCTTTCAAACCAAATGCGCTGAAGTCAGAGGTAAAACATTCAGTGACCTCAGTAAACTTGATAAACTTGAGAAATGTTGAGATTCTATAAACAGAGCTAAGGGATTCAAGTCTAAAAAATTGAACGTATTAGGAGATATAGCATCAAGGACTGAGAGTAAAGACTACATAAATGACACTCTTTGATCTACAGGGAAAAAAAAAATAAAGAATTTAAAGTCAAAATCAAACAGTCAGAGACAAAATTCAGAGATACTAATGCAATAAGTCTCTGCATACAGATTATGCTAACAAAGAAAGAAACTTTCATGGGAATAATCACGGAGTAAAGCAGCTGCTTACTAGTAAAAATGACAGAAGTAAAAGCCTAAGATTCAGGTAGAAAATGGATTTCTGTGCTGTGAATCATGACTTTTCCTCTAGGAAGTACTAGGAAATAATGAAAAATCAGCACTAGAAAATAGTTATTGTGTATGTGTAAACAAAAAGAAGAAAAAACTTTTGCTAACCCAAACTCTCCTCTTTATGCACTTCAATGCTTTCTGCTGACTACCACAGTGGTTTGGTGGCGTGACAGCTGAACCCAGACACAGAAGACGCAGTGGATCACCATCGACTACTGCTGTCCCTGTAGTGAAATGGAGGGGTCTGCTTCCTTGTTAAAATATCTTGGAGCCACAGTCTGCATAGTTTGGACCGTGAGAGGTCCTGGGTTTGGTGGGTCAGATTTTCTGTGATGGGTACTCCCCATGTATGGTGACGGGGGAGGGCAGCGATAAGGTGTTGGAGTGTCCCCTGGCACAAAAAATTTGATGCCCAATTAGGTTTAGAAATAGTGACAAAGAGTTGATGCCCAATTAGGTTTAGATAAAGCTCTTCTCTGTAAACCTCAATTACCTGTGATGCCTTATGACATTCAGCGTTTACAAAGTATAATTACACAATAGTGTCTGACATTTAACGTCTATGGATAATTTAAAAGACTTCTACTTCAAAAGGGCTGCTCATGAGCAACAGTAATCACTTCAATTAGGTTGGCACCATTACAATGTAACAAGACCATTTGACTGCCTATTAGAACCAGCCAAGCTCTTCAAGTGTGTTAATTTAGCAGTCATTGCTAATTTCTGGGCTTTGCTACATTTGCATAGGAAAACATAGTCCTGTTAGCCAGAAAGGGAGTTTCGTTCCTGCAGCAACTTCCTATTCTTATTGAGATTTTTATGATGTTTTTGTTTTCAGCCAGAAGCATATTTCAAACAGTGAACAATTGAGAGAAATATTTCTGATTCATCTAGGGAGATTTTCAGAATCTAGGTTCAAATTATTAATGTAGTTTGCAAACGTTTTAAAGCTGTTCAAGATAAAACAGATCTGTTGGATTAATAATGATAATAATGATAATAATGATAATAACATAAAGATTTTACATCCCTACCATTTCTGGATTATGTGGTATTCAAGAATTTGTCCAAAGGTTCTATCAGATTTCTCAGGGTTTTCCCCTGAGCTAATGGGGTTTTCTGTAAAAATTAGAGGCAAGCCAAGGGTTCTAATCATGTATTATTGGAACCAGGAATAGACAGAGTATTACATCATCAGTATCATATCTTTCTTTTCAAGTAATTCTTAATATATTGTACGATATTCTGCACAAGCAGAAAACCTCCATCAAGGGGAAGAGTTCTCCAGGGACTAGTCATAACATCTCAGTAATTCCCTTTAAACTCCTGGGACAAATAAGAAGAGTAAAGTGCAAAGAAATCAGGATTATTTGTGCCTGCAACTGAGATTATGTAAAATAGGTTGACTATTGGCTATCAGTAAGAGCTAAAGCTTCAAATCCTATAAAGCAGTAGTCTCCAAATAGAAAATGATTAACATTAAAAAAAATAATAATAACAAAACAAAACAAGACTGTATAGATAGTATCAAGCCTAACCCTCCTTGTAAACAATCTTAGGACTAATGTGGCAAAGCACATGAGTATTGAACCAACTTTTTATTACTCAGAAGACTTTCAGAGCAGGTGGTCAGCATGTGCTACCCTGCCATTAACTCAAGTATGTCTTGTCTGTGGCTTAAGGGAAACTTCATATCATCACTGCCTTCAGTTGCAGTTATGCTAGATTTTTTTAAACACTACTGAATAGAATGCAATAAATGTGGCCTTTGCCAATAATTCTTAGTATTTTTGCAAAGCTAGAGTTTAACAAGATATCAAGAAGCAAATCCCTAAAATTAGGAAGATTCTGGCATAGGAACAGCTGAAGAAAAATCATCACCTGTCACCAGGCCTAGGGGTGCATCCCTAGTTTTACTGTGGGGATAGAAGTAGTACAGAACAAATTTATACCACATAAATATCACTGAAATCTGCTCAGCTGAAAAGCCTTGGAAGATTAGAGTGGATAGCAAGCTGAATACAAGTCAAAAATATGGTCTCATCACACAAGAAGGCAAGTCTCATGGAGAGGCTTATTACATTAGGAGCTTGGCAAGAAGATGGAGGGAAATTATTTTATCTATATATAAATATATAGATAAATATACATATTTCTTTGGCATTGCTAAAGTACCTAGAGTAGAGTGCTCATTCTTGGTACTATTCTCTACATTATAAATTCATACAAGGTCTTTTTTTTTTTTTTTTTTTTTAATCTCAAAGGTTAACATTGAAATGACTACTAAATCTCTCAGGTATGTTTCTCCAATCAGAAATGAATATAAAAATGAGATTTTCTGAAATTCCTGCCTCAAGCTACTGTGTATAATGACAACGTTTTCTCTTCTTTTACATAGTAGGAGTTAGGAAGATTGCCAAAGTCGCATATGAAGAGTCACTTAATTTCCACAGGCTTCCAGTGAAAGGTTGCCTCTAACCACTTCCATGCACCCACAGGAATTCCTTAAAGTCAAATGGATATCAAAGAGAATCACTCTGCTTTTGAGTTAAAGGCTTGGCTACTTGAAAGTTGTAAAACTGAAAGGCATGCAGGGAGGTTTCTTCTAAAAACTGAGATGATGTCACAGTCCTGATCACATGCTCTCATCCATATCATAGCACACAAATGAGAGAAATAATTCTTTAAAATTGCTTTGGAGTGATCAGATGGAGAATTCAGACAGAATTTAGTGGGGAAAAAAAAATTATGTACCATTTTCCCTTCAAAATTGTTGTTCAAACAGTATAATTGCATTATGTTTCTAAGTCTCAAGAAGGTAATATTAATTTCTATCTTATTTTCAGATATAGATAACAGGGGTACCAAAGCACTATTGTTGTAGAATATAATACATGAAATGCACACAAGTTTGCAGAAATATACAATCTTTGTCTTTTCCTAAAAATAGTAGTCACAGAAACTTCTGGGAGAGTCTTAAAAGAGTGTATTAACATAAGCTTCACACAACAGTACATATTAATCAAGAAATTCCTTCCATATGAAGGAAGTTTTGTGATAACCCAGAGCTAGAGGAGTACTTTCTTTTTGATATTTGCCTTCACTATGTAAGGTAAGATATGCAAGTACAGAGAAAGGGAACACGGCTGGGTCCCAAATGATTCCTTTACCTATAGCCTGATAAATCCATAAACCCAATATGCTAGGAGAGCCAAGACTGCAATAAATTGGAAAAGATTACACCTCTTATGAAATGTAGGACTAAAGAGAAGAAAAAGAATTGCAACAGATATTTTCTTCCAATTCTACAGTATAACAAACATAGCTTGCACAAATTACAAGACCTGCTCTGAAAAATACCACAGCCACTGGATTCCAGAACAAATTTTCCTCTCTCCACTTCCTTTTAATACTCTTTTGTAAAGTAATGTAACTCTGTAGCAGATAACTTGGATTTTTTTCTAAGAGATAATAGTTCTATTGTGTCTTTCACAGGAAAAATCAAAGCCATACATTTTTCTTCATTTATTTTATTTCCAAAAGAAAGGGGTGTGGTAGAAACAAGTATATACGCAACCAAGAAACAACACCAGTGAATGTCTAAGGAAGAAAGAAAATACAAGAGTAAAAATGATTAATCAGCAAAATTTTTATGAGAAAAGGGCACCTGACATATCTCTTCAATATTGGAAATCTTCTTTAATTTACTCACTGTAACAACTCTCACAAACTTGCATCTTTTATAAGAGACAAGGCTCATCAGGACAGCATTTTACAAACTCCTCTGCTGCCCTTCTGGCATGTATGTCCACTTATTTCTTACAATAAACCTGCCAGTTTATGATTGCTCTTTTCAGCACAATTTTCATGGAATCATATGCTCATCTTAAGGTCATGTTCATTGCACTCCCCTAAGGTAATTTGTTTGGTGTGGATGAGGCCTCTCCTATTCTTGTGGCCTTTTTATTCACATGGTAAGAACCTAATTTCATCTACGTAGCAATTTTCTCATTCTACTGTAATTTCCATTCCGACTACACAAAGCACTCTGTAGACTTCATGAACTTATGCCACCTTACCCCTTATTGGCCTTCAGAAGTGGGGAGACTATGACAGCCAGACTGAGCATCCTGCCTGCAGCTGCACAATAAGACTGAAAGAGAAGCAAGAAATGAGCTTGGATCAAAATATCTTATGCTTTATTGAACAGAACGGAGGAGGTTTTGATGAATCTCTGTATGCATGAACTTTTTACTTCCAGCTCACTCCATAGGTGAAAGTGGTTCACTGGGTTTTATTTTCAAAGGTTCATGTGTCTGTAAAAGACATGACAAAAGACCAGAGAGATGGGCAGCAAAGGGAACAAGAAAGCCAAATCATTAGACACAGTTGCAGCAGCAATTGTAATGTAACCCCCGCAAAAACGGGATTTGGAGCTGAACAATGGCTAGAAAGGTGACAAAGCTATAAGTAAAGAAATTGCCTCCTGCTGTTCAGCTCCTACTGCCCTGAGGGAAACAGGACTTTTATTTTCTTTTCAAATACACAAGACAATGACAATGTTTCTGTCTTAGGTTTCTCATATTAGTGTTTTTTCCCAAAGTCTGAGCTTAACTACCCAGAAAGTAGCCACACTTGAATGTAAATCATTATATTATTAAATATTATGGAGCAAGAAAAACTCTTCTCTCATAATTTCAAAAGGGAATTTTCATAGAAGAACGATTTGGGGAGACTGATATCTCAAATTAAATTAATCAACTTATTACTATTAGACTCTGCTGACAATTGTTACTGTTTTTAACTTTTTTATCTCCTTTCTTCAATCATTCCAGCCTACATTACCAGACATCGCCATCTCAGAGTCCCAGCCCTTCTCTTCAGAACTTTTCACGAATTTGCCATCTCAGGATTTTTTTTTTCTTTTCTCTACTGTATTCCTTGCCAAGACAACATACCCTTTAACTCATCTCAGACAAGGATGTTGTTGTCTGCAACAATCCAGAGAAGGACATTATCACTTTTTTTTTTTCTCCCATTCCAAGGAAAGAGACCAGATAGACCACATTTTCCTTTCTTTTCTTTCATCCCACCTTCACAAGGGGGATGGTGTTATTTCCTTCCACAGTTTGTATGTGAAAAGTGGCTGTGTTCCAAACCAAAATCCCAGCCACTGACCTATCTCAAGCATTGTCTTTTTGTGCAGCATAAACTGGTATTATATTCATTCCTCCCACACAGCTGGAAGACACCAAAATGTTCAAGAGTTCCTGAATCACAGTAGAAGCATTGCTGTGAAAGGCATAGCCATATTTTGTATGCTGAACAACTTAAACCATCCCTAGTACAGAGATCAAGGGAAGCATGTTAGGCAATTGGCACTGGCTGATTGATTGCTGTGGGGTCACATTTAACAGCTCACTGATCTGATAACACGTGACCTTTTACTTCCATAAAACCCCCACCAGGAATATTGAAGGTGAACAGCACTGCTAAACTCAGTTTTCTACATCTCCATAGGTACCGTTTGGTATACGGTTTAGGGTAGTTCAGAGATAAGCCATGTGGAAGATTTCACCAATGTCCTCCCATCTGGAGTTCAAACTACATGATTACAAAATTAGCTAAGTGCTAAACAAAACCTCTCAACCTGGTAATAGCCAGTGTTAATTTACTGACTCCCACTCTGTTAAAGCCTCTTCAGCAGCAGGCTGGAGAGAAAAACAGTCTTGTTCTTGCCTGCAGGGGTGTTTTGATCAGCTGAAACTTTATCTATACTGACAAGACAGTAGTGAGCAAGTGTCAGAGCATTTTTATTCAAATCACCAACACACCTTAGAAGTTCTTCCTACATCTCTTGAGGCTAAAAACAAACAAACAAACAAAAACAAACATACAAGAAAACCCTCAAAATTTAGTAATAATAACTAAAAACAACAAGCACTAGTCTGATTACCCAATTTTAACAATGGCTTAACATCCAACGACCAGGATATGACCCAAAATAATATGACCTCCGCCCTTTCAAAAGAGAAAAACCTAAGTCAAAGGTCTTGTGCATGTCTTTGAAAGAGTATAAAGGGTATAGTACTTGTCTGTGAGAGCCAGAGGGAGAAAAAAGTCAGACCATTTCAATCCAAAAAAAGAAATGGGCAAGCACAGAATAAAATATATATGAAGAGAATCGATTTAATTTAATCACTATAAGTAAGTTGTAAAATCACTTCATCACTTCATATTAGATGAAATATTTAACAGTTTGTCCAGCCTTCTCCTGCTCTTTCAGCTGAGGTGACACAGAGCATCTTTGTCAGCAGAGATGCCATCTGTCCACAGCTGATCAGTTCATCCCTGATGTGGGTCAGCATGCCCTCATAAAACAGAGGGGAAAATGAAAAATAAATGCACTGATTTTACACCAAACACACCTGAACCACACTGTAGGAGGAAAGGCAAAAATGTTCCAGAGAGAGGTACAAAAACAAGAAGTACCTTAAAAGCAGCCAGCAAAAATCTGTAGGACAGAAGACCCTACCCTAAACATAAATTTCTTCAACATCTCCTGTTGAAAGGATTGGAAATCAGTGCAAAACTGACTTATAAAATTGGCTTAATTTTCTCCTAGAAAGAAAGCACTATGAGAGCAAATCAGAACGTCATTATATTGCTGTTCTTTCCAGCACACCTTACTGAGGAAAAAAGCAGCACATAATGATCTCATTTTTACTTTATAGACTTCACAGGAGACAGTGAAATTCAAAGACCGACCACTTAACTAAAAATCCTACAATGTGCACCATTAAAACATCAACAGAACATGACCCTCTGGTCCAGTACATTTTAAACATGTGCAGTGCACTGCATGATATTAGGTTATGTCTTACTACATAAATCACTGCACATAAGCTGGGGATATCTTAAGGGACTTCAAATCTATTAATGAGTGGGTACTGCCAAACTTTAAGTCTCAGATGATATAAATACATTTGATATTTCAGTGTACTGTTCTTTAAACATGGATAAAGTGGTTAAGAACATACCGCACAGTAAGACCTAACGTATGATTATTCAAAATTTTAAAAGCCTCACACAAAAAAAATGAGCTCCTTTGCTCTAATAAAACCATTCCTCCCTGTAAATATCTAATATATAATCACAGCTGGGATCCATTCCAGCTGTCATGCTAAGAGATTGACATTTCACGGGTTAATGCACATGCTCTTTATAATATGCCAAAGGTAAAGAATCATAGAAGTCTAAACTTAACAAACAGACAATATATATGTTTAGTAGAACAGACTCCTATTCAAAAAGATACTACTTGTAAAGTTGCATTAACACTAGCCACCTCTACGGTGGTGTTAAGTTTCTTTCTGAAACCCCTGCCCTCCTGGCAGCTTTCTTATCCCATGCTCTCCATCTTTAAAAATCTATGATCATGTATTTTTCTGTAGCTATTACCAAAGACAAGACTAGTGCACCATCAGTGAGGATTGTCTGTATAGAGCAGCTGGTGGTCCTACTTAAGAAATGTTCAGATACCAACAGTCTCATGCTAGGCTCATTAAGCTGCAACTGAAATTCAGTGTTGATAAGCACAGGATGGAAACTCTTCAGGAAAAAACCCTTGTATGTGCATGCACATAGTGAGAGACTCCACATTCACTCTGAAAAGACCTTGGACTCATTCTGGATGGTTTACTTAAAATGTCAGTTCAAAGGCAAGAATCAAAAGCCCTGGAAACCAGGTCAGTGTCAAGCTCCTGGCATCCAACTAAATGACAAGAATTTAACAGGGTTGTTTTTTGTTTTTGTTTTTTTTTTTCCAGGAAGAAAACAAAATCTTACGGCCTGGTGGCACCACTCCCACTCAAAGCCAGAAGATCAGTTCATTTGGGGCTTATGGTGTCCTCATGGGTCAGGACTCACAGTCCATATAAGCTGTTATTCTGCTTCTGACTCTTAGCATTACACAAGTATGTACGGTTTATTCTTCAGTTGTTTGATATTGGAACTGGGAAGATCTTAGTTTAATAATTCTTCTGAAGTATTTACTATCATTAGCTGTAGTAATTCTGAATATTCCTGTTAGCTACCAGTGTCTTACCCTTTTTGTGACTCATGCTAACTTTTGTTTCAGCATCATCTAATTGCAAAGAATTTGCAATTTTAATTACTATGGTATGAAAAGACATTTCCTTCCCTTTGTTCCTAATGAACAGTAGAATTCAACTTTAATGAATCAGATTGGACTCAAGTTTTGAGTGGTTTAACCCATTGATTTTTCCCTTTTTTTTTCCTTTCCCGTAGCTTCACCCTGTCCACAAATTAAGAGTTCAGTGAAAGTTTTGTTCTTCTAGAATTAAGCGTATAGACTATAAGCAGAATGGCTTACAGAATCACAGAATCACAGAATCACAGAATGACCCGGGTTGGAAGGGACCTCAAGGATCATGTAGTTCCAACCCCTCTGCCTAGCAGGGCCACCAAACATACACCTTTACTAGTTCAGGTTGCCCAGAGCCCTGTCCAACCTGGTCTTGAACACCTCCAAGGACGGGGCATCCACAACCTCCCTGGGCAGCCTATTCCAGGACCCAACCACTCTCCTAGTAAAGAACTTCCCCCTAACATCCAACCTAAATCTTCCCCCTTTCAACTTAAAACCATTTCCCCTAGTCCTGCTATTATCAGCCCTTTCGAAGAGTTTACTCCCCTCCTGGGAGTAAGTTCCCTTCAGGTATTGAAAGGCTGCAATGAGGTCACCCCGCAACTTTCTCTTCTCCAGGCTGAACAAACCCAACTCCCTCAGCCTGTCCTCATAGGGGAGGTGCTCCAGCCCCCTGATCATCTTCGTGGCTCTCCTCTGGACCCTTTCCAACTTATTCCAGAAGGACTTTATAGCTATGTAAAAGAGGGGAAAAAAAAAAAAAAAAGAGAGATTTTTATTCTGTGTTTATGTTTATCCTATCATTTTCACCTACTAATTCTCATCTCCAAATTGAACATCAGCAATTCTTGCTGTTTTGTTTATTGCATCTGGATGTTTATAACCAGAAAGTCCTTGGCCAGCCCGTCTCTCATGTCTGTCAGCAAAGAGAATTTTCACAATGGATTATTAGTCTTCTTTTAATTATGACATAACATACATCTCACAGGCAGAGACTCTGTCTCACCCTGCCTTATCAAGAGATGAAAATATTTCATCTTCAAGAAACGGGGTGTATGTGTGTACACATAAATATATTTCTATATATGCTATATGTGGTAGATATGTGCAGAATTTACACAAATACAAGTGAAAAGTGTCAGCTGCCCAGAAATTTTTAAAGGCAGTCAGTCAGCCTCTGAAAGTCCCAGCCTCCTGTCCGAAGGAGAAGGATATAGGGTCAGAGTAATCTGCACAGGGAAGAACAGAGCAGGAAATCTGGGCAGAGGCCCAGACACAGCCTCAGACAAGCAGTGCCCAGGCCACCACAGCCCCTCAGCCACCACAGTGAGCATGGCCTGCATCCTCAGGCATTCTTCCCAGGTGAGAGGCATGCAGTGAGTGGTATCACCAGCTCTGCCAAACAGACAGAAAATTAATATTCCTGCTCCCCAGCTTAACACCGTGCAAATAAACCTGCCGCCTGTCAGCTTGCAACTTCATAGGCAGGAGGCAGCAGCTGGGGCAGCCACCAGTACATGCTGTCTGACAGCACCCTCTCCAGAGGCCTGATATTATTACAGCCCGCACCTCACCCTT
The DNA here is from genome assembly GCA_035772895.1 of Perdix hodgsoniae. Lineage (NCBI taxonomy): Eukaryota > Metazoa > Chordata > Aves > Galliformes > Phasianidae > Perdix > Perdix hodgsoniae. The sequence goes on from JAPSGF010000003.1 coordinate 14,034,418, forward strand.
CGTGCATTGAATTAACTTGTTCTGACTGCGTGACAGCTCTGACGAGTGCCCACGCCGAGGCCAGGAGCTGGGGTCACATGCTGCTGTCACCAGCTGTACCACTAACGCTAGGCAAAGCCTTGTCAGGGGAGATAAACTCCTCCCAAAACAGATGTAAGTGACTCAAGTCATGGCACAGGTTTTGAGGGCTTTGTTCAGTTCAAGGAGAGGAACTTCTGACAGGAGGGCAGGAAATATACGGAAATATGCAATATACGTGCTTGTACACAGGGAGAGGGATGCTGTGGCAAGCTAGCTGGGCTGTCCAGGCGCAAGCAGGAGAGCTGGCAGGGCCTCTCCTTCACTACCCCAAAAACAAACTCGTGAGCAGGGCAAGTTAGTTTCCAAATGATGTTTCCCTGCTTGAGCTAGCAGTCATGGCCTGCTGCAGCAGCCAGCCTCTTTGGAGGCATAGCGTGCTTCAAATACCTATCAGGCCCTGAAGAAAAATGGCTGGATATTCAGCACTGCATTAATCCCCTTTACTCATTAGCCTACGTCCTAAATGTAAGGCCTTCTGCCAATTTTGCTCTGATGGTGTTTTTAATGTAAGCTCCTGCAAGGCATTGCCCACCATGCAGTTTTAGTGGACTTTACTCCAAGGATTTATGGCATGTAAACAGAGTTTTCTTCTCAATAACAGAAAGTTTTCACACTATTCACAATCTATGCTAAATTATCAAGGGCCTGATTTTACTCCCTGCACCACTGAAGTACTAGATGATGGAGACATACAGCTTTTTTTTCCTCAAGTGAAAACATTCAGCTTACCAAGCATGTTTGATCAGGATGTATTGAAATCACTTGCTGGAAATAATGTACACTTTGGAAGACATATTTAGTCCAGATATGGTCTGACTGCTTCACATTTTTTGCAGCAAGACAAAGATTTTCCCCCAGGTTAAACTCCTATGTAAATGGAAGTTACTGCTGCTATATATCACCAGCATAGCACAAAACAGCAGGAATATGCTGCTTTGGCTAACTATCTTTCTTGACCTTGGAAAAAGGAAGGATACACTCAAAACAAGGAGCATGTTATTTAAAAAAATCTTTTTTTTTTCCCCCATAGCTCTGCAAATGAATATACAGGCTGAGTAGATAACGGTTTGAGAGCAGCCCCGTGGAGAAGGAATTGGGGGTGTCTGCTGATAAAAAAAACTCCAAGTGAGCAGGAAATGTGTGCTTACAGCCTAGAATGCCAACCATATCCTGGGATGCATTACGAGAAGCGTGGCCAGCAGATTGAGGGAGGTGATTATCCCCTCTCTGCTCCTGCAAGACCCCACCTGGAGTGTTGTGTCCAGTTCTGAAATCCCCAACACAAGAAGGACATGGAGCTGTTGAAGCAGGTCCAGAGGAGGCCCACAAAGATGATGAGAGCTGGAGGACCTCCCTTATGGTGTCAGACCTAGAAAGCTGGAACTTGAAAGTTCCACTTAGTTTAAGCAACCTGGTCTAGTTGGAGGTGTCCGTCTCTGTATAGTAGGGGGCTGGAACTAGGTAATCTTAAAGGTCCCTTCCAAACAAAGCCATTCTATGATTCCATTAACACACTTGGAAAGGGTGTCAGCCTAACTGGCATACATTCTAGAATTTGCAGAAAAGTCAAGGAGTCAACAGGTTTATCACCAGAAGCCTTATTCTGTAAGCAGCATCAGCTGGCTATGACCAGTGGGATTGTATGGGTTTGTTCTTGCCTATGCCACATGCTTTTCTGTAAATATCAGAAATAAGAGAGCTTTCAGAGCTTTACCTTCCCTGTAAAATCCATGTCGCTGAACAAATAATAAACCTCTTTCTGCTTATGTTTAAAACCATACTTGACAACTGTAGCCTTGTATTTTAGCTAATTGATTTAAAGTCTTCTTTGTCAGTTGGTGCTTTGTTTTGGTTTTTTAAGCTTAATACGCATGTTAGTCTGAAAAGTAACTTGGGTCAAAATATTGCCAGAATGGTAGCAGGGGAATTTCTTACATTACTGGTACAACTCAAAATTCAGAGCAAAATATCTAAAAGATTATAAATTTGATAATAGACTAAATATAATAGCCTATTATACTAGATTATTAGATTATTATAATACAATCTAATTATAATATAGTCTATTATATTATTATAATGGATTGATATGAGATAAAAGACTATAAGAGTCTTTGTTTTTTGGTGGTATAATTTTTGTTTTCTGCTTATGTTCACACAGTTTTTGTTGTTGTTGTGTGTTTGTTTGTTTTCGTGCTCTGTCAGAGCTGCATACGGTATGTGGTAGAAAAGAGCTCAAGAAAACAACCCCCCTTCATAACAAGTTGCAATGTCAGTCTAATGGCTAGTTCTAGCTTACAATGAACAAACAAAAAATGAAAATTAAACTATTATTTTATTCATTTACAAGAATCCCTTGATTTTCAGGGGAAAATCTGATGGACAATGAAATAGAAGCTCCAGTAGAGGAAGAGATTGTTAGCATATTTTTTTTAAAGCTTCTTTTAGTTCCATGGGCTTAGTGAGTTGTGATCATTCTTCATACCTGCCAAGCAGAAAGTATGTAACTTTGCCTTGATCCCTTTAATAATCCCTTTAATACTGATCTTTCTTCTTTTTCAGCCTTCTTCTAAAATAAGATATTCCTTTTTGTTTGGGTAGACAATTAAATTTATGGCTAGTCATTATGTTCATGTAAAGAAGTCCTTTCAATGTCACAGAATATATGTATGTGTCCCACTGAAAACAGAGTATGACCAAAAAACTAACACACCAATTTTTTCTGCCACTGTATTACCTTGATACAGTCCACATATTCCTGATTCAAATTTAGCACTCAGGAGATATAATGTACCTGGGCTATATTCCATTGAAGATATCATGCTTGGTATAGGCCAGCTTGCTCTCCAGGTCATCAGCCTATTTCCGCCAGCTAGCAGCTACGAACTGCTACTACACTTTAGAATCAGAAATAACTAAATGGAGCAGCCTCCATTTCATTCAGCAGTGATCAATCTTCTGGTTATCATGATTTTTAACTGCCTGCAATCAATACAAGGTTTAATTATTGTACAGCCTTTACTGCAAAACTCTCCGACTATGATAGATCTCCTTGATCTCTGATTATTTTCTGCCTACAGTGGTTTCCAGACAGAAAAAGTCTTCTTGCTTTTTACATGTGAATCTTCAGAAACTACTTTCGACCTAAAGCAAGGGAAAAGTGCAATACTGATAGTATAGTGTAACTCACATTCCCAGTGAACAGAAGCAGAGCTTTGCAAATGTCCAACAATGACCGTACTGTGAGTTTGAAAATTTCACTTTTTTAATCCTAATCCAAAGAAGATGGAAAAATATACACTGTAAAAGAAGCTAGACATCTATCAGGATAAACAAACAAACAAACAAACAAACAAACAAACAAATATTCTACTAGGTTTGGCAGTGACAGTGTTCATTTTCTTCATACCATCCCAAATGGTGCTGTACTTTGGATTTGTGACAAAATAACACTGATCCATCCAAGTATGAGTATTTAACCACGATTAAAATATATATATATATATCTAAATTAGGACTGTGAGCAATAGAATATGGCTGCTGTAACTTGAATTTGAGATGTTTTTCCCACTCCATGCAAGTAGGAACACCTCTACACAAGCAGATTCTGCACAGCAGAAGTGGATTGCTGTATCCCAGCTGCTCAGCACAGAGATCTCTCAGTGACAGTTTCAGAGAGAAGAGAATAACACTTCATACAAAGTAAAGTTCCTCTTGTTGTTACATGTAGTTGCCTAAGGATTTAGCTGGCTAAGGTCCTAAAGCTGCTGAAAGAGGGCAAATAAGATTAGTAGCTGCTCTACCTGCTCTGCTGTTGGCATCTACCCACTCAGCAAACCCCTGGGTTACTTTACCCTATTAACTTTTTGTCCTTCAAATCTTCTGACCTGAGAGGATGTCTCCCAGGTGCCCTATTAGAGAAATTTCACAAGGTTTCTGCTTCTCTGGTTTCACCAAGTGTTTCATTTCATTCAGGGGAGGGAAATCTCATGTCGGGTTAATTCTCTGTGTCATCTCACAGAGCCTTAACTAGAAAACCACGGACAGAGTATCCACAGCCGTGTTATCTTGATATGAATTCATTTAAAACTTATATTTACAGTAGGAACACTTTGTATGATGATATTTCACAACTGTGCTGCAATCTGCATTAATCTAATCAGTAAAGCAGTAATTCATATTCCAGTTCATTTTGTAACTGGGCTCGGCAACACGTGGTCTTACAAACATACACCATATAACAATTAGAAAACATAAAAAAATAGTACTTCTAATATTTTTACTCATAGCTAAAGATTCATAAGCACCTACATTTCATTGGATTATGTTACAAGGTTAAATATTTCAGAGTTCCCAGCATGACACCTGGACCCCCATAATGCTGTAATTATGCCTATTAAAGAAATTCTCTAAATTTCTATAAAACTGGAGCCTTATGGTGAAGTCTTGAATGTCAAAACCTCTTTTGCACCTCTGAATCTTATTCAGAATCTGGCCTTGCTGAAACACTTTCCAGTAAATTAGGCTGAGATAAGCTATGCAAACGTTAGATCATTAAAGGAAAGGATAGCCTTATGAAAGAATGTAATTGTTACACCAGTAGATAAGAGCAAAAAAAAAATCCTTAGCATGAATTATGTAAATTTACTTTTGAAATAAACAATTCATTAAAATACTGACAGTGCTCAAATTAATACCTGATAGCCATCCTAGTTATATCAGGTTCAGTATACGTCAGTAAAATCTTGGTATAGAAAAATAAATGATTAAGAATTTCCAGTTTGTCTTTTCTGTATGTAAAGTCAGATCTTTTCTGTCTTCCAAAAACAATAAAGAAGAAAACTTTAAAACTGTAATGCTCACACTCATACACAAATACCTCCAACTTCAAGTCAGAGATATATAGTAGTATTACCTTCATACTTCTACAGGGTATTCAATTTTCTTCCACTTTGAGATATAAGATAGAAAAAAGCTCCCTAAGAAATGCTGGTACATCTCTTACAAAAAGAAGATAGGATATTTCTCCACTTTTTCATAGTAACAGATCACATATTTCCAGAACCTTACACTACTTACGTTATTTAGAAGCTATGTATAACAGACAGAAGCAAAGACTACCTTTCTTCTCTGATTTTACTCTCATGCATAAACAATTCATAAAATATTTGCAAATATTTCCTCCTTTTTCTGATTTTGAAGTCAAAGTAAAGATATAAAACAAATAATTTTCTTCTCAAGGGAATGTGAACACATGAATAAATAAGTATGGAGAACAATTAATTTACCTTTATCACCTTGTTTGTAGGTGATAACAGGACCCTCTCATCACATTTTGATTACATCTACAATTATCCAATGCCAAATGTTGCTTCCATCACCTTCCCACTGTTTCCTTTCACTTTTCTTCCTCTTTTTCCCCTTTGTTTTTTTTAATGGCTTATAAACATTTCCTGTTGTATACTGGCTGAGAAAGCTCTCTCAAACCCCAGGTGAAAATCAATAAGTTATAGTGATTCATAAAAATAAGCCTGAGATCATTATTATTCAATTATTTCTGGATCGGTGGAAAGGCTCTTAAAGAGCTGGAGGTTTCTTCACTAATATTTATAATCTACATTGAATAATGCTAATGAATGAGTGGGTGTACATTAAGCTAAAATGCAGTGGTATTTGATTTATACAAAGTCCAGGTCTGACTGGTAATGCTAAATCCATTAATGTGTCTCTTAGATCTGCCTTAATGTACTTCCCTGCATACAATAGGCCTTAAACATTCCCATTCAACCAGCTTTTCATTACTGCTTGATTATTTTTCTTTATTACATAGTCCTATGATGCATTAGACTTGTAATACTTTGAAAAATAATACTTTATTAGAACTTCACTTGTCTTAAAATTTATCAGCATGCATAGTAAAAAGTAACAAACTTGTACTAAAAGTATAAGACAAATTCAAAACTACCTAACTCAGCTAATATATAAAACCAAGATGCTCAGTGAAGAAATACACAATTGATCTTGAGGGAAAATAAATTCACAAACAGTTTACATTTGGAAGAATAAAAGATACTATGTCTACTGAAGCTGTCATCTTCTGACTGTCTCCGAAGGGGGGATGCTTTTCTCCAGCTCAAAATTTTATGTACCTAGGAAAAAAAAAAAAAAAAAGAGGGGGGGGGGGGGTCATTGTACAGAAGTTTATATAGGAAAAAACTTCGAATTCAAGTCAGGCAATACACAGCAGCAAAGACTACTTAGTGTAAAAGACATAATCTAACTGCAGCATTTTTTCTCATCTACAAGTTTTCCACTCACGACACATACAAACCCAGCCTAGTACTGCCAACTCAACCTAGGCTAAATTTTTGATGCTGCCTCTATGCAGTACTTACCTTTTTTTTTGCCTCAGACTTTCTGCTGTTGATGGGAGTCAGAGAGAGTTACTCTGTCTCTAGTCAGTTATCATTTTCAATCATTTCTGCTGAAAGAGTAAGCAAAAATTTGAATCTTATAAACTTTATTTTACCTTACAGGGAATTATTTGTAAATTCATAAACTGTGGTTCATTGTGAAGAGATTCCTCTGCAGGAGACATTAAACAACACACTTTTCTCACATTCCCAGAGTTTTTACAGCCAAATACTTTATTCCCAAGTTTCAGTTAAGCCAACAGACACATCCTTGTTCAGACTGTTTTGGAGAGTGCTTCTAATATTTTGGCCTTCTGCTTTTGCACTAGCATTTTCTTGTCCAAATGGATGTCCATAAGATTTTCTCAATCCAAATCCCAAATAGTGTAATATGGATTTTTGTTTGTGTAGCAATAGAATATTGGTTGCCTGCTGTTTGTGTTAAATAAAGGTCAACAACAGAATTTAGCATTCTCTGTACAACCAGTGTTGTGCAGTATATGTTAGAGTCTGAATCATGCCTTCCCAACAGTGAAAAATGACTAGAAGCACACCTTCTAGAAAAGAAATCCCTGGGGATTTCTTTTCAGCTAAAGTATACAAAACCAACTTTATACACAGAACAATTTATCTCTAAGAGGAGGGTTTGGCCTGGAAGTCCTGTGCACTTGAATAACTCTTGCCAAACATCAAAGGGCAGCTCCCACAGCATGGAGAGAACAGTCATAAGAGCTGCCATAAAGAACAGGGAAGCCGTAGTTCTTCCTGTCCTGCTCTTGAATATGAGCAGTTTTTGCAAACCCTTACTCAGAGTTCTGTCTGGAAAGAGTGTCTATCCAAGTGTATAAACTGCTGTATATTTCCAGGACATTTAGATTTCCAAATTTTCCTGCAACAAACATCTCCTTTTATTATGCCAGTTATATAATAATTTAAGTAATCAATGAGATTATGACTTTTTTGTATTAAGTTTTTATATATTTACTTGCTTTGTATCTTTATTTTCTTATTTCTTTGGAATCCGAACATTAGACTCAGTTGTTCATCAAATATTCCAACCAGCATATGTAACTTGACTCTTTTTTCCCCTACCACTCTGGACTTGATAATATGTAGTAGTTTAGACTAGTAAAAGCCTTTGGATAGATCAGAGTGCAGTTCTTCCCAAGGCCAAGTTTCTTTTAAATCAACCCCTTCAAGCTGAGTGGAATAGAAAGGGATGTGACATTTTTCTCTGTCTCTCTTGCTGTACTGGGACATTCCATTTTTTAGTATATTATTTTTTCCTGTGTTTGACAAGTTCATTTGCTTTTCCAAGCTCAAACAGATTTTCTTGACTCCTAGAAATTAGAGGTAAAAGAATAAGCAAGCCTATTGGTGCAAGTACAAAAGGCTGCTTACAGATAAAGTTTGGGTCTTGATCCTGCTGCAGTGTCTTCTGGATAAGATTTCTAAGCATGCAAAATGTTGTAGTCTCTGTTTATACATAACTAACAACTAAACAACACCTATAACAACTGAATTTAGATCACTGAAGAACAGTTCTGGTCACAAAAAAGAGCGTATATTAGAATCCGAAAATTTCAGTACACTCCGTTAAAGCATCACGTTCTCTAAAATAATCAGTCTTGGTAGAGGAATCCAAAGAGAATGGATTTTTGGCAACAAAACCATTTCCTCCCTGCTAGATCTGATGGTTGGTTTCCTGAATCTTGCCTTTCAGTGGTTAGCAAGGAAATTTCTCACCAAAGGTATCCGGGAATTTTGGAGGCTCTAAAGTGTATTTTTACTCTGCTGACCATGTCCTAAAAACAAATCAACCTTAGAGTAATTCAGCAGCCATTAAGTTACACAGCCATCACAATCTGGCCAAAGAGCTCAAGTTCCAAGGATATTCCTAGTAAGTCTTACTCAACCAGAGTCCAGGATTTAAAACTTTTCACCATTCCATCCTAATTCTTAGGACAGCTTTCGATGACAAAATCATGAGGATCTCAGGTGATCTGTCAGAGCAACACCACAGAACTGAAAATGCAGGAAACTTTTTTGCATAATGAAGTTGCTTCACTCTTTTCAGAGGAAAGTAAATCATGTGCCTTTCTGTAGACTATGCAGACACTGACAAAATCTATAGCATTGTTATTGTCAGTAAGGAAATTAATGAAATAAAAAATGAGTTATCAATAAATGTCAATGGCAGCACCTTATTTAACATCCCATCAACTATATTACTTTTAGATATTTTGGATTTGGTATGCAATAATACCATTTATTTAAACTTCTGCTCTGTGGCACGATAAAGATTATTAATTTGCCCTTAAAAACACAGACATTTCTGTATATCTCCTCCTCCAAACAAGTAGATAGTACATGGTATTAGAAGGATCAGCTAACTCTTTTTACAAGTGAAAAAAATCCTAAACAAATTATACCTTTATGAAATTAATTTCTTCTTATTACTAACAATAATTCATATGTTAGCAACAATCTAAATGGAGAAAGGTCAAGGTGTAGAAGAAAAGACATGAAATCTGAGCCAAAGCAAGATATAAAGCCTGAACTATTCTCTCACCCCTCTAGAAGATCTCTCTAAGGGAATGCCAAAGTTCATTAATAAGACGGTGAAGAAAACTTGCTATGACAAGTTCCTTTGCCCACAATTAACTTGCACAGGGAATAATGTCTGGCTTTGGCTGTACTAATTCACAGCTACTGGCCTACTACTTTAGCATGGTGTGCTTTCAGAAAGACCTTAAGTGATGCGAGCATAAGCACTGGTGCTTCTGCATCTAGGAGATATTTAAAAGAGAGAAATATCTTTCTATTAAGAGTCTTTCTATTACTCTTTCTCTCAATGCATATTTACCCTCCTATGGATTGATCCATTTTGCCGAGAAGATAACTTTTATTTTTTACTTGTCTATGGCAAAAAAAATTTCAGTGTGTAAAAGAATTACCCTCCATTTCTGAATGCCCTACAACTCATATTTCAGTAAATCACCATGTGCTACCCAGTGATAAAACTTTGCATTGCACAGATTTCCCCATTTGGTGCCACTGTACACTTGAAGGCTTTGGGTGCAATCCAGAAGTATGGGCATTATCAAAAGAGTAGTACAAATTAAAAACAACAATTCAGAATACAAGTCCGTTGAGAAATTCAGGACATATTTTGTAATGTCAGTGATAAATTTGCTTACTTTAATTGAGTAGTTATTTAAAATTTATAATTTTAGTAACGAGGAAATTGTTTATTCACACAAAAGTTACATTTCTCATTCTGGACAGGAGAAAAACAGTTATTAATTTGTTAAAGAGCAAAATTAAACTCAGAGGAAAGGGGGAGGTGGGAGAGGGGAAGAGGTAATAGCCTAGTCATATATATCTATTCTTCAGCACGTTTTAAAGACACACACACACACACACACACACACACAAAAAAAAAAAAGGAAACTTCAGATATTTGTCCTGTCTCAGATTGTGGTAAAAGTTTAGAAATCAGGTACTTATGTATAGAACAGCTGGTAAAGGATAAAACAGTTTGAGAACGCCCTTCTGCAGAATTCTCAGTAAAGAAAAACAGAACTCGATCGAAGATTTTCTCGTATGTACTTCCCAGATAATCAGATAGTTCGTGAAAGGTGGGCTTTCGTTTTCTGAATTCAATCTCAGATGTCCAGTGACTTTCAAAGGAAATTCACCCTAAACATCGAAAGGGATGAGCATCATCATGTAAGCTGTGAAAAGTCCCATGAAGTTAACAGCACAAGGAACAGATTGTAAAGATACATATCTTAAAGTCTTTCAAAGTAGTGCCTTACATAGTATTTGTAGGATGCCTTGAGTTTTATGGGCAAATATCTTTATAAGATATTCAGATAGTTCATCACCAAAAATCATTGCCAGTCATATAGACAACAATTTTTCTTCCAGCAGTATTTTATCAGTACTGTACAACTGTTCTTATTTGCCATTTTAATAATGTATTATGTTGTCCATTAGGTTGGAAAAATATTCATTAAAATTGTATATGAGTATTATTTCCAAAAGTAAAAAGTAGATCTAATTTTACATTTGCTCTGTGTTTGTTTCTTGTCTATCTTCTAACAAATAGACCTAGATCTACTCTTCATTATATTTTATCTTTGCATAACTCAGCTAATTTAATTAATGTATTATCCTTTAGTAAGTATAAAATGTTAAACATTAATTTCTCTTCAGAGGTACAGAATGAGTTTGGACAAGAGAGCAGATTCATTGAAAAAATAAGCCTCTAGGGACACATAGGCCTATACCTGCAGAATTAATAGATTTCTAGTTCCAGCAAGGTTCTTCAATACCAATGTTTTTCGTTAAAATTATTAAACACTTTTATTGTTTCAGACCACACTGGTTCCAAGAACTTGAAAACTTTCAATGTTACCAATTAAGCTTTCTTTGCCCACTGCCAATAAAACCTCTCCCAGTAACTGCTTAACATTAATATGCTTATTTTTAAAGTTAATAAGCATAATGCTTAACATTATGCACACATACATGCACACATACAAAGACTCTGGTATATACATGTTTATATGTATACAAATAGGGGAGGGAAGGGAAGGGAAGGGAAGGGAAGGGAAGGGAAGGGAAGGGAAATAGATGTCATTAACTTACGGTTGACCATGAATTTGAAGCAAAATGTTGAAACCATAAGGTACTTCTGGATGTTTGTGGTATATGACAGAAGAAGTTTGAAAGGTAAATTAGCCCTACAACTGTCAGTTCCCCAAACCAATGAAGCAGAAAATAAAAGTGCTCCCAAACATGTTTAAAATGATTCATCTTACTGTTTCGCTTTGAAACAAGGAACAAAAATGGAAGCATTGCTACTCCCCATTGAAAGTAATCACAGTTTTATATCCCTTAGTGTTTACATAAAGAGAGCTGTTTATTTAGAATCCTTGGTGATAAGGACACGGCAAGCTCATAACTTATTATATATTCTCTTTTCATTTTGTCTTTTTTGGGGCAAGAATTATGTATATTTTATGATAACCCAAAATGACTTATACATAAAAAATACAGACTTTAAAGATAAAAAGGATTAGTAGCAGGTAATGCATTTTCCATGAGTGGCTATAGGGCTCTCAGTTCCAGAATGTACAGGCTGCATACAAATGAATTGATAAAAGTCTGAGGCTGCGGATGGGTAGAAAGGCTCATGCTTTGCTGGAGATGATTCTTAAAGTTACAATAAATCAGACAGACAGTGTCGGCCTTTGAGGATAAACCTGTGATGGCTTGTTGTGCCTCTTTGAATCGCCTCAGAGGCCCAGGGACTAAAAAGTGCCTAGATGTCACATTAAATCTACCGGGAGGATGGAGCACTTCAAAGAAGAACGCAATCAGATCTGATGGAAAATACATTTTCTGAAAGCTACTGACAAAAAAGTAATCTTTGATGTGGATGTTGAATAACAATTGATATTGTCTTTCCTGACATTTTTCATTATTGCTGTCTTATACAGCCTACTTCATGTATTAAAGCAATATTAACTGTTTGACAGGGACAAATCCTCAAACTATCACATAAGCAATTGTTTCTGAATTGTCTTAGCCCACTGCCTGTAAAACCTGTCCCAATAACTGCTTTTAAATATGATGGTATACGCTTTTCCTTGACTAGCTAGACAGTGTCTGAGCCTCGGTAAAATACAATAGAGTCAAGGGGATATTAAAAACGGTTAGGTGGTTATAAGATGTCATTTGATTATAAGCAAGGAGCAGCACTGTTTTCTGAAGGTGACTTTTAATGAGAGAGGTCTATAAAAAGTTAGTCCTTTCTACTCCCAATCTACAGTACACATTTATAGTAAGTATATGTACTTAGAAATTTTGATTCTCCTGCAATTCTTGCAGCTCAAAATAGGAAGAAAAAAAAATACAGATTTTTGTTATTTATGCAAGGGAATAAAGCAATCTGCAGCCATATAAACTGCTATAAAATATGCTGTATATAAATCTTCCACTTGCAAGTGGAAAGCAATTAAAACAGCTCTAGAAGTTACATGTTATTTCAAAGGACTGGATCCCTCCTGAAGGTTAATATCTTAACCTCCTGTCTTAGCAAAGTGTTTTTCTTTTTTTTTTAAAGAAAAGGTACTTATACATCCTGAACCCCTGATTTCTAGATAACATGAATGGGCAGCTGGAAAGGCAGCTGTAGTTCTAGCCAGGCTGATATACAGAGGTTAACCGCATTAGTGCTAAGGAAGGTATAGGTACAGAAAAACCAGGTCTGAGAGTAAATTGCAACACCGAGAAAATCTACAGCTCTCGGGCTCTCAGAAGTTACTGGTGAATCTGTTGCACTATAAAACAATGAAGCTGTGGCTTTCCCTGTTTACTTCCAATTCCCTTGACAGCCTTCAGTTTTTCACACTCCTGGAGGATGGTTTAACCAGCTTTCTCTTCCTTATCATGACTACCACTACCCGTGCCACCAGCAGCAGCCTTTTGCAATCCCTCACTTGTTACAGATGATTGCTCTTTGTTATGGAATAGTCCCTTGGCGTGGTTTATCTGTGGAGTCCCTCCCCAGGGAAAATGTTTAATGGTGTACGGTTAACCTATTGTACAGCATGACAAAGAACCGAGAATAGTTCACTTAAGAGGCTCCACAGAGTAATTGAGTGAGTTATCTTTACCAGGGAAGAGTAGGCAGCAACGTTTTCCAGCAGTATACTGTGCAGCTGTAATGCATTATATACATTCATTAACTAATGGAATAGTTTGAAAGACAGCATTTAGCTAGACTTCTCTTTGCTACCTGACAACAAAACCCTACCGCCCTCCAAAAATACGGCGTCTACCACTCTTCTGCTGCGTTTTGCTGTGCCTGCTACTTTGGAAGGCTCATGTGTCCTGGAAAGTTTTCATCCCTGTGCCAGGAGGTAGACACATGCCAGTGGCATTTCAGCCAAACACAGTCACTGCTGGCGAGTCCTGAGCTGTCAGATTCACAAAAGGACCAGGCAATCAGATTTTCTTTATTGCCATTCAGAGGGTAGCTGCTATCTTCTCATCAGGTAGAGACAATGAAACCTTCTCTTGAACAACTTGCAAGTGATAAATAAATGATTCTACCCCCAAAAAAAGAAAAGAAAAAAAAAAAGAAAAAATCAGCAACATTCTCAGCAGTTTCAAAGGTTATTCTTTCTTATCTCTCAACCCTGACTGCTGCTTTATTATTTCAGAGTTGGCTGAAGCCAAATGCATCCTGTATATACTTCAGTCTAAAGTTCACACTGGCTCCCTTAGCACTCCAGCTCCTTGACACTTCAACCCCAGCTCCACCAGGAGGGATTTATTTTCTTTCATGCTCTCCAGCACTCTACCCCTGATGGGAGCTCATCCACTCCTGGGTTTCCCAACACCTTCCTTCTGAGTTATTGAAATGAAGCTGCTTGACCAGCTGAAACTTCTTTGAAGTCTGGGAACATTTCAGATGTCAAGTCATGAGATTTCCCTTCTCTTTATTTTAGACTGCTGCCAGTGCTTGTAAAAATCTATGAACGACTAAGTATTAAAACCCCATTCACAGTGAACTCCTGGCACTGATTTTGCAATCCTGCAGAAAATAGAGGAAGGGAAAACCACAGAAATTATCATAATACATCCTTTGTGGAAATATTAGAAAGATTACTGTAGGTGGGGGTGGGGAAATAAGTAACCATTAGTTAGCAAAAGATGTGTAAAAAGCTTTTAGTTCTGTTCTTATACCAATGAGAGGATACAGGCCTCTCCCCTCTCTCCACAGACCATGTTTTGACAATATAATAAATAGCTAGCACCAGATCAGAAATATTGCAGCTCTGAGATGCAGAGAAGACAAGTCACACACATTCATGCCCCAGCTTCATGTTTGTCCAAAGTTTTCTGATGGGTTAACATTGTACCTGCTGTCTTTATGATGGACCCAGTACTGCCTGCATGCTCACAGCCAGGAAAGAAACCTCCCGTGCCATGTACTATGCCCTGGACAGGAGCACCAACACGTGCCCCCTTCGGATTAGTGCTGCTGCTTGATCTGGTGGTGACCTGGCAGTTCATAGTTCTCCTTTAACTACAAGGCTTGCCTTACTGGTTTGGGGCTGAATTATACTAAGCACAGAGGTAGAGAGCACAACTGCTAAATTCAGCCATGGTGAGAAGCATTCAGTGTGCCTCTTCATACAAGCAATGCAGTCTTGCACTAATGGGAACAACACAGTTGTGAGGTACAGCAGGTTTTCAAGGCGAGCACCAGAGCCATTGCTCAGGGCTGCAGGTCCGTGGCGACCCTTTCAAAGCAGAGGGCTGGCAGCAGGGCAGGCAGAACTGCCCTTCAGCATGCACTTAGAAGGAGGAGGGGAGGACTGAGCTACGGCTCCCTCTCATGTACATGCTTGCTGTAGAATATCCTCATTGCTACCAGCTCTGAGCAGGGAGCCATGGCCCATGCAGCTCCCCATTACCCTGGCCACTTTAATGTGCACAACATGAAGGAGGGCCATGATGAGTTTCAGGCTTTGAATCACTGCTGCCTGTGGGGAGGAGCCCAAATTTAGCACTCAATTTCACTCATGCCCCTTCACAGCCTCTGCATACACTTCTGCACATCTGAGCAGGGCTTACAGATTCACAGCTTTCCTGGGCAGATCCTTGAAAGGATGCAAATCACTCTGTAATTACTTGGATGCCTTACAGGGGCCTGTGCTACTCAGTGTCCAATTTATAACCAATCAGCCTTGTACAACAAGCCGCTTCATGTACAATAACAGCTGATTCTGACCGGCACTTGCCTCTTAGAAGTTGCACCCCCATAGGATGTAACAAGTCAGTTTTGTAAAGCTGCTGGTAAAAAGAGTCATCAAGGTCACCATTCTCAAAAGTAGCGAGAGCTGAAATGCAGGACTTAGCAGATGGTGTGTGGCACAGATTCAAGCCTGTCCTAAGTAGATCTTTTTCTCCCAGTTCCTGTGACAAAGGCATACGTGAAAGTTGTCTGCATAAAAACAGCACTGGTTTTCAATATTTTGCCTTAAGATTATTAAACTGATTTTGATTAGTACTGTGATGTTTTCAGCAATCATCTTATGAGCATTCCTGCAAGACGATTTCACCTTTGAAGAGGCGCTTGTGGTACATAGAATTTGTGTGGCGGCGAGTACTTCAAGCTCTACCTTTCAAGATTCTGCATTTCAATTTCCTTCTGAAGCATACTGATTTACAGAGGATGGCTGCTAAGGAGCAAAAACTCCCCTTCACACAGGTTAGGCCAGGAGACTGAATCAGTATTTTTGAGATCTGTTTCTTTTTTCATCATTAACTTACTCCTTGATTTGGGCTAATTTTTCTTCTGTTGGCTGGTTGGGTTCTGTTTTAATTCATCCTATAAATACAAGTAATTGCGTAATTGGGTGTAAATTAATCACAGAGCAATAAATCTACTGTGTATGTGTGGCAGGTTGATCTGGGCCACGGACAAGCATCCACACAGCTGCATCCTCACTTTCCTCTCCCAGGGGATGGAGATAAAATAGGAGGGCTGCTCTGAAAGTAATGCCTCCTATTTTATCATTTTGGTCCATGATGGATGTTGCTGGTGGTGAATGTTGGTGGCATGGCTGTCAAGGTTGACCCTTCCCACCAATATTCTATTACATTTTGTTGCAGTGTGGCAGATGCCAGCAGAGAGGCAGTCTGACAAATGATGTCTGATGTGGAAGTGCATATGAAGCAAAGGTGTGTTGTTGAATTTCTCCATGTGAAAAAATAGCACCCAATGACATTCACTGATACTTGCTGAACATCTATGGAAACCAAACAGTGAATGTGAACACTGCGCAGTTGCTGGTGGTAACAGTGACATGAAAGATGAGCCATGATCCAGATGTTGATGCACAGTTGTCACACCAGAAATGAAGAGCATCACCATCAGCTGAGCCATGAGCATCGGCAGATTACAACCAGGGAACTGTGTATGGAGGTGAATATTGGCTTCAATGCTTTGGAAATGGTGGTGGCAGTGTTAGAATTTCTCAGTTTACATCAGATGGGTTCCATCAGTGCTCACATAGGAACAGAAAGAACACTGTATGCAAGGTTGTCGGGTCATTTTGAACCAATACAAGGCTGAAGGTGACAGTTTTCTGGAGTAGTATCACCACTACTAGCTGTAGTCAAAACAGCAGTCCATGGAGTGGCAGCATGTGAATTCCCCATCAAAGAAAAGGCTCAAGATGCAGCCCTTGGTAGGTGAAGTGATGCATACTGTCATTTGGGATAGGAAAGGGATGATCCTTTTGGATTTTGTGGAACTCAGATTAACCATCATCTCTGACTGAAGCACACTGCCCGTCTCTGTGGGATTGCCCTATCTCACCCACTGTATCATTTGGATTTTGATTCCTTCTCACTTCCACCCGTTTGGGTAATGATACAGTCATAGTATCTGTGAAACAGTGGGTCACCTCTGCTAGTGCAGATTTTTATTTATGCAGCATGCAGGTGTTTGTATAAAGCTGGTGAAAATGCATAGCTGCTGGTGGTCATATTGAAATGCAGTGTTTTGTATCTGAGAATTTGCTCTACCAGATAACATTGTTGTGTTTTTTGTATCTATTGTAGTTTCCGTGGAAATAAAAAGGAGGCGTTACTTTTCGAATGAACTGCATATAAGGAAAGAAACAAGGCTAAAGAATCAATACAAAGACAGTGGAAGTGATGAAGTAACAGATGTGCACATGTAAACGAGGCAAAATAAGGAACTTGTACACCACTTCCTATCAGCAGGCAGATGTCCAGCCCTGGAGAGCTGGAGGCCGAGCACATATTCTGAGTATTTGGAAAGACAAATGCCATAATCATTAATGTTACTCTTTCCTCCGCCTTTTTATTTGTTTTTACTGCTAAGCATGATATTAACCTGGTGAGCGGTGGTCAGATCTCCAAGCAATATCCCCCTCTCAACCCCATACCCACCTGCAGACAGCTTGTTGATGTTCAGGAGTTTAGGTCTTTGTGGGTCTCTCTGTCTGCGTCAAAAAGACACTGCGCAGTACTGTGTGAGCAGAACTCAGCAACAATCCAAACACTGGTCCAAACCACGGCACCATACAGACTGCTATGAAGTAAATGCGGTCCATCCCTGCAAGACCCAGTACTATGAAATGTGCTGAATGGTGAAGTCATGTTCTAGGAGTACTGGCTCACAGAAAGTGTGAAGCGTCTTCGTATTGCCATTAGTATTATTTTCAGCAGATATTTTTGACTGTCTTCTCCATACGTCCTTTTCCCTGGTTGATACCTCATCAGAGAATTTCATCAGCATCTAAAGGGAGCTATAAGAGAGAAGACTATTTAGCAGGGTTTGCTGTGACAGGACAAGGGAAAATGGTTTCAAACTAAAGGAGGGAAAATTTAGACTGGAGATAAGGAAAGGGTTTTTACCATAAGGACAATGAGGCACTGGAAATAGTCGCCCAGACAGGTCGTGGATGTTCCCTCTCTGGAGACACTCAAGGCCAGACTAGACCAAGCTTTGAGCAACCTGATCTAGCTTTAGATGTCCCCATTCACTGCAGGGTAGATGGACTAGATGGCCTTCAAGGGTCTCTCCTTCCAACTCAAACAAATCTATGGTTCTCTGAATACTCTTTCTACCTGAGAAGGTCTCCTTGAAATTCTTTTTGAGGTGACCACTACCAATCTGAGTGAGCTGCAGAAGATGCCATCTAGTTGCAGATGCTTCTTTTATCCTCTTGGAGGACTGAGATTACTGCCTCAACAGTATCCTGACATCTATCAGCTAGGGGAACAAAAGACTCAGCTTCAATTTTTTAATTTCAGATTCATGTAAATGGATCTGCTGCCCTGTAATTAACTTGCTGCTAATTACAAAATTACTCTCATTTATATTATCATTTTTAAATGAATTGATGTTAGCCTAGTCTAATTTGCAAAATAAGCAAGTAGTTACTTGATTTTGAATCAAGTAAACCAAGCCTTCCAGTAGGTGTGCTGGTGTTGTTCCATGGCCAAAGCCAATGCCTTAGGAGTTGCCAGTGTCCCTGTGACCAGTGTGAAAATCGGAAGCCCCATTCACATGCAGAACAGGGAAGATTAGAGGCTGCCACTGCCGGTGATTGTGTGGCATTTTGCTTTTACTGGGCTCCCGTTTAAGCTGTCCACTTTGGTCTTGCTCATTATGAAGATTTATACCATCATCTAGTGGAACTCCCCTTAAACTACAACCCATTAACTCTGGTAATCTGCACTTTACATGCAGTCTGAGATGGAGAGAGTAGGCAATGAGGTTCTTCTATTCGGGTTACTAAATATAGGAGGATTTTTGACATCTCCCAGAACAGAAAAATTTGCCATAACCGCTGTAATTAAAATCTTGCTCAATATTTTCCTAATGTCGCATTAAATCCATGTAATGCTGCTGCTTCTCTCCCTCCTCCCACCCATTCCACAGTGTTATTTTCCAGGATCTAGAGACGTGACTGCAGCAGCAGCAGTACTGTTAAGTTGTATTATACAAAGAGATAAGGTCTCGATTAGAAAAGCACATTAAAAAAAAAAAAGAGAGAGAGAGAGAGAATAAGCATATAGCCAGTGTACAGATGATAAACCAAGCCTGAATTTAAAAGATTTTTCATACTAATTTTTCACTGCAGGTGTATACGGCTTTTCCTCTTATCTTTAGAACACTCACTCTTGTCCAGAAATACACGTATGTTTCCAGCAACCACAGAAACAAATTACAACTCTCAGTCTTAACTCTTTCCACTCTGTCAAGCAGTATCGAAGATCTCCGCTTTGTTAACCAGGAATCCCTCCAGACTTCTTCCAAATAAATTTGTCTTTCTTAATCAAAAAAAAAAAAAAAAAAAAAAAGCTGGGGAATCACCTATGTTCCTATGTTCCTACCCTACATCAAGCATCCAAAGGAGATTCAGAAATCCTCCTGAATCAGCAGAAGCAGCACACAATATTTCTACACCATGGAACTGATTAAGAGACAAAATCAGAGACAGCATGGCTTAGTATGGACAGATCAGTCAGGAAGAGTATTTCCTGTTCAGGGCTCACTACTCGCGCTGTCTCCTGTCTCTATCTGCATCTACAGCTGGTGATTGAATTTAATGGACGTTTCTCAGCAAATCCATGCAAGCAGGGGAAAAAGCTGCATGCCCCCGAGAGTGCTCATTAAGTGCACGCAGTGAGGTACATGCTGTCTGCTTGGCACAACACTGCTCATTTCCAATGTAGACGTGCCTGTTGGATCTTCAGGGACGCAGACACTGTCCCATCATCAGAGGGCCAGGATGTCAGCACACCTTGATTCACCCGTGGTGTGTGCCGAGGGATCCCTCTCTCATTCCATTCCACGATAGTTACCCTATGCCCTAATACCCCAGAGCCTGCGTGGCACCTTCCCTTTCTTTTGAATGCACACAGGGGCTTTTCTCACAGCCTGTGTTACCTCTCTTCCACCACCACAGCAGTAACCAGCTCATGCTGTGGGGAGAACTTCTGGGATGAAGCGCTGACCACGCATCAGCATTGAGGATTAGTTTGCTTTCGCTCTGATTTAACACTAAAGTAATTTTCTGTGACCAAATGGCTGATGTCTCCCCGCCTTCAAGGACATGATTATACCCCTTCGAGCCCCAGCATATGAATTTCACAACAGTCAAAAGACAATGTAAAGGAGAATAGTAATCCAGTATAACAGCACTTGTTTTATAATAAAGTGTACTACAGAGCTACAGTGCAGCTGTTTCATCTAATCTGAAGCATGTGCAGTCCATATTAATAGTTAATTTAGCCCGCTGTTAAATCACAGCAACCTTAACAACAACGAAGAGGCGTGACCTGTCTTTCCTGGAGGAGCCTAGTCACATTCCTCTCCAAGTGCTCCATGTGACAGAGCGGAGCAACAATTAAAGCACAATAATTTGCTTGTTATTCAAGTCAGGCATTAGTTCTAGTAATGGGGTGCTTGGTGGAGAGATGGATTTCCTTGTTAGGAGCTAAGCACAGGATTAGCTGAATTCTCCATGGAGAAATCTTGATTTGTTCAAGGTCTTTCATGTTTTCTACAGAGAAGGGATTATGTCTACTTAAAGAGGGGGCTTGCTTAAAAAGCTACAAAGTATAAGAAAAGGATTTAGGGCAGTCGGGCCTGTGGTTAAGTAGCTGAGGGGTAGAGGGAGTTTTAGAGCAGAGGATTATTTAAAGCCATAAAGTTCAAAAAATAATTGGTTTAGCACTACTGGGTCAATGCAGGGTAACATGCTGGAAAGGCAGTTAAGCATAAGCTAATATTCATTTTACTTTGGCTAATTATTGCAAGGATTCAGAGTAGAGGGTGAAAGAAGAAATGTTCTGGCTCTTTTCCTTTGGGGTTCAACTATACGGCACATTTCTGTGCTCCTCTGCTTTTCTATATATATCTGTTGTGACATATATTATCCGCCCCGCGCAAGAATCGCAAAGGGCTCTTTTTAAAGCTCTGACATTGTTCGCTTAATGAGGCCATGAAGTAGACCATTAAAAGCCCTTCACAAGAGTTGTGGAAATCACAGTCCTCCTGCAGCCTTCTATCTCTCAGGCAGCTCTTTCTTCCCCCCCTCCTTCTCTCAAGGCACCGGTGGTATCATTAGTTGAGCTCGACTCCAAGCGGGCCCCTGTCATCATTAGCGCTGTGACACGCTCACGCGGAGCTGTCCCCTTGCCTTGGGTCCTGAGGGCCCCGCCACTGCACAGCGCGCGGGGCAGCCCGAAGCCCTGCAGGCTCGGGAGGTGTGAGGGACCTCGGCGAGGAGACCCCCTTAGTGAGGACGGAAGGAAGGCACGCTGCGTATCGCTCCATGCCAGCACCTCGGTCACACGGCAGATTAATGGGCAGCATCTGGGAGCAACTGAAGCTAATCGTCCCGCTGCAGCAGGAGAGTGCAGAAGGGTGAGCAGTGTATTCTCCAAGACTCACAGGCCAAGACTGATGGATTAAGAGGCTCAGGGTGTGCAGAAGAGGTAGATAGTTCCCCTACGTGAAACAGCAGGACAAACTGCTGCAATCTGAGCACAGCATGCATAAAGGAAGGGACTGTCTGAAACAGCTGTTTAAAGTTGCTCAGGCTGGGCAAGCAGTTCAGCAGCCAGAGCTTGGTGAGGGAGAAGTGTTCAGCAGGTCTGGTAGAAGCTATTGAAGAGAAATAAGCATTCACTAGGATAGTGGGAGATGTACTTTCTGGGCAGAAATGCTCAGCGTTCATTGAACGGGAGATAGTGAGGGTAGGAGGTAGCAATTCACATTTAGTGATGTTACAAAGTGGCAAAAGGAAGCAAAGTTTGAGTTCAGATGTCATAGAAAAGACCTCTTCCCTTTCATGACACTAACTTCTTTATGTTCCCTTTCACTATGTTGTGTTCAACCCATCATCCAAAAAATACTGACAAATTGGGAATTTTATGTTGGAGCACAGAAATATTAGGTGCCTACTGGTGGGTAATAAGACCAGAATATAGAAGGTAATTCTGCATAACAGCCTCCCTAAGTGACAGTGTAGTTCATGGAGGGGAGGCATAGTAGGAGGTGTCTAATAGTTGAAAGGTGTAAAAACAAAGGCAATAAAAGGATTTATCAAAAGCAGTGCATAAGTTATAATGATTTGTGGAACATAAACAAAAAAGCCATGCATACTGGATGTCAGAAAATCTACTTATTAGTGTTGCAATCTCCTGAAGTGAAACAGCCAGAAAATGTATACATCAGAAAATAATGACTTCTTTAGATGCAATACTAAGAAATGTTCATTAGAGAATTTACATGGGTGGGATAAAGGAGTAAATCTTTCTGTCTAATATACAGAGAATGAGTCCAGGCATATGGGAACCCTGATAAGATAGGTAAGATACTCTGGCAAAATGCATACTGGGCTGATTGATAAAGATCCAAGCAAGACCTAACATCCTTTAATGTTTTCATAATTACAAAGGCAAATGAAAGTTCTGCAGAGAAAGAGGGCATGCTCATGGGTCTCGAACTGATACGAAAACCTAAAGCTAAATTCCCAAGTTCTGGCATTGCTATGCTCATAATTACAAGCCTGACTTACTTCAAGTCATGAGCAGAGTAGTATACTTACCAATGAAGTTAACGGTTGTTTACCTTTACTGCACTCTCATTGTAGAAATACCTGCAGTTAGCTTGAGATTTTTCATCCTCTGCCATGACAAACAGCCTTGGTTCTTCATAGATTTTTCCACCGTGTGATTTCATTTCCCAAATCTGATAAATGAGAGAGTTGTCTTTCAACAACCTGGTTAATATTCCTGATTCTAGCATAGGTTACTTGTGTCAGACTTTGGAAAAACTATTGTTCCTCATTCTGTCTTGACCTTCTCCACCTTGAAGCTGAAATATCAACATTTGCAAACATCATACCATGAGGGGAAACTAATGTATTCTTTTTTCTTTTTCTTTTTCTTTTTTTTTCTTTTTTTTTTTTTTTTTTTTTTTTCAAAGTGCTTTGGATGAAAGGCACTATAAAATTCAAAATATTGTTTTTGTCTTGCAAGATTCATGCTTCTGAATAGGTGAAAAGGTTCCTCTGAATAAAAGCTGATGATTTATCTACCTTTTAGTGGCTTCCTTTGTTCCCTGAAGCTGCATATTTAAACTTTGCTAGGCAGGAATTTATTATAGATACAGGAGAATAGAATAGTCTTTTCAAAACTCAACAGTTCTGCTCACACCAAAGTTCTGGGATGATGTAAAATTGAATCTGCTGTCATTATAGACATTAGCTTTTTCCATTTCAAGAATTTTTTGATTGAAAAAGAAAAGTGCTAACTAGAGTTGAAGTCATTAAGACTGACGTAACAGTATCAAGCCCCCAATTATTACCTTTTTCCAGAGCAGAATAGTCTGTGAGCATCAGATGACTATCTTTAAATTCCCACTTTGCTACCCTAACACAATAATTTGCCATCTCTGCCTTCTAGCATCACACATGGCAACTCTTCTGCATGAATACCCGGCAGTCATATGAGAGATGCCAGTGAGTTGTCACTGCTGGCACAACGAAAAAGCATTTGGCTGACTCATAACTCCCAGTTCTCAAACCAGGCATTCACTTTTCACATTCTGATTCCTGTTCAGAAGTGGAAGAGATTGCATAAGAGATTGCAATCAAGCAAAAACATCCAGACTGGTAATGACTTGTAACTACTCTAAGATGGATAGGCAGATTTGTGGCAAACAGAAAATTCTGCTATTTTGTTGTTTATTCTTAATTTTGCTTCTTCATTTTTGACTTCAGATTGAAACTGGACTGGAAGGAACATTTTGGGTCAAACAACAGATGTTTAAGCCAGAGGAGATACAGATTACTTGTTCTACACAACTCAAAACACAATATGTTGTCAGAGTCCTTCAGGAAATGTGTGCACCTTGATATGGTGTACAGAACAGTCCCTCAAAGAAGATGGTATTGCTCTGCAGAGCCCTATGTGCAGGCACAGACTTTGCTGTATGCAGGGAGGCATTGGAACAAGGACATGCCTGTAGCTTTTCATCAGGCACTGGATATGTTGCTGCCACCATTCAGGAAGCATGGTGAGACCTGCCCCAGGGAAACCTCACAGCCCTGCAATCCTTCTCCCTGGAAAAGCAGCTCAGAGGGACAGCCAGAACAAATCATGTGTAGCCATGGTGACTAAATCCAGCTGGTATCTATCGAAGGACTCGTCCCCTATCCCCTACACATAAAAGCACACAGCCCGTGTAATACATTTGACACCCCCAGCTATTCCTGTCCTTATGATTTTATCCTTCCCATCCTAAATTGCTTTGCTCCTCATGTAGCCTTTCGTTACTTAATTAACATTTAGTCTTTCCAGAGGAGTGCCTCCGTTATCCTCTGTACAAGGCAGGGAATGGCAAAGGGACAGGGCATTAGGAAGGTGTTCCAAGAAGGAAGATTAAAATTTAAATCTGAATGCTGTTCAGCCAAGTTAAAGAAATAAAAGCAAACAGATTCACTCCGCAAGAGGTTTGTGCTTTGCTACAGCTGTGAAGAACAGGTTCCACCTAAATTAATAAAACAAAGAGGAACTTATTTTAAAAGAACGGATTGAATTTTGTAACTTCTGCATTTCACAGTATATCCAGTGAGTGATCCATCTCAAATCTCTGATCCATCGTTTCAAGTATTACCGTGTTCAGATTGCCGTCTTTTTTAAGGAAGCTTTTGTGCCAGATACATATATTTTAACTGGACTTGCATGGCACAGTAGAGACATCCAGTGGTTTGTTAGATTATTAAACTCATGACTGTCACCGAAGATACAGTACAGAGCTATTTCCATTAGATAATGGTAATTTTAATTTGACCTCAGACGCAAATATAAGATTTGATATTAAGCAGCACTAATTCAGGAACTTGCAGTAATTTGACATCAGATATTTAATTTAATTTGCCATACATCTAACTACTTTCCCATGATTTATGTGAAACACAAGCTCCATTTATACCATGGGGTAAATCTTCAGCCACCATAAGTCAAAGTAACTTTGTTGAAGTCAATGGAGTTTTGTCAAGTTACTGTCAGAGGACATGTCCCTATCTATTTTGGAGAACTGGAAAGGCATTTCTAATAGAAGTTTCAGATTCCACAGCAGAAAGTGCTGAGTTTGGCTTGTATTTATCATGCTATCCATTTAAGGATGCTGGGAGACAGAATGCAAGTGTCCATTCACCCATTATGGGTGTCTCATTAAATAGTAGCAAATACATTATGGCACTTGAGAAGGGCAAGAAGATAGCTGGGAGCTAAAAAAAAAATAAAAAAATCTGGCAGCTGAGAGGAAGAAGGGAGCCCAATAGAGAGAGATAGAGATTTTGCAGCTGAGTGATGTGGGCAGAGCTCTGGAAACACAGAAATAAGAGAGAAATGAAATTTTGAAGGGAGAGGGAGGAGGGGAATAGACAAGCTAGCATGACAGTGAACCTTGGATCAGAAAAAGACGACAACATCAGAGAATCAGAGTCAGTTCTGACTTACAGTCTGTAAAACTCCATTTATGTTCAGAGGGGCTGTGCAGAATATAAGTCAGGGTTGCTTGGGTAGAACAAAATCCCTAAAAAGACAAAGAAAACCCTTAAACTAGCAGGCCACAGAGAATCACAAAGGTATGCAGCCTGCCAAACAGGTTGCAAAGCTGTGATTTATTAAAGTTCTGCTTTTGCTAAGAGCTTCATCTAAAATCTGGTTAACCCAGTAGGAGTCTGCCCATAGACTTCAGATCTTGCTCTGAAACAGAAATGCTTGGGCAGCTGATGAAGTGAATTATAGCACATATCTTTTCCGCTCATAAAAAAACAAGTAGATTTTAAATTACTTTATTTCAGACAAGCTTTTACAAACAAGAAGCAAAGAGAGGCACGCACAGTGCCCTGTTAGAAGGAGGGTGAGGGGAGTTAATGCAAATCAGCATTAATTAGTAGTTGGCGTGAATTGTCAGAAAAATATTAAATGAAACTCTGAATATATTCATTAATCTCCATGTTTTTTCACCCTTTTAATAGATTTACATACGTGCAAAGGAGTATTGAATCAGTT
Source organism: Perdix hodgsoniae (assembly GCA_035772895.1). NCBI lineage: Eukaryota > Metazoa > Chordata > Aves > Galliformes > Phasianidae > Perdix > Perdix hodgsoniae. The sequence continues at coordinate 14,060,574 of JAPSGF010000003.1, forward strand.
TAAACTGAAGATCTAACCAGCCTACTGTCCTGTTTCCAGTAGGGGCTTTAAGCAGCCACTCAGAGAGGAGTTAGGAGACAGATAAGAAACAATTGCCCTCCCATCTATTTACTGGTCAGCATGAATCTCCCCACAAGACAGTTTTTGAACCTTCAGGGCAAATACCGAGGGGAATAATCAAATAGGAAAGTACAAAGCAGTACGATCCCTGTGTCAGAAGCATTTTCAGCAGGACACTTTCCTGAGAGACATACATATAGGCTGCTTGATGCCCCTCTAACTCTGCAAATGAAGCAGTGAGAGATAAATGGCAATGCTTTTTCATCTCATGTGCTTTGGAAAGCTACGTGTTAAAGGGATGTTGCAATGGAATAAATTGTTTTCGTCCTGGCCTTGATTTTGTCGTGTGCATTATTTGCAAATCCTTCATTTCCTCACCATGCTGGATTCCTTAACCCCAGTGCTTTCCATTGAGAAGCATCAGCGTAAGCCAAAAATTCTTCCACCCTCTATCAGATATGTGTTTGCAGTACTAATTTTGATGGCAGGAAAGTGGAGGGATACTTTGTTCAACTGAACATAAACAGCTCTGCCTGCAGTTCTACTTTTTAATATCTTCAGAAGTGAAATCCTGGGCTAAACTTCAATAGTTGATAGAGTGCTTTGTTGACAGAGGTGACAGGGCAGTTATTTCATTTTTTATTGAACTCTGTCTCAAAAATTCAGTAAGGGCACAAATGATAACATTCAGAATGAAAAATAGATCACCATGTTTCCAGAACAATTAGCACATAGCACATTCTTTTCAGGAGACAACTGAAATGTTAAAGGTGACAATCAGTTCTAGTTTTTCTTTACTCTCTAGCAGTGCTTATGAAAATTTCTGGTATGACACAGGACAGAGTCTACAGCATTTCTTTGAGCTCTGAGCTTATAGAGTACTCCAAAGTGTCCCCTATCGCTCTGCATCACTGCATTAGCTCAGCGAAGTGAGACCAACTCTAGGACAAACTGAATGTCAGTTGTAATGTTTATTCATATTTTTACTGCTCTGTAGTTCCCATAATCATGTTGCAAACTATCTAATTTTTTCAAACTGCTGTTTTCATGGAGAGTATAACTGCTTTGTGTCTGCTAGTTCATTACATGTGGACATCAGATGAAATGCTGTTCAAGAAGAATTGCTGAAGAAGTTATTTAGGCCTTTATTAAAAGTCATAAGAACCTGCAAGGGCAGGAATTCATGTGTGCATCCAGCTGCGTACACAGTCAGTAAAAACAAGTAGCTAGACCCTACGTAGCTAAGGGTTTCATCACGACATATATTTGTGTAAAGGCTAAAACTCAGAACTGTTTTGTTTGAAGATTTTTTCTCATAGACAACTAGACAGAAATCAGGTCATTTCACAGGCTGAACTTGTATTCCACACATGGACTTTCTTGGCTTCTATTTTCATTCTCTTAGATTCCCATATATGTCATTCAAAACAAATTCCTAAGTCAACAATAAAAACAGGTAATAAATGCTAAGTCCGGATATATTCAATTATTGTGATCTCCTTAGGAACTGAGATTCTGTTACTCACAACGCAGATCAGAAGATTTAAGGCACAATGATATTCCTGATAAGCTTTAACCCACAAAAAAAAAGAACAGAAACCGTGCCTTGACCGGTAATACCTCAACCTTAGGCTGAGCTGATCAGTATTTATTTTCGTCCAGTTCTGGCAGCCTCGCTTTCATATTTGTATATATTTGTAAAAGATTTCTGATACAGTTCCTTTGAAAAAAATGGCTTGGGACACATTTTCTTTATTTTGATGGCTGAGGAAAAAGAAAAGTCTACCACTGTTGTTACACTGCTAGATTTTATAAAGGCTTTACTAACATTACAGTCCATTTAAAAGGAATATGTCATACTACAGAAAGTAGAAGATTTGCTGTAATCAGTGCATTTTTCACAAAAACCCACAGAAAGGGAAACATAACACCTTTAAATAGATTACATACCAGCTAGAGAAAATGGTAACATTAAAAAAACAACCTCTGGAGACATACTGAATAACATTTTCTTCCTATATTCAGACTGCAGGACATACCATAATATGAACGAGGCAGCTGAAGGTTACAGGTGCGTTCTTTTCCGAATTTGTGGGCAACTTTAAAATAATCAAGACTTTGACCCCAAGAGCTGTATCTCTTGAAAGGTTGTTACTGACCATCTCTGTTCAGTTCCATGTCACAATATGACTCTCTGCATGCTTATTTAAATCTTCTAAATTTTATGTACTGTGGGAGGTAGTGTAAGAAACCTGTGGTCTCTGCACATTGGATCCTGAAAGGCATGAAGCAGGTTAAAGATGACCAGCATATGCCTGATTGCCTTGTATTATCTCAGAAAATGAGCACTGTTTGTTTTTCCTGGTGCAATTGTTCCTGGAACCCTCTAAGCAAAGAGAAGCAGTCCTTCTTCTGAAAATGAGGATCCTTGAGCAGAAGGGAGCATTGGTGACTCCCCAGGTCACAGCAGAATGATGACACTCCACCAAGGCTCTGCCTGTGCAATTATTCTTGGCCACTGTTCAAGTCACAGTGGTCATTGCAGATATCCTAGTAACAACCTCTGTGGAACACCTGCAACCTTTCTGATTTTGCTTCACATATTGTTAGTTAAGAAAAAGACTAGGGGATTTTTCAGTAAAGGAAATCTGCAACACATCCAGTTCTTCTAAAAAGCCTGCTTTGAGTGTACTGGACAGCTACATTAGAAGAGCTGTGATATGATGAATAGAAAAATGCAGGGCTCAGATGAAATCCTGATTAACTTGTCAACCTAATCACCTCTGGAAACAGAGGGAAGAGGATATTTTATTTTTAAATTTTCATCTAGGTGACATCTAGTGCAGCAGAAGAACATTTGCATTGTTTTCCACTACGTGTGTGAGTAGGAGAATATGAATGTGAGACTTCTTTGTGTTTTCAGCGTGACAGAGAAAGACAGAATCAGAAAAGTGGTTTTTAATCTGTATGCAAGAGATCAGGCTTTTATCTCAGAATTTATATTTTGATATTTGTTTAGAAGAACAAGCACTGATTGGGACTTTTCCCAAAATTCAAGCAAAATGTTGAGGTTTGGAACAGTTTAGTTTACTTCAGAAGGAAAAAGAAGAAACAGAAGAAAAACGAATCTTCTCTGTCCCTTTCTGCTCCTAATTTGTCTGTACAAGGAACTACTTTCCATTCTGCCACCTTTCACAATATTCTCAGGCCTATATTTCAGAAACAACTATTTCATGTAGTTAAAAGTCTTCACTGAATTGATTCAAGGATTGAAAAACAGATACAGAAAAGTTGTGTGTGTGGGGGGGAAGTTAAACAGGAGTGACACTTGGAACCATTAAAAGTATTTAACTAAAATTACAAATTTTTCTTTACCCAAGGTTTAATCAAGAGCTCAGGGCCACGTTGGCAACTTAACCTACTACTTGTACTATGTATTGTAAAGTAGTGTCAAGTAATGCAGTTCATTTCGTATTCATGTTGCATAATCACCAAAGCAGCTGAACTAGTAGAAGTAGTTACAAAAAATAATACAACAGTTACCTAATGATGTAATGATGTTGACTGTATTTCACAGACAGACTGCTAAACTTCTACCCTTGCTCAGGGAAACCAGTTATAAATGCTGGCAGAATCCTGGTCATATTGGTAGTAAGTTACACCTACCTTCTCTGTTTCACTGAACCCATGGCTCCTGCCATGATCCAGGCCTTCTCACAATCCATTTAAGCCCCTTATGCTTCCATATGCCTCCAGTGATATTTGAGGATAGTACTTCTGAAAATCCCTGTCTGCAAGAGAAAATCAGTCTAAATCCAACCCAGACACCAAACAGTCATCACTTGAAGGGAGCTGTTTGCCATACTTCCCTGCTCACCAGTGTGAAGACATCTGCCCTCCTCTGCCTGCACTCACTGCCACCAGCAAGCCCCAGCTGCCAGAAAACAAGACTACTGTGGGAACAGAAGAGAAACCATCCTCCAGCCAACCATTCTCTATCATTGTGTTAATAACCACATTCCCATCTGTCCTGTGTATCCATCTGCTGTCCTCTGTCTTACATCGGGACTGAAAGGTCCTTGCTGACTGTGCTTTTGTTATGCTATAAAACAAACAAAATAAACAAACAAAAAGCAAAGCAAATCAAGAACACTAGCTGTGCATAACAGATAATATAGTAGTAGTAACAGCATCAGCAAATAAAGCCACGAGAGCAGGTCACCTGCAGTACAGACCAGCAGAAGCCACAATCTGTGACCAGGAAACACAGGTCCTTTCCTAACCTTCCCCATCTGAAGCTAAAAGCTATAGTTTGCTGGGAAGCTGAAAATCCAAAGGTTCTGGCAGGACCTAAGGTCAGACAAGCAGTACAGTAACATAATAAGTGATAGCCAAAGCATGTGATCAAAGACAAGACGATCAATTGAAAGAAAACAATGTAGAATCCACTTGCATGTTTCACCTGACGAAAAAAAAGGAAATTAAAAATAATAATAATAATAATAACATTACTTTCAGGGTTGAATGGGTGTTGAAGAAAAAGCAAGGAAAATTGTTCTGCCTACGGAAATCCTACTTGTTATCCATAATACCAAGTATCATCATGCAGGATTGTTTAGATGCAGGGGTACTGTTTGTAACTAATTCAGTTACATTTTATGAGTCTTTAGGTAAATGAAATTTATAACATCACAGTACCAAAGTTTTAGCAGCATTTTTCTTTGCAGTTTTGTCTGTGCAGCTATCGGTTAGACAGATACCTGAAAGCCACTGACTGTGAAGCATTGAGAATCCCCAGAACTAAAGAGAATACTTTTTCTCTCCAGTAATTTATTCTGACAATGTGATACAGTGGTAATATATTTTTTTACAATTTCATAAGTCAGGAAGTGTCCCAGAACATGCAAAGACAATTACACGAAATGCCAAAGAAGAAAAACATGTTTTTTTCTTGGTCTTTCCATAGGAATCTAGTACTGAAAAGGAATCTGGGGAAAAAAAAAAAAAAAAAAAAAGATTGATGCAGACACACAAACCTATAATAACAAGAAAGTTCTGAATACAGTTTGCTGTGAAGTCCTAAACACAAGCCTATTGTGTTTTGAGGCAGCAACAGCCCATATGGTCTTCCATTAGAGGGTCTCAAAGCAGTGGGCAATGTTACCACACCATATGTGCTGATTGGAACCACTGTGTTGATTTATATTGGTATGTTTAAGGATTTTTTTTCCCTTCCCATTTTGCTTCCTGTTCTTATTCTGTTAGCAAAAAAGCTGAGAATGTACAAACTTGTCATTACAGGCTTCCGGCACTAGTATTACATTTGTCCCTAAAAAGAACTAACCAAAAAAAAAGCCTAAGGCAAACAGCAACTGAAAATGAAGTCTCTAACCTGGAAGTATGTTTTCACCAAATAAAAGATCTCAGTTTCTGCTTTGGCTTCACACTGGTTCTAATCAGTTCCCTGCTAGGAAGCAACTAAAAGGCAATGGCCAAAAATGAGTGTGACAGAAATCTACCTCCCAAAAGCTGAACTTCACAATGAGTACTTGCTTCTAAGTTTCCACTTCTAAAGCAAAGTGAATGAAGACTAAAACAAACAAACAAACAAATTAAACATTTGTATATGAATAAAACAGTAAACATGTATATAGGAATAAAAATCAAGGAAGACACATGCGAAAAACAGGAATTTATCCAAGAAGGAAAAAAAAAAGAAAAAAGAAAAAAGAAAAAAGGCAGCATCATTTCTCATTTCCTGAAGAGTACAAACTGGAGCTACACAGAACCTTTATACCATGGATCAGTTCTGTGTATGAAAGTTATCTCTAACAACAGACAAACACTTTTGTTCCTACATCCTCTTCTGGTGAGTATTGTATGCTTCAGGGAAAGACCATGAAAAGGACAAAGCAGCCCTGTAACAGGAGAGATTCCTTTTTTCTTTGCAAGCTGTTACAGTGCTACCACTCCTTCCCACCAAAAGTCTATGTCAAATATAAGAACTACAAGATGAAGCTGTAGGTCATAATTTACAGACTAAAACAGTTAAATAAGTGACTCTGCTGACAATTGCATTCCTGTACATATAAAATGTAAGAATTAAAATATTACTTAGAAGATTTCAACTGCACAATGACAGGAGGGAACTCAGTCCCATTCAAATTCTTGGGCACTTGCCAACCAACCACAGCAATCACTTTTGCATGGTATACATTTTTTTCTGAATCTGAGAAGGAAACAAGGCAGTCCAGTGGCAGATGGTATTTTAATATCGAGAATGCAAAAAAAAAGTAGTGTTACTCAGTTGCATGGACATGTAAATGTATGTCTGTAGGTATGAGTGTGTGCAGACGTATACGTACAGCATGTACACATACACACTGACAATGCGTGTAAGGTACTGCTATTCTTACAAGCTAGTTCTTTAACACAAGCACATTTTTGATTGCCTATAAATGAAGTAAATGAAATCAGAAATGAAATAATATGATCAGATCTTTCATAGAAGCCAATCGCTAAAGCAACAGAAGTCCTTGCCTAAAAATCTAACTGTGAGAAAAGCCCACACCATGAGCCAAAGGAAAATTGTGGGGATTTTTATCAGAGCCAAATTAATTGAGCTGGGGAAAGCAGAGCAGACGGCAGCAGAGAAGAATGTGTGGTCCAGAAAAGTATGGAAGAGATGGTAGGGGAAAAGCACCAGCTAAAGAGTCAGACTACATACCGCAAGCAAAGAAGCAGGCTCACCTCACTCAGTGAAATAATTTAAGGTGCCTTTAGTGTAAACAAATTCCATTCCACCAAGCAACACTAAACTTAGCAGCTCTTGGTCTTAGCAGAAACATTAATCAGATGTGTTTTGAAGTTGTTTGAATGGTAACCATATGGTCTTCAGAATGCCAGAGCTCGGGGAGCACAGCTCTCTGCTTTAGGAGAGCAAAGGACAGGGCCAGATGAATGCACTGAATTCAACAGAAGTAGTGAAGCGCAGTTCCATGACTCATTGAGCAAGTCTTCGGTTTGGCTACCAGATAGGTAGGGCCAATCCAGCCACAAAAGTCTTCCTTCATCCAGTTCCGCATTATGACAGAATGCCTCAGAGGGAGGCCTGAATAACTCCTTTTTATTGATGCTTAAAATGCAGTCAAATGTCACTCAGAAGTTGCTGAACTTGGAAAAGAACAGCAGTAATCAACCTGCGTTTTTTTTCCTCTCTTCTTATCCCTTTTCATTTGATCCTAATCACTCTGCTGCAGTCGGTCAGTAAACACAGGATTTGAAGATAAATAAATGCACCCTGGCAGTTTCCTCAGCTGCCACTGCGGTGCTTTCTGACACATAATTAGAAAACAAATGGCAGATTAGCTTAATAATATTCATTAGTGTCTAATGAAACCGAGAGTGTTTCCTGTTCAAAGCATGTTGGGCTGTTAGTTGAATTTAAGCAAATTCTGTATTTCCACCCTTCAGCTATGAGAAGTCTGGGGGATGGGGAAGAGGAAGAATACAGTTAACCCCTTCCTTCTTGGTTGTGTGATAGACTTACACTTTATCCCGAAGCCTTTCTCACAGTCCCCTTTCTCAGGGAAGGAAGGGTTAACAGAGAAGCAGGGCCGCCTTTCAGGCATTGTTGCTCTCCCCCCACCTCCACTTCTTTTTTTCAAATTATCCTAAGTAAGGATTTTAATGATATGCAGAAATCATAGCTGTCTTGCTGAATCGCTGTAGGACTGACCTCCCTTGACAGTTCTTAAATTATTCAGCTATCAAGGGCCTGCTAAACATTAAATTAAGCATCCTCTCTCCCCTGTCCTAAACCATTAAGTTATGCAAATGCACAGATAATGGGGCATATGACAGCTGGAGGCATTAATCAGGCAGCTCTGTCTCTGGGCTGTTGTTATGTAGAAACCGCATCTGCCAACAGACAGAAGAGACACAATTAGATCTCACTTAATGGAATGAGAAGAAACTACCGAGCTCTCTACACTCCTGTTAGGTTGTAGACCTGGGAGGGAATAAGGCACTTGGGAAATCTCGCTCGCTCTCTGTTTCCTGCACTCTCCTTTTCTTTTTTTTTCCTTTTTTTTTTTTTTTTTTAATACCTGTTCTTCCAATAGCAATGAAAAATTACCTGTAATTGTTATCATTTGCAAACAAAGCCTGTCAGAAGACCCACCCGCTGTTTACAATGGATGTTTTTCTTGTTCCCTGCTAAGGTTCTTTGGGGAATTTTCCTTCATTTGTTTTTTTAACTAATACTCTGTCACTGGGGGAGGGGGGGGAGAAGAAAACAAACAGATCTCCCTTTGCACCATTTGAATTACTGCTTTAAAAATGAACTTACATGCTCTGCCATACCAAAGCAGCATACTGCCAAGACATGAACTGGTTTGCCATTTGTACATATGCGATGATTTCTTTCCCAGTAAGGGCTAATTACTCAGGACAGGAGACTGCATACAGAATCCTCTCTCTTGTCTCTTTTAGCACACTTCTCCCCTCTACTGGCTTCTAGGAGAAGGGGTGGGGGAGTTAAAAATTGTGGGGTGCCCTAAGAATCTCTTAAGGAGGCTTAGAAAACAGCCTGAATACTTTAATGCAATGTACTGTGAGAGTGGTTTTTAGAAGCCCTGTTCAAAATTTGGAGATGGAAAACGGAAGAAAAAGTCTGAGCTAGGTTTGGTAGGCAAACATGAGGTGTTGTGTTGGAGAGGAATACTTTTCCTGTATGGACTGATCTCATGTCCTCTACTGAAATTTCTGAAAGCCTTTATTAATTAATGAGGTATCTAATGGAATTAGCATAAAGTTATTCTTTCAGCCATGGTAAATTTTCCCTTTCTCTGTAAAATAAATACCAAAATAACTTCATTAAAGCATTTACACAAAATCCCTAATATAGATATTTTCCTGTGGAGAGACTGTGCTTTTAATTCAGATTATGTGTTAACTTTTTAAGTACAGGAAAAACAAATCAATCAAAACAACATTTGATTTTTGGAAAGCTGTGATTTTTTTTCCTAGGCCTCGTATTAAGATAATAATGTTTGTGAAGGAATGGAGAAGATTAGTGAGAATACACCAGTTTGAACACTGCTACTCAGATAACCAACATATGCTCAATGAAGTCCGTAGTACAGATTTTTTTTTTTTTTTTTTCATGCCATGAACAGAACTTGTGTTAAAGGTTTCACAATCCAAATCGATTCCTGAGCTTTTGAAATGATCCCTACTTCTTTGGGTCAAAGCAATCCCAGATATGACTGCAGACTTGGAGAAGAATTCCTTGAGAGAGCACTGCAAAGAAAGACTTGGGAGTCCTGATGGACAAAGTCTGGATGTGAGACAGCAGTGTGCTTGCAGCCCCGAAGTCCATCAGTACCCTTGGCTGCATCAGAAGAGGAGTGGCCAGCAAAGAGAGGGAGGGAGCTGTTCACCTCAGAGTCTCCATCTGGAGTAATGCATTCAGGCCTGGGGCCACCAGAACAGGAAGGCTGCAGCACTGTTGGACCATGTCCAGAGGACCACAAAAATGATGAGAGGGCTGGAGAACTTCTATGAAAACAGGATGAGGGGGATGGACTTGTTTAGTGTGGAGAAGAGGATCTTCCAGAGAGATTTCATTGTGTCCTTCCAGTACTTGAAGAGAGTTTACAAGGAGAAGTGGGACCGATTTTTTACACAGTCTGATGGTGACAGAACAAAGGAGAATGGCTTTAAATTAAAAGAGTGGAAATTCAGTTTAGATGTTAGAAGGGAATTTTTTACTTAGAGGGTGGTGGGACATGGTACAGCCTGCCCAGAGAAGATGTGGGTGCTTCATCCCTGGAGGTTTTCAAGGCCAAGTTGGATGGGGCCCTGGGCATCCTGAGCTGGTGGGAGCAGCCTAGGCAGGGGGCCGGAACTGGGTGACATTTAAGGTCCCCTCCAGCCTAAGCCATTCTATGATTCTATGATTCTTTCATCACTGAAATCTTCATGAGCCTTACTGTCACGCGCAGATAGCCAAAAATTTGGAAAAAAATGTGAAAAAAATAGCTCTTCCTCAGACATTCTCATTTTAAAAAGGGAAGAATAAGGCTGAACACATTAGATCATGTGTGTCCAACCTTTCGTCTTGCATGGGCCATTCTGAATGAAGAGAAATTGATTATGGCCTCATCTACAGTGGTTGCTGCCAAAGCAATGCCTCCACGGAAACTACCACCATTACAAAGAGCATGATAACACTAGCTGATAAAGCAAAGTCTCAGCTACAAATCACTATTTTTCAGTATGGTCACCACCAGCAGCCTGCATGCCATACTGGTAACGATTTGCACCAGCAGAAGAGATCCACTGTTGCTGTTATTGCAGCTGAAATGCACCACCCACCACCTCACTTTGCTCACATCCACCATTTACTCTTCATAAATAAATGTACACCAAATGTCAATAAATGTCATTGAGTGTTATTTTTTCTGCACAGAGGAATTCAGTGACACACCTTTGATTCATATGCACTTCCATGTCAGAAGCCATTCTGTCTGACCACTCCTCTGCTACCATCTGTCACATGGAAACAAAACATAATGGAATATAGGTGGGAACATTCAACATGTATGGCCATACCATCAGCATCCTCCTCTGACATCATGGACCAACATTGTAAAATAGGAAGTATTACTGTCAGAGCTGCCCTCATAAAATACAGAATATAGTTAATGTATAAACGTAACAAAACTTAGTTTAATTTTTATTTTCTTAATTAAAACATATTAAAAAACAAAAAGGAGAAAGTAACAAAACCATAAAGCTAGTGGGATATGTGACCTTGTTTCTGTGAAACAAACACATCTGCCTGGTTCAGTGGCAGTGGTTGAATTCTCAGTGAGCTCTAGAGGTTTGTGATGAAATTTTCCTCTTCTTGTGCTTCATCATTGAAAATAAGTGTTCACATATTGCCACATATTGTTCACATACTGCCAAAAAGCAATGACATAAGGTGTGATTGTGAAAAGAGGGATATTCTTCCCTGTTGAGAAGTCTTATAAAAGTCTGGTAAAGAGAGATGATCAGTTTTTTTATTACACCTCTATACACTTCATTTGAAATTTTGCAGGTAATGTAGAGTTAACAGTACACTGATGTTTGGTTGCCAGTGGGTGCTCATCCAGGGTTGGGCAGGGCTGCTTGCGGGGCAGAGATGCTGCATAGCAAGCAGTGCCAGTCTGCATGCAACCTGCAGGCTAGGTATTTGACTTGTCTCATTTCGATGCTTACATCTTCCAAAATTCTACAGTTAAAGGTATCAGGATTATTAGGAATCACAAGCTGCTTTGGTTATTTCTGTGACTATGCAGCCAGAGATCCATGACCTTCAGACTGCAGATGTATGCAATGTGTACGCTGGATTCCAGTAGTAAGGTACTGAACAGATCAATAGATAAAATAAGTCATGAAGCAAATTTTGTTTCATTCTAACTGGTATTATACAGAAGCTAAAGATCTATGACAAATGTGTGATGTGTGTTATTATTGTTGCTGCTAATAATGTCAGGAAACAATGTCAAAAAATACAGAATGCTTAAAACTGTTAAGGCTGCAATAGCTGAAGGTATCCAAGTAATCACCTTGGCCTGACAGAGCTGTACCCATGCAGGGCACTTAGACTACTTCAGCTAGTGTCATCTTTACTTCTGTCATGGGGAGGAGTGTGTGCTCAGCAAGGCTTCCTGAAGCAAGAATGGAGAAAGTGAAGAGAGGAGCACTGAAACTGTTGGCTTGATTTGTGGAGCAGCTACCCTGCCTGCTCCTGTTAATGAAAGCTTGCCCTCAGTGATTGTTTCCTATGGATGCACACCCACATAAGCATCAGACTTCCATCAACAACGTGAAAATTTGGAATTTTTAATATTTAACACACAAAAGGACAGTATACTGCCATTTTCCTGTATTTTTGTTTCACATTGTACATGTAAGTATACTTATTTTGGGAAGAGTTAACAGTGTAAAATGCTTAAAATGTACAAGTGTACACAATTATCAAGAAAGCTCCTAAATTTGAAATCACAATTTTGAGTATGATGTTAGCACTGAATTTGAAAGTATTTTATCAGATATGCTGAATTATTTTCTGTAACGAGCGAGGACTGAATATGTAGATTACCTTCTGAAAGTAACTGATCAAGAACACGATTCTTATTATGAAGTATAGGTACAGTATTTGTGCTCCTCTATTCCAGTGAAAAGCCTGGAATGTTATTATACTTGCCTCTCAGACAAAATTTTTTGTTTGTTTATGGTGTGTGGCAGGTTAGGGTTAGGGTTAGGGTGGTGGTTCTCTGAAATCTGGAGTGTCCTTTCAGAAACTCAAACTTATCTCTAAATAGCTTTCTCTCGACGCTTTGCTTTTTTTCTTACAATAACTTTCATGACATGGTGACTGGACCTAGTGTAGTAATTTACAACAAAATTGTGGTTTAGCTAACCAAGGCAATGAACAAATTATTTTACTACCACATGGTAGGAAATAGTCACAAATGTGGAGCAATTAAGGTTTCCTTTGTAATTTATGTCATGTAATTTAACAGAATTACCATTTTGGTGCTCTTTCATAACCTTATGTCTGATTCTAACAGTTTTTCACTCACAGGATCCAGATAAATGCCTTATGCTGCTTTCTCTGCTACTTTCCCTGATCACTTTGACTGATTGTTCAGTACAACTTTTTACTCAAAACATAAGTAATGTCTCTGTTTTTCTACTCATTTCATATGCTTTCAGGCCTGGAACATGATACTTGTCAAGTTAAGCTCATTTTCTATTGCAGAATATTTGATAAATGTCAACATTTCATACAGGATCCCATCTCTAATAGCAATCACTGTTGTATTTGTTTTTATTGTTCTGAAAGGAAATACATGTTTTTGCCATTTTTGCTCACATCATCTGTCTGTGGTTGCTATTAGACCTTATTTCATGCTGCCTGGATACTGTATTTTCAGGTCTATTTTTACCATACTGTTACAAAAGCCAGCAGTTTATATTCCGGTCCTAGAATACTTTTATCTATAGATCGATGGAAGTTTTTTTCTCCATCACATATTGGTTAACCTAAATTTACAGGTTGTCTCAGGTCCTTTTGTCTTCACCTCTACACCTCCTGTCCAGGAGTTCATTTCTAAAGCAGTAAGGATTGGCCTTCTCCCTCTGTTCCTTTTGCTTTGGTACTCAGCCCTCACCCGTGTTCTAGTTTGCCACATGAGTTCAATGAGCTGCTTTCAGAAGCATCCAAATTCCAAGCAAATGCACAGTTCACTGTCCAATAGAAGAAAATACTGGAGAGTATCCAGTCTGAACAGGAAGAAAAATGGTATTATTTGTGCCCAGGTCTGTGTACAGAGGCAAAGATTGCCTGCAGGTTGTTTGTCTCAGGACATTCACAGGGTGAGGACTTCTCAGATGTTCACCAGCAGAACTGTCACATCCTTCTCACACATGCATGACATTCCTTCTGACTCTTCTGCTTTCCCTGGTCAACTGTCAACAGAAAATAACACCAATCCACTGGTCTTGAACATATTTGTTCCTCTTCATCTGTTATTCAGATCAAACCTGACAGATAGGGCAAACCAGCCACTTTCTTCTACCTCTAATTAGGATAGAAATTCAGCATGGTAGTTACTAACATTCATCATTTCCTTAGAATAACAGCAGATTTGATCACATGTTCTGTATATTCTATACATCCTTGAATGTATGTTCTGCACCTTTTGTACCACACTTCATACTGTGGTAGAGTGAGAAATCTTCCCTTCCATATCCAGGACTGCACGGAATTTCTGAAACAGTCTGTTGAGTTACTCATGTATGTATAGGTAACAAGTATGTCATTTTCTAGGATCTTTGTGCCTTTTTGCAGTTGGCATGTGAACTTCTCAATCATTTTCCAGGTACCTAGGTTTTCTATGAAACTTTTACAAATTTATTCAATCATCCAGTGATCATTCACTTCCTTTTTCAACCTGTCTGATTCATTTTTATAGTACCCCAGGCAACATTAGATTTCCAATAAAAGCAAACTAGGTCACGTCATTTATTCCCTTCATTTCCCCTATACCAATTACTGATTTCCTTCTTTTTTTTAATTTTTTGTTCATAATTGAAGCTGGGTTTTTCTCTTCCTTTTTTGGTTTTCACTCCGTAATCACAAAATTTACATACATAGGTTGCTCTGAAAATAATGCCTCATCACCATTAACCATTCATTATCACCAGCAACATACAAGAGCTTGCATGCTGCGTTCACAAAGATCTGTACCAGTGGAGATGATCCACTTTTTCACAGCAGCTAGGACAGCATTATTGCTGGGAAAATGTTCCCCAGCAGTCCATCTTTTATTGGCTTGAATAGGTGGATTTCAGAAGGTACCAAATCCAGACTATGTGATGGGTGTGGTTGGACAATCCAACCAAGAGTGAAAATGTGCTCTAATGTCTTCAAACTGGTTTGAGGCCTGGCATTATCATCTTGCAAGAGAAAGGTTTTCTTCTTCTCTGGCCTCACTCTTGAAGTTTGAGCCTTCATCTCAGTCAGCATAGCAATGTAGCAGTCAGAGTTGATGGTTTGTCAGGGTTCCAGAAAATCCAGGAGGATCACATGTCTTTCCTATCCTAAAAGAGAGTTCACATTACTTTACACACTGAGGGCTGTGTCTTGGACTTTTTCTTTGATGGGGAATTCACAAGTCACCACTCCGTGAGACTCTGACTCATAGCAATGATGCCACATCTCACCACTGGTAATGATGCAAGCCAGGAAACTGTCACTTTCAGCCTTGCATTACATCAAAAGACCCTGACAAACATGCGAACGGTGTTCTTTCTGTTCCTGTGTGAGCATTTGTTAGATACACCTGATAGAAACTTTGCAATATTCCAATGTTTCCACCATCATTTAATGCACTGAATCTGATATCCAGCTTCATACACAGTTCTCTGGTCATAACCTGCTAGTTCACACAAATTAAATGTTTGAGAGGCGCTTCTTTTCATAACAACTGAACTTGGCCATCTGGAATGTGGCTTGTCTTTCATGTCACTGTTACCACTGCTGAAATGCACCACCTACCATTTCACTGTGCTCATGTTTGTTGTCCACAAACCTTCAGTAAGCATCAATTAATTAGGTGCCATTTTTTCTGCGTTAAGATATTCTATTCCACCTCTTTGCTCTGTATGCACTTCCACATCAGACGCCATTTTGTCAGACTGCTCCTCTGCTACCATCTGTTACACAGCAACAAAATGTTGCAGAATACTGTTGGGAACATTCAGCCTCTACTGCCGTGCTACCAACATCCACCTCTGAAGTCAGGGGCCAACATGATAAAATAGGATGCATTACTTTTGGAGCAGCCATCGTTAACATTATGCATATGTAATATATTCACGTAAGAATACATAATGATATATATAAGATATATTATGTACTATTTACATTTTGAATAAGATGTATCCTGTACACATTTACAAATTAGGTATATTTTATATCTTGTAACCCAAGATCATTATAGCTACCAGCACCTTCTGTGTGGATACAAGCTGAACTCTAAGTCCTCAGGCCTCCCTAAGTCCTGAGCAGTGCTGAAAATGATAATGACCATGGCTTTTTTTTTGCCATATTACTTAATTAATCCAGCTGCTTTAGAACTGCATTCTTCTTTCACTGGATATTAAACCAACTTGTCAATTGTAATTGCAGAACTCCTTTTCCTCTTTTTATCTCATTTACTGAGTCTGTCTTTTCTTTGTATTTCAGTCATTTTTATTCCGAAGAAAATATATAGTGTAAGGAGCTGAAATAAAATAATAATAATAATAAAAAAAAAAACCACTGGCTAGCAAATTTATGAAATAATCTTTACAACTCGTATAGGAACAATGAACATGTTGAAATATTATATTTATAAATATTGTAGAAATGTAATAAAAGTCATACACAGTGGTTTAGAGACTGTTGTGTTATATGCACAATTCCAACACATTAGGGATAAATAACTTCTAGTTTTAAACAGATATACTCTCCATAGTGTTGAAGGTGTCTACCATCTACTAAAATAGGTTCACAGTGCACCTCTGCCATGTGCAGAGGAAAAATGAGTACTTCTGAGGATTATCAGGTGAGACTTAATATTCACAAAATTACTTTATTCTCTATGCACAAAAACACAGAGCACCTTTTTAAAAAGTAGTTGCACATCTTCCTTGTCTTCATTTAAATTTGTGCTTCTCCTTTTCTTTTGACACTGAATAGGAAAAAATATGCAGAATGTGATACAAAGAAAACATGAGCAGCGTGATAATGAAACACAGTAAGGGAACAACATGCCTCCCAGCACTTAGATCACAGGGATAAAATTATCTTCTCTGATATTAATTTCCTTCAAAGAGACATGGCAACACTGGTGTTGCTTTGTCCACCAAATATTTCAGAACTGAGGAATGTGAATATCTCACTTACGGTACACAAGAGTTCAACATGTACCACTACTGGGAGTGCGAGCAGACCAAAATGAACAAAAACACATACAGCCAATCAAGTTTGCCAGTTAATAACTATGAATGAGCTTCAGCATTTCCTGTTGTTTCTTCAGAAATATCCACATTTTCATTTCTTTCTGTAACATCTGGCCCTCAGATGCATTTTCCTTTTTAAATCTGTATCTGTCTGAAGTTTTGAACTAGTAAATTTTTGTTCATTTCCTAGGAAGCTGAAACCCAAAAAATAAGGAATCAATCCTAACACATGTGATCTGCTCTTCTTTTTTATCTCTCTGCACATTTGTTTTTATTATTTTCTCAAGCGTACTTAGGGTTGCAGTCTCTGTGTGGAGCATTATATTTTTTAAATAATGCAATATTGCTGACAGGGTTTGCATGATGGAATCATTGATATTGATGTGACAGCCTTGATGTCTCTCTGCTTATTATTATGAAGTATGTCTGCTGTGATGCAGAAAACAATATTCTTGATGCTCCCTTCACTCTACGTGATTAGTTGTGCTGCCTTAAAACAAAATCTTAATTCACTCTGAATAGCAACAGTGATCTTGAGGATCATTAACAATCATCCTCAGTGTGAAATCCATTCACAGACTTTCCTTTTCACTCCCATTTTTACAAGGCAATAATCTGGTCCAAGTGGATACCTCCAGCTCGAGCTCAAATCATCCGCCTCTCATGGAAGAGATGCAGGCAGCCCGGGTACCCCACCACATGGCATGAGCATGCCTCTGAGCATGCTGCCCCACTGGGGGATGTCAGGGTGGATGAGAAACAGAGAGTGCAAGGACAGTCAACAGGATCAGCAGTAGGAACTGAAGTGCGGGCATTATCCAAAGTGAATTTCCTTAATCTTTCTCAGGTGTCTTGTCTCCACAGCAGCTCAGAGCATTTGTATCTCATGAGAGAAGTTTCTTCCTCTCAGGCAGATCCCTTTGGAGCACAACGGTTGTGTTTTAGGAAACAGGCCTCCTGCTCAGGAACAGGCATATGAGACACCAGCAGGTGATAACCGTGAGAGACAAGGGTCACACAAATAAGTGGAGGTTTGTGCATTCCGCTCCCCAGCCATCTGAGCCACCTAGTCTCACCATCCCCTCCAACACACTGGCCTTCATTTAATGCTTTCACTTCTGCCTTCTCAGCCTCTGAATGCTATTCATTTCCTTGGGTGTGAAAATAGGATGAAGTTCTTAAGAGACTTATGCAGCTGGAATTCCCACAGCTGTCTTGACAACTTCTTAAGGAATAAATAGAAAGAGTTTGAGGCCACCCTTGCCAACTTCCAAATATGATGAACTATGCTGTATGCACAGTTTCTGCACAAGAAGTGATAATAAATCAGCCTAGTAGCCTCATGGATGAAGACGGACTCAGCCTGTGAGCACAAATATCATTTCAATGCCAAGTTTTTAAGCTATGTTTCAAGTAACTGCCAGTGAATAAGCCATGGCACTCCATTCTCAGCCTTCCCGCTCAAAAAATAAATGGCAAATGCATGTACCTAAATGAGTTTACCAATAAAATTGAATGAATTTACTGGAAAAAAAAATCCCTTTTTCCATCCAGAACAAGGATTAGATTCCACTCTGCAGACCTCTAAGGCACACCTACCCACAGGCCATACTCCCCTTCTGTTCTCTGAAAACATCACATTCCTACAGCAGATTCAGACTGTTCAGCTGGGTCTTCTCTTCTGCCTCAGTGGTATGGGATTGGTGGCCTCAGAAATATAAAGTTAGGTAGCAAGGCCACAGTCTCAGAAAGAAGAGTTGCAGTGAAGGGAGTTCCAACCATTAGCTGTGTCTTCAATTACATTTGCTTAATATCTCTCATAGGTGCAACGGTTTTCTTGAAGTTCTGCCAGTTCTTCCATCCCTGGATTTTCTGAGCAGCTCAAAACTACAGAACCCATTAAAACTCCCACACCCTCTTGCAGCTTACACTGTGGGGTAACTGCCACCAGTAAAAATCTGTACTGAGTGCTATCAAGGCAGTTGCATCATTCTAATAAAGGAGCAATAGAGAGGAGAGCACTGCCTCTGACACACAGCACCAACAGGTCTCCCCAGATTATCCTAAAAGTCTTTGGATACCTGTGACAATTAAAAAAAAAATAATAATATGATGTGATAAAAATATTAATCATATGTAACACTTTCAACTCAGCAGCTGTATTCATTCCATGTATTTCTTTTCAGAAGCTTTGGGTATAAAGAGGTCTAAAGGGGAAAAAGAAAAAATCAGATCTCTGGTTTGCTCTCTCTGTCATATTTACCAGGTCTTTGTCTCCCTCATGTGTTCAGAGTCTATAGTAAAACATGAACTTCAGAGAAACTTGAACAAAGACTTCTTTCAAATATTTACAGGCAGGGCTTAAAACTCATTTTCATGTCATATGCAAAGTAAAATCAATATTTCCCAAATAAATTAAGTACTTCGTACATAAAGGATAAGTTCACGTCTGACAAAAGCAGTTCAAACTGAACAAAATCTATTCATGATTGATTTTTCCTGTTACAATACCATATCTCACTGTTCTTGGTAAAATGCATTGTACTATTTTGCAAAAAGTTTTTCAAGAACCCTAAGCCTTTTATTTAACATCAAGAGTGCTGAATTTACATGATCTCATAGAATAATGGCTTTCAAAAGCTTCAGCCTCAGAAGGAGTAGAAAAGATAAATGTAGAAATGAAACATACCAGTAAATCTTAAGCTAATCAATTATTAAAATCAGTAATACCTTAGGAAAGATGCCTGTTTTTATTTCTGAAGGGAATATAAGAGCTAAGGCAAATATATCATGTATTTTTAATGCACATACGCATCTATGCTTCAACACAGTAAGTTGCATGAGATTGTTTAAAAAATATTAGTACATGCGAAAGATCCTCAAATGTATCATGTAAAATCTGCCTTCTTATTTTTCTTCTATTCTCTTCTTTCTTCTTTTTTTCTTACCTGCAATGACTGTCTTTGTGAAAAGCCAACTATATGGTTTATCACTGTATTTTTAAGCTTTTAAGAGCTGAATGTGTTTCAATTTAAGGAGACTCTATAGAGTAGATCCTTTCTCTTTTCTGTTTAAATCAAGTCATGCAGTATTGGACACGTAAACATTTGAGCATTTAGGATGGGAGAAAAAGTGTTTCTAAAAATATAGATTCTTAAAAATTCTTAGAAGAATTGCTCCCAATATTTCCAACAAAAAATACGACATGGAGAGAGAGCTACTATACACTTAATTTTAAAGAAAATTGATGGCCATAATTTTAATCAAATGGAAGACTGGAATAAACCCACAACATTTCAGCTGTTGAGTTATAAGTCTCTCACTTGCTATAAGCCCATCTCATCAACAAAGGCTCATAAAACTCCATTTCTCTTTGCTGCTAGCTATTTGTACCTTTCCCCAAGGAGAATAAGGACCTTAGGCCAAATCCATTTCTCATATATGCTTTAGCTGCATACACCTGAAAGTCAGGCCTGGCAGACACCTTTTAATAAACTGAGGTAGATCCTAACAGTACTTGAAGCCTTAAAAAACTTTTTTGTTTTTGTTTGCTTTTTTTTTTAATGAAAAGAATCTCTTTTGTAGCCTTTTTGTAGAGCTTTATTATAATTTATTTCCCCATTTCTTGCTTCTGCAAATCTTGCAAGAATCTCCCAGCTAATTCCTATTTTAGTTTGGTTAAATAAATAAAAATTGAACAACAAGGTCCTGAGGCATTAAATCTTTTAATTTAGCCAGCAGTCTGTAAATAAGCTGTTATTACACAGCCAAGAATTATCTAAAATAGTCTGTACTCCCTTATTATTATTGTGAGAGTCTCTGAGGACCTTAGTTCACACCCTCAAACCTTCTGAGGACTATGCCTCATAATGCCACCTGATGCTTATATTTTTGATCCAATGAAGGGTTCAAAATTTGCCTTCTATTTCTAATTCTTTAAAGCTAATACAAAATCTTAGCAGTTCTCAAACATTTCCCTGCTTTCAGTCAAATAAGTTCTCTATTATTCAGCAGTCTATGATCTGATCTTCCATAAATCTCTACCTCCACTGCACTCAGAAGGATAGCATACAGCTTTCTGAAGCTGTAACCCATCTCCCTGTTATGCTCTCACCATTCCTATTTAAAGGAGAAATGAAATAGTGTTGTTAGCTTTATGGCTTTGAAAATGCTTCCAACAGGGGAGTAGAGAGAACATTGAAGTATTCTTTATAATAACCTTTTCCTATCTAGCAGTAAAGGGAAAGGCAGCATCGTAGAGCTAGAATAAAGTTGCTTCACAGGAGTTGTTCACAACTTCCACTCTGGCAGACATATCTGCATTTGAGTATTTTCTCTCCCAGCATTCTTCCTTCGCCAGCTTTTCTTAGTTGTACAACAAATGCAACCATGAACTGCAAGCAGGATTTTTAACTTTTTAACCTGACAGGCTTGAATGACAGGTAGGTCTTAAGAAAATGACTTCTGATGTGTGACTTGTCTGTGGGGTGAAGAAGAGCTTCCACAGTGCTTTCATGCACCCTTTCCAATGCAACATGATCAAATTATCAAGGGCCAAAAATGTGCAGTTAAGTCAAATTCATTTCAGCCTTCAGTTAGGACTTTGCTTAAATGTTGAAGTACTCATCCCACAATAGATCCCAGTCAAAACATTATGGGAAAGGAGTTCTGAAATAGTGGTGACACTGGTGCTCTGTTTGGCACTAGATGCTGCATGAATTCAGCAGCAGTTAGTCAAGCCAGGGTTTCAATTACTGCAGGCTCCATGGAGAAAAGAGGACCAGCATGTGGGCAGTAATTTTCATTGTTTGTTTTACTCCTGTATCCTTTGATAGCCAGCTGGTGATGGATGGGAAGCAGTAGAAATGAAGCTGCCTCCCTATTTTGGAAGCTGTTTTGTACAGCAATACAGATGCTAATAAAACCCTGTGAAATACCACATTTTCACAAACTGCTAAAGTGATATGGCTGTTATATGCTGATAATGATAAATTCAAGGAGTAATTGGCAACAATTTATTACCCTTTCCCTTGAAAGAAAATTACTTATGTGGCTAAATACTACTCATATATTGTGAAAATGAATTCATTCCCATCCTGGGCCTTTCTTCTTACTGCTATGTTTTCTTCTTTCTCTGACTCCCAGTTGTGAACGCCATGCTAAAAGGACCAATCTATTTCTTCTTTTTGTATCAGACAGAATGTTATGACCCAGACAAAGATGTT
Source organism: Perdix hodgsoniae (assembly GCA_035772895.1). Classification (NCBI taxonomy): domain Eukaryota; kingdom Metazoa; phylum Chordata; class Aves; order Galliformes; family Phasianidae; genus Perdix; species Perdix hodgsoniae. Next base: position 14,082,425 of record JAPSGF010000003.1, read on the forward strand.
GAGATTTAAATCTTCTGACAGAAATAATAGATAAGAAATAATTCTATAGTACAGAAAAACTAAGGAGATAGAAAGAAAACATTTTTTCATAAAGCACATAGTGATAGAGTATAATTTCCTGTACATCTGACTGATCTAATAGGAATGCAATAAATACTTTTTCAAAAAAAAATAAAAAATCATTGGAAGTGAAAGGTAGAGAAAGGGAGAGTTGTCTGAATAATTAAAAAGTCATTCTCAGGCACAGGAAGAAAGATCAGCATAAAAGAGAAGGTTGAGCCCTCATCTCTGAAATCATATCAGTGATTACCTTCTAGGGACAAGAAAGAAATTCATTAAGTCACTATTCATCCTGTGGAACCATTCTTCCCAACAAAATATGGCATCCATCAAGCTTATGATTGCAATGATAATTAAAAAAAAAAAAAAAAAAAAAAAAAAAAAAAGAAGAAAACCCTATGTACTAAGCATGAAATATCCTTCAAAGAGCCAAAAGAAAGGTTTTCATACTACCAGCAGTGGCATGAACTCCTGAGCATTCTCTTTTATAGGAAATGTTTAATTGTTCTTTATTGAGCAGAACCTTTCCTTCTGCTTGTAAAAGAAATTATTGCTTTTCCCCTCTGGTTCAGTCAGAAGAAGTTAATAGTCCCAGTTCCCTGTGGCAGCCGAGACAGTTAATGACTGGAAGACTATTATAAACAGGGTTTATTGCCCAAATTACAATCCAGTTCCTAAGCACCTTCCCTGTTCAGATTGCCCTCCTGGCATTTTGGTGATTTTCTGACTTATTTTCCAGTTCACAAAGACAGTTCTCTGACATTTAAAAATTTAATGTGCTTTTTTTATAGCATTCACAATATATTGCTGCAAATTCTTAAGTGCATTGTGATATGTGGGTTTATTAACTTCATGACACCAAAGTTCTTCTTAGCCAGGATGATTCTTTGCTGTGCAGCAAAACTTACGTTCACACACACAAAAAATATAAACTAGTTTCTTCTTTCTCCTCTAAGTTGTTACTTGCACTATGCATGTCTAAATGCCATTTTTGAGTAACATATACGTATATGTTTTACATATCTACAATTACAACTTTTTCAAGGTAAAAAAATTACACACAGTTCTGCAAACATGCTGATCATTTTTACTATGACAACCATAAGTGTACATACAGATTTGCTGCAAAGAATAAAATCCCTGTCCTGTGGTGCTAAGAAAGTGGCTTAATGTAATGATCAAATGTAGCTGGCATTGTGATTGGAGCACCACAGAGAATAAAGAGTCTTGAAAAAGTTCATAGACTGATTTTGTCTAATTATACAGCGCCTTAGAAACAAGAGATTTATTATACGAAACAAAAATTTTGATTCTGCCTTTTTTGGAGGGGCTTACATACCAGAGGACTTCTTTGTGACTATGCTTCACAGGTAGGCACCAGATTTTCTAAACAGATAGATATGAATCACATACTAAATAAAATACACAAGACATATTATTAGGACAAGGAAACCAGTAAGTCCACTGTACAACTTCTATCAATAACTTCTATTGATATAAAGGGTCAACAGCAACAAAAGTTAGAAGGAATTTCCACATTCTCACAGGATTGAAATGGACAAACTCTCACCACAAATTCAAAATACCATTATGGTGTTTGTGTTCAAAAAGTTCCCAAAATGACTGGCCATTTTTGAAAGGCAGGACGTGCAGAAAGTCATACTCATTGGAAGTGTGACTATTTTTAAATGTAATACCAACCCTCCAAGGCTCTGGGCATCACCAGTTCTGTAAGAACACTTCCCTGACCATGGTCACTCAAACTGCTCTCTTTTGCAATTATCAGTATTGTATGAGTATTGCATCACACTTCGGAATTTTTATGCTCCAGGTATAGCTAGGGATATGTTGTGGGTTTTGATCATTTGTTTGTTTCCTCAACACAACAAAGCTGCTAAAAAGCATTTAGATGCACAGGAAAGAAAGACAAACATTTGGTGTAAAGATAGCCTCTGGTTTGATTCCATTTAAGGATTCGTACAAGATTGCAAATATATACAAGTACTTATTTCCTTTTATAGGAACAGGTATAATAAAAATGTTGTAAACAATCAGGATTATTTATTACAATGTCTAATTAGTATTTATAAACTATTTCAGTATCATTGCTTACAGCATGCTGAAGAAGTGAATTAGAAATTTATAGCAGCAAGTGATAGAGAATTATATAACCAAGGGGAAAAAAAAGATGAGTCTTCTAATGATTGTTTATTTTTAGCTATTACAATATATTGAATTTTAAAAATGAAGAGAACATCTCTACAAAGCATAGACTGCTTTGAAGCACAGAATTTGGTTTAAATCCAGGTTCAGCCTTGTTTTTTTCATCCTTTATTATGTCAGTATTCTCTTTGTCTCAGAAACTCATCTCTTACAGGGAAAGATATGGAGCAATAATTCAAAGGACTGCAGCTGATGACAAACACCCTACCATTTTTCTTCCCTCTTATTATTGTGATATGTAACAGCTGATTTACAGAGCCAGGTAACAAACTCTTTAGGGACTATAGTCCACATATCAGTTTGCCAGAAGTGCCAACCTGTTCTTGGATTTCTTTCTGGAAACGAGCTGCTTCCACAACACAAGCAACTGCTACACCCCAAACACCCAACAGCACTTACATCTGTCTGTGAGTGAAAAAGCACTTGAAATTAGCCCAGCTGAGTAGCATCACTTTCAAGGGAGCTCTCCTTCTAATGAAAGTCATCAGACATGAAATTTGTGGCTCTGTCTTCAACAATCAAGTGCCATCATTTCACACTGGCAGCAGCAAAAGGGATTAGTAGCCTCTTTAAAGAAAACCAAACAGATATCCATTGAGTAGTACATGAAAATAAAATTGAAGGCTGGATTGTTTTCTGTGGTAGTGGCTTATTTCTACAATTCCAGCAGTGGGAAAGAGTGACTTTAAGCTTAAATTGGAGCATTGTAACAGAGTGACAGAGCAGCTCCTTCAGTGTATATGTTGTAACAAGTCATCCTACACCTTAAAGATTCATTTTGCCTTGACCAAATCCTGGGTGTCTCCACTAAGGGATGACGAAAGCCATAGAGCTCTGAAGAGCAGCCAAGGAATATCAGCCACTCTAAAAGCAAGTAAAAGATGAGTCCCTGTGTCCTACAGAACTTACATTGTAAGAAACACATAACTGAGGAGTAAAGGTTGCATTCATAGTCTAGAGAATCTAAGAGAAAACAGCAAGCCAACGTTCCCTGTGCTGATTGTGCATGCGCCTCAGGCTCTGCCAGAGAAGTGACTCAGGCCTTGAACCAGATGATCCAGTCAAACTGAGCTCCACTTCTGTTGCCCTTTGCAGGTTCTCTCAGCATGGGAGTCCAGTGCCAACAAGCAAATTTCTTAATTTCATTCTGCTCTTTTCCTTTCTGGGCAATGTCTGTGTATTAAATATCACTAGCTGTAAAGGTCTTGTATTTGGATTACAGGCAGATGATGGGAAGGATGACTTGGAAAGCAGAGACAAAGACAGAAGGAGCACTGGGTAAGCAGGTACTTGCAATGCATCCCTTAGGACAAACTTGCACTCAATTTTTTTAGATTCTATTGTCTGATGATAGCACTCACTCATTTGGCCCTGTCTTATACTACTCCTACACCTGAAAAGATGCACTGGCACTCTGTGCTGAACCTTCACATGGCCCAGACCTGTGATGCCCACAAAGTACATTATGATGTTGGGGTGCTTACCTCTGCTTAGTGGAAAACATCCCTGGGAGCAGCCCAGCTCCCCAGTGCCTGCTCTGACAGCTGAGCTCTGCTCCCCAAAACCCATGTGCCAGGCTTGGATCAGACAGATCTATATTCTGATAACCTCAGTAGCCTGCACCTTTGTTTGGAATTTAGAAAGGCAAAGTACATACCCCAAACCCTACCCTGTACAGCTGCTTCATACATTCTCGCTAATAGAACCATTTATTTAAAAAATTTAAATAAATTCCAAACGGATTAGTCTAATCCCTCTGCCCCATTGCTACAGTGTGCTGGATGAGAAAATAGCAGGTTTTAAGTTCCAAGAGCTAGATAAATTCAATTTATACCCTCTTATTCCCAAACAAAAGGAGGTATACAATTTAAAAAACAAGATAGTACAAAGTATGCTTTATTGGGCTATTAAAAGAGCCACAGTATAACTGTGTGGAAGACAGCCTTTCCTTTATCATCCAAGATCTACATTAATGAGCAATTAAATAATCCCATGAACAATCTCATTCACTCATAGAGTTAAGCCTTTAAACTATATTTTAGAAAACTAAGTTATCTTGCAGCAAATTGGAGAGTACTGTGCAGCAGAAAAATCATAATGAGAAAGTGAAGCCTGCAGCCACTCGTGGTTACACTTCAGACTGTACTCTACAGCACCTCAGGAAAACCAGATCTGGAGAATCAGACTCTCCTTAAAGCAATGCAGCTGTGGGTAGCACGGGCACCACAGCACTGACTGCAGAAGAAGCTAACTGTAACAAATAGGGGCTGAAATAATGCCCAGTGAGTGCAGTACAAGATACTCCCTCTCTGAAGCTTTGCTTCACCAAAATAATCACATGAATGGAATATGGCAGTGCTCCCCCTCAGGGAGTGGGGTGCCTCCAGCAGGTACATCATGCTCCAGTGCCTGCAGGGCAGGGCACAAGACGTGCGCTGCAGCAAGGAGTCACAGAGTCCACCTGCCTCCACCTCCCTGCAGCAGCCTCAGCCCCGCAGCCACAGGCCTGCCAGCACCCGCCTACCCCCCTGCAGCTTATCCTGAGGGGTCACAGGCTGTGGCAGGGAGGGAAACTGAAGGGAAATTGTTGTTTAGCAACTTTTGAAGGCAGAATAAGGAGATTTGCTCACCACTGTGAGCCCACAGTTGCTCGTGCAGAAGTGTCATAGGTTGCTGTCATTGAGGCCTCTGACTGAAGGGCCCGGTGCTAAGCACCAGTATTTCAGAGGGCTGCAGACATTTGTATCCATAGTGCAGCTTGGCTAAGGACAGCGCTTAGTTTTTTGTCCTCTTGCAGGGCCTCACCGCCTCAGCTGGCTTGTTAACAGCTTGTTTGTGAACAGCCATCCAGACACAGCAGAAGCATTTGTTGGCATGGGAGTGCATGGCTGGGAAAGTCTCTGCATCTAATGTTTCCCAAGAGCCAGGAAGCCTACTTTGAGTTGTGTGCCTACCAGTCAAAAAACATAGTTGTTCATTCCTCAGTTTCCTCAAAGTCTTCCTAAGAAATAGTAGAACTTTCAGTTCTCTCTTAGTGAGAGTCTTTGTCCATTTACTCCATCAACTTTGGAAACCTGGTTTCAGAGGTACGTAAGAGAGCACTGACAAGCACCCCTGTTTCCACTGTAATCAAGCACACAATCTCTCCCTTCTCCTAACCTGATCTGTACATAACATGCACTGCAGAACAGCAGTAACAGCAGAGAGCAAGACTGGGCATCTCTGAAAAACAGGCAGTGAGAAGCATTGGAGCCGTGGGGCACCTGCAAGGCAAGGCCCCACATCAGCCCCCAGGGCTAATCCAAATTTCCCATGTAGCAGATGATCTGCATCCAAGAGCTCCAGGGTCTGTGCCTGCAGCACACATGAACAAGAATCAGGATACCTCTCTGTTTCTTTCCTTTTCGTCCCTCTTTCCTGGGGCTCAGCTTCATCCCTGCAAGATGCTCAACAACACATGGACATAAGTTATAGACAAGCTGGTTGCACTGGCAGAACAAGAGGGACTTTGGCATACCTGCAAAGGGCAGATTTTCCAAGGACCTAAGCCTGCTGAACTTGGGCAGGCGTGATTTTCTGATGGATTTATTGCACAGCCAAGTTCAGATAGAGGGCTCGAGCTCTTCTTTTGCATGTAATTTGCACAGACTCTGCAAATTCCTACTTAAGAACATGGAATCTCTTCTCTTGATTAGGTCACCTCTTATTCCACATAATTGACATTGTTATCTGCATTTGGGAATGCAGAAATGACTGAACTCTTTCCCAGTTTCTTTTCCTGGAAGATCATCGTGAGGCAGGTATTTAAGGAAGAAAATGCCTGCCTATAGATTCTGCAAAATTTCAAGCTACCGAGTAAGGTCTTGTAGAAGGAAGTTTCAGACTAAGTTGGTACTGGTGATGTAATCATCTCAATTGCAATCTTAATTGTTCTGAGGGATGGTGGGACTGACTTAAGAAGAGTTGTAAAAATGTGTTTTCCTGTGAATGGTTTCATTGTTTAACACTAGACATCTATGAAAAGTAGAATAATTCCATCCATTGGATGTGTTTTTACAAGGATTACTCTCTAAGTGTGCCATAAAAGTAGAGGCCTACCACTGGAATCAGTGAATCATCTGTGCTTTTCATAACAAAGGGAGATTGTGTGGCCATTAAAATGACATTACAAACAGTACAACATCTGCTATGTGATGCATAGTGCTCTTCCTACCAGGACATGAGCATCCACATTTTGTAACAGCCCCAACCCAAGTCAACTGAAATGCTATCATTCCGATGAGATATTTTTCTCTTGTGTTCTCTTTATCTTTGCTGCTATTCCCAGTTTGATCATGAGGTCTCTGAACTTCCCTGGCCCAGAACATTGTCTCAGTTACACTGGTGTGAATCAAAACTCTCTCCGCCTTCAATGCCTTTTACTGAATAGCATCTCTGTAAGCAGCACAGCTGGGTTTATTGTGTTTCATGTTTATTGTCCCTTGACTAATAGAAATGACTTTTCCATCTCCTTTACATGGGCATGAAACATATACCAGCTGACCACTCAAGTTTTGTCTGAGTTGCTCTCCCCTGTGTCATGCTCAATAGATATAACTGTGGACTCAGCAGCATTAGCACAGCTGCACAGTTTCTGGAAGCACTGCGGTCTCAATGATGAGACAAAGAGTAGCCTACAGTATACTGCCACAGATAAGTATATCGTGGTCTGCTATACCATGTTTGCAGCTAACGTGACTGACTGAAGGCTTGGGTGATGAAAGTTTCAAAAAGTGCCATGACTCCAACCAGGTTGCCAGAATAGTCTTGGGGCACTAGTTACTAAGACCTGTTGCCAAGAAGGTCTCTGGCTTAATTACTGTAAGTTTAGGTTTAGGGTGTACATCTTGTTGCTAAAATTAACAGTCTGACATCAGTTCCCCTTCATAAAAGAGAATCACTCGAATAGGAGCAATAGAATGAGAGTCATAAAATCCTTTTTTGGACTACAGTTTAATAGTAATTATATTCTTTCCAGAGAGTAATCACTATATTTTGCAATTGAGTTTTTAATACTATTGCAGTATTTTTATCTATGGACTGTCTACTTTAGATGTTATTTATCCTTATAGATAAATAGATTGTAAGGCATACATCAACGTCAGAAACCATTTGGAAGCAGCCCTCCCTCTTAAGAGCTGGGGACATTTCATGTCAGAAACTCACTTAGCCAAAGGTTTGGCAGGTGGAATACATGTTGTGTATAATCTGTAAAGAAGCCTAAAGACTCTGAACATAGTCAGTCAGAGATGTGACACCCTTATCACCACCCTTTAAATACTGAAATGAAATAAATTTCTCTTTCACAGTTCCACACTGCAGTTCTGGAAACTCACAGCTTCTCAGAGCAGTGCCACAACATGTCTCTAGTGGAGACTGGAAGCTTTCTTCTGTTTGTGGGCCAAAGTGGTAAACTAGAATAAGCAGTTTAGGTCATGCTGGTCACACCACAGATACTGACATCCCCGATTATGCCAGAGTTTAATGCTGCTCATCTGTCCTTTCATTGTTGTGCAATTTGAATTACAAATGATTCTGTTGTGCATTCTTGGGCCTTCTGTATTTTCATATAGAGTCAAATAATGCTAAACTATATTAACACCCCACAGGATGGACTTCTTTTTGACCTAAACTAGTATTTGTTGAATTTGAAAATCTGTTAAGCCTTGTAACACACTGTTACACATACTGACATTTCATGTTACTTTTGCCCAGAGCTGAGCTTTTCAGATTTATGTACAGCTAGGTGTTTGTCGTGTGCTTTTATACTACAGTTTATTTCTGTCCCAATGTCTTTTGCATAGATAGGCACACAGGCCACCAGTGAGGCACTTCACTACAGCATGGGAGGAAGCATAACACTCTAATCACTGATCCCCTTTTGCTTTTGCAAATCTCTCACATCAACAACTGTAACTCAAAGAACTTTCCAGCCTTTCAAGTTTTCCAGATGGCTGGCCTGTTAGTCTGGCTTAATATGAAAAATAAGACATCTCTCATAATATAGTATTATTCTATCTGTGAATCTGAAAGATACAAGGAGCCTCTGGGAGTTAACACAGGGGATAATGGACATCACCATTGCAGATTGTTTATGCTGCCTTTGGAGCATTAGCCTCTATGAACATAAGTTGATTGCTCTATGAAGACATACACATCTCTGACTTGGCATTCTTCCCCTCTGAACAAGAGGCTTTTGCACAAAATATCCTGCCTTTCACAGAAGGTGTTTGCTGCCCCATATCTCAGATACTACATGGCAGAGCTGAACATCTTGAAATCAGTATCCACAGAAAGAACTGCTTCTGTACTGGATAGGGAAGTTACAATTCAGTGACTATGTAAAGTCATAAGAATCAGAGTAATCAGATCTCAAATTAAGATTTCATAAAGACAATCTATCTACATATGATATCTAGCGAAACTGGAAGGATCTGTGGCTGATTTTCAGATGCATTCTTTCCCAAGTGTAGGGAATAACATTTTCTCACTTAGACGTGGCTAAAAGCACTCAACAAACAGCAGAAAGATCAAACCAAACAAAACTTGGCAAAGGGTTGGTGTCAGAATCCCAGATACGCACTTACATTCTCGGTGCCAAATGCAATTGGGAGTTAAATAGCATTTTGGCTTACTGTAAACACATAAGTTTATGTATTTTGCATGAAAAGGTTAGAGGTTTGCTAGTAATAGAGTGATTTATTTCACTTACTGAAATGTACACTCAGCTGCCAGTTAAAGACTCTGACTACTGCTGTCAAGCAACTTCCTTTTGAAGTAATGCCATAATTAAAACCAGGGCCAGAGGGTATTCAGAACACAATGGGACTGCTTTTCTGATTTAACAAGGATGTAAAGAAGTAATTGAACTTAGAACTTCTTTCATCTGCAGTTACCACTATGATGTAGATCAAGTAAACTACACATTGTGAGTGATGTGTGTAGCTTGCCACTGTGTAATCTGCCACACTTTCCACCCTAGCCACAATTTTGCTGCATTACCCTGATATTAGTATTCATTGAGCCTCAGTAGCCAAGAGGGCAGGAACAGAAAGCACAAGACTGCCTCTTAAAGTGACTCCAACGTACACACCAATAGGTAAAAACACACACTACTCCCAAAAGAATATTTTTTTTACTTATGCATCAAAAATTACATTTCTTACCACTCGTTCTAGTAGTAAAGCTCACAGATGACTTTGGTTTTCATCATGGAACTAAAGCAAAGAATCATGTCAAAACATCTGTGAACTCAGATTTGTTCATTATGGTACAAATTAGAAGTAGATTAATAGCAATTCCTGTCATAATAGCTTAGAAAATTGCAACCTTTCTCATATTTTCTTCAGATCTTTCTGTAAATAACCCACTTATAAAATACTCATTTTTTGCTTTTCATGCAGAGTGCAAAGGCAGGAGATTGAATTTGAATTTTCTAGGATTTCAGAAACCGTACAGCTTTTGTTTTTGTCACATCAAACAGACATTTATTCCTTAGCCACTTAAAAATAAATAAATAAATAAATCAATAAATAAACCATACTCAGAACCTACCTGGTCTTCCAGAAATCTCATTGCATCTCTTTGATCAAGGTCCTCCAATCATTCAGTAATCTATGGCTAATTATAACTTCCTAGCTTTTTTAGCCTGAAAGAGACCAATTTATCACAGGCTGTCATGAATCTTGGTTCTGAATTATCAAGAGTCCAATTAAAGATAGAAATGAGGTTACTGCTTTCCAATTAAAGTGATTGATCACATGTAAAACCTTGTAACATTTCCCTCCTTAATTATGTACACTCCCATCAAATATGAAGAGATTCACCCTCATTTTATTTTTTATCCAGAGAGCAAAGTACAGCAAATATTAATCATATACTGATATAGTTCCAGACCTAATAATGTTTTCAGCATACATTAACAATTTCCAGTCTATAAGCTTTTGAAACGTATTTAATTTTTATTTCTGTTTCACTCCAAACATTTACTTCAAAGCCAAGAAGAGGCATAAATTTTTTACAACCAAACTTATTCTCCCGGTGCATCTTAAAATGTTAAGCCACTTACACATTGAGAAGAAAAACAGAATTTAATTTAAGCACAAACAAGAAAAATATGAATATGCAAAGTGCCAGCTGACAAAAGAGCAGGACTCTTCACATCAGTGTTCGTGTAAATCATTTTCTTCCAATAGGATTATCTAGACAAATAAGAACGTGCCAAACTAGCTTCTAATTCTTATTTAATTATTTCGTGCTAGGCTTGGAGATAGTACAACAGTTGTGCTATGGAAATCACAGTCATTGAATTAGCAAGGCCCTCTGAGTCCAACAGACTCAATCCCATTGCTCGAGCAGGACTCTCAGAACAGGGTGCCCAGGCCCATGTCAGGCAGCCTTTGGCTATCTCCCAGCAGGAGACTCTCCCCCAGCCTTTGGGCAGCCTGTGCTAGCGCTCCATCATCCTGACAGCACAGAAATGCTTCCTGGTGCTCAGAAAGAGCCTCCTGTTTTCCAATTTGCAACTTACTACCACTTGCCCTGGCTCCATCTCCTTTGCATATTTCCCTTTGGGTATTTTAGGTCCCAAGACTCTTCCAGGCTGAACAGCCCCAGTCTCCGAGTCTCTCCTCAAAGGAGAGGTGCTTTAGTCTCTGCATCACCTTGGTGGCTCTCTGCTGGACTTATTCCAGCAAGGCCATGACTCTCCTGTACCAGAACTGGACATGGAACTGTAGCTGTGGCCCCAACGCTGAGGGGAAGGATCACCTCTCTTAACCTGTTGGCAGTGCTCTGCCTAATGCAGCCAAGAATACTAATAGCCTACTTGCACACTGCTGGCTCACATTCAACTTGGTGGCCACCAGTACTCTCAGAGCCTTTTCTGCAGAGCCACTTTCCAGTGAGGTGGTCCCCAGCAAATATGTGTACGAGACCATCCTCCCCAAGTAGAGGACTCTCAATTTCTCCTAGCTGAACATACTGAGGTTCTTGTCAGCCCCCTTTTCCATCCTGTCAAGGTCCACCTGGATGGTAGCGTTGCTCTCTGGTGCACCAGCCCCTCCCCCAGTCTCATGCCATTCACAAAGTTGCTGAGGGTGCACTCTAACTCCAAATTCAGAACATTAACCAAGATGTTAAACAGGACTCAGTCCAGTATTGTTCCTGGGGTACACAACTTATTACTGGCCTCCAATGAAACTTTGCACCACTGATCACCACCCTTGGATGCAGCAGTTCATCCAGCTTTTGATCCACCTCACTATATGCTTATCCAAACCATACCTCATCATCTTGTCTAGAGGAACCCTATAGCAGATGAGGTTGAAAACAGTAATGAAGTTCAAGAGGACAATACTCATGGGTCCCCCGGATCCATCAGCTCAGTTAGGCATGATTTCCCATTGGTAAGTCCATGCTAACTACCAATGATTTTCTTTTGCTTCATGTACCTATAAATGGTTTTTAGGATGAGCTTTCCATCTTCTTCCCACGATTCAGGCAAGGCTGACTAACTGTAGCTCACTGGGTTCTCCTTGCCCTTTTTTATGACTTTTTTTCTCATCCAGTCTTCAGGCACTTCTAGTTTTTACAGTCCAGCAACAATAATAGAGTGGCATCCTAATGACATCAGCCATGTTCTGCAGCACTCACAGGTGAACTTGCAAATCATAGAATCACAGAATAGCCTGAGTTGACAAGAACACAATGATCACCTAGTTTCAACCCCCCTCCATGTGCAGGGTCACCAACCACCAGACCAGGCTGCCCAGAGCCACATGCAGCCTGGCCTTGAATGCCTCCAGGGATGGGGCATCCACAACCTCCTTGGGCAACCTGTTCCAGTGTGTCACCACCCTCTGTGCAAAAAACTTCCTCCTTATATCTAACCTAAATCTATCTCAGTTTAAGACCATTCCCCCTTGTCCTATCACTATCCACTCTCATAAACAGCCATACCCCCTCCTGTTTATCCCTTCAAGTGCTGGAAGGCCACAATGAGGTCTCTCTGGACCCTTATCTTTTCCCAGCTGAACAATCCCAGTTCCCTCAACCTTTCCTCATAGGACAGGTGCTCCAGCCCTCTGATCATCTTAATGACCCTCCTCTGGACCTGCTCCAAGTGCTCCATATCATTCTTGTATTGGGGGCTTTAAGCCTCGATGCACTACTCCAGATGGGGCCTCACAACATCCAGTTCACTCAAGCATTCTCACCTAGGTTCCTCCTTGGGCATCGTGTTTTTTCTATTTTTCCCTTTCTCCCCCCCCCCCCCACCCCCCCCCACCCCTCAGACTGGGGACTTTTATATTACAAACTAAATGGAATGCTAGCAGCTCCTTTTGTGAAATCATAAACACCACATTTTGCTTTTCCACAATTTCTGCCCATGTGATTAAAATCATTGCCAAAATGTTCAACACAATTCAGAACAAACAAAAAGGTTCCCCTTTGGGTCAGTGGATCAGCCACATACAGCCTACAGCCATTCTAGTTTTGTTTTGGTTTTTTTTTGGTTTTTATTTTTGGTCACCACACTGGTGACTGCTAATGATGAGAATAGGAGGCTCAGAGGCTTTGGAGCACAGAATCATTTATTAACTTTCAAGCCACAGTTACTGTTGAAAATAAGTCTACAAAGCTCTGTAGGAAGCTGAATTCTAATTAAATGTTAAATAGCTTTAATGTAAGACTTGAATTAAATCTTCATGAATGGTATGGAAAGCATCCTCAAAGCTTATTGTGCAGTAATAGTCTTTTTTTCCATGGTAGTTGTAGGAAGTATTTTCAGAAAAGTAATAGGTGAGGAAAACATTACTAAGGAAAAATGATACTGGAATATAAAATTCTAACACATACTATGCGTGGAGTTCTCACCCTTCTGCCACAAAAGGCTTCAAACACACACTGGTGCTTCACAGCATGCTTTGAAACATTTTATTTGCTTCACCCACTTCATTTAATTATTTTGAGTTACATTACATTGACAAAAATCTCCTAACAGCAGTCATAAAATGATGACAAGAGGAAGTCGCCCCTTGCCCCTATCCCCTGACTTGCTGTGAGGTTTCACAAGGAAAGGAGCAGTCCATCATTAGCATTATTAGATGATTACTACTGTATTAGCATTACATAAAACAAAAAGACTCAATTCTTTACCAGAAACATAGCAGTTTGAAATCAGTTGCAGTAATATTGAATGTTATAATATGATCAGAAAGCCTTTATGTAATTTAAAATAGGAAGCCAGTATCAAAATACATTAATTGGCACCAAATTCATAGGCCAAGAAGGAAAAGTAACCCAAGTAGGGTATTACATAGAAGATCTTCTGAAGATCTTTGTGTTAACATAGTTCCTCCCCTACCCCAGAGTGTCAAAGTCTGGAATAAGCCAAAAGACTTAAGTAAGAAAAACAGACCTAAGGTGTGACGCATTGTCAGGAATAATCAGAAGTCAAGACTTTCACTTACAGCAGCTGGGCAGAACCCCACATACAAAAGGTGACAGAACTGAAGCAACGAGAAAGCAAAGAAAATACTTGGAGAGGAAAGACATTTTGGACTAAGAAGTCAATGCAGAGAAAGTCATAGATTCATTGAGTGAAATACAGCAATCCAATTTGGCACAAGGGTAGCAAATTAAAGCAGGTTTTTGGTAGGAGCATAAATATGCACACTCCAATAAGAATACAAAATTAATAAACTGAAGAAGTTTAAAATAAGTTTCTCTATGCAGTTCATATTATATACTGATTTAATGGTAAGTCCATGCATCTTAGGTCTCAACCAGTAAGAAGAAATACCAAAAAAGACCCAGTCCTAGACTTCACTAGTGTGTATTATTGCATGGGACTGTCCTAACAACTCATGCATGGAAGCAAAGCCTTGAACACAGTGGCCTGAAGTTCAGAAACTAGGTATTAACTCCTGAAAACTACCACTGAAATATCTGATAAACAAACCAGGTACCCTCAGAGAACACTTAATGTTAGTTTGCCACTCACTGTGCAGTCATATAGTCTGTGTAAAGCTCTGTAGAAAACTTGTAAGAAATTCTGCCTTTAGGAATGTACTGATAACAAAGTGTATTTTCTAACTAGCAACAAGAGACAGGTGAGATTTTTTTTTTTCTTAAATGGTAGTACTGATTCGTATTCTGGGTTTAGATAATTAAAGAATGACTAATTTCAGCTGAGCATTGTAGTGACATGTTTGCAGTCAGAACTGAAATCCATAGCATCTTACAATGCTTTAACTACACATTAAGACTATTGCTTTGTAAATTTTGGTTCCAATCTTGATCAGTCTAATAATCTTCATCTTCAGAAAGGAGCCAAGGCTGCCAAGCCCTTGCTAGATTGGGCCTTAATTCCATGCAGATAACCAAAATAACTACTGGAACTACAAGAATATGTAATTTGTGCGCTGTGGCTGTGCATAAGCACGGTAATTTTCAAACACTTTAGCTTTTATTTCATAGATATGCAGCATGGCCATGTGCATTTATGACTGATGCATCTGCATGAAGCTTCTCATGAATGTTGCAAGCTTCTGAACATCTTCTACAGTCACTGCATTATACAAAGAGGCACGGATTCCTCCCACAGATCTGAATCAAAAACAGGAGAGGAAAAAAAAAAGTATGAGTTTTATATATGCCAAGAAAAGACAAATATCATTTACAGTTACATTTCCCCAACCAAACAGAAAGAAGTTCATATTTTATATGAACGAGAGGCAAAATTTTACTCAAGGAAAGCAGGTAATCTGAAGCAACTTGGTATTTTTTTAGTTATTACCGCTCCATGCTGTAGCCTTATGACGTCAAAAAAAAATTAACTTTTTTAATTCCACAAACATCACTGTAACACGGGAAGGAATTCTTTCCAGCAGCCAGATAAGTAATGTAATGGAGACTTTATGCAATGACAGAATTTGACAAAATGTCACCTTCTTTGGCAGATTAATCAAGCTAGAGAAGAAGGCAGAATTTACAAGAAACCTGTGCCCCATCACACCTAAACTACAGTTGATTCACCACCAGTTTTTAATTACAGTCTCAAGACTGCAATTCCCAGTGCTCCCAAACCAATATGAAAGAACAGCTTGTAAGCAAGAAATGCTGGTAAGTCAATACACAATGCCTGCTGCTATATCGCTGTAATAATTTTTTATTCTGCACAGCAAGGGGATTCATCTCAGTGTAGCACTTACCGATGTCCTTTCAGAGATATCATGTTAAGTTCCACAGCTTTCTCAAGGAATTTCTTTTCCAGGGCTTCATCACCCTTGACACTGCCAATGCGGAAGGGGACGTTCATTCTGCTTCGATTCTTCTTCTCCACTGGACATCTGGAAAAGTTGCAAAATTAATGATTACCCTACTTTTTGCTAAATTTACATTTTCAATTATAAAAAACTTCAGAAATAATTGCATCTGGCTTAAAAGTCATTGTTCCATAACTAAAGCAATTCATTACTTTCTGTGGAAGAAAGAAAACTTCTTTTTTCAAGCAAGTATAATTATGGTAGTAAGAAGTGGTAGGCCTTTCTGACATACCAAAAATTATCTCTGACAGACACTTTTATTCTGCTGGCCACAAGTGCTACTCTGATCCACTTTAACAGAGGTAAAACAAACAAACAAAACACCACAGTATGAAGAAGCTTCCATTGGAGATTTTAATTAGTAGTTTCAGTCTCCCTTCTCAGTGTCTTCTTTGGTGTTATTAAGAATCCTGAACACAGAGAGGAGAGTGACCTCTAGAACAAATTTTACATTACATATATGGCCACAACATATTCCTTTAATCTAAAGTAGAAGGTTTAAGATGCATTTAAAGCAAAATTACTCTTCATTTTTTTCTCATTTGTTTTATGGATTCTGTTTCATATGTAATTATTGTGGACAGAAAAGACATGGCAGGGCAAAAGGTAAGGGGAAATGGAGGGAAGAATTTAATATTTAAATACTTATCTTTATTGCTTCTGGTTACAAAAGAGATATGAAGCCATGGTGTTTTCCAAAAGTGTGATGTAAATTCTTGCATAAATTCACAAGGAAATATTTTTTATTATTCTATTTGACATGGTTCTGGTGTAGTTTGTATTGCTTTTTGTAGGTAACAGGGGTGTTGAGTTCTCCATTGGTTCCTTTGTGCAGAGTAAGTAGTAACTGATCATAACATTAACATATGTAAGTTCTCTATGCCAGCTGTAACCAGGAAAACACCCTTTCAAAAAGCCTATGCTTCTAAGGATTCTCACATTTGGATATATATATACATATGTGTGGATACGCTCCATTTAAGATGACCTATTTCCTATCAGGCAATCTAACACAACTCCATGCAAGCTGTTAGTGTAGAGACTTTAGAAGGCAACAAACTGCAAATGGCACACAGCACTTTGTGGAACAGTTTCAATTCACAAAAAGCTTGTCACACCTCTTGCTCAGTGAAGCATGCCATGCCAAGGTTGTACATTACGGCTAGGAAGACAGCTTCAGATAAGAATGGATAAGAATGCATCTATGACTAAAAAGATGACTTGAACTGCGTTGCTAGGGAAGATGCATACAGATCACTTAATGAAGTCTGCATTGCTTTCCTGATTTGCCAGTTCACCATCCCACTTGCACTGCATTTACCTATCGAGTCCTACAGGCCAACTTACCAAAACACAGATTTTTTATTTGCCATAAAATGTTTTTTCAAAGCTTGATTTGCTCACTGAGGTTTATGAAAAAGCCCCCAGGGTTTTAATAAAGTAGGATCACAATTCTAATCATTGCAATGCCAAAGGCAAAGCTGTTCCCATCATGAAAATGGATAAGCAGAATGCACTGAATATTATGAACTATATCTTTGCCAATTAAGGTTGACGCCAACTTAAATTTAAAATTCAAATTTAATTTCTCTATCCTAACTTTGACTCTAAAGCTAATTAGATCCCAAATTTTGACTTCATACTGAAAGCAAAGGAAAATATTTTGCAGTCTGTCATTTGATAGTTTTTGAACTTATGAGTATTGAAATTATTGTTGCTTTTTACAACACCAAGATTTAACTACACATTTTGGGTCCTGACAGGAAAAAAGCCTTGCATCCATACACAAAAACAAACTGTCAAATCTGTTTTTAAATAACATCAAAAACAGCTGAAAACAAAATACTTTCTTTATGCACAGATTACATTCTGACTAATTCAGCAAGTGTTACAGAATTGACTACAATTCCTGAGTGTACTCTTCTTGAGTGTAAAACAAACAAACAAAACAAAAAAAAAACAACAACAAAAACCCAGAGGTTTCAGAGGTTTTGATTTCTGAAGAGATGGTTAGAAAGGATATGATGCAGAATTCCTCTTACCAGGATCTTACCAGCCATCTTCTTGGTTTTGGCCCGTAATTCTCAAAAATACAGTAAGCATACTAAATAGGTGCAACCTGCTTTCAGTATACATATCTCCTAGGCTCCTGCATTTTATAAAGGGCTTCTCAAGCAATTTGTGTAGGGTAATAGGAAATAGCATTCTAATGGAATGAAGCTTACCCTTGGAGAGTTACCAAGTGAATTATGTGCATAAATAATCTCTAGGATTTCAGGATTACTGAATTTCAGTGTATTGAAAAAGTAACTTCAAAAGTAACTTAAAGTTATCCTTAGAGTTTAGCTGCACAACAAACAGGGGAAAACACACAACTTACACATAGAATCCATTAGATTTATCTATAATATCGTAAATCATCTGTGATTTGATTGAACTAAGTTTGTCCATGGCTGCAGCTCCACCATTGTTCTTTATCCACTCCAGTACCAGTCCCATGATATAGATACTGCAACAGAAGAAAACGTTGTTTTTTTTTTTTTAATCTGACTGAAAAAACAAAAACAGTCATGAATAACAGTACACTGAAGTTTTAACTGTGAGATGTTATATTTATTTTTAAGGTATTTGTTACAGTATGAGACCTGTACAGCTGCTCTACCCAAGATCTAAGAATGAACCTCAAATCTACGTGAAATAAGAATGCCAGAAATCTAATCATGTTTTCACAACTGTTAAGAATAAAACCTACAATCCCATTTCTGTCTAAAAAGATCATTTTCCACTCCTGAACAGTGATGTTTGATGAAACAAATAATTAATGTATTACATTTAATTATTCATTACCATTCCAGTTTAAGCAGAGTCCTGGAAGCCTACTGAAATCACACATCTGGAGACCAAGTATTTCAATGCCAGTTACGCAGTGCAAAATAAAAAAAAAAAAAAAAGGCATCCCCAAGGCCTTTTGTCTTTGTGCTTTCGCTATAAAACTCAGCTTGTTCAAGTTCAGACATTTCCCACAACTACAACATTTTGCATAATAAACTGTTCACAAGTTTTTATGGCACCTTTCCAACAGATTTGCTTTTATTTTATCCCTTCATTACAGATTCCAAGGGAGTACTCAGACAGCATTACCCTGCAAGTTCCCCTAACACAAGTCTTACAGGAGTTTGTTTTAAACTTCACTCCTTTCAATTTCTCAGGGGATGCTAGTCTCAAATCTTTGAACACTTCAGAAAGACTGTAGAATAAATCAGGTTACAGATTGCCTTTTACAAATACACCTTACAGATTTGAGAGCACAGCCTTGCTACATTTATGACAGTAGGTTGCCAACAGCCCCAGCATGAAGAATTTAAATGAAAAATTGCCTAGGCCCCTGACAGGTACACAGGGCCACATTCATCTCTTGCTTTCATTTTCTCGAGTGAAAATTTTGGACAAATAAAGTTTAAAGAATTAAGCCTGGAATCATCCACAAAGGTCAGCCAGACTAAACCCTTAATCCGTGTTACATGTCAGCCAAAATAATGTTTCAGGAGCAATTTTAAATGCTGAACAAACCCTTGGAGCTTGAAAATTAGTGTTTTGGGTTTTTTCAAATAGGAAATGCAATGTGAATTTTAGCAAAGTAGATCAGGGTCAAAGAGTTAAGCGCTGTAGCATCAAAATGTTACAGCCATTGGCATCCTTAAATTTAATTTAACATCCTGCCGAAGCAGCTGTTGTGTATTCTGTTAATATTTCCTCCCTGTTTGCCACAAACCATAAGAGAGTGTGAGGAAAAGAAAAGAGGAAAAAAAAGTTAAGAAGTTTTGCCAGTTCCTTATAAAAACTGGAACAGCCATTTAGAACCAAGCCAAATAGACCTACACCATGCCAACATTTCTGTCTGTGTTACATTTTGGATTCTGGAGCACACTCCACCTTGAGTTTACAGCACCAAGTGAAATAAAGCAAGGCAGCAGTCAGAAAGAAGAAGAGTTGTTAGATCAACTTTATTTTCCATTCTTTCAGTTCCCCACTATTGTATTAGTGCTCGTGAAAGACACTGAATTACAGTTAAAGCTGCATTTGCTTTTTAGAATTTATTCACAGTGGTTAAAATTAAATAAACAACTTCAAAACTTTATTTTGGTTTTGCTTTTCAAATCAGAGAAGCAGCACTGCTGAAGAGTTGAGAACTTTGTTTCTTTTAACGGAAATAGTCTTGTACTTGGAAAACATGAATGGCTGGGTTTGAAACCCAGCATGTGCAATGCGAGCACACAGTGTCCAAAACAGTATGCATGACTTGGCAGTCAGAAAATAATCAATCGTTGAGAGAGAGGCTTTATCAATTGTTGAAGAAAGTGCTCATACTGCCTGTGTACTGAGACAGGAAGAGAATAATCTGGCAAATTTAGGTTAATTTTTCTCTTAAATGCAAATCCTAATGATACTGGCTATACTTCAGACAGTAAAGCAGTCTTCAGATGGCTGCAGGAGTACATCATTACAGTACTACCCACTCTACAGTGGTCATACTGCTTTGGAAAATTCCAGTTGTGCACCAGAATATGAAATAAACATATACGTACAGGATTTACTTCTCCTTTTGATAAGTTAAAATAAACTATATGTCTATGCTTTTAATACACACCTAACACACCACACTGTGAGAAACATAGATTCAGTAACATCATCTGTACCTCAAAATTCTAGTGAATTTAAATTAGAAAGGTATTAAGGGAGACTTTATGTGCAGGAATCATTGTAGTTCATTTTGAAACAGTGTATATGAAATCTGCTGGATACCATTAGGTATTGCAACTTCACAAACTCTGATTGTATTAAATGAAGTCTAAGAGCCGCAGTTAAACATTCTCAGCATGAAACAGAATTTCCTATTGATCAGAGATGATGCACACTTTGGAAAAAAAAAAGTAATATTTCAATAACTATTAAAGAATATCTCATATTTTATATTTTTAAAACATTTAATAATGATAACGCCATTTATTATTTCCTAGCATGAAGGCAGAAATGAGTATGCAGGTTTAATTGCTGACAGTGGTCTCGGGTAGAAATTAAATGAAGTCTAATGAGCATTAAAGCAGCAAGTCTAAATGCCCCAGTTACCTACTCACAGTCTTAGAAGCATTAGTATTGTAACAGCTCGAGTCATGTTTGTTTAAGCCAAAGAACTAGATTCTGAGATTTCTATGATTAAATTAGGGCACACAGTGTTTAATTCTAAAAATATTACATCCTTTATGTCCGAGTCCCATTCATTGGGCAGCAAGACCTACTACAACCACCTCAGATATTTTCAGCAAAATCACATGAAATCCTTTAGCACCTCAGTTACTTGAAGACAAGCAACACTCTTCTTTGAAACTCTTTTTTCCACTAAGCATACCAGCTGGCAGTGCAGAAACTTCCTGAATAACAGATATTAAAAAGCTGGGTAAGTTACCTGTAGCATGGAGGAGTGTTATATAAAGAGCCATTCGCTGCTTGTGTTTTGTAATCCATTACTACAGGGCATTCCTTCAGTGCAAATCCCAGCAAGTCCTCACGTACTATTACAACAGTAACTCCAGCACAGCCAACATTCTTCTGAGCACCAGCAAAAATCACACCAAACTAAGAGAAAGAAAGGAAGGAACCACAACATACATCCACGGTTGATTTTAACTTAATAAGAAATCAGTATTTTTATACAGAATTATACAACTGAAGCTAGAACATGTCGTAAGTAAGCTGCAGGTCAAGGACATGCCAGCAGAAGTTCTAACTTCATGATGCACTTCCAGCTGTAATTGTTATCCCACATATATCTTTATTCAACACATTTTCCAGTAATTTGCTAAATACTTTATAGCCACAAATGATTCACAAGGCAACTTGTTCCCATCTGCACACTACTGCAAGCAAAATCTGCAAAAAATATGTAGACAAAACTGTTTTCAACCAATCTGGTATTTCATGAGAGGCATCATATAATCTACCTGCTCAAGGGAAAGCAAAACAGGAAACAAAAAACAAACCGAAAACAGTTGAAGATGAAAGTAATTCCCACTTCTCCCAATTCCTACTTCTTCCATCCTTCACACCCTCCTTAACTGCACTGTACCTTAGAAACATCCACAGGCCTCGACAGGAAATTTGATGACATATCACAAACCAAGACTGCTCCTTTGACATCAGGTACAAAGTCAAACTCTACACCATGAACAGTCTCATTAGCACAGTAGTACACATACGATGCATCTGGATTGAGATTCCAAGTGCCTGGGTCAGGAATGTCTAAGACAGACAAAAAGAATACCAAAGGTCATTACACAGATGTACTTTTCCTGGCACACAGTTTTATTTGAAGGCTAGACCCTCAAGTATAAACCCAGAATGATTTTGCAGCCTGAAGTGAAAAGCTACAGTGTAGCTTCCTGGTAAGGTATCCACAGAAATATATCATACATCCCCAGTATTCTGTGGTGGGCCATCATCACGCTTACAAACATTCATCCGACTTTCAGTTCTTGTTCCTTAAGGAATCTTCATCAGGTGGAATCTTCTACACGTCTTTGAAACTACTGAAGCATCCAAATTCCTACTGGTAAAGTTATAAGAATCTCTGTTTCCATGAACCCCTAGAAGTATTTTTAGACCTGTTCAAAGAAAGTATGTGTTCAGCTGTCTCCTATCTAAACTTTGCAAGGGATCAAAACTAAGATTTGCTTCAGTCAATAGCTATACACTAGCATGCCCAAACAGAAAGGTTTGCATAGAACAAATGGTTTTTACTTTTTTCTCCTCTTCTCCAAAAGACAGGGGGAATATATGCTGCTATTGCCTCTCCCATTATTTATTCCCCCTTACTTTACTTATAGCTGCCAAATACGCTCCCCTGTAATAAGAAGTCATCGGTTTAAATAATTCCTGTGTCTTAGAGGATATATTAACCTGGAGGATTATATAAATGGTAATCGGGGCACCAACTGGTTTGGGGAATATTCTTTGTCTTCCCTGTTGCCACTCTTTCGACTTCAAATTATGTATCATGGGCCAGAGAAAAGAAATAAAAGCAAAATTAACAGAATTAAAGAATTTAGGTATAGAATTAAGGTATATATATATACCCTAGTCCAGTAATTATTTATTTATAACCAGTGACCACTTAAAGCATATATGTAAAATGTCTTGAAACAGATTTTCTAACAAAAAAGTCCACATAACCTCTCTTCCTTGTACACAGTGGTCATTAAAATTATGTCCATAAGCTCTATCAGTAGAAGTGTCTTTCTTATTTCAGAGCTAACAAACAAATGGTCAGGAGATGAGTGTTTGGAAGCCCCTGAAAGACCATAACAGAAAGCACATCACCCATCTCCTGGGCCAGTACACGTAAGATGCCAAATACTTCTTAATACAATATTTCAATATTTTATTATCAATACAATATAATTAGTATCAATACTTCTTAATTTCAGAATAATTTATTACTGAATGCATAAGAAATTGAATTACTTCAGCATATACTTGCAAATACCCTAAAATCTAAGTTAAAAAATAAAATAAGTCAGACAGCCCACATAATTTCCCTGTCTACTTCCTACTGCTCAACTTCTGGAACCCAGCCACACTCGTCTCAGAATGCTTGCGTGGTGAGACCATTAGGCCACCTAACCAACCTCCCGGTCATGGATGTGGAGACATGCAGCAGACAGGTTTTGAGTGCTGGCCAGTCAACCATTTAACTAGTTAACGTTCAATAACGCAACAGCTGAGACAGGTCAATTTTTACAGCAATTCAGAAAAACAAGCATTCACATCAATAGATGTAATCATCAACTTACTTGTATAGGCTGATAGTTTCGGATGAACAATATTCACTTTGGCATACTTCTCTGCTTCTTTAGCAGCTTTTGCTGACCAAGCTCCAGTAACCACATAATCCGCCTGTCTTCCCTCCTTTAAGCCAATCAGGTTGAGTGGAACTGCACTGAACTGACCAGATCCACCTCCTTGGAGGAAAATAACTTTGTAGTTTTCTGGTATAATTCTGCAAGCAAGAAATTACTGTATTTTACTCCAAAAAGACAAAGGACACATACCACTTGCATACATCTGACTGCAACCCTACATAGAAGGAGTACTGCTATTTCAGTAGATGCTTTTCAAACCAAATCCCGTCAACTTACCTCAAAGCTTGAGGTCTTGAGTAACAACCTAAAACAGTAGGAATAGTGCTATATGTTGAATTTTAAAAAGTTTGCTGGAAAGAAGCAAATTTTGACCCAAACAACTAAAAGCAAATTCACTCCTGAGACGCTTCTATCATAGCACACACAAGCTCAAACAATATTCCAGCAGAGCTAATGCTCACTTGAACTTTTGTCTCTCACAAGCTTCATGAAATTTCTGAATTGAGATGGCTTCATAACAAAGTTCTTGAAGTACAATTCAGCTTTTAGACTCTTAAAAATTTGTACATGCAACTGCATAGTAAATTGTACATGCAGAGCAAATGGAGGAGCTATTTACATCATTACAAAAATTACTTGTTCAAACTACTCACAGAAGCTCTGCTATCAATCACACTGACTGTGACAAAGAGTCAAGCCTTAAAAAACAAAGTATGGTCCTTTCATATAAAACTACTATAAGAATAGTACACTAATTCTAATGCATGATATAAAACATTAACCCTAATCCACAATCTAAGAATTTTCTATTTAAAACTTTTTGAAGTGTTATAGCACATATAAGAAGGGGGCTCCTGACCAATCGTTCCTTATAGATATTAAGTTAGTAAAATCAGGTGATATACAAATCAGCAATATACAGATCACCTGCATGCCATCAGTGAACATATTTCTGTTATTTCCACTTATTTCTTAAAACAGATTTATTAAGAACTAGGCAAATAGAAGACCAATATCCTCTCCAGTACTTAATCAGATGCCTATCTAAACAAACTAGGAACCTTCAAGGAAAGGTCTCCACATTTGGCGTTTTTAGTGCTACTATCACAAGTTTAATTTAAAAATTTACTTACAGTAATTCACGCAAGAGATTTTCAGCTGTATTTAAAATTTTTGAGAAATCCGAGGTCCGATGGCTCATTTCTATGGTAGGGGAAAAAAAAACAACACAGCATGGAACAAGACAGAAATGCATGAGTGTGATTTCATCAATTGTGATGAGCTCTAACATTTTTACACTCACAGACCAAATACCCAATGGCTTCCATTCCCAGTTCCAACTCCTATTTTTGTTGAGCCCTTGCAAACGCCTGCAAAACCCTTACTTTTCAGGTTTTGTCCAATT
This sequence comes from Perdix hodgsoniae, assembly GCA_035772895.1. Lineage (NCBI taxonomy): Eukaryota > Metazoa > Chordata > Aves > Galliformes > Phasianidae > Perdix > Perdix hodgsoniae. The sequence goes on from JAPSGF010000003.1 coordinate 14,107,399, forward strand.
CTGTGCAAATCCTCTCCATTCATATTTGGCAGCCACATGACCTAACTACTCCCTCAAAAAAAAAAAAGTAGGTGAACAAAAATATTCCCTAGGAAGGTGCAAGTTTCTTCACTCTAAAAACATCCTTAGTTACTACTTTACTCTGTACCTGCTAAACCAGTACAGGGGGTTGTCTTGTTATTTTATTTAACAAAACCTAATCATGCAGTAGACCTAATTAGAAGTTCAGGCTACTGAATTTTAATTTCTTTTATTAAACCGAAGTCTTCCTTCCATCTAGAAGTGCAAATAATTTTAACATAAATCCATATCCCAAAGAGACTGCTGTACATCATTTAGCAACAACAAAATTTTCAGAGGAGCAGTAAAATGCTGGGTATGTTTGTTCATAAACGTTTTATCCTTCTGGGACTGAATAATGACTCAGCCATGCAAATAACATAAAGCACCTCAACCTTCTGGCAGAATAGCACAGACTTCCTAAAGGAAAGGACACTAGACATCAAATACGCCTGAATGTTTTGCCAGGTGGTACACAAGATAACAAGTGCACACAAACAAGTGCACAGTATGTATATATCCACATATAGCATTTTATGTAAATAAAATCTACAGGATAGCTGGGGAGGGACATTTTACAAGGGCATGTAGCAACAGGACAAGGGGAAACAGTATTAAACTGGAAGAGGGTAGATTTAGACAAGAAATTAAGAAGAAATTCTTCACTCTGAGGGTGGTGAGACAGTGGAACAGGTGGCGGATGCCCCCTCCCTAAAGGCATTCAAGGCCGGGCTGGATGGGACTTTAAGCATCCTGGTCACGCGGAGCTGCCCCTGCCTACAGCAAGGGGGTTGGAACAAGATGATCTTAAAGGTCCTTTTCAACCCAAACCATTCTATGATTAGTTACTTCCATAGTCCTTTATGTTGGATTAGTAAACAGCAACCTGTGGATCGTTTTGTGGATGAATAAAATGCAAGGAAAGAACAGCAATTTACAGAAGGACATGTATAACGAAAACAAGGTATTACAAGCTACTGCACAAGAAAATGAAGTATTCAGTTGCAAATATCAATAGCAAAAGCCTTTTTTTCTTCTTAAAAAAGTTGAATTAAGTATCTACACTCTGAAAACCATACAAAAATTTTAAAGTCTTACTTACCAAGAACACTAATACCAAGTCCTTTGTAGTCCACCAATTCTTTCTGTGCTGCTAATAATACCTAACAAAACAAAACAAAATCCACAAATAAATTCAGAATTTGCTACTATGTGGAATCCCTAATGTATCATACATATACCAGCTGCTCCATAGTGCAGTAACCTAACACTTCTCTAAGGAAATTAACAAAATAATAGGCTCCATGTAATTTCATTTTATCTAGTAGCTGAAGGCTTGTCTTAAAATAGCATAATTAAATCCCATGCTTCAGGTGGAGACTTCACATTTCAAGTCATTATTTCAATAGCTGCACTTCCAGATTACTTTAGAATAACTTTTAGGTGCTGACTGGAAGTCCTAAATGCTTACAGAAGGCTTAATGTTCACAAGCATGCTTTTTCTATTCTTATTTCCCCCATCTTGTGTCCTTTCACTCACCTCCCACAAACAGGCTAACTGAGATATAGAAAAAAAGAGCTCATGGCATTTGATACCTCACACTGATTCAATGCCACAAGGCCTGGTTTCATAGAACAAAGTCCTGCACTCCCTGAAGATGCATGTTATCTGTTATTGAAAGTTAAGAAAAGAACTAAATGAGAACTCTGAGGCAACAGAAGTCAGGTTACTTTTAGCAGCCTTGGCAAGCTGACCTGCTGCTTCAACCTTTCATTTGCCTTTCCCCCATAGCTCTTACATATCAACAAAGATCCTAACCATCTTTTTCATCATTACTTCTGGTTTCAGTGTATTCCTGCATGAGAGGCAAAGCCTTCTTAGCCTCTCCAAATAGACGCAGGAGATGGAAATCCAGTAGAAAAGCCTCCAGAGCAACTGCTGTACATGCACATCTCAGGGTCTGCCAAGACACCACATGTTTCGGGCAGTTGCAGGAGCTTTGCTGACGGTGCATCCGTGTGATCTGTCAACTGTAAAGCTGGTCACCAGCAGTTCAACCATGAATAGCTGTGCTGCTTTTCATCTCCGAGATCACAATATTTTAACAAACGTGTTTCACACTGTAAACATACCCATGCCAAATAAGAGTTTAAAAAGTTAGTGCGAGCTTGCAGAGCATCAGAAAAGGCTCGTTAACCTGCTGTGTAGAATCCAGTTCTGTTGGTGGCTTTATCTGATAAGCTGCACACGCCTCACTACAGACACTTATGGTACTTCCAAGTAGGCAGGAACTGCTCAGTCTTTAGACAGCCTGAGCGCTCTGCGTGCAGCAGCACCCCAAAGTCAAACAACAATTGAGACGACTGCGGCAGCACAGCCCATTCCCGCTGCTGTGTTTTTGAAGGTGCTTAAGTAACCGGCAGCTTGGAGCACAGCAGGGCCCTCCTCGAACATCCAGTTAACTGCGACAGCGTGACCAACGCCGCCGCAGTCACGGCAAGAGCTACTTTTCGAGCAAGCAGTTCTACCACACGGACCGATCAATGTCCTCGCAGCGTGGTTTATAGGGGACGTTTCCAGGAGGGAACTCGTAAATCAAATGGCTGCGAAACAAGCTGATTTACCCAGTAAAACTGGTAAAGAACCAGTAAAACTGGTAAAGAAATAACACCGACAATAAGTAAGAAAACCATGGAGGAAACCAAGGCAAGAAGCACGAACTCGCACGGAACGTCGCCCCTACGCCGGCAGCCGGACGCCGTGATCCAGCACGAGCCACCCCCGCTCCATATGCAACTGGGTAACCACGGCTGCTGATGCAACTTCCCACGGAGTTGAGTCTGCACTGCTCTCATCACCATTTTTTAAACGAAGCGATGGTACCGGCCGGCTATGCTCTCTATCGGCTGAGAAGCATCAAACTCGACACGAACACGCAGCGCGCTGACGGGGCTCCAGCGCTCCTCACAGCGCCTCGGCGCCGGGCAACGCCAGCACGCCGCGCTGCAGCGCCGGCGGAGCCGCTCCGGGAAAAGGGGCAGCGGCTCACCGCGCGCCGACTCGGGGCGGCCGGGCAAAGGGGTGAAGGAGCGGAGAGCGACGTGGCCGACTTTATCGCTGTTTACCCCAGCTTCCCGGCCCTCGCTCGGCAGCGGCGGCCCCGCAGGGCCACGCCGGGAGCGCGGCCGCAGCGAGGCGCTCGCAGCGCGCCCCCCACCTCGCCGCCACGCCTGGCGGGTCCCGGCCCTTACTCACAGAGCGCGGCAGCTTGGCCGGCCCGGCGCCGAAGTTAGCCACCTGCCGCCCCCCCTCCATGATGGCGCCGCTCGCCCACCGCCGCTCGCCGCCCCCGGCCGCCGCGCCGGTATAAACCCCCCGCCGCCCGCCCGCCGATTGGCTGCTCTCGCTCACACCCCGTGGGCCGGGCCGCCGTCGGAGCGCCCGGCCGATTGGCCGCCCGCGGGCAGCGCCCCGGCCGCCTCTTGGCGGAGCGGCCACGAGGCGGAGGCGTGATCAGCCGGGAGACGCCCCCTCCTACGCCCCCGCCGTCCCCCTCTCCTCCGTGCGCCGCACGCGAGTCTGGCCGTGTGATTAATGTCGCGGAGCGGGGAGCGGGGCCGGCTCTTACAGGCCGAGGTGCGGTATTCTTTCCGCAGACACCTCGGTGCAGAAACACGGAGTTAACACGATGAGATCGCTGGTGCTGAGGGAAAGCCTTCAGCTCGTTCGGTTTCCTCTCAAAGTTTCAATGAGAGAAGAAGAACTGCCATGCACTCCCTTTTCAGAAGTGATTTTAAAGCAAAAGGCAGTAAATAACTTCTGACAAAACAAACTATTAAGTGTGACTGAAAACAGATGGGCCCTCCAGAGCCCCGTAATTTCCAAGCAACTTGAAGATTTGCTATTCTCTCACGCAGCTGCATGAAGTGCACACTCTGAACACCCTTTGCTCAGCACCACCCAAGAGCTGATGCCGCCTCAGCCTGTGCATTGCTACCTCCTTTCTCAGATATGATGATACTCCCGTTACAGCACCTGAGCACTCTTTCAGAGAAAATTTCTTTCCTAATATCCAACCTGAACCTTCCCAGCCAATTTAAAAAGCCATTCTCTCTCATTCTATCGCTGTTACCTGGGAGAAGAGGCCAAACCCCACTTCACCACAACCTCCCTTCAGCTAGTTATAGAGAGCAATGAGGTCTCCCTTGAGTCACTTCCAGACTGAACAATCCCGGCTCCCTCAGCTGCCCCTCTAAGGCTTGTGCTCCAGCCCCCTCACCAGCTTCACTGCCCTTCTCCAAACACACTCCAGGGGCTCAATGTTTTTCTTACAGCAAGGTGCCCAAAACTGAATGCAGAACTCAAGGTGTGGTCCCACCAGTGCCAAGTACAGAGGAATGATTACTTCACAAATCACTATCCATTACAAATTTTTTTTTTCAGTGAAGAAATACTCTTTAACTTGTTCATTACCCTGTTCAACCAAGTCAAGCTGGAACTATGAAAGAAATTTCCTGGCATTAAAACATTTTCATCTTGTGCATGTTAATTTGCTTAAGAAATGTTAACAGAGAAAATGACCTTCATTCTGGCCATGGACATAACCTAAGAACCTCACCAAACTTACACTGAGGCACCAGAGCCCTCCTTGATTCTGGAGAACTAAAAGCAAACCTGAGAAGTGCTAAAGATCTGATACATCTTCTTCAAAACATCAGGGTATTTTTAAAGTTCAGTTTAGGCCACAACACCCAAGACAACTAAATTACTTCTAAATATTCAGTCTGGTTCTAACCGAACAGAAATGCCAGCTGAGCTGTCCAGTAACAACATAAAAGGTGCCACAATACAATTAATTGTCTTTGCTAGAAGCTCTAACAGAAGTGGGCAAAGAGGTACATGCTCTTTTTTCAGGCCAAAAGTACCTGTATTTGCCTAGACGATCAACTCTGAACTTGATGGGAACAAGGTACCCAAGGTAAGGAGGGGTGGTGGAAACGATCAGAAATTACACAGGTTGGTGGCTCACATCAACAAGCTGGGCCCTGCCGTACCAAGCAAATTGATGTCCAAGCAGTATCAGTCTTGAATACTGCGTGTCACAACCCAAAGTGTAAATTAAAACTTTGAAATTAAATGTCATTCAAATTTCTGGCACCCCTTGCTAGAACACAAAAATGGAAACTATGAGCTCAGAGCACAGGAAGTAAATACCAGCTACTGTCTTCTTTCACTTCAGGAGAGCCCCATCATGACCCGGAAAATCAAAACCAGCAGCTCCTTTGAGTTTGCTGGAAGCCTTGCCACCCAGTGCTTTAAAAATTCCATTACATCCTGCGTGCTGACAGGGAGTAAATAAAATTGATAAGGATGAATAAACCTGACAGTTACCCAAACACAGAACAGTCCATTTCTATTCACATAGACTATTAAGCTTTTGCAATTGGAGACAGTGAAGAAAAATTGTGAAGGGCACACCAAAGTTTTGTTACTTTTGAACTGAGATTTCTGCTATTTTAGTATTTTGCTACCAGCAGTTATTGTCTTTTTATTACATCAAAATCCATACATTCTTTATGCCAGTATTCATAAGCATCCTACATAAAACATAGGCTTTAAAAATCATGACTTACAGTACTACTTCTGGCTTCCAGTATTTGATTTGTGACCCTGTAAGTAACACAAGCCCCTGCAAATGTGAATTTATATAATTAAAAATTTCAAATCAGTGAGTGCTGTTTTTACTTTGATGGATACTTCAATAAGCAAATTAAAATTTAGAGAAATTTAAATCCTGAAGTTTCCAGTGAACTTTTATTGGGTTCATCGTGATTTAATATCGTACTGGAGAGAAAAACTTTCACCAGCGACTGTTGGAAAAGAATTGACTCACTCCAGGAGACTGAGTACACAGAAGTTTTCTGTCTAGTGCAACTATGGGTAAACTGACGTCATTATTCAAAGATAAATAATGCTGACTACATAGCAACCTGGCATCTATCTCAGGAGGCAGGTAGGATGTCTGGCCCAGCAAACTAGCAAGACTGGCAAATTTTGATGAGACTGAAAATAAAACGCAGGTAGTGTAGAGGGTGTTGTTTTGTTTTCCTCAGAGATTTGACTTCAAATAATACAATTACAAAATGAGCATAATAATTCCTGGGAAGCTAATAGGACGAGTAAAATGCTAGAGCTTTATAGGTAAACAGTAATGCATTCTCTAGCAAATAGCTACTTATTGATTCTAGATTTTTATGTCAAACAAGAACACAGACAAATTATGTAAAACATTAACAAATAGCAAGAGGTTGAAACAACCTAGAGCAAAACTCAGTGGTAAGGTACTTAGGTAATCCTTTGAGACATATATCAACAAAATATTGTAATACTTATATTACTTTATATTAAAATACTTTATTCACATTTTTGTATACCAAAATTTCTGTGTTTTTTTAAATACTTTTTTAAACATCACCTTGAAATTTCTTAAGTATTCATGATAGCCTTAAAAAAAATGCCTCTCCCCAGGCAACTTGCAACCATTTTCTCTACTGATCTCAGATGCAACATTCAACTGTATAAAGTATTCGCACCAGATTCTGGTATTAGGGGAGTTACAAAACAGTTACTCTGACAAGATGAAGACAAGAAAGACCATCTAAATTATGTACCACCTGGTCAGTTTAAATGATTATTTTTGACATAAATAATACTTTAGAAGCAAGTACTAATGGTATTTAAGTCATCACTTATGCCACCTGTTAATAGGCACACAATACATAAACTGTTTTAAGGTTTTGATAGTATTCTTAAGAGGCACATAATAGGCAATTCCTAATCCCATACAGGTGGACACTTCTGAAATTATAGTGTTATGCACTATGTCATAGTGATTAGCTTTATAGTTTTTGTTTTAAGTGAGCACACAGCATTTTGCTGCTGAAGAATCTGATTTCATCAGTAAATGAGACAATCACTCAAAAAATCACAAGCAGTGAATCATGACTGAAGTCACAGACCTCAAACGTTTAAGAGAATGTCTAAAACCACATAGATTAATATATTACTCTGCTATTCTGAAGTCTGTGTAAATAGTGCGCTTTCATTATGCAATTGCTTGTGCACTGTTGCACAATAGCCAAGGTGATGTGCTGTTTGCTCAGTATAAAATTTGAGGATTCATGTGTATATTCATAATTCTCAAAGAAACAGAGACAGAAATTTCTATAGATCCTTTGTGTTACAGAATTCTCACAACAGAAAGAAAAAAAGTTACATGGTAATTTCTCCACCCCTCAGATCAGCCCAAATTATGTTGCCTAATTCCTACATGTAAAAATCAGTCTTTCACTGCTCTACTTCCTTGTTCCTCTTAGCTCTCCAGATGAAATCCCGAGGCCAAGAAAAAAAATAAAAATCTGCATCACTAATAGGTAAAAGTTTTTGATCACAGAAAACCTCAACTACCACTATAAGATATGAAATTAAGGTAAAATTTTAAAATTTATTTACTTTTAAAAGAGGCAGTTTTTCAGAATCAAGACCAGTGCAAGCACATGCATGTGAAAAAGCCACAGGAAGAATCACAGAATGGCCAGGGTTGGAGGGGACCTCAAAGATCATGAACCTTTGAAACAAAGAAAATTAACTGGCTTATTCAAAGTGAAAATTAATTCCTATTGCTCAACTACCAAGTGAGCTGGGCTCATAATGTAATCTAGAAAAATATAGGTTCTTCCATTCTTCCAAATACAAATTTTGCCTTGTTGACAAACATAATTGTTCAGACAACTTCTTCAAATGTTCAACAGCTTCATCTCTATGACCTGTCCAAAGAAGTTAACTTCACAGAATTCTGTATGAAGAAATCAATATATCTCCCCCCAAAAAAACCAAAGCACTGGTAAATGATAATTATAGAACAAAATTATCATATTAGACTCTTGACTGATTGCCATTTCCAAGTGTACAGATATAGAAAAATACTGCACTATTTTTCAGTGCCATACTGAAGTGTATGTACTGTGTACATACTGTGTAAGTATGTACTGTACATAAGTATACATACTGTGCAAAATGATAATTCCTGCATAGCTGCATGCAAGTCAAAGTCTTACTACAAGCCATAGTTGGAAGCTGCAAGGCAGCTGCCTGTGAGAAGACAGCAAGTAGTAGCAGGAGGAAAAAAAAAAAAAAAAAAAAATCACAGGGGTTTTAAAAGAATTATACTCTTCTAGCTTTATGTTCTCACATTTCTCTAGCTTCCGAGAGCAACCTGAGTTGGACTACACACCCTTCTGAGGTACCTTCCACAATATATTATGTTTTGAATTGCAATCGCAGCCATAATGACAGTATTTAGACATTTTAGAGATGTTTGTGCTCACTCTCATATCCAAAGCTTCCATTATGCTTATGAATATCATGCCTTCATAGTTAGGCATGAACTAGTATTTCCCCCAAAAAACATTGTGTCCACTCCCACTACAATAGACTAGAATAAAAAAACCTAAATTTAAACTGTTTTATTAGCTCAATACATTTACACTCTATAAAATGAGCAATGATAAACAAAACCATACTCCAGGAAATTCTTTTCAAGTGGTAAAAAGTGAAGGGTACCAGTACTTAATTCATTTCAAAAAAACAGAAATCTGTTGACAAGTGGTGCAAACATGAAACAAAACTACTACTACACAGTATGGAAGTCTTCAAGTCTACATTACTTTACAGAAAATTTCTCAACTCGCGCAGAAGCATTCAAAACTTATTTTTAATCCTGCATATGTAAAGAACAGTCCAAACATTTCAAGTGTTGGCAATACTTTCTATGCTTTCTTGTATTTCAGATGCAGATTCTGCAATGTCAGTTCCAGAACGGTCTGCCATCTGCAGTCTACTTTGTTCTCCTCTTTCTCCATCATTAGAAATTAAAGCTTCAGTTACTTTAGGGATGTATTTCTTTGAGGAACAATTTTTGCTTTTTTCACCAGAAGAACTGGATGTCCCACTACTATTATTTTTAATACTCACACTTGAATCAGTAAATGCATTCAGACTAGTAACCACCTGCCTTGCTGAATTATGTCCTTTTGCTTGTTCATTCTGTTTGACTCTCCTCTCAGATAATGCTGGAGTGCTATTCCGAGTTTTATCCTCTTTGGTTTGGTTAGTCGCTTGAGCTTCATTTTCTTTCCATAAGGCCGGCTGCAGCTGTTGCACAGCAGTCTGATATTCATGCATTTCTTTAAGAGCAGAGAAGTTCACAATCATCGGAGATTGAGATGTGCCAGGAGAAAGTTGGATGTTCCCATCTCTGTTCTGAAATAAGAGATTCTAGTAAAGATACTGATAGAGAAAAATCCAGCACTACAACCGTTATATGCTAGAATCTACATAATAAAATATTCACGTAACATAGACAACTTTCAAAGATAATAGCAGTCTCTTATAAGAGAGTTATTATCTTATAATAAACTTTATTACCTACAAAAGCAAGCAAGTTTCATAAGATTGCTAGGGTGGTCATGACAGAGTAGGTATATTTCACTGCTTCCCTACTAGCTTGAACTTTTTGTTACAGAAATGAGTCAGTCATACTACAGAAGCCAAAGCACAATCACTACCAACATTCTGAAATACCTGAAATTCACTATGCTGTGAGTTTTCAGCAACTTGATACCAGTAATCTATCCCACAATACTTAGCTGCCAAAAGAATCTAAACCATGCAATACTAGGAGAAAGTATGAGAGAGCTTAAACATTAATTTGAGGTTTTTGTACTCATCCTTTGCCACATATAACCTAACACTTTCAATTCAGGCTTCTAAATGTAGTGGGATTAGAAAAATCATGGCTAGCTCTGTGAACAAGTTAACATCACAGAGAAACCATTGTTGCAGGTGGAACAACAGCTATGTCAAAGAACTTACGATTGAATTACGCAATTACTCCCATTACTTTTAACATATCCCAACTGTGAAAGTGGATAATGCTTTCAACAGCATTAAAAAAAACACAAAAAACAAACAAAAAAAAACCACAACCCTCCACTTTTTCTTATTGTGTTTTGCAAGCTCACTCTGCTCTTCTTCTGCTTCTTCTGCTTTTGCAGAATTCGGAACACTTACTGAGGAAGACATTAGATAGAAGAAAAATACTGGAATGTAAAATGATTTGTAGCTAGGTAGTACTATCCAGCTTTAAAAAAGAAACGTATTGTCAGACTGTACTATTATTATTATTGTTTAATAATATTCTTGAAAAAATCTCCCAGAATTTCTTATCTACTGTATTTGGAGTAGAAACCAAAACTTTTTATTACTAATCTTACAGATGTGCAGTGGCCTGGAAATCATGGCATGGCCCACCTCAGAATCTGACAGGACTGAAAACATACACTGCCGTTACTTGAAAGAAAATTCCTTTTTTTCAGTGGGTATGCTGTACTAAATTAAGTAGTTATTTAAACCACTACGTATATTATTAGATGTCTCTAAAACACTTGTCATTATATTGATTTTAATGGATTGGTATGCCAGCTTCATATTTCAGAATAAAACACAAGAAAATTACCACCACCACTTTCTTTAGCGCATTACGTGACAGTACAACTTCCAAATACCTGATTCTATTCCAAACGCTGATTACTTAAAAAGTTGAAGCACTGAATTGCTATCATCTGTAAAATACAGCTACAGAAAAAGATTGTGATAATTGGATCACTGGGTAATGATTACTGTCCGGAGTGGGAAAACTGCTGAAAAATTCATTGAAATACCATCAAGTACATCACAGCTAGCATTCCCTCTATAGACTGACTTTGCTATTTTGGGTATGTTCTTGTCTTTCTTCTTCAAAAGACTTCTCCTTTAGCATATTAACAGGTTTACTGACAGTAGAATTCATTTGTGGATGTCCCAAGAGACCAAAATCTGACTGGTCTATCCCAGCTAATACAGCAAGTTGTCCAAGTCTGTAAAACAAAGTTAAATAATAATAAAAAAAAGACAATTATTAGCCATGTAAAAGATCTAAAAATTTTAAACCAGAAGAAACAGTATGTATTTGAACTTTTGAAGATATTTTTCCATTTTTAAGAGGCCCAAAATAGACTACAGAATATCAAAACAAGTGGTGAAAGCTATTTTCTCATCTTTGCACTCATTAGCTTGCATGTACTAAACTATCAGTTTTGACTCCATGTTACCAGGGGAAGTAATGAAGTTCTTCCAGTCTGCATTAATCCCAGAGCGGGATGCTAGCAAATAGTCTCCCTGTCAGGCAAAACAAAGACTAAAACTTTATCATTCAAGCAGAGACTTGGTGCACATCTCCCAGACTAGCATTACCTTTAACAACCAAATCCAATTATATGCTTCACAAATACAGTCATGTTGTATCTGCCAGCTTAGGAGTCAGCCTAACCTATCAGTATGAGGTTTGTTTGCCTAAGTCCTAGTAAGTGAGAAGTTGCTGCCACCACTTGATAACATAGCACATCAGAGCTTATTGAGGAAGCCAGTCATTGTGATTGGCATTTTGTAAGTTTCAGAGAAGCTCCCTATGTGAAAAAACCTATGATGAATATTATTCAATTACTCCCAGAAATTTTAACAGATTCTGACTGAAGGTGTGGCCCACTTGAAAAATATATTTTTAATGTAAAAAAGAGAACACGTTTCCCTTTCTCTGAAGTTTGGTATTCATCCTAGAAGTAATGGCAACTCCACTGATGGGTTAAAAAATAGAAAATTACTTCACAGTGAAGTCTACATTAAGCTGCGTTACGTAATTTGGAAAGTGGGGGGGGGAAAAGGGAGCAGGAGGCAGTGAGGGCCTTCCCTGAACATATGAGTAGGCTACAGCATATTTTCATGTCTTTCCCTCATTCTAACAGACAAGTATGCTATGGCTTGCTAAACAAGCCTTACAAGAACAGGTTTAAGGACTTAAATCTGATGAATGAGAAAGATAAACCAAACTCTGAGACACTGCTAAATATGTCAGAATCTTAATACAAATTTTAATCAATGTTCTCTTGAATATTTCAAGTTCTAATAAGCAATCTAAAATTTAAGTACAGAGGATATTTTCATCCATCTTGCTTTCTATCAATCAGCAGAAAGGGGCCCAAAACTTTCTGAAGCCAAGATCAACTATACTGTAAGCCTTCTAACCACAGCAATAGACAATCCAACAAAGATTGAGCAAAGATGTTTGCTTTCTTGTTCTTTGAAACACATTTCTTCAAAATCTTTTTGAAGGACAGATACTTGAATTCAGTGGGACAGTGCTTGTGTCACTGAACAACAAGGAATGAACAGCAAGGATGTACAGCAATTTGTTTTTTCCCTTAGCTCTTTACTACTACAATTCTAGAAAGCTGAAGGAAGAAGGCAACATAATTCAGAGTATAACTATCATAAAATCTCAACAGAGACAGTTAAACTCAAGTAAAGTGAGAACTTACCCAGCATCTTTAAGGAGGTCTAAAAAAGCATGAAACTTTTGGAAAGAGTTCTCAATGCTGCCTAGAACACCTTCATCTTCCAAAATCATGTTGGTTACTGACTGCACATGAAGAGCCTCAGATAGAGAAGTATTTAGATTCCTCAGCCTTGCGTTTTCAACTTCCAGCTAAAGAAAGAAGTAAAGCCATTCCTATCATTCCCAGTTCAAAAAATAAGCAAACACCATCTTTGCAAGCTTATAGAGAACTATCACAAAAAGAAATACACAAAATAACTGATGGCAAGCTTCCTGTACCAGAACTATTCAAAACACTGCCACATGGAACAGGTTTGTTTGTCTACAGATGCAATTCTATGCTACTGTAAGTGAACTTGCGTCAAGAACTCAGAACTGATGATACAGCATTATCTGCAGTATGTACTGAACAGTGCCGAGCAAGTGTAAGCAAAAAGCCACTATTTTTAAATCACATAGCTCCGTACATATAATACATTCACAAATAGCTTATTTTTACCTATAAAAAAGACCACGAAGGCCATAATTCTCCCTATGTTCATCTCTCTGTATCAGAGGGAATGCATATTATCTATTTCACCACCTCTGTGCATGTCAGAAATGAAACTAAGATAACCTACATTTCCTTCACATTCAACATTCACTGATTTATCTACAGCTGAATGACAACTGTAGGATACACAGGGGTTTATGTATGAAAGAAGCATTGTCACTCACTTATTTTAGTTATATAACCACTGCTACCACAGGCTTTCTTTCATCTTTTACAGCAGTGAGCAGAAAACAGACATCTAAGTAATGCACTCCAGCTGTTAAACTAGTAAGTGAAAAACTTTAGATATTGCTGCTACTTAGATTATCCCTTCCCCTAAGGCAAGGTACAAGCCCATGCAGTCTAGCATGAGAAAGACAGACATCCTGCAGGGAATATTTAACCTAGAAAGTATATAACTATCAGAGCCCACTGCACATTATAGAATAGGAATATCCACAGTGAAGAACAACAATGAACCTTGTAGAGAACAGATTATTTGGGGGGAAGTGTGCTCACTGTACTGGGCACCATTTATTGTTCAAGTTCAAAAAAGGTACTACCACTGTCAGAATCATAGAATGGCCTTGGTTGAAAATGACCTCAAAGATCATCTAGTTTCAACCCCCCCTGTTGTGGGGCAGGCTCACCAACCAGCAGACCAGGCTGCCCAGAGCCACATCCAGCCTGGCCTTGAATGCCTCCAGGGATGGGGCATCCACAGCCTCCTTGGGCAACCTGTTCCAGTACATCACCACCCTCTGCATGAAAGTCTTCCTCTTAACATCTAACTTAAACCTCCCCTGCCTCAGTTTAAAACCATTCCCCCTTGTTCTGTCACTATCAACTTGAGTAAATGGTCATTCATCTTCCTGTTTGTATGTTCCTTTCAGCTAATGAAAGACCACAATGTGGTCTCCACAGAGCCTTCTCCAAGCTAAACAAGCCCAGTTCCCTCAAGCTCTCTTCATAGGAGAGGTGCTCCAACCCTCTGATCATTTTAGTGACCCCCTCCTCTGGACCTGTTCCAAAAGCTCTGCATCTTTATTATACTGGAGGCCCCAGGCCTGGATGCAGTACTCCAGATGGGGCTCATAGGAGCTGAGTAGAGAGAGACAATCACCTCCCTCTCCCTGCTAGCCACCCCTTTTTTATTCATCCCTCTGCAAATCACACCTAAGAATAAAATGTATTTATTTTACAGTACTTTAACTCTGGCAAAGAATGCTGCTTAGTGATTATCCTTAAATCAAAAGCATCTTATCTAGGTCAGCAATAGCAACTCAAAACTATGGTCAACAAGCTAACTACCTGTAAATGCATCTCAGATTTTCATCATCAACAGGAATAAATAAATAAAATGAACAGCATAAGTAAAATATATATTTACAAACAAACAGCTTCTCAGTGCAAACCAAAGAACTGCAACTGTTACAAGTTTCAAGCAGAATGAATCCTTTTCTCAAAGAAAACAAATGCCAAAATGCTCCTGTTTGTAACTGATAGGCCTAAATAATGAAATACATTGGAAGATCAGCACAGCCAGGAGTTCAAGGCTCTGGAACTGGATCAACAGAACAAACACATTACTAAATGTAGGTTTCATCATTGTCCTTAGGCTAGTAAATGATCCATATAACTTTGAACTGAAATTCTGGAAGCTATGAGGTTAGGGAGTTATTGAAAATTACTCCAAATAAGTAAGTGAGTAGTTTGATTGGTGTAAAGATGGTAAATAGTTAAGAATGACTACCTCCGTTATCCGTTCCTCAGCTGTTGCTCTTGCTCTTCGTTCTTCCTTTAGTTTCTCCATGCATTCTTCCAGCTCCAGCTATCACAAAACAGAAGGTTTATTTCCAAATGTATTACACATGAACACAACACGTAAAAGCAGCAATTTAAAGATCCGTAAGTTCCCTCAACTACATTCTCATCAAGAAGTAGCTCTAACAGTTCAAATTCCCTCTAGTGGACGGAACAAGTATTTATCAGATCTTGCCTTTTATTTAAGCAGAAATTAAAAGATTGGCATGCCAAGCATTTTTTGTTTAAGTGAAAACAAAACTGTATTTCACTGAATAATATGCTTAAAGCCTTTTCTTGAGCAGAAGGATGCTAAGTTCAAGGTGTTGCATAATGAAGTCAAATCCTAGTCATTCAGTCAAATCAAAGATGTTTGATCTTCTCTGGCATGCTAGTAGCCTAAGCAGTTTCCACCTTTTACTGTTCATTCCCATTTTGCAATCTCATCATTGTACTACCCATACGATTGTCCCACTTCAGTAGCAGACCGTGACAAATCCTGCTACAACTGAACATTTCAATTGCTTCTCAGCTAGATCAATTCCTCAAGCTAACTCTTGATCGAAGCATCTGTGCAGTAACTGCTGATTAACAACAGTACCTAAATCCAGTCACGACAGCTGAAGTGCACATCACTTCCTGTCTCACATTATTAGCCACAGACTTCTGCCATTCATCTTGATCTATTTCTGAAATTCAATCAATCACACTTGCAAGTGTGAATCATCAACATGGATGAACACTAACCTGGAAAAATACCACTTTCTCCCAAAACAGCATGTTGAATCATCTTGCCGTAAGATAAATAGAAAAAGATACAAGACAGGAAAGGACAATTGAGAAATAGAAGAATATGAAAAGATGCAGGGAAAGTAGACCTCATAATTAAATACTGGCAAATAGTTCCATTCCGCCGTGGTGTGAAACACTGCTTTTTACATCAGCATAACAAAAAGGGATGGGAACTGCCCAGTATTGCTTAAACAGTGCTATCAGATACATAACTACAGCACTAGGAAATGTTTTGTTTAATCACATAAAGAAAACAGCACTACAATTATGCCCTTAATACAACTAAAAAACAATTAAAAAAAACCAAAAAAACAGGAAAATCTAGATGGTTGCATTTGGAACCAATTTTGATATATTTCAAATATATCCCAAATATATCCCTACAATTTGTAGCTTTCTCAGGAAACAAATTAATCACAATTTTTCCCTTCCTAATGGATGCACTATATATAATCAAAAGATATAGTGAAACATTAGATTTACTTCACTAACTTGAAAAAAGAATTTTTATGCTAACCAGAGCAAACACTACATCTGCACTGACAACATAATTAAATATGACAGCTCTTGACCAAAGCTTGAAACATTTTGTCTGTCAATTTCCCAGAATGGTTCAAGTCAGCACTGACCTCTAAAAGTCATCTTGCTCTGACTGGTGTCAGCTGCCCAAGGTAATGTTTTTGAAGACCAGTCTTTTGAAGATGTCTAAAGTGTGAGTCAGTACAATTTCTCTGGCAACTTATGTCAATACTTGGTCACCCTCACAGTAAGAAGTTTCTCCTGATGTTTTTGATGAAATCTCCTGTTTTCCAGTTTGCATCCACTGCTTCTTGTGCTGGCACTTGGCACTGAAGGGACTAGTTCTGCGTTCTCAATTCATAAATTTATACATATTAATAATACCCCCTGAGCCTTCACGTCCTCAGGCTGAATAGTCTAATAAACTGCCTTTCCTAATAAGAGAGATGCTCCCTCCAGTCCCTTTGTTACTTTCATGGCTGTTGCTTGCACCCTTCACCAGGATGTCCATGGCTCTGTTGCATTAGGAAGCCCAGAACTGAACACGGCACTCTGAATATGGCCTCACCATGGCTGAGGAGGAGAGCCATGTTCTGAACCTGCTGAGAACTCTTTCTAATGGAGCCCAGGATACTACTGACCTTTTTTGCAGGCCTTCAGCATTGGATATTGTTTAACCTGACATGCACCAGGAAATTAAGGTGCATTTATGTAAAATTTCCTTCTATCAGGGTGGCTCCCTTTATCTACTGGTGCCTGAAGTTGTTCCTCTCCAGTAACATGACTTCAAAATTTTCCTTGTTGAGCTTCTTCACACTCTAATTGTTGTGTCCTGAAATTAATATTCCACTCTCTCCAAATACCAGAAACGCAAACATCAAGTATTTCCTGAAAACAGTGAGGTTCTTGCTGCATACAAGTTTCTGGCACAATATTCATATGACATGAATTTCCATGATTTCAACAATACTCTAGTGAGAGTGTGGAAGTCACTGTGTGGCACAATATCAGTGTGTTGCACATGAACTGTATTAATATGAAACCTCCTACACAACTTCAACTCAGACCCATGGAATGCATTCCTGAATAAGATTTCCAGAGAAAAATGACAAACCTAAAGTATACACTAGCTGAAAAAAGTCACATTACCATTTACCCTGTATTTGTAGTCATTTTGCTTTTCCCATTAAGTCTCAGCTATTATAACTTTGCCACTGAATGTAGATCTGCAACACCATGAAGTTTTGACTTCACTGTGGCTATATAAAGACAGCTCTGTCATCCTAGTATTTACAGACATGAGCAGTTTGTCCACTAGATGTTGTTCACTATGACAGCCATCATGAAAACCAACTGCAGGTCCTATTTTAAGCAGTATGTACTTGGAGGCAATATAGCTTCTCCATTCAAATTTCAAATCTTAACAACACCTGAGATATAATCCAGTCCAGTGAGCATGTTATTTTTATAACAGTGCTAGAATAAGACAGTAGAGTTATGGGGTCACTTAAATATGCCCTTTGTTTTAATTTTATTAGAATGTGCCCTGTGAAGATATTTGTACTAATACTCTCACTACTACTCTTAATTTTTTAAAATTTTATTTATTTATCTTACAACTACCAAAGTAGCAGCAGAAATAAAGAACAAATATGCAAAAGCAAACTGCTGACTTGTTAAATTTTCCATCAGCCAGGACCCTTAAATCCTTCTTGACAGGGCAGCTCTCAAGTTCTCCCAGTCTGTATACAGATCTGGGATTATCTTGACCTTAGTGCAAAACCTTGCACCCTGCTTTGTTGAACCTTTTTAGGATCACAAGTTCAAGTTTACCAAGGTCCTTCTTGATGGCATGCTTTCCTTCTGCTGTATCAACCACTTCACTCAGCTTGCTGTCATCAGCAAACGTGCTCAATCCCATCATCTAGATGACTGCCAAAGATGTTGAAGAAGATTGGTCCCAAGACGGATGCCTGGGGCACACTGCCTGTTACAAGCCTCCATTTGCACATAGAGCCATTAACCACAATGCAATCATCCAACCAACTCCTTATCCACCTAATATTTCCACCTTTCAAACATAGCTGAATTGGTATCATTGGTCTTCAAGAAATTTAAGGCACAAAATGTGCTTCTTACCTGGAATTGTTGATACTCTGTTACATTAACCTTATCTAGGGATTTTGTCAAATCAGGATGATGGATAACATCTTCTAGATCTTCAGTCTCTTCAGTTTCAGATGTTGAAGCACTTTCTACAGTCACTTTCACAGGAATACCCATCTGATCGCATCAGAAAACAAAACCACATCCAGCCACAGTATCAATCCGTTCAATCAAATAAAAAATTGAACAGTATCAGAAGCTTTATTTAAATGCAAAGCTTTCCATAAGTCCATTAAAATGCACATTCAACCTGTCCAACTATGCAGCTTCTTCCTGAGGTACAGGGAAGAAGAAAGGGCTGGAAGGGGACAAGAATGGAATAGGAAGATGGAGAAAGAAAGAGATTTTCTCCCTTCCCACACCTATCTCCACCCAACAATTTGGTAGTTTCATGGATAGGTTCAAACTCAAGTATGTAACACTAAGTAGTCCAAAAGCAGAAGGAAGAGAGGAAGGGAGAAAACAGCATCTGAGAGAAAAAAAAACGTGAATTCTCCTTACAGCCTCAGGATGGACCAGCTTGCCAATTAGAGTAAGAAAAAAAGCTAGTGATAAAGATCTGGAATAAATTAAGTAACAAAGTTTCAAACAAATGCTGAAGAAAACTTATTCTGCACTTCTATGAGACAAAGAAACTAAGTTATAATGTTTTGGTTTCAACGTTCAGATAGTAAGATTCTAATGAGCACACATCTTTTTATAGGTACTCATCTAACAAATAAACTGAGTAAGAAAGTACCTGAATCTTCACCGGTAACTCTTCAGAACTGTCCACTGGCCCTCCCCTAAAAAGTCAGAAAATAAACATTTTGAAGACAGAAATTTATCATGTTGTCATGCTACTTCTATTTCCAAACATAGGGTTCTTGGAGAGGTGAAATTCTTGGAAAAAGTCTGACACTTAGAACAGTGTTAGACAATTTTGGCATTCCTTTAACATTCATTACATCCACATTCTGTTCTGCTACTATTCCTATTTGATCACAACTAATGGTAGCGTTACTGGATGCTAACAACACCTTCAACAGGTAACTTGCTTAGTTTATTATGAAATCAGAAGAATTTAGTGTCTAGAACCTCTAGAAAAAAAAAGCTTAAAAATTATTATGATAGAGCATTAGGTAATATTTTTGTATACTCATTTGAATAACCTCAACTTTGAGCATGCAAGATCTAAGGATCTGTGGTTATAGTTTTTTTTTGTGCATTTTTTCCCCCATACTGTTGGAAGAGAAGCATAACAACAATAGTACAACCTCCAAGTGTTATAAAATTAATATTTTCTTCAACTTCATACTGTTAAGATAGTTAATAGGCAGTAATAATACTGACAGTAAGGAAGCAAAGTAGAAAGAAAAGATGGGCAGACTATCTAGACTGCTTGAACTGGATGCCAGATAAATTTCACTACAAGCTTGGAAATGTAATTACATTTCCAGCTACACTACATTTGATAAATCATTAGTAACAAGAGAACAAGTCAGCAAGATTTTTGTATGCTTGTCGATTCCTATGGTGAATATTATCAAAATGTACCTGAGCAGGATTTGTAACACCCCCCAAGAATTCTCATATTTTCAGATTTAATTTTTTTTAATTTTCAACTTTCAAACATGTATTTAACAGAAAAAAAAAAATGCTGTTCTCTCCTACATGCAGGTTTTTATGCTTTAATTCTTCCCTTGTAGTAAGAACTCACCTGCACCTCTTTGCACGTTCCGCAGTGCGCCAGGGAAGGAAGCCTTTTGTGCCTGGTGGTAGTGGCTTTGGTGAGTAACTGTCTTTCACAGACGCATTCTTTTTCCCAGGACTCACAGACTTTTTAGAGGTTAATCCTGTATTGAATAGCAAGAATAGGAGAAAATTCATGTTACCTAGGTATTTACATACAAAGTCACAGTTTACAATTTATAAGCAAAATCTCTGAAATAGTAAGAGGGACTTTTAAGAGGAAATCCATCTTTTAGTCTTATTTTGCCGAAGTGTTCAAGAACTAACTTTTGTTTTGCTTCTCAGAAGGAGGGCTGGCCAGCTAATATGTTTGCAGTCTGTTAGTATGCTTAATTGTTGTATCAGAAAACGGTGCAAAATTCCACAGCCAGGGAGTTTTATTCATACAATTAATTTGAGTTAGTCAGCTAACTTCTCTGAACCTGCAGCTTAGACAGCCCAAGTAGAAAATAATGCTATGTATGTTCTTTAAATAGCCCTCTAGTGGTTCCAGTGAGAAAAGTACTTTTTAAGTTTTCCAAGATGCTTACATCTAAAGCTGGGATTCGTGTTTAACACTTCCACAGACCACCAGCAATATCACCACTTAAAAGGAAAAATAATCAAAATTCATATTCACTGTTTCAGCCTTTTGTCATTGTTCAAGTCATATACTGTAATGCAAAGGAACTAAGAAGGTAGAATAATCACCAAAGCATTATGTATTAGTAAAAGTAACCAACTCAAAACTGTTAAATGGGAGGGGACTTAAGTTACTCCTTCTTTGAGAATGTGCAGTAAAGCAACCAATTTTTTTTAATGGTGCATAAATGCAGAACTGTAGTAACTGTATTCCAAATTTCAGTTAATTCTCAGCAAGTAAGCAAGGCAAGAGAAGTTGGCTGAGTTTTTTTATTTTTTAACATTCTTCTCCCTTCCTGAATCCTGTATTTAAGTAAGGCATTTTCTTCTCCCATTACTCTGCTCACCAGAGTTTATTTGTACAGATTTTAATCTGATTTATGCTTACCTCTCTACTTCCAGATAACTGGAACAAAGATGAAAGAGCCAAATGTATTACAGTAAAGTTTTCAGTAACGTATTCAGAAATGGTGTATTTCAACTATGAGTTTTTATAAATATTCACAGTACCTATGTTATTTTAAACACATTGCTTATAATGAGCTTATATGAAGTTTAAAAAAAAAAAGAACATTCTTTGTACATCAGTAGAATCTTTCTTGCTTGTTTTGGCAGAGGACAGTCTGCTACAGAAAGATTACAAAAATCAGAAAAAATAGGCAACTCACTGCCAGCAAGTGTCCTAGAAGCAAACACTTGTGGGGAGAATGCACTCGGAATTACGTGCTTCACCATATTCACATCAGTGTATTCTCCTGTTTTCTCAGCCATATATGTAGCAAAATTAAAAGCAAGAATAAGTTTGTCATACAAATTTCTGGCAGTAGAAGACACTATTAAGTATAAACTAAATTTTCTTTAAAAAAAGATTCTGCAGAACACTGACATTTAAACACACTGACTGTAATGAATTTATGAAATGCTTAAAGAAAATAAAGACAAAATTACCAATACGAATAGTAGCTTTTCCTTTTCGACCACTTCCTAGAACAATAGTTCTTTTCTTTGGTCTAGTTTTCAAAGCATCTTTGGAAGACGGGGAAGACAGCCACTTATACTAGATTTATAAAGAAAGAAAAGTTATTTTAGAAGCTGATATTTAAAAAGGTGCTCATTTAAGACTAAGGGATTTTTTGTTAGATATATGTAGGCCTCTGCTTGTTACACACAACTTAAAACTGTAAAGCAAATAAAAAATCCCACAACACCCCAACTCAACGACAGATTCAGTGCAAGTCTGAATGCTATATTATCAGCAAAACACTTTTCCTTTTATAGAGAAAATAAAAGCATCAACTCCATAAAAGGAATCTCTGGCTCTTGCTTTTCATTCTCTACAGAAAGCTGTCTTACTAGGAATGACTAGCTCAGGCCAAGGCTCTCCAAAGTAATAAAAACTTAACTTACATGATTTTTTTTTTTAACCAAAGTCAGTATTTAAAAAAATAAAAAGTTTAATTTTCATTGCCTCTAGCAAAACAGCCTCCTTACAAAGAAAGAACATCCAAATTATAATTAAGGCAACAATAACCAAAAGCAAATGTTTATTTCTTCATGGCAACAGCTTTATTCTTTAAAGGTTCCTCATCTGCCAACTAGTTTTATTATTAGTTTTTATTTACTGTTATTCAGTGTAGATAATCAAGCTACTATGTCACAAAGTTTTCAATGTGCACAATTAATACAAAATTTACTAATGAAGCAGTCTTCATAGGTAACAAATACTAATGCAAATATTATTTCAGACAGCCCTAAGCCTTACCTCAGAGTACTATGAACAGTAAGCTGATGTCATCCCTACCTAATGCATAGGGAAGATACACTTACTTAACCAACCAATTCCAGCAGTTTTATCACTGGCAGAACCCTTTCCTCTCCCACTGCCTTCCCTCCCACTCCACCCCTTTTTCTTTTTTAAAGAAAAACCTTCAGACTTAAATAAGCCTTACATAAGCTACATTTTGACCTAGCTCTTGACAGAAGTAAGCTGTTCATTTCCAACTGCAAAATAAAATCACCTCTAAACTTTTGAGAGTAAAAATAACTTTGCTTTACTTCACACATTAAACAGCAGCTGTCATTAAACTTCACATTCATCTATACATGAGAAGTGCTACTGGGCTAGATACCTGCTTCTGGAGTACAACACCCAAGTACAGAGTCAGCAAACACTAAGACTGTTGAAATATGACTAAGTTCTTAAGCTGAAGTTATGGAAGTAATTTGTTTTGCAGGAATTTTCAGTGGATATTTAACTTTTTCTGTCTCTCCCAGAAACTACACAAGCTTTCAGTACCTGTTACATAATCTTGTTATTTTATATATAATTTATATATATATATATAATATATATATATTATTTATATTATAAACCTGTTACATACATTACATATCTGTAATTGCAGTACACTATATTAGAGCCATACAGTGCTGCTAGGATAATACAACTTCATTTGTTTTAAGGGTCCCTTTATATTTGTGGGAAAATCTCTTACATTTAGAGGCTTTAGTTAGCAACCCACCTTGCAAAGCTGAAAAAAACAACACAAACAGCAAGAATTTATATGCTACTGAAAGGCAAATAAGTGATTCACCCTTTTCTTCATAAGAAGTGAAGGACTATTGTGACTGACAGCCAATGAGAAAGCCATAACAGTATGCTAAAGGCTGTGACATCCAGTACATCATCTTCTGTAGTTAGGCTTATTACAATGCCACTCTAAAGTCCACAACTCCTCTTTAGGAAGCAACACACCAGCACCTCATCCTTTTTTTCCTGTCTGGACAAGCAGGTTAGGCAAAAAACAGATTTCACATAGTAGGCATCCTGCTTATATGGTATATAACAGAGCTCTGTATTTATCTGAGGGGTGGCAGATTCCACATTTTCTGTATTTTACTCATGGAACTTGTAGCAGTTAGCCTGGCAAGTTAAAAAGCTGTAAGTAGAGATAGATGGATCTGGAGAGTGCCCTAGGGATAGTCATTCAAGGAGATCTTTAGCTGGCTCCACAAGACAGGTTAGTTAGGAAACCTACTAGAAGAACAAGTCATTGACTAGTTTCAGACAAAGTTACACAGTGAAAGGACAAGGGAGAATGGCTTTAAAGTAAAAGGGAAGACCCAGGTTAAACATTATAAGCAATTTTTTTACTCAGATGGTTATTAGATGCTGGCACAGGATGCCTAGAAAAGTGTGGGTGCCCCATCCCTAGAGGTAGATGGAACCCTTGTCAGCCAGTCCAGTTGGGTGCCAATCTTATCCACAAGAGGAGGATGGAACTGGGTGATCACTGAGCTCCCTTCCAATCCAAGCCAGTCTGTGATGATATTCTTGACAACTATTAAGTTTATTATTTCAGTTTTTATTGTTTAAAAAAAAAAAAATGCACCAAAACCTATGCAAAATATAACACACCAACACTGCTGACTGTTAGTATGTAACACATCAAGATATTACCTTGAACAAACAATTGTTTTTCTCTTCATGATATTAAGGCTTAT
The DNA here is from genome assembly GCA_035772895.1 of Perdix hodgsoniae. Classification (NCBI taxonomy): domain Eukaryota; kingdom Metazoa; phylum Chordata; class Aves; order Galliformes; family Phasianidae; genus Perdix; species Perdix hodgsoniae. The sequence goes on from JAPSGF010000003.1 coordinate 14,131,618, forward strand.
GTAATTGAGCTTAAAAAAAAAAAAAGAAACCAACTATAAAAACTGAGCTTAGGATAGTAAATGTTTCAGTTTCAAAAAAGTATCAACCACAACATCAAGTGTTTGCATTCATCTGGCTAAACAGGATGATTATCCAATTTTGAATGTCTCCACTGTTACCAGGATTAAAAAGTAAATGCTACTTATAACAGACCACCCCCAGAGTTTATGAGATAATAGATATAGTCTGGTGTGTTGTAATTTGTGGAAGAAGCTGTTATTTAGCAAGCTGCTGCTGTTTTATTTTTCATTTATATTGTTAACTGGACATGCAAGACTGTTAGCACTGACAGTAAGACACAATACACTGCACTATTTTGACGAATATGAAACAAATGTCTTGAGTAGAGCAATCTCAGTAAATGGGACATTCCCCAGACAGTTGCTTCTTTTCATAGTTCAACTTTCCATTCACCTTGAGCTACATTCTCACTAGGCAGATACCATTTTAATATCATACCTGCAACATTTTCTAAGCATTGACTGCATTTGCCAAGGAGAAAGAGTAGTCTTTCACAGTTATTCCAGAAAGGTAAATAAGACATTAAAATGGAAAACCATATTAATCCAGGAGATGCCAAATGAAATTCACAGTTAATTAAATTCTCCCTGTAGAACCCACAGATCTGACTTTCAAGCTTTTTCAAAGACAAAATGCAGTAAGTTCCAAAACAAGATGTGACTGCTGCACTTCTCAGAAAACAAGAGTAAACTCATCTGTTTACTAACTCTTTGGGCAACTAAATCAGATTTTTATGTTATGAACAAAGGATTTAGTATTTAAATGGTACAGACATCTTATGGAAGTTACTCTAAGCACTGTAGAGAGTATTAGATACTAAGATGGCAAAGGGTGCTGTACATCTCTAGAACTTTTTTTTTTTAAAAAAAA
>JAPSGF010000003.1:14137962-14165121 GCA_035772895.1 Perdix hodgsoniae
TTTTAAATAAAAATAATTCCTTGGATGGTTCAATTCCTCATTTTCAAGCATTTAATCACAAAGAAGTTTAACACAGTAAACTTCAACATATCAGCAGAGACACTACTACAAACCTGATTCTCCAAGACCTTGTTGATGAAAACTTCTTATTCCAACAGAAGTCAGAGTCTTATCATGCCTAATAGCATCTAGAAGCGGTGTCCAGTCAGCAGCTTTGATGCTATCTACAGTTAGATCAAGAGTACCCTGAGTCAGGTTAGCTTTCACAGCTTTCAGTGGGACAGAGCCTTGAACAGCACAAAGATGTTCATAGTGTGAGTAGAAATCCAGCATGCATTGTCTTCTTACTTTGACGGAATCAATCATTTTTCTACTTCATAAATGTTTCTGTAAAATAAGGAAAAAAAAGATATCAACTTCTTTCAACAAAAAATTCATTTAGTGTCAACCTCCATTCAGCATGCATACTGAATTAGTTGAATAAAACTACGGAAATCTAACATTCAAGCACAAACTACTGGTAAGTTCACATTTTCATGTTAAAGCTCATTTTTGTTGCATCAGGATCTGCAGATTCCTGAAAGCCCTGAAAATCTCAGGGCCCAAAAATCAACAGATACAAAGGGCTATTCCGGGCAGAACTACTTGCTATTTTCTCTAATAGAACCACAGAACGGCCTGGGTTGAAAAGGATCACAGCGATCACCTAGTTTCAACCCCCCTGCTATGTGCAGGGTCACCAACCACCAGACCAGGCTGCCCAGAGCCACATCCAGCCTGGCCTTGAATGCCTCCAGGGATGGGGCATCCACAACCTCCCTGGGCAACCTGTTCCAGTGTGTCACCATCCTCTGAGTGAAAAACTTCCTCCTAATATCTAACCTAAACCTCCCCTGCCTCAGTTTAAAACCATTCCCCCTTGTCCTATCACTATCCACCCTCATAAACAGTATTCCTGCAATCAAAAGTCTAAATTCCCATTTGGGAAATATGTAAAGGCATCCATGCTTTTTTTTTCTTTTTTTTCTTTTTTTTTTTTTGCTTGAGGGGTTGCAAATCGACTCAAGGTAGGATTAAGTATCCCACACAGGATACCAAATAGTGACATTACAAACTTTTTTTTGTACTGTTAAAGGCTAAAGAGCTTCAAGAATCCTCAGAAAAGGAGAATTACTGGATGTATGCAAGCCTGCGATGACTGCTACTTCTGAGAATACAACTTAAGATTAAAAAAAATATATTACTTCAGTGACTGAAATTGTGTAACACTGTCCTTTGTTCCTCTATTCCCATTTATTCATTAGTCATTATTATTTATTCCCTTTTACTTCAGCTCTCCAAGTTGCTAGCATTAGATAATTCGCACACTGTGGTCACTGGAACTGAAATGAGTGAACTGCAGTCCAATACTTTAGATTCAGAAAGTGACTATCAGTTGTAAAATCATCCAGAGATGAAGGGATGAATCAATGTACAACATCACAGCTTTCATCTCCATCATCTTTCATCTTCATCTCTGGAACTTCATCAGTATTCTTTCTCATGGTTCATTTTGCTGCAGCACTTGCCCATCACACCCATGGAGCTCTTGGCTCTAGCGTTCAATGTAGAAAGGCCATCCAGGTTCCCAACTGAGCAATCACTATGTAAACCAGCACTCTTCTGCAGAGGGATGTCAGCAGATCTAACAAAACTCGAGAATGTCTTGACTGGCTTTGAGAAAGTAAGGAAAAATAATCGACTCTTCCGGTACAGAAGTAAGAAGTTATCAAATACGTATATATAACAATACGTATATTTGCTACCGGCTAGTATTAAAGTAGAGGACATAGCAAACCTGAAATACTCAGCTGCACAAAGCAACCTTTTAGTAAGCAGAAAGTTTGTATGGATTCAAAAAAAAAAAAAAAAAAAGCCGGGGAGAGTCTCAGACGAGTCGTGCTCACAGAAGCACGGGCCGTACCCAGCACCCCGACCTGCAACACGAGCACAGCTTTACCCTGCCGATACCCTTCCTTCAGCACCGCCCGATCCCCGGCAGGACACAGCCGACGCACGCAGCGTTGCACCGCGAAGCACCCGCCGCACGCTTCCAACGCCCAGCGCAACACAGCCCCGCTGACACCAGGGGCGCTGCCTCCCCCCCCCCCCCTCCGCGCCCCGCTTCCCTGACAACGCGCATCGCCCGACCCGCACAAAGCGGGGTAGAGCCGGACGGGTTATCACAGCCGGGCCGCCGCCCCCTCCCACACGTCTCCTCGCGGCTGCGCCCAGCACGAGGCACGGCCGCCTCCTTCCCTCGCCAGCCCAGCTCCGAGGCCCGCCCGCCCGCCGCGGCCAGCAGCGGGCACGGATCTAACCTCGCAGCTCCTCCCCAGCCTCCCAGCTTCGCCGCCGCCCGGCCCTCACGACCGCCCCTACGCGCCTGGCCGTTCCCTTGGCAGCCAACCGCCCAACAGCCCGCCGCCACGTGGCGCGGCGAGCCGGCCCCAATAGGCCGCCGCGGGCGCTCCTCTGCCCTGGCCACTCTTTTTCATGCGTTCAAAATGGCCGCGCCCAGCGGCCGTCCCGCCCAGCCGCCCGCCCCGGCGGAGCGCGGCACCCCGGTCTCGGTTGTGCGCCTTGCGAGCGGCCTGCTTGTGCCCTGGGCGAAGTGGCGGCTGGGGAACGATTCGTGGAGGTTTTTGCTGTTAATATGTCACAGCTTCCCGTTTCTAAAAGAGCTTTTAAGGAAAGGCCGCAAAGACACCAATCCTGTTGCCTACCGTCCCCGTATCTGCGCTACCAGAGAGGCGTGTTACGGGCGCTGCGAGCTGAATGCGCTGCAGCATTTCGGCTGACAGCAGTAGCTCCCGACAGCTGGTCTGAGCGGTTGGAGAGCAAACAAACCCTTCTTCCCGAGCCATGTTTCTCATTACCTTGCTGGCTTAGTTCAGAAAGACCTGATCGCAGTTCCTACGGGAGAGCCCTTGTTAGCACACAGTGGAGGACGTTATATCTACCCACCCTCTAACTCCAGCAGCTCCGCGTACTCTATGTCCCCACCCTGGAATTGCAGGTCATTCACTGAAAGGGGCACCAACCGCTTAAGAAAATACCTGGTGTAAATTGCTGTCACAGCAGCGTGCTTATTTGGCCAGTTAGTTTTTCTAGTCTGCTTGCAGACAGCAGGATTAAACTTCGAAGATGGGAAATCTAGAGAAATTAAACAGATCGAGGCCCTGAGAACATCATCTGAATGCTGTGTGTTCACAGAGGTGTAATACAATGTACAGCTGATGTTATCAGCATCAGAAGTAACCAAAGCAGCCCAAGTACTGCAATCAAGTGTGCTGGAACGAAAATTATTTCAGTAAGTCTCAGGTCACTGTCTGTACAAATTGTTTCATCGTGACATTTTGTGAATTGAGCATAAAAGGCAAACTGTGCAGGGCCTCAATCATCCAAATGGTAACAGCAGATCCTGACTATAACGCAAAATATTCCCAGTGCTTGTAATGCCTCTTATGGTCACAGACAAAACTCAAGCAAACTCAAATCTATGGCACATCTAGATAAAATGCTGCCTATGCTGTTTTGGTAACTCACCGCTAACAGAGTAGGAGTTATAACGCATCTTCAATGCTAGTCCACACACATTTGAAATTGTTTTTGATTCATATTTCCTTAATCACTTTTTTTAAAAAATCACTCATTTTCTGAGCTGTCTTTTCTGTCAGCCAGAAATCTGATTTTGTGTAGGGTTGCATCTACAAATTGTAACCCTACAAATCAAAGGTATGAGATAGATTATAGCCCTATCTTACCACACATGAATTGAATTTATAGTCATTTTCCCATTTTCTTTGGGAAATTAATCTGAAGTACTTAACCTATTATTTCAGTTCTAACTTGGAACCCTGTGCATTTTAAGCCATGGAGGATAGAAAGGATCTCTGAAGATTCCAAGGGAGTGGACTTGGTATCTAAAGATATTACCTACCAGCCTTACGTTTTGTGGTCAATTCTGGTGTCAGTTATACTTCAGTTGTAAAGACTGTACAGTTGTAAAGTTCAAAACAGAATTTGAATCATAGCATCCTTGTCATTGCTGTATGGATGAAACAAGAAACGTGTCTGTATCCAACTGTTACACTACAATGTCATGTGTTTGCATCAAGATTAAGCTTGAAAAAAGCAAGATGAGGAGTGATTTTTTTGCACTGTTAACAGAGCTCCTGTAATTTTCTGTCATGTTCTGTCAAGTAATTGCCCTAGATCTTGAAACCTGCAAGTTACGAAGGTCACAATCAAGTTATAATTAAAGGGGAATTTGTTAGTAAATAGACATATTCAAATTGGAAATTCAAAATATTGCAGAGAATCTGATGCAGATTGCTTCTCACCAGACTTTGTTACCTTTTACAAATCAGAGCTGAGAATCTATTTCGTCAACACTGATTTATTGGTGGTAGGTGGACAGCTGGACTAGATGATCTCAAAGCTCTTTTCCCACTTTAATCAGTCTGTGCTTCTATGATACATTGTTTTTTTTCATTCTACTTGCTCATTTAAAGTTTAAGTGTGTTTTTTTACTTTTTTCTTATAATCAAATTTTGGTAAATGTATCTGCAGAGAGATCTGCCTAAAAGCCTGGGTGCTGAGGAAGTATCAGAAATGTTCTGTGCATGTGAATCGCTGTGAAGACTTCCAGTATGGGCTTTATGCCCTAGGCAGCAGCTATAAATATACATAACAATGAATCTGCCATTACTATCTCAGTTCCCATCACAGTTTTGCATCCATGGTGTATCCACAGCATACAAACTGTAAGTAATTGAAGTAACTATAAGTAACTGAAGTAATCCTACTTTATGACCACAGTGTGCTTTGAAAATAGCAGAAAGATTTGGATTTTTTGGTAAGTTAGTAAAAGATTTAATAATATGTCATTCAAGAACTGTTCTGGATGTCCAGGAAATGAACACATGGGCAAGCTTTCACCACTTCAGTCCTAACCATACAATTATTTGACCTGGATATGTACTGTACTCTCTCTTGCAAATAAGGAAAGAAATCCATATTATATTCCAGTCATTGAAAAGTATTCTGAAGTCTTCTGTTTTCACAGACTTCCAAGTAATTGTGCCAGCCTCCTTTATTTAATCTGGAAAGAACAAATCGAAAAATAAATGTATTAGAGCATCCAACTTTTCTGCAGAAAAAAGTATTCAGGATATTACAAAATAATTTTTGCATGTACTATTAGTGATTGAGGAGATTAGTTTTTTGTATATTTTTCCTGCATTCCTTGAATTTGTTCATTATTGTGTATTGCCCAACCCAGTCAGTATTGAAAAATCTCTGTTTTTATTAATGATACACTTAATACTATGTTTTTAAATGTGTAATAAATACAACGTGTTTGTTAAAACATACATTTGTTTTATGCACCTAGGCCTTGGAGACCTAAGCCATTTTGCTGTATTGCTTTTATTCATGTTCATTCATTGCCAGCGTAGTAATTCTGACAATGCTGTGGAAACTATTTAGATATTTGGTCTCATGAAGGCATTAAAAAAAACGAAACTTGGAATTTCTACTGTAGTGTTTTGTGTTTCCTCTGGCCAGATTTCTCATTTTTATGTAAAACATCCTGTATTTTCTAATTGTGAATATAGCCTTTGCTTTTTCCAGGCAGAGACATTTCTGATTACTTTGAAAAGTTTTAGGTCTTTGGAAGCATGAAAAGGTTTGATTTTGATGAGATACCAGGTGTGTCTGCGCTAGAAAACAGCTCCAAAACAGACTGATTCTGTATTATCACTTTGGTAAATGATGCGTGTGTGGTTGTTTTTGTTTTGTTTTTTTTTGTTGTTGTTGTTGTATGTTTGTTTTTCTGTATCTTTCTAGGCTTCTTGTTTTGCTTTGTTTAGTTTTTAACATATACAAATAATAATTTTTAATCAAATTTAACATTACAAGCTATTGTCAGTTTTACATTGGAGCTGATATTAGTCTTTTTATTGACAATACAGAGGAAAAAAAACATACAGTTCACCTTATCAGTTCGCCTGTTTGTGCAGCAGATATTTTCATGTTTTCCCTTGGCTTTATGAGGACATCTGGACTGGAATTCAGATTAGTTGATGACATAATAGTTTGTTTTTTTGTTGTTGTTGTTTGTTCAGGGTTTTTTTTTCAGTTTCTCCATCTTGCTCTTCTAAGTCTGTTTATAAAACAAATGGTTAACAATTTTGCCATATTCTGCAGAAGACTATCTGGCGTTGAATTCTACTTAGCAAAACAACAAAAGCTTTGTTTCCTAAACAACTTGAAAAAGTTTTAAGAGCTGCTGCTAGGGCAATTCTTTTGTCCAGAAGTGAGAGGGGAACTTTGTTGCTAGGTGGCAATGTTCCTCAAGTAAAGATGTGTTGGTGGAGCTTATAAATCTTGTTTTAAGCAAGCAGAAAATAATTAGAATCACCGAATGGTTTGGGTTGGAAGCCCGACCACTTCCAATCCCCTGCCTGGTTGCCTCTCACCAGCTCAGGCTGCCTAGGGCCCCATCCAGCCTGGCCAAAAATGCTTCCAGGGATGAGGCACCCACAGCTTCTCTGGGCAGCCTGTACCAGTGCCTCACTTGCCTTGGAGTAAAGAATTTCTTCCTGGTAGCTAACATGAATTTCTCCTCTTTTATTTTAAAATCATTCCCCTGTTTCCCTGTCACTATCAGGTCTTACAAAAATATGCCCTCCCTCCTGATTGTAATGATTTAATTTGTGTCATCATTAGACAGCTTTATCATGTTCTTCTTGAAACTTCATGATTGCATGAATACCAATGCACAGTATTATTTATTATATGCATTATACCATAGTAGGACATGGAACTTTAACACACAGGAAATATTTTAAAGAAACCTCAAAATCACAGTATTTCTCTCAGGACAGTCCCAAGGCATGCCAATTAGAAAAAATGAATTACTGTTGGTGAATTTTCATAGTAAGGCACACAATGATTAAAAGAGTTTTGAAACTCCATTTGAGTTAATTTATTAGCAAGTAGTTGCACAAAAGGCCTAGAGACATGGGGTAGACGTTGGAGGCTGAAGCAGTGTTAAGGAGGTAACACTCTGGACAGCCTGAAGGGAAAAGAGAGAGAAAAAGCTGGGCAAGATGGAAATATAAAATATATATAGTCTGAGAAAAAAAAAAAAAAAGTGGAGAGAGACCTCAAGGGTGAATATTCTTTGTTTCAGAAAACTTGAGAAGGATATAGGTCATTTAAATTCAGTTCTTTTATCTCTGCAAATAACATCCTGTCTTATTTTTCTGGGTAGGCTTTCGTTGTAGTAGAGTAAGATGTATAAGACCAAGTAAAGACAACCGAGTGCAAAGGAGTTGTTGTTTGGTAGAAATAAGGTATTTTCTCCTTTTGTCTACCACTGGCTTCCTCTTCTGTTGTAAAAACCTAGGTCCCTGCAGTGTGCAGTACAATCTTGTAACTTCTTCCCATCTCACTGTCAGTAATGTACATAAACCATTTTTCAACCATCTGGGAAGAAAAGTCTTAGAAAATAGAGGGCAGGAGCACCTCACCTTTGAAGACAGGCTGAGGGAGCTGGGCTTGTTCAACCTGGAGAGAAGAAGGCTGTGGGGTGACCTCATTGCAGCCTTTCAGTACCTAAAGGGAGCCTACAAACAGCAGGGGAATCAACTCTTTGGAAGGGTAGATAACAGCAGAACAAGGGGAAATGGTTTTAAGTTGAATTAGGTTGGATATCGGGGAAGTTCTTTACAGAGAGAGTGGTGAGGTACTGGAACAGGCTGCCCAGAGAGGTTTTGGGTGCCCTGTTCCTGGAGGAGTTCAAGGCCAGGTTGGATGGGGCCCTGGGCAGCCTAGTATTAGATATGGATAGATATTAGGTCTAATATTAGATTTGGAAGTTGGCAGCCCTGCCTGTGGTAGTGAGGCTGGGGCTTGATGATTCTTGGGGGTGCTTCTAACCCAGGCCATTTGGTGATTCTGTGATTGATTCTGAAAGTCATGTGTGTGAGAAGCCAAAAGGGAAAACCACCCAAGAAATTAAATGCCCCAGAGTTAGAAGGTGATAAAATAATGAATGAAGAGGATGTAGAAAGAAAGCATGGAAAAAAAAATATACATTTTTTATTCTATTTGCATATGTACAAAATATGTCATCCAAAATGTATATTGTACATTATCTAAAACTTGCATCTGTATAGTTACACACATCTGTATTTATAAGGATATATATGCTAATTTTCTTTTCTTTTTTTTCCTGACGTAGTTATATAAGTAAAATTCATGTTATAAGGAGCATATAAAACAGTAATATACTTTTAGCTAACTCTTCTTGTCCTTAAATTTCCTCTTAGCTTAGGAACCATTTTCTAGACTTCATTGCATAGAGTTAGTCATGGTATTTTGATTCAGTGCACAGACCTGCCCAGGCTAAGCTGCCACAGCGAGTTATGATAACAGTAGCATTACTACATTAGTTTTGATGTAGACAGTAACGTTTAGTATTTCAGTACTGAAGGAGGGTGAAAAATAGTCTGTTTTCATTATGATAAGTTTCAGAAATGCTTTTTATCTATTGGAGGGAGGTAAGAATTGCAAGACTCAATCTCATAGAGTTAAATGGTTGAAAGGACGAATGCTATCTATCCTCCATCCAGCTTGGTAATGTTAATGTGTAAGATGATATTGCAGGGGGATGCCCTATGCCTGAGGAACTCTGTATTTTCCATACTAAGCATAAAAGGCATAGACAGGAGCTGAGCACTGTTATTCAGCACTGCTGCTAGACATCTAAGTAGATGTTTCCTCATAATACCCATGCATCTTAGCCTGAGGAGCACCAAGCAGAGTTAGCTGGCAACACAGAGTGCAGCAGACTGTAATTCTTGTACAGCTTTCATTACCGGAGCTGTACTTAACTATACATGGTAAAAGAGCTAAATTTATTTTGAAGCAATGAAATTGGATTAATTCATCAAATATTTAGTACATAATTACAATAATACATTTATTTCTTCTGCTCAGCTTTTCATCATTACTAGTTTAATCATATCTGACATTTTACTCAATGTATAATGACATCTTAGTTTCTGTTAATAGCATGTCCTTCTGTGACATTGAATGAGGCTTGCTTAGACTCAAAGTTCTTGCATACTTTTGTAGGTCTTCTTGTCTCTTTAAGGAATTTTCTATTAGGGCAACCCAAAGAACATTTTATATTTCTTCATATTTGTATTTCCAGAAAAAGTTCCTTTCAGAAAGTGAAAATTAAAAGATAGGCAGATACTTTTGGAACTAAATTAATGTTTGTTTTTTTATGATCTGAAGTAAAAATTATTAAAATACAGAACTCCTCTACATTTATTTTTGTAACATTTTCCCACAAGCATGTCTTTTTACTAAAAATTCGTGCTGAAGTACAGAAATTCAGAATTTCATTAGAAAATATTGTTTAGACTTCTGAAACTTCATGAAAACAGAAAACAGATATTAATCATTTTCACGTAGTAGCCACATATTTCTATAGCTAAATTATAATTTACTAAGAATTCACTGTTTCATTTTCTTTTCTTTTTCGTTTCAGTTTTCTAGGCAAATGTTGTTGTCCATTAAATTTGCTTGTAAATTTTCAAGTTCAGAGGTGTACATAGATCTTTAGATCAGTATCTTTTGTGGAGACAACCCACTCTGAAATCTGGCTTATGATCAATTTTGGCAACACTATTTCATCATATACCCCCATTATTAACAGTTACATTATTTAAAGAGAATTTAAAGAATTATGTTGTTTTTAACAGTTTGCATATAGACAGTTTGGGTTTTGTTTTGTTTTGTTTTGTTTTGTTTTTTGTAATACTTTTGCTGAATCGGAGACCATTTTATGAAAATTTTTATTCTTGACTAGTCACGTTCAGTGAAAGGAAAAGAGCATGTCTTTCTTATCTAAATCTAGTTTTTTATTATCCTCCAGCACAATCTGTGTAACTTTTCCAGTCACAGAGTTTAGATCAGTGGGTGTGTATTTTTATCGGTGTCCTTATGGCCTTCCTGTTGGTGGGTATGTCCTTGACCATCTTCCAGTCTGCAGGCACCTTCCCAGGCTCCTGCAACCTTTGGTAATTTGTTGAGAGAGCTCCAGCTGTAATGTTTGTCAATTCCTTCAGTGCTCTGGGGTGAATCCCATTGGGCTACATGGACTTATGAATGTTGAACTGATACAGCTGTTCCCTCACAATTTTGGTAACCATGGATGGAACGTCACTGCTGCCTAAGGCTGAAGACTGAGCAGCTGATATCTGTCATTAAAATTAGATACTGAGGTTTTAAAAAAAAAAAAAAAAAGGCATTGATGCCTCTGCCTTTTTTTCTTACATGCTTGCTGGGTGACCACCTGCAGCAACTATCAGTCCAGTGTTTTCCTTTGACCTCCTCTTGCTGTTGCTGATGATTTTCACAATTCCCTCTTGTACTATATATTCTCAGGTAAGCATTAGCTCTTTTCCACAGTATCATATTTTCAGTGCTTAATTTTTCCTATGCTTCCTTTGTCAAGAGGACTAAAAATCTATAGATACTAATTTTAAAGCATTGAGTAGGAAATATTTCTTCTGTGGTATCTTCATCCTTGGCCTACACTTTATGGAAAGCCATTTACATGAGTTCAGCAGAAGAACAAAAGACAAAATTACAGCAGCAAGATTTTTTAATGAAATAGAGAATCAGATTTGGTCATATAAAAATCTGTATTCCTGTTATTACTTCTTGTCCAGGGGAGATTTACTTTCTTTTAACATGCAATGACGTTTTCACTTTATGCAGCTCTACTCAAAATATCTGTCTGGCAGATGCAAATCTACTTAGAAAGTCCTGAAACAAAACAGTTTTGGATAAACCTGGCTAGATGAAGCAGTTGGGATGGAAAAAAAATAAAATTAAGTAACATTCTTAGTATTATTATTGTATAAGAATCTTGGAAGAATTAAGTTCTTCAGAAACAAATGCTGGTGTTACTGGTACTGCAGATGCATTCAATGCAATCCAAATTCAAAAAGTAAACAAAACAAAAAAAAGTGATAGGAAGGCCTCTTCTCTTTCCCTGATAAAACCCAATGACTCACACAAGATTCTGCAGTAGTTCTTGAACTTTCTCATATAGGAAATTGGAAAATTGGGACTTCAGCAATTTATTGCAGTGTATATGTTGTTGATGGCATTTAGAAATACTAAGGGAAACACTGTGTTTGCTCAAAAAACTATTTTTTTAGTCTTGCAGTCAAGGACGAAATTATTTTCACAACTATGATGTATAAAGACAGAGTAACATTTGCTGGGCTCAGAAAAGTAGTTTGGCAGCCATCCAGTCTTGGGCTTATTGTTAGCAAAATGATAAAGGACAAAATCCAGCATCACAGTCAGGCATGTAGAAGTAGGAGTTCAGTGGAGTGGAATGAGGAAATAGGAGTACAGAAATGGGAGTACAGGAGGAGTATAGACCGTAGAGTATAAAAGTATGTAAGTATGAGCATAGAATATGCTGTTCTAATTCTGACATATTTGTTTGATGATAGTAAGAATTCAGTGTATGAATATTGTTGATCAATATGTAAATATTTTTTACCTGAATTTCACTGCTGGTAACACCTCAGTCTGAAAGGAGATTGTTCTTTTCTCATATACTTTTCCAATCTTTTCCAGAGCATCATTTCATGTAGCTTACCCCTATCTGCAGTGTCAATGCCATGTTTGGATTTTCTCTTTAGAAGTCATAAAATAAATTATTGTGCTGGCAGAGAAAAGAACCTATCAAGAATGTTACTTCTGTGCATTCTCCAAAATACATTAACTGCCAAAATTAAATTTAGCATATGAATGTAAATGTATACTTTAATGTATTTTACATTTCTTTATTATTAGCAGTGTTTACACTATTGAACACCAGCTAGGTAGTCTGCACATCCCTGTCCACAGGAAACACTGTAGATACAAACTATGCTTGCACTGTTTGTTATGCAGTTAGTTATAGATGTAGTGATGCAGGAATTTTTAGCCTTTATTTTAATTATTTAATTATTTAATTACAAATAGTGTGTGCTCATTTTATATTATCACCTAAAAAGTGATATCTCAAACAGAGATATAAATTTTACCAGTAGTTACTAAAGTAGTTGGCCTAACGCACTGTGCTATATGTGGTAAATTGACATCAGATGGCTGAGCAATGCCTGTCTGACCAGTCTCTCATTCCCCCTCCTTAAGAGAACACGGGGAGAAAAAGTAAGAATGAAGAGCTTAAGGGTTGAGATAAGAATAGAGGAATAATTTACCTATTACCATCAAAGGCAGAATGGATTTAACCTGAGAATGATGAATTTACTGCCAATAAACAGTAGAGTAGGGTGGTAAGAAACTAAGAAAAAAAAGTGACAAGAACTTTCCTCTCCACCCTGCTCTCTTCCCAGGGTCAACTTCAGTCTCTCATCCTCAATTTTTCTACCTCTTACATCTCTACTGTAGGAGTTAGTCCACAGCACTCTGTAACAGCCCCTCCTTCTTCTTCCTAGAGTGAGATCTCTCGATGGTGTCTGCATAGGATACTACAATCTTTGTGCTGGATGCAGCTCTTCAGGAACAGCTTTAGTCCTCTCTGCAGGTTTGTCTATCAGGTTTGTCTACCCTACTGCCATATGGTCTCTCCATGGGCTGCAGCCTCCTTCTAGACATACCTGCCACAATGTAGTGTCTCCTTCAATGGCTGCAGTGTGAACCACTGCTGTGGCATGATCCTGGTTGGGGTTGGGCCAGAACCGGGGTGCATCACTGACCTATCCACAGGCTGCAGCCAAACTGCTGCTCGGTGCCTGGAGCACATCTTGCCCTCCTGCTACACTGGCCTTGGAGGCTGCTGGGCCATTTCTCTCGTGTTTTCTCTCTCCTGTCTCCCAGCTGTTATGCAGCATTTTTTACCCTAAATAAATGTTTCACAGTGGCACTACCAGTGCTGCTGACAGACTTACCTGTGTCCTCTGGTGAGTCCGTTGTGCAGTCACTGTGTCCAACACAAGGCAGTCCCACATCTTGTCTCACGGAGGCCACTTGTGCAGGCACTTTTTGATATGGACTCCTGGTACACTGGAATGTATCTCCTGTATCAAGAAATTAGATGGCAAATACCAGCTAAAATTTATACACGTGATTTTCAGGGTAATGTGAGGCAGACATCCTTCTAAGTCCTGAAAGGCTATTAGCATTTCTGAAAAAAAAAAAAAATCAGTAAAAATTCAAGAATATAAGTAATTTTTTTACTAGTCACAAATTCTTCAAGATAATTGTTGCTAACTGAATAACAGAAGGCAAATGGACACTTGGAGGGACAATGTTCCCAAAGACAATATACAATAATTGGTAGTGATAATGTAATTTTCTCTCAAAAGAACAAGCTACTGCCTGTTGTATTTCTAGCCAGGTGAGAATAGTAAAGCAATCCTAGAAATACAATCAATGAACAAGATTTAAAGTAAGTAGAAGTAGCAGTCTGATTTATGTATAAAATGTTCTTGACAACAAGGTACATACAGCTGGCACCACAGTTGTAAGAGAATGCACTGCTAATGACTCAGTGAGTACTGTACTCGGAAAAGTACAGGATGACCAACTATTAAACAGAAGCTCAAAGTTTTTCAAGTGGTGGTTTCGTTTTAAAAAAAAAAAGCAAAGCTGTGGAACATGTAGAGACAGCATGCTGTCCTGAGTGGAAAAGAGTAGTAATGGAGAAATGAATCAAAGCTCCTAAAGCAATTCCAGCAAAATTGTTGTCTTCCTGACATGTAGCCCAATTGCAAAGAGAAGCCTGGTCTCGTCCACTGTCACAGTAAGAATTCCTTATCGAGACCAGCTGTGATATTTGCTGATATCATGAGATGAAGTGCTCAATCCAGATGTTTCCAAAACTGCTGAGGAAACCCATGAGCAGGCAAACCTATTTGGAGCCACGCTTGTGCAATGCAGTGATAGTCTTGGTTCATACTTCAGTATTTCTTTACCATTAGACTTCTTTCTCATCATACATTTTACTAATCAAGTTAATTTAGTTAAGAGATTAACATTTAATTCTGTGGAAAATCAACGGCTTGTTTCTGCTTCTTTGTACTGGGAGTTATCCCAAGGAAAGGAATGTATATTCAGTTGATTCTTGTCTGTCTGCTCTTTAAGGTATCCAGCTGATGCCTTTTATATGGAGACTTGTATTTTCACATAATGGCTATCACTGAGTTATCCTTGAGTGCCCACATCAGATGTCTGAATCTTACAAAATCCTGACATCAGATGAACAGTATTAAGGCCATATTAACCGTATTATTAAGAATGCTATTCAAACCCTTTTACTTCAGTGCTTGGCCTTGCAGCTATGTTTAGCAAAACGCTTGAGAATTCAATTCACCATTCATTCATGTATGTAGCTCTATTGGAGCCAACAGCAATCTGCACCTGAGCACTCTGGAAATTTCACGTCATATCTGCCTCTTATTTATACGTGGATGAGACATAAAACATTTGAAAAAAGATGAAGAATAACAGCTTACTACAGTATCATATGCAGTAAAACATTTTGATACTTAATACAGGTATATATATTAATATGTAAATACATATTAACTTTCAAAAATAAATGTGTATTATTATTCATTATTTATTGATACTTAGGGAGTAAATATGACTTCTAAACAGACATACTGATTAGAGGTTACTCTTAAAGAGGGAAAAAAAACACTCTCTTTACGGCCCATGTTAATTTTTGATTATCAGAAGCTTTTTCCTTTTTTAAGTAGAATCTGTTTTGAACATTTCTGAAACTTTGAAATATTAAACTGTTCATGCTTATCATTGGCTGTTTTCTTGGTCTTCAAAATAACGTTTTAATTGCAAATGTAACCCTTGATTTCAAAAGTTGTCTCATGAAATGTAATGCACACAAGTCTCTGTGAGGCTGCAGCCAGCAGGTACTTGAGCACACTTGAATGCTCCTGATAACTGCTGAATTTTATGTCTGAGTATCACACTGATGTCTCAAAGTTAAAAATTCACTTTGTGGCATGCACACAAAAATCTGTTTGTGATATGAACTCATCTCTCTGATCTTTACTGTAATTCTCGAATAACAAATTCAAGTTAAGCATCTAGACTTTTCTTATAAACTCCTCACCGCAGAGAATATGAGACAGACTGTGTCCGGCAAGTACGTTCCTTCTAAGGAGAGAGCTTTTTGGAAGTTGTGAGGGTGGTACTTGCTAAAAAGAAATCCAAAATTGGACAGGCAGAAGGAAAACAGATCCTAAATGCTGATCAAGGGCACGATGTCCCAAATCAGACCACCAAACAAGTTGTATTGGCTTAGTAATACAGGAGTTGCTAACTGATGGTGTAATTTTACTAACAGTGATACATTTATAACTGCTGAATGTTCTGCTCTGCATCTTTGCATAAGGACTGAAGATTTCCCTGAATTAAGTTTGTGTTCACACTGGGTGATATACAGTATACCTGCAGAGAAGGCTTTGCCATGGTGGAAAGAAGAAAATGTATCCACTGAGAAAACTAATTTATCTGAAATACCTACATTATCATAGAGAGCTTCTCCTGTGTATTTGTATTACAGCTGATTTCAATTAGGACTGCGATAATGCTCTCTGATCACTAAATTATAGAATTACAGAAAAAAGGAAAGCCACTGCTCAACTGTTGTTTGCTGTCTGCCTGCATGCATTACAAATCAGATCTGGAATAACTTACAAAAAGATGCAACAGATGAACAAAACATCCAAATGGGGCAGTGAAGGCAAAAACGGAATGTAGGAGAGATTACACGAATGGCAATAACTAGTATCTATGATTTACAAAAGAACTCAGATGACAAGCAGTACTCCCAGCTCACAGCTAAAACAGGCAGTTTCCAGCACGGCCAGCTGTGCAATAACTGTATTAGATGCAATCCTCATATGCAAGGTCTTGATCAGGCCTGGTAGAGGCTGCAGAGCTGGATTTTTTTCCATTCATAAAAGGAAAAGAGATAGAGATTGAAGTGATAAAGGCATATCAAGAAAAGTATTAACTTGTAGTTTAATCCAGCAGGTGACACAGCACCAAAGGACTGGTCATGAGGGTGGTGGCATCAGCAGGGCCCATCAGAAGGTTTAGAGTAACTGTGGGGTCTGTCAGAAAGGTCAGATCAATTACAGGACCTGTTGCAGGGGTTGGATCAACCTCAGGTTGGTCTGAGCACGGTGCACCTCCTTTGGGAGGACTTTTTTTCTCATTGCAGTACTCGGAACAGCCACAGGACCTGTAGCAGGAGCAATTGCAGTGCTCATTGTGAGGGATGGTGAGTCTTTTGCTTTATTATCAGACCTATAGGTATTCTCTGACCATTCGGGATGCTGAATAGTGTTGGACAGAGCTCAGTAGGCATGGGCCAGGCTCCAGCATGCTGCCATGATTTGTGCTTCTGCAGGATTGCCAAGGCAACAGGAGATCTTTTCTGAGTATTCTCCCAGTTTTTAATGATTCTGCAGTAGCAAAGAGGTGAAGTTCCAAACCACTCCCAGTTTTCTGGAACTTCAGTCCACCGCTCTACACACCTGCCCACAGCATCCCACACTCCCTGCCACTCAAAACTATCCCATCTCAGGGCAGATCTCTGCAGATCTCTAGGTGATTTCCTTAAATAATTGTTTAATCTAAAACAAAACCAGAAACACATTTGTGACACTGTAATAGCAGCACACTGGTTTGAACATTCCATGGGTACTCAAAATTATCAAGAGGTGTTGTATTGTGCTAGAGCTCTAGGGAAAGAAGGAAAATTAAAAGGGAAGTTGAGTGTCCTTCCCTATCTCCTCCATAGCAAGGCTCCCTGAGGAAACGAGGGAAAGAGTTAATTACTAATAGTATCAACAATATGGCTTCCAAAACCCGAAGATGACTGCAATCACTAATATGCACAAAGCATTAGTTTCTCAGCAGCCAACTTTTTAATGACATGAGCCAGGGCCACACAGCATGGCAAAATAAAAACCTTAATCCAACTCCCAGAGATGATAAACAATGCAACAAGGAAAACAAGCAGTGAGTAGGATGCTACACAATATAGTTCCATGAGAAGACTCTCAAATAGCTCCACACATAGGGAAAATATCAACATCATGACCAGCAAATATCAAACTACCACAACACCCTGCGTTAACATGTTCCAGTCAGATCTGCTGTTAAGTCTTTGAACCCCACATTGGGTGCTAATGCTGTGGTTTAACCCACACAGTAATTCACTTACTCTTCCCTTCCCAGTGGGATTAGGAAGAGAATCAGAAAAAAAGTAGAACTCATGGGTTGACATTAAACTATTCACTAAGACAGAGAAAAGGAAAAGGATAATAGTTATGACTAACAAGCGATGCAGAAGCAATAGCTCACTACCCCACAAACGATGCCTAACAGTACTCTTGAGCTGTGGAAGAGAGCCAGGTGCACTCCCACCCCCTTCAAAATTCCTTCTGCTTGATATGAAATATCCCTTTGGTCTTCAGTGCTAATGGCCTTGGCTCTGAACAACACTGCTCAGCAGCAACTATTAACTTCAGTGTGTAATCTACATTATTCTTCTCCTAGAACCAAAAATATAGCTTCATACTAGCTGAAACTAAGACAGTACCTCTGTAGCAGGAAAGTGGAATTAAAATTGCAATAAAATTTTACTTTAGATGATACAGGGACAGAAATTATGTAAATGAGGTTAGAAGCAATTCCTTTGTGGATCTTGGAGCAGTATCTAATGAAGTCACAAAGTGGTAGCAAAACATAGCCTTTTTGGTTTAGCAGGTTTATTTCATCAGTAAGCAGCACAATGGACAGAACCTCCAACACCATCATTTTGGAAGAGGTACTGGAAGATCATGTGCTGGGAGCCTTGCAGAAGACATTGCATTCAGAAGCTGGTGATCTTGGACAGGACATGTCTTTTATACTGGGACTGGGCTTGAGAAGCCTATGTGTTATTAATACACCCTGTAACTTACATCTCCGGGGAAGGTAAACCATAGTGAGCCAAGGGGTGAAGATATTGATCCAGGCCGTGTTGTTGGTGACCATGCCCCACACTGCAGTTAAGCTGGGGCGATGCAGAACCAGCTGTGCTGTGCTGCATGTGCTGGCTGCCTTTGGGCCGCACTGTGCCGTGCTGCCCACATTCCAGGCTGCAGGACAAACCCCACCTCTCATGGCACAGGAGCAGCCTTGCATCCTGGTCTCACTTGGCACCAGCTGTGTGGCCATACTTTTATTTAGCAGGGAGGCATGAATGGGTTCTCATCAACCTCCCTTGGGAATAGAATTGTGTTCTTGTAAGGAACTTAATGCTACCTCTACATGGACAGAACCTGCCCTGCACAACGTGTTGTGGGAAAATCCATCAAGGCTCTATCCCGTGCTGCAGGCAGGTGGGCTGCTGAGCAACTGAAAGGACACTGGATTTAGTCACTGACTAAATCTGTCTTGTTATTCTGCCTGTTAAAAGTGGTTGCTTCAATAAAACATTTGCTGTTGGGCCTTTCTTACTGGAAGCCAGGAAGATCCTGCACTGGCTTGCTCTCACTCTATAACCAGAACAGATGGGATTTGGGGTTATGAGACCAAATAAATAGAGGTTTGCTGAACTATTTTAAAGATGTCAGCGTGACAAAAAAAAAAAAAAAAAAAAAAAAAAGATGGTGATTTCACTGGGGAGATCTGAACTGAACAGAGAAACATAAGCATAAGTGCCAATATATATGGGATACTGGATAAATTTACCTTGTTTTTTTTGTATGTACAACCTTACCACTTTCAGGTCACCTATGAAGAGTCTGTAAAAAGCTTTGTGATGTTGGCTGTGATAACAATGCTTGATGCATCCAGCACATTAGTATTTTGGATCTCTTGAAGAAATGAAAATATGGCTCAGCATATATGTAAAGATATGTAAAATTTTCCCCTAGAAAAATTAAGTCTTATTCAACAACAAACATGCTAATAAGCAGATGAAAATGTTTTTTGTTGGTGAATGCTGATAGTGATCTTGAAGTCAGAAATTGCATATTAAGCAAATCTGGCAATTATGGGATTAGAAAGATAAATTCTGTAAAATGTATTTGCAGTGTGAACAAGCATAATAGATTAGGCTTTTAATTCTTACAGTACTTTTTAATACTTATTGTGACAGTAAAGTAAATGACATCAAAAACTAGAGTTGATAATAGTCCATTTATTAAAAAAATTACAGTATGTGAGAGTTCCCCATCACTTGTTCAAAAAACAATAAGCCCTGATTTTTGAAAGCTGTCTGGAAAAGTGAATTCAATTTATTACTTGTGTGAATGCACCAATATTTACTGATTTGTATGATGCACAAATTTCAGACAAACATTATTTTTTTTTTTTTCAGAGATCTGATTGCTGGGACTGATGGAAATTTGTTCTGAGGTAAATTAAAATGACTGAACCAAGTATTAAAAAAACATTCACTATTAACAAACAGTTAGCATTTGTTGCCTCAAAAAAAGGGGAAAATCTTGCAACGTTGTAAAAAATCTCTAACCACATAGAAGGCTTTGTACCTCTGACTCCCTGATTGTTCAATTTAACTGCTACTTCACTGCTGGATGAGATGTAAGGAACTGGTTATTCTGTAAGTCTCTCCTAGCACATCACAAAGGCAAAATCAAACATTTTAAAGGGAAGTCTGTAAGTCATTTCTAGTCTTCCGGTCTTTATCTTTGCACCTTCCTGTACTATAACACAATAATAATGTTGTGTATCTCAGTGAACAATTTAATTATTTCTTCACCTCTAGAGCTGCCAGTAGTACTCAGATTGTCTCAGAAAGTATTTTCACTTCATTTAATGTTGCCTTGTGACAAATTCATATGATTAGAGCCCTGCTTCTGAAAGAATCTTCTAGGGAGACAAATATTTCTAGTGTAATTTTTAGCTAACTGATTCTAAGATTACAACCTATTACTAAAAAGTGTTAATGACAACACGTTTCAGCAGGAAACACAAAGCTGCCAGCTTAGGTCATGGCAATTAACGATTTAAAATATGTTGCTGTTTACTCACATTAAAATATTAAATTCTGCTTTTCTTATTCAATGACTACCAAAACTTGTTCAAGCAAATCCAATACAAAAGACATTGTCTGTGCTCATGCATGTATCAGAACAGGTACTCATTTGTCTCTACAGCAGTTTCCAACATCAGCCACCATATATAAAAAGTGTCATTCCTCTAAGTTCGTGTTTGTTTCATTATAATTTAACTACAGTTAGGGTCTGATCATTGAATTCATTTACTTAAAGCTGTTCACACGTGGAAAACAAAGTGCGATGTTTTTCAAAAAGATTTAGTGAGTCTGACAAAGAGCCTGGTATCAAGCAAAGTATATAAAATAATGGGGACAGCTTTTGGCTTTAGCAAAATTTCTGTGAAATATACCAAACCATTTTCAGAATGACCTTCATCTACTAAATGTTGTACACTACTTGCTTAACACACTGCACAGCACTTTTTAATTACCAAATGGAAAAGAAAATAAGTGCCTAAATATTTATTTTTTTCATAATTTTTTTTTTTTTTTTTTTTTTTATTTTAGAAATAATTTGTAATAGAACCAGATGGTGCTTCAGAATTCAAAAGCTGCTGTTAAGTGTGGTATTTCACTGCACCTTAGAACTGATGATTTTCTCAGAATTCTGTGTTTCTGGAAGAAAAGGTAAAAATTGCATGACGTACTTGTACTATTTTCATTTAACCTGTGGATAGGCAAAATCTATAGGAAGAGGTAGTATCTTCTGCTAGAACAACAGATGCACACATAATTGAAAAAAAAGTAAGTTTTGGGCTTAGATTCTGTTTCGGCAGGTTGTGGATTGTACTGTTTTAAAGAAAATGCAGGATATAGTACATGCCAGAATTGGTGGTTTGTTCAGTAAAGCAAATACATACTGTTCTCTTCTTTACAAAAGCTTAAAGGTTAAAAAAAGACTGACACAACTTCACTGCTTCTTGCATTACTTCCTGTCTTACTCATAATTACACACTAGGACATTCAATTAATAAAATGATAAACAGTTACTAAGTTCATAAATAAAACAGAATTTTAAATGTCTGTGTTTGAAATGAAGAATGCTGTGTAATGTTCTATATTCTCCCCCTTTTAAAGAATCAAAATGTAAGTTATCTTTGTATGTTATTACGGTAAATGTTATGTTCCTGTTTTCATGTTTCTCTGGCCCATTGTTTGGTTTACTTCTAAAAAAAAAAACACAAAACTCCACCCCAGAACTTAGTCATAATGCACGAAATATCAAAATCGTCGGTATGCATGCCAGAACACATTTAGGGTAATTTTTCCCCATGCTGAGGCCCTTTTTCCAAGTGCCAGCTCATTTGAGGTCATTAAAAATAGAACGTTTGACTTGAGAACATCAGGAAGCAAGGGGGGAGGACAACCACTTATAATTACCTGAAATAGGTTAATAGCGACATTCTCACTTTTGAACAAATAATGAAGTGTGGCATTTCTTACAGACGCTGAATTCATTCTTACAGTAGGACCTGTGCTTTTCCAAAGCAAACTGCAAAACACAACGCAAACGCTTTGCAACGAACTTCTGAACTAAACTTTAAATGAGGAACATTAAAGGCCACTTTTCTGATGCATTTAGGTTTCTGAGGGATATTTCTTCCAAGGAAAAGCACTGCTTCTACACACATTGTGCAAAAAAACAACATGAGGACCCAAATTCTGTTTCTCAGTATATCCATGGGCTTCTCTTCTACCAGTTTCAGCTTTTTGCTTGAATGCTAGGTTAAAAATGAGCCATAAGTGTGTACTTGCAAGATTTAACCCTCACCAAATATCCAAGGAAAAAAAAAAAAGTCAGGGTCTCTAGACAGGAAAACATGCAGATGTGTTCACATAGTATTTTGTACTTCTGGAAAATAAAAAGATGAACAAACAGGATATCCTGTCCCGTTCCCACCTAAAGCTTCCAGAGGAGTAAAAAATCTTATCCAGCCCTGAAAGCAAAGGTGTCTTCTAAGTGGTTGTCTTTTTGCTCACGACACATTTAGAAACAATAGTGTTACTAGTGTAAGGTTGTCAGCTTCCTTCTGAGATCTGTGCACATGTATTTGCTGCCACTTATACCTACAGGTCCTAAATTTTGAATGGCTTTCTACATGAACAGCAGCATGCCACCACATATACTAGCATACCCATTACAAAGTGCAGTTTCTTTACAAGCAGAAAACAGGCATGTGGCTCACCAGCATAAAATCACTGACTGGGTTTTTATTTTAACACTGTGCTTGAATATAAGACTGAGTATGCAACTATTCTTATATGAGACAGACTTCTGCCTCTGCCCATGAAATCTTTCCACTGAGTGTTGAGAACTGGTATTCAACTCTCTGTTTCATAATAAATTGACCAAAACATGGAGAAGGAGGGAGAGAAGGGACACGAGAGTAGGAGAACCAGGAAACTTCTGCCATATTTAAGAAAGAACTGTAGCTACTAAAATGAAAATTTAAATTATGCCAGAAAATTAACAAGTCCCCAGAAGATGTCCCACCTACAGCCCTATTTCAGGCTAGTGACAAATAAGGATTCATATAAAGAAGTACATATTCATGCTAGTGCCTATCTCTACCGAAGCACAAGCTACTTCTGAAAATCATACAATCAGGATGTAAGCAAGGTTGGAAAAGACTTCTAAGAAAGGCTGGTTAAGCACTGCAATAGGCTCCCCAGGGAGGTGGTTGAGTCACCGTCCCTGGATGTGTTAAGAGCCGTTTGGATGTGGTGGTCAGAGATATGATTTAGCAGAGGGTTGTTAGAGTCAGGGTACTATGGTTAGGCTGCGGTTGGACTTGATGATCCTTGAGGTCCCTTCCAACCTGAGTAATTCTATGATTCTATGATCATCCAGTCCAACTGTCCACCCATCATCAATATTTCCCACTAAGCCACGTACCTCAGTACTACATCTACATGTTTCTTGAACACTTCCAGGGTGGGTGTCTCCGCCACCACCCTGTGCAGCCCATTCCAGTGACTGACCACCCTCTCAGAAACAAAGTATTTCCTGATGTCCAACCTGAATCTCCCCTGTTGCAACTTGAGCCCAGGAGGAAGTCCCCAGTTAGTTACGCTCAGTGTAACATGTATTCTCTCACATACTCCATTCAGTAGCAGCTTTTAATTTTTTATCCTTGTGTCTTTTTGGCTCTTATCAGTGATAATTCCACAGAGCAAAAGGATGTAACTTTTTCCTTTAACTGCTAGGAGTCTCATCCAAAGCACATAGGAGTGAGTCCACTAAGATGATCAAAGGGCTGGAGCACCTCTCCTACGGAGACAGGCTGAGGGAACTGGGCTTCTTTATTTTGAAGAAGTAGGGTAGTATGGTTAGGTTGTGGTTGGACTTGATGATCCTTAAGATCTTTTCCAACCTGAGCAATTCTATGATTCTCTGATTTTATGATTTATCTTTGTGGACCCATCAGGACAATCCAGCTTTTCTGGCTAATTGTATATGATGCAACTTGGGGAAGGGAGCACAATGCTTTTTCCACATAAATCTCATTGATTAATGACTTGTTTCTTAGCATAAGCAGATACAAATGGCAAAATGTTCCCAGCATAAACATAAGGGCTTTGAATATACAGTGCAATCCAAAACATAGTTAGGATTCTCTGTATGTCCAACCTAAAGTTTAACCACAAATTCTGAAAATGTCTCAAATTTTCATTAACAAACAGGTGCACTGAACATTTTGGAGTAAAATAAAAAAAAAAATCACCTTCTGCAACATCTTTAAACATATCAGCACCAAAATAAAAGCAAGATGTCGTATTATTTTTGTTAGTTCCCATGTTCAGAATTAACTGGCTTAGAAAGCAGACTAATGGAAGTACAGAAACTTAAGAGTATGCTTTATTATTACATCCACTCTGCAGCAATAAATATGCACTTAAAATAATATGTATATAAAATATCTTACCATTCAATGCCCTGCATATGTCCAAGGCAGCATTTTCAAAGTGTTCAAAAGCCTCCTTTCTGTCCTTCTTCACACAGATGAAATGAGTCATGTTGCCCTTTTCCCACCAGTGACTTTCTGTATTTCCTTCAAATACTATCATATATTCACTTGTCTTCTTCCTTGAGAGAACATTATCTAAATTCAGTGTTAGGTGCCAAGGGAATTTTGCTAATATACAGCAAGCACTGCACTGCCATCATTAGCTGTGAGTCTCAGGCACGAGAATCTCCATGCCAGATGGGCCAAGGCTACATTCTAACTGGCTATCTCTGTGATAAACCAAGTTTCACAACACACTTGCATTTTTACTTCAGTACCCTATGGAGTGTCTCATTTCCTGCAGAAGTTCTAAATGGATGCCAATTACCTGCTTTCTGCTAACTTGGTGTTTTCCACCATTTAAAAAATACCTGCAGAAAACATACTTTTTTCTCTTTTTTTCAAGTATTTGTGATGGTTTCACGTAAGACTTCAAAAATGTCTATTTTTCTTAGTATTATAAGATTTTCTGGTAGATTCACACAAGAAGATAGTGAAGTACCTTCACTGTTACTGTATTTCCATTTAGAAAAAGACCTTGATTAGTCATTGCCTCAAGATTCTTTTCTACAGTCACTTTAAGACTGGAAATAGTCTCCTGACGAACACCTACTATAATCTTAAATAATTACATGTAACAATAAAAAACATTTAATCTCCCATCCAAAAATACCATTGACTAAATCATAATTGTTATCCTTCTATCACTATCACTCAGGTATCTTTCTTTCTTTCTTTCTTTTCTTTTTTTTTTTCCTTAGATAAATAGTCCAAACATCTAATTTCATTAACATCTGCAAATCAGTGCAGCAAAGCATTAGATGTCTCTAACTGACAAAACAAAACAAACACTATAGGTTAATAAGTAAGTAAAATGGAATGTCTAAGAGTAACTTACTTGGGATTTCTCAAAAAAAATCTTAAGTTCATAAAGAATAAAAGCTGCCTTGTAAAAAAAAATAGCATTAGATCAGAAGTTGCATGAAAAATATGATTGAACGTGAAGAACATAATAAATAAGCATAAAAGGTATCTTGGCAGAAACGGCAGTATTCCCATGTTGCCAAAATGTAGGTTTTATTTTAGGTGGCAGTGGTAGAGGAATGATACCCATTTCTCTCCATCCATTCTTCCACCAGGGAGAAATATGTTATGAAAGATTTTGCTGAGGAGGTTTTAAGGCATGCAGTTAACAAATCCCACATCACGCAAATACAGTGGCCTGGATGCACAACTACCATCCATTTCTTGATAAAGGCAAGACAGCTGATGAACGACAGGACAGAAGCCATCACATGGGCCACCAACGGTAACACCGAACAATTAACCATCTTTCTTTACTGAATTGCTTCGATAGCATGATATGGAATAGTACTCTATCCATCTTACAATGTTGTATCGTATTAAGTGTTTTTCTTTCAATGCTGTTCCACCAGGCAGTTGATGCATCCAGTCCACGAGGTGACTGCCTCAGAAAGGGAGGTCCTTCCCACAGTCGGCTATTTCCCTTTCCCAGCGCCAAAAGCCTCAGACAGCAAGGTAACTTGGAGAAATGCGCAGTGTC
The DNA here is from genome assembly GCA_035772895.1 of Perdix hodgsoniae. Classification (NCBI taxonomy): domain Eukaryota; kingdom Metazoa; phylum Chordata; class Aves; order Galliformes; family Phasianidae; genus Perdix; species Perdix hodgsoniae. The sequence goes on from JAPSGF010000003.1 coordinate 14,163,728, forward strand.
GTGCCGGGTTGTGGAGTTCAATCAGCGGTGAGGACCCGAGCCTACAGAAGAGACGGCAAGGGTGGGGTGGTGCAGAGCAGGGTAGGCGACCAGAGGGTGATGGGGGGCATCAGTCTCCCTCTGCTTCTTCTGCCCCGCACGCCCACGGCGCGAGCAGCTGACGCCCTGCCCGCGGCAGCCATCTCGCCCCCGGCCCCCCGCACTGCGGACCCCTCAGCCCGCGACCTCAGCGCCGAGCAGGGCGCTCTGCGCGGCCGCAGTTGCCATGGTACCTTCCTGCTCTTCGGCCTCGGCTCGGCCTCTCCCGCCATGAGAGAATAAGCAGTAGCGTAAGAGTGTAACCTGCCCGGAGCCGAGGCTCGCACAGACGTCGAGGAAGAGAAACACCGCGCCGTATGGTGGTATTTTATGGAGGATTTTCTCCCCCCCCAAAGGGCAGCTTTCGGAGAGCGCCGGCGTAGCACCCCACGTCCAGGCGCGCTCCGCTGGGTGGCCGGGACGGGCACGGCGCTGTGAGCGCGGCCGGCAGCGCGCGGGGAGCCGCTCCCGACGCGGCTCCGCGGAGAAACGACCCCGCAGCGCTCGGGGCTGGAAGCTAAAGGCAGCGACGCCGCCAACACCACGGTCCTCGAGCGAGGGACGGCAGGCACAGCCCGCCACTTCCGCTGCAGCGCAGGAAGGTGCAGGAAACGGGAGCGGCGCCCGGTCCCCGCGGACCCCTCGTTTCTCAGCGCCCCGTGCAGGGCGCTGCGCGGGCGGGGCCGGGGCGGCGAGGCGGCGCGCCTTATCGCCGGCAGGGGGCGCCGCGGCTGCGCCGCACAGACTCCCGCTCCTGCAGCGCCGACGGGGTCGCGGTGCCGAGGTGGGACGGGGCTGCAGAACCTGGAGATCCCACTCCGTGGACGCCCGAAAGCAGCCGCGTGTACAGGTGACCTGTAGACGAAAACGGGCGTCTGATACTTAAGGTTGCAAAGAGCGCAAAAAACGCTGAGCCGCGTGACCGCGTGCTGTGCGACGCTGCGACACGCGGGGTGTCGCACAGCAGCGTCCCACGGGTGGTGGTAGGCAAAGCCGGGAGTAAGACAGCCTCTGGGGAGCTGCACGGCTTTTGCACTTCCACAGAACTAAGTCATCAGTAAGAACTTCTTAATATGCATGTAAGTAAAAGGAAATAAACTGCACAAACGTACTTCACGTAAATTAAAGGGACTAATGCTTTCTTAAGCCCTACTCTGGTCACCAGTCTGACCATCGGGACTTTGGCAGACACCTGTTACTTAACAATGGGTAAGCACTGGGAAATGCCAGGAAGGTGGGCTGACAAAACAAGGCATACTGGAACGTTTCAGCTGAATGTAATGGCAGATGCTGGATGCCACATACAGAGAACCCAC
>JAPSGF010000003.1:14165521-14215950 GCA_035772895.1 Perdix hodgsoniae
GAGGGAAGCGGCCTCCAACATGGAGCTGAGAGCGAGGGACGGGAGGGGCGGGCGCCGGGGTGATGGGGGGCTCGGGGGGGAGCTGCGCCGCGCGGCGCCGGGAACGGGCGTTCGTGCCGCGGCCGCCGGCTCGCCTGGCGCGTTTTTATGTGTTGTGATTTGTGCTTAATGAGGTGGACGGGGATGAGGGGTTGTGCTGGGGTCGTAGAGCGACGTTACGAACGGAAAGGAAACCGCGAAGGCCGGCGTGCGGGCGAGAGCTGAGAGCGACCTGAGGCGTGCCGAGGATGACAGGATCCTGTAGTACTTTTGGAGCCCACCCACCCGTCAGGAAAGAAAATCCTCGGCGCTGCATGTCTCTCATTAGAACGGTAGCTGTTGTTTTGGAGCTGCAAGTATGCAGCTGCGATACTTATCTAGTAGGAATTTGGCTTCTGTTGAAACGAGCCTTTTAAATCAAAATGCGTTTATCCTCGTCCTGCGCTGCTGCGGCCGTGCAGTCGCTGCCCGGGGCTCACGATGTGCCCTCGCCAGTGCCGTGAGTTCTGGGGGAGGGCTGCCCTCATGGCCTGTACGCGGGGCAGGGAGCAGGACAGAGAGGTTAGGCGGTGCTTCCCCGTGCAAGTGCCTGTTTGCTGCTACGTGAGATTCGCTGTGTCCTTCGACACGGAGGAAGGTCTGGGGCTCCTCAAACTGATACGGACAGTGGTGGAGCTGGATATGACTGGCGCTCGCGGTAATGGCACTCTGTTTTCTTTCTGGCCTGGTTCTGCCTGGTGACTGTTGTGGCTGTTTGGAAATTCACCATAAGAATGAACCAGACTAGATACTATCCATACGGTCGGACAAATGCGAGCTTAAGTATAATTACAGAGTGATGTACGTTCACTTCAGCCGAGACAGCTGGCATACCAGACTTGTTAACTCAGGTCCAAACTTTTTAAGTATTTCCATGTTTTTGTTGCAGTTTTCTCCCAAGCTTTCAAAACTGCAAAACGTACATCGAGTGACACCTACAAACTGCCCAGAGGGCCCACTCACCCAGTGCCACAGGCTGTCTGCTGACCAAGGGCAGACAGTGAGCTCCCTGGGCAGTGGTGGCTTATTGGGCTGCTCGCAGGAATGCTTCTGCTGGTGTTGGTGTGTTGTAGAACCACAGAATGGCTTAGGTTGGAAGGGACCTTAAAGCCTATCCAGTTCCAACTCTGCTATGGCAGGCTGCCACCCACCAGCTCAGGCTGTCCAGGCCCCATCCAGCCTGGCCTTGGATGCCTCCAGGGATGGGGCAGCCACAGCCTCTCTGGGCAGCTTCTGCCAGTGCCTTGCCACGTCTAATCTAAATCTCCCCTTTTTTTAGTTTAAAGCCATTCCCCTTTGTCCTGTCATTATCTGCTCGTGCAGAAAGTTGACCTCCCTCCTGTTTATAAGCTCCCTTCAAGTACCGGAAGGCTGCAAGCCTTCTCCAGGCTGAACAAGCTCAGCTCCCTCAGCCTTTCTTTGTAGGAGAGGTGGTGTAAGCCAGGTGTTCTGATATGCCGGGGGAGATGTAAGCAAGAGATGCTAGAGACCAGGAGGGGTGGGTTCGATGTCCCGCTAGGCAGCGTGGCTCGCTGTCTTTGGGTAACAAAACTGGAACAGACATCGTTACTGTGTGCACATTTTTGTTTTTCTGTGTGTGTGTGTTACGCTGTTGTGTTGGGCTGGAAGTGTGTGTGTGCCTCTGCAGCTGTGTGGATTAACACTTAATGATCTCATCTTGTGAAATGTAGATAGTGGTGAACCACCATTGAAATCGTGGCATTGGGTAGAGGTTCAAGCTTCAATTTATAAACAAATTTTGAGGAGAAGTTTTCTGAATAGTGGTTTATTTTAGGTGCATGACAGGACTCTTTCTAGTCACTCTCACCGCTTCCCCAGCATCAGCAGTGCCCGGTTGGTGAGGATGTGGTGTCTGTGTGAGTCGTCGTTCATAGGAGAGTGAGAGAGACAGACATATTAAAAGTAGAAAACATTTATTAAAAATGGTGAGACTGGTATCATAACAGATGTCTGAAATTAGTTGAAGTCCTGTAATGAGACAGTAGAGGTCTTGATAACTTAAAAATAAAAGATGTTTTTCCCCCTCAAAACCTCAAGGACTAGCATGCTAATATTGCTTAGTTTTGTTTTATTTAAACATAAGCAAACTCTTATTTTTTCCAAAAGCTCTGATGTCTAGGTCCCTCTGTGTGGTGTGGGACTGAGAAGCCTAAGTGGGTTAAAGGATTTTGAAAATGAGACTGAGTTGTATCCCCTGGCTCGAAGGAGAAAGCTAGCCCAGCTTACACTGAGCCGCGCTAATTGCCATGCATGTTCTTCTTCACTTGCAACAAGCCTGTGCTAAAGCTATTAACCTGAAAGGTTTTAAGGCACAGATAAGCAAATCTGTGCTGGATTTTTACTTCCACGCTTGAAAATCAGATGTATGTACAATGTGAGGGGGGAAAAAAGCATTTTTTTGGATCAGAAGAGAAGTTTTGGCTTTTCTGATGTTCCCCACACATTCTGCCCACTAACCCCCCCCTCACTTTGTTTCCCCCCCCCCCCCCCCCCCCATCGGCATTGCAGTGCTTCCCTGCAAAGTGGCGTAGTTTTTTTCCTTTCTCTCCTGGTTGTGCAAGTTACCATTTCTGAGTGACGTGCACATACTGTGCCAGGTGCACCCTGTGCATGTATTAATAATGATAACTTTTTTTTTTTTGGTAGGGTCAGAGTTCAATACGCCAAGTAATTTCTGGAACACTTTTACTGCATGCTAAGATTATTCAGAAGTGTTAGTTTAAAAATAAACCTCTGCAATCAAACATTAAAATACACATCTAGGTTCTTCACTGTACATCTTTGCTTCATTTTTGGGACAGGTAGGAACGGGAAAAATGTGTTGAGTTTTTTTGTTAGTTTTTTACTGTTGTAATTCTAAAGAGCCAGAACTTAAAACATACACTGAAGAATGCTACAACGGCATCATAGTAGTTCTGCTAACAGAACTTGGCTGTAATATTTAAGGCACTTTGGAACAGAATCAGTCTTCATCTGAATTTGGTTTTAATCCCATGTATTTTCCAGATTCTTCTGGATTTCATTACTGCTGTACACTTTGTACGACTGTATGATTGTTCTCCAGAGCTTTAAGTTGTTAATATCCATCCATTGTTTGCTGCTAGCTGTAAAAACACTTACGTTACTTTTATAGCTGGGAAGAAATGAGGTGTTTTAATGCGTTATATTGGTATATGCCAGACAAGATGTAGAGCATTCTTCATGTTTTGTGTTTTAAGTGTGCATTTACATACTTAAGCATATGTAAGTTCCATTTTTTTTCTGTGTGTCATTTTGACTGTCATCCATGGAAATTGTGCTGGGTCTCAGAATGCAGCACTTGAGGCTAAATGACGGATTGTAGCTGTAAGCCTTCAGTACTGGACATCCCTGACTGTGTGCTGCATTTATTTATGTAGGTGCTGTTTTCTCAGAGCGTTTTCTCTAAATGCCTAAAAAAATAATTCAGCACTACCATATTAGTTATTAGTTGGCTATCCAGAAATCTCAGCCAAGTGAAGTGTTGGAGGGGCTGACAGCATATCTACTGCTTAATGTCCTATTTGCTGTCAGTGTCAGGTGCAGAACACGTTTTTAAGATGTGATTGTCCCTTCTGTCTGAGATAACAGGGGTGCAGTGCAGAGGGCTGCCTGACATTCGTTGGCTGCGTGTTGGAAAGGAAGCAGGTAGAAGATAAGCCATGTGCGTTAGCATGGATGGCAGCTGGTCTGATGTGGAAAGGAGCTTCTGGGCACCTGGTGAATATCCAGTAAGCATGCAGGATTTATATGTATTTGCTTTCTTAGACCTCTGTCAGCCGAATTAAAGAATCATGTGCAACTCAGTGTATTAGCAAGGGCTTCAACTTTCTTTAGATAACTCTAGGAGGAAGTGAGCCCATTAAGTCAACAATGAAGCACGCTGGTCTTATATAATCTTTTCCTCAGCTGGAGAAACAAGCAAGCTTCCTTATTTTTACTATAGCTGGGCTGCTCTGTGTGGTTTAATTGAGCAGGACATGGTGGCAGTTTCTTAACAGATGTTGCAGTAAATCTCTGCTGGTGCATATATACTCAGATGTGTGTTTTGAAGTATGTGAAAATGAGAATTCTGTGAAGCCACACATAAATGAATTTCCTGTTTACATTATGTACATCGACTAAATCTCAGAGGTCTGGCCACATTGTTTGACACATTTTTTTTCCCTTTTTTCCTGAACATTTGTTGTAGATACTAAGCTGTTCAGAAACAGATTTCTGCTATGTAAAAATATGACTAGCCAACCAGAGCAAGATAATCACATAATAGATTCACATAAATATGTGAATATTTAATAGGCATACGTTGTGTGGCTGCTGATGTAAACTTTCTTACCACTGAGCTTGAAAGCATAAATCTCAGACAGCAGTCTTCCAATCACATTCATTCAAAATTCTTTGGAGAAAAAGGTCAGTGAATACACACAAGGGTAATTTGAGGTATTATTTTTTTAAACCCCTGAAAAATCAAAGATTTTTTTTTTTGTATCTGTTTCAGTGCTTTGCTCTTTAGAAGAGCAGTGTACAGTGGAGAGGCTCAAGTACGCCTTGAGTATGTCAAATTACGTCTTCCTGTGGTGAAGATACCAACTGTGTTTGAGAAAATGACACAAATGTATTCATTCTCTGTATCTTTGGTAGGCTGTTTTGCAGCTATTTATCTCAGTATCTTCAACAGAACTGGAAAGACAAACTGTGAGGTAGGCTCACACATTTGCTATTTATTAGCAATGTGTTCTACTTGTGGAGCTATTAACCTAGAATGCTGTATCTTATTAAGAATCAGTCAGGCAATGAGCTGAGATCAGTTTCAGGAGTGTGTCTGTGACAAAGCGTTCTGGAGAACTTTGGAGTCTCCTTTACAGTCCTGCCTTGTTTGGCTGCTGCTTCTTTCTCTCGTACAGTGTGGAATCCTTGTGCAGGTATGCAGTATACCCTGCTTACAGATGGGAGTCAAGTGATAACACATTTCACTCCTGTGCACAAAGGAAACAAGCACTGATATTGGGTAGGACATTCTGATTGACTACTTTCCATGCTCTGTTAAATTATTAAAAAAAAAAAAAAAAAGAAGCTAGAACTGTAACCTGATTTGGCTACCTTGTATGTACTGGTCCTTCCTCCCACTCGCACTGCACACTTTGGAATTGGTTTGGTTAGGTACCACAGTACACATTTACAATAGTAAAGTGAGCAAATACTGTATGTACACATCCTGACATGTTGTAACTGAATTGATAAGTATCTCTATTCAGTACCTTCTAATGTTATCCTGGATGCAAAACACCTTGATGTATTTTATGATATATAGTTGCTTATATATCATTCATATATATATAAAAGACATAATCTGTTTTTTGTTTGTATCTATTGTAGAAAGATATTTTGTTTGCAGTGCTTTAAAAGGGCTTTTTGTTGCTGCTTTGGCTTTATTTTAGAAGTGATCTACACCCACTGAAGCACATAACAACTAACTTAGGGTTTTGATTGTCAGTGAATTTTATTCATAAGTCAGGGAGCCAAGGGACTCCAAATTTTTCTCTCACATTAAACAACTATATGGAATTAGTGCAGGAGGGAAAAGCATGTGCTGAGCAGAGAATCTCGGGAGGAGGTACATTTGGGTGTATGCTGCGATGTTAAAAAGTTATAATTCTGCTTTTTAGCTTCTTCACATTATTTTGTTGGTGTATAATGCCAACGCAGATTTTGTAAGAGAAAGTATTGCTTCTGAAATACTATGACAATCTGCAAAATTAATCCCAGGAAGGTGTAAAATAACTTGGTACAATGGATGTGATTAATGATTTTTAGCTTTGTTGCAGTAACAGAGAACTGTAAACACTGAACATTTTATTATCATTATTATTTTTTCTGTGCTGAATGGTGTAACACTCAGGAAAAATCTGTTTTTGCTATGTATGAGCAGCTCTTACGGGTACAATTATGGAAGTATTTTAGCATTCGCTTCTTATTTGGTCTAATTACAAAATGTCTGACTGGCACGAACCATGAGCAGAAAAGCAGTATAAAACAGAGGGGGATCCTGAACATAGGAAACACTAGCAGGCCCTGTATGCAGTGTTTCTGGCATCAGAGTTGGAAGCATGAAGCAGGCTGTAAATATGGCTAAGCCCTTCTGAAGAAACTAGATGCATTAATGCCAGAGTACACAAATCTAAGAGATACCATGGTTTTAGTAGTTTGAAAGTTACTTAGGGGGTTCCAGGAAGAGCCAAAATGTTTTGGTTTTTTTTGATCAAAATCGAAGATTAAATCTTGAGTGTTCTGGTTGCAAATTGTACCCCTAGTAAGTAATGTTAATACAGAGACTGAACTGAAGAGTAATTGTCTGAAGATTGTTGTCTTTTGTGGGCTTGTGGAGGACCAATTGCATGGAATACTCGAACTGTTTAATTTGTGTGCTATGCTTAGTGTTCAGAGCTGGGTCTGGACTGCAGAGTTTTATCACAGAGTCCTCGTGTAGATGCAGTTGCCAGCAGAGAAGTGCTGTTACTTTCTGTGTTTGAGAGGGTGGTGTGAGGCTGTGCCAGAGGTAGAAATGAAACGCATCAAACAAAGCTTCTGCCTTTCAGTCAGTCCACAGTGGTGGTTTGCCTCATCCTTTCCTGAAGGGGACGTGATGTGTAGTATGTATATATCATGAGTAAAGCAGCAGGACATCAGAAAGCTTCTGAAAAATTGAACCTCCTTGTGAGGAAGGTGAAAAAGATAGCAGAGGAAATACCACTGCTGCCTTTGTGCAGCGGAGCTGCGGCCATGGTGTTTGTAAGATAGGTTGGCCTGCCCTGCTCTTGGGAGTAGTGGTTAGAAGTGGGTCTGAACAGCCCCCTAGTGCCTGGGGCTGGGCCTGATTTCATCTTAGAACAAACAGATGGGGTATATGTTCACCCAAAGAACCATCCTTATTGATTATGTATGCCTGTTGTTTTATATTTTGGAAAATGGGGTGGTGGTTCTTGTCAAAATATTCAGGATTCAATTCCATCTATCAGAAAATACACTGATGGGGGATTTGTTTATCTTTGAAGAGAGTTGTGAAAAGAACAGTTAGCATTTGAAATATATTTTTTTTACCCTTTTAATTCTGAAATCTTCTACAAGAAATCAATGCAGTTAGATCCTTAACTCTTCTAAAGTTAACTGAAAGTAGAGCTCTGATGTTGGTAATTGTCATCAAATGTGCATCAAAAGGTGTTTTTTTTTTTTTTTTTTCCTGGATGTGCTTACCTGTCTTCAGGTTAACTATTCTGTAGGCATTTGGTATGGTTGGACGTGATAGATACCCAGCCAGTTTCAGATTATTTCAGTGAACAAGAGTCAAGAGCTTAGAATTTACTATTTTAGTTATGATACAGCCATGAAATCAAGAAAATCATAGAATCATAGGGTTGGAAAGGACCTACAAGATCAGCTAATTCATCCTCCCATTGCTATTTTGGACTTGATAGTACTTAAATTTATGGCACAGAAAACTCATTACTGCCTAGTCTTATTCGTATCTCTGTCCCACTACCTGATCTGGTTCCTCAGTGGCTGCTGGTGTACTGCCTCATGGTTCTTCTCTAGTTCAATGCTTTACTAGCTCCGGATTCAAAAGTAACAAGATAATCTTTGTCAAAAGTCCTTATACCAAATGAGCACATTTATGTAAGTTAAGGTAACTTACGTTTCTTTCCTTGTTCTATAAACCTGTCACTGGAGATTTTTTAACTCTTAGGTTTTCCGTTAGTGATAACATTAATTATCTTGCTTAGGTCAGAGAATCTTCTAAAGGAAGGCCTAGGACTATTCTAGCCCATGCCTCTGGTTAAAAGAGTCATCTGGAAAGTCGAACAGTGTTTCTGTAGCAGCAACTGTTAACTTAGATGGACAGAAAAACTAAAATGTATATAATAGGAAATGATGCCATAATTTCTTGTGCTTTTGGGGAATTGATGGGCTTAAGAAACTTGGGATAAAGTACTTTGTTATTACTGTGATCCTGGATTTACTGAGATGAAATGTACTACTTGTGTCTTAGCAAGAGCAGAGCAGTAATAGTAGTGGAAATTAGATACCGAGAATGAAAGGAATTGTTTGTGTACCTTTTACACATCCTTATATTGCCATCCATTTATGTGGCTAGTTTGATTTTTCCTGTTTTGGTAAATGTCATTTAGATGGCATTGAAATCAGCATGTGGTTGATAGCGAAGACATTTTGAAGGTGTTTAAAAAAAAAAAAAAACAGTTTCAGAAAAAAAAAATTCAAAACCACTTTTGATGCAGGTGCAATTGGACTCAGTCTTTTAGGAGAGGAAAATAATGTGGGTTTATACAGTACTTTTTACTTCTGCCTTTCTTGGTTTGTGTGTAAAAAAGAAAATAATAGTATCCTGGAAACTGAGATAGTCTGTAGTTGTGCTGTTGAAAAAGACCCATAAGCAAAACAAATGGTTCTACAGGAGTCTTTAAATAGCTTTGCTTAAATTTTCTTTTTCTCCTTTTTCTTTCATGCTTTCATGTGTTAACAGATCGAGACACTTCAGAGAATTTTCAGACAGGCTGACGGCATTCTTGCTGTTTTGATCTCTCCTGTCCCGAGGCTGATGGGTTTTTTTTTGTTTTGTTTTTTGGCACCTGGCCGTCATTAAGGAAGAAGAGATCTCCAAAGGCAGGCCACCAGATAGCTGTCAGACTGACTTCTTGAGCTCTGAAGACCTGGCCCATTGTTGAGGGAGATCAAAGTTCCTTTATCTCTGCTGTTCTGTGTATCCTCCAAGTGGGACACTTAAATGAACTCTCGTGGAATTCCCATATGGAAGATTGCAGGCATTGGACATAATGCCAAAAGAATTTCATACAAATCCCCTATGAGAAGCACTTTTGATATGTAAAACATGGGGTTTTTTTTTTGTAATCCTTTGGGATGGGGAGACATCTTTGGCAGTCCCAAAAAAACTCAGGTTGTAATTTAGAATGTTTTAGTAATAATGAATATCCTGAAATTAAACCTTTTATACTTCTTTGGCACCTGATTTCTGGATAGAATAGTATTTTTTTTTCCCCTCTGAAACTGCATCTAAACATACTATTTTTCTTAGTGAGAAAGTAGAAAAGAAACTGAGATTTTTGAGTTCTGTGCTTTTTTCCATTTGCTTTGTTTATCTCAACATTGAAATGATAAACTGAGAGAGATAATAAACATTCTAATCTTTGAAAAGATGCATTTCACATAAGTGTTTCTCTTCACTTGGATGATTTCATTAAAAGGCAGAGTGAGCAAAGGAAGTAAATTTGTTTTTATCAAAATTTAAATTGAGTATTTCCAGAAAATTGGGCTGAGATTCATTGGAATTACTGAATTTGTGTATTGACCTATAGTTAGGCATGTTTGATCTAGTTTTGATGTTAATATCAGTAATGTTTTACTCTGAAAGATGTTTTGGCTTGTGATCATCTTCATCTTGGCTGGTAATACAATCTCTGCTCATTGGAATCTAGAAACATTCTTTGTCCAGAGTAATTTCTGTTCTCTTGGGGTTTATTTGCTTAATTCCATCTATTCTTGCTTCTTATCTGTGAGACAAGATAATAATGAACTCTGAGTTTTGTTCTGTATTGAGTTGTACTACAGAGTAACGCACTATTATTAATTATTAAATTTAGCTAAGGTTAAGAACTAAACTTAGGACTATCTCTAAGGATTCTAGCCTTTGAACTGAAGCCAGATAAACACTGTGTACAGAATTTGCTAATAGCTTAATTGTGGCTGTTCTCCCCATGACAAATGCAAACCTCTGACATTTAACAGGAGATTTAATATGTATGCCATAAAGTTGTTTCTCTTAAAGAAACTTCTGACACAAGCATTCCCTGGATGATGATGTGCTTAGGCTTGTGGTTTGCTTAAAATTTACTACTATGTTAGTTTTGCTAGTGCAGTTTTCAGCTGGATGTTCTTGGGAAAATACGTGTGCTGAATCTTTTGATTTGTGGACTTCCTTTGTGTACAGTTTCATGTAATAATGTCAGGAGAATAGTGTTAAACTTTTGTATGCAATATTTTTTTGTTGGGGGGGAGGGGGAGGGGGGTTCCATTACTGTAAAACCAGTAAAACAGAAGGAGACATGAACTCTTTGTTGTTTAAAGCAAGAAAATATGGTGTGGATTTTCTTTCCCCACGTGTACGCTAGTACAATATATGTGAGTTATCAAGCTGGTAGGCTGTATTCTTATGTTTGAATAGCCTAAAGAAGGCTGGGGGGAACATCATGGCTATATTTTTGTAATGCATTTGCTTTTTACTTCAGTTGTTTCTATCTCCAAGGAATGATATTTTCTGGAATAATCCATAGCTGGAGAAATGGGTCATCACCTTTCATGCTTGCGTGTTTTATTTGTCTTGTTTGCATGATACCAAGCTACATGGAATGCACTAATACCTTCCTGTTCCTTTACAGGGCTTTTGTATGTGCAGAGAGAGCCAGAACTCTGGGGAGTGGTTAGAAATCCAGCTATAAGCAAGATGTTTGTTTTCATTGACTTAGTATAACTGGTTTCTGTTTTCTTAAACAATGTTTCAACCTACCAATCTAGACTGTAGTTCAGGTATAGTGTTGTATTTTGTGTGGCTTTTAGGTTCACCTATGTTCTTTCTTTTTTTTCCTTTGAATGATTGGTTTTGGGGAGGTAGTGGTATTTTTTTGTTTGTTTTACTTTTTGAACCAGGGTATAAATCTGTTCCACAAAAATAAATAAATAAATAAATTAGCAACAGTTAACCTGTTTATTTACTGTGGAATATATTGTCTGACTGTAGGTAAAACATTAAAAAACAAAAAAAGCCACTAAAGAAGTCATGATATAAAATCTTAATTTTTTTGAACCTTAAACTTACTAACAACCTTAAGAACAAAAGAAAGATGTTTTAAAAAACAAAGAAAAAAAACTGAAAAGATAACCACACAAAAAAAGCCCTGTTCTTAGCTTTGGCTGCAGCTCTGGTAAATTAATGCTTAATCTGAACTGTACTTGTAGATTGGGTTTCGTAGCTCTATACTCGTTAAGATCTCTTTTGACTCCTCTTTAGCTCTCCAGCATCAAGAATTGAACACTCATGTATGGTTGCTTTTTTGTCTTTTTTTTTTTTTTGTACAAATACAGAACTAAAATTTCTTTTCTGCGAGTTGAGATACTGCTGCTGAGATGTGTTTGAAGAATTCAGTGGCCTTCCTAGCCATTGCATTAAACTAGTTGTTTTGGAGTGGTAGTCTACCATAATAGAAAAATTCTTCAAAGTAATTACTTTTTAGGGTTGATTCAGTTGTCAGTTGACAACCTTGCATGTAACAGTATTCAAGATGCTTAGGTCTTTGCCTGTTCCTCATTTACGGGTTAAGTTAATTACATGTCTGCATCATAACCTTTCCTTAATTTACCAATCCCCTGCTGCTATGTCACATAGTTTTTGTTGATTTTATTCTATTTCATTGTTTAAAGTCTTTCTCGTACTGATCTAGTATTGCTGAGATCCTGCTTATAAGAGAGCTATCAAAGAACTTTTGTGTATAATTTAATACTTACTGTTTAAACAACTCTAATTCATTTAATGCGTGCTTTGTTTGGTTGTTGTATGACACCAAGTTACTTAGCAGATATTTAGTTCCTCTACTTTGTACTCCTCCTCTACTTTGTACAACTGTTGGAGCTGTTGTAACCACATAGCAGCTTCTTGGTATGCAGTCTCTCCTGACCCCCCCCCTTCATTTATTTATTTTTTTCTTTGGTGGTATTTCAAAAATTACAAGGTAAGATGACTTCCTAGATACTTCTGAGATGCCTGAGGTATCTAGACCTGCTGAGTAACAATGTTCTAACATGTCCTCTGCCTTATTTGTCTTCAGTAGATGCAGTGGAGATGCTTTCATTGACATTGTGATGTTGTGATGTTTTCCTAAAGCAGAAGCAAATATTTATGGATCTTCCTCTGCTCATACTAAGTGTTGCATTATAATTTAGTGAGGAATCAGTGCTGTTTTAAGTTCTTTGTGATATAAAAATATGGGGTCTCATGTGGAACATTGGAGTTCATAATTTACTATTTTTCCTGGACGTTTTTGAAATTTCCTGAGTTCTTGGCTTACTTATTCCAATTTTCTATTTTTTACCTCCTCTCCTATCAAGACTGCTTTCATTATTTTTTCTTGTTCTGTGGAATTTGGACTGTCTGGCTATTCAATAAAATGTTCTGGAATGACTTTCAGTTGCATTTTATGTCTAAATCCAGCTTTCATTTCTAATTCTGTTGGTTTTCCCCGAAGCAGCTCTTGTGAAAAAACGTGCCTGTCACATACCAACACTACTGGTTTTGGATTTCTTTTGTTTACATAACATAATGGAATTGAGTAGTGATCATGGGCTCTAGGTGCTACTCGTAATTGTCGCTGATGCCACACTTCTGTTTCTTGAAGTATTTCTGTGTGGTGCTTTGCTCTTCTAGGAAAGTGTAACTTCTAAACTTCTAAATACTGAAGTTATTTACCTGAGAACTTTACACTTTACTCTTAAGTGCTTACAGGAGATAATGCCACATTCACTTTTCATTAAAGCTAAGTTTTTAAGGACAGTGGTTTTTTTCACACCTTCTAGCCATCAGCTATGGCAGTAGCATTTGTGTCAGTTCTTCTGTTCAGTATTACAGATCACTGACAGCAAGCCAAATTTGAAATATGTAAGAAAGCTCTTCACTGGACTTTCACTCATGTAAATATTTGCTTGGATCATACCTCTCCTTTCTAATTTACATCCGTACATTAGCAGTTCTTTGAGTTTATTGCTTAGGTATAAGAACATTTGTACAAACTTTTTTCTCTTCTGGCCTTTAACATTAACTGTGATTAAAAAGTGTATATCTCTTAAGTTGTTACTTTCAGTAGTTCTGTGATATTCAGGCTTCTTTTTGGAATTTTTCCTTCCTGTTCTTAAAATGGAGAAAACTAAATTCTGCAGTTTTATCTTCCATAATAATCCCATGATTAGTCCGCAGAACAAAATTTTAACATCTTATGTTCTTTGTCTATCTTAGAGATCTCCTCTAGGTTATTTCTTTTAGTATAAAATGGAAAATGTTCAAATTTGGTGTCAGGGCATTAAATGTGGGTTATTTAGATGCTTACAGTTTGCAAGATATGCATCAGTTTGTTTCATGGCAAATATGAAGTGTCATCAGTGGCTACTCAGTGGTGACTCAGCAAATGTTCAACTTCAGTGTTGTCATCTGTATTACATACAGCAGAGCATGTCCCTTACACTACTCACAATCAAATAGTTATCTGTTGCAGATGCCTTTGCCTACACATGGGGGTACCTGCGGGCTTCTCCTTTGTACTGCTTATGGCTCATCCACCTCAATCACATTATAGGATTGCATGCCAGCTCCTTTGTGAAAGGGGCAGCATTTGGTTAATGTTTGACAGCAGCTGCTTTAGTGTTATTGTAAAATTTGTGAACAGCTTCAGGTTGCACCTTGAGACAGACTGACTGTAGAGCTCTGTTAAAAGGGTTCTGCATCTTCTGTAAAGGCATGGTGCCTCCTTCAGAGCTACATGATTATTGTTATTCTTATGGCAATATGTGAATGTGCCAGGACTTAGGTGCAGTTGGAAAGCTGGGATGTTTATGGGGCAACTTCTCTCACTTATCACAGTCTTACCTTTCGCCTTTAATGGACAAAACTTAACCTCATTGAGAAGAGCATTTGAGGCTGATGGGGCTAGTACTTGTGAGAGTAAGTTCTCTCCTGTGTCTGTGGAGACCAGCAGGTTTTGCAAAATTTTCAAACCTAGGCTAACACAGCTGGAGCATGGTTGGAACGTGGCTCTTCTTCTCTAGTGCTGACTCATATGTAGCCTGAGTTCCTCTACCCCTGGAAAAATGTTTTCTTCATCTAGGGAAACTCCTAGGCCTCTGCTCATTCTGCCAGGTGAATAGTGAGTTTAAGATTAGGCTTTCTGTTACAAGAGAAGCATGGACATCCTGGAGAGAGTCCAGCAAAAGGTGACGTAGGTGATGAAAGGACTGGAATGTCTGTTCTTTGAGGAAGGGCTGAGAGAGCCATGGCTGCTCAGCCTGAAGAAGAGGAGGCTCAGAAGTGATCTCAGCAAGCCTATAAATTCCTGAAGGGAGGATGCAAATAAGACAGAGCCATTCTCTTTTCAGTAGTACCCAGTGACAGGAAAAAAAGGCCATGAGCACGGACTGGAATTAGGATTCTGTTTGAATGCCAGGCAGCACTTCTTTTACTGCCTGTGTGTTGTGGAGCACTGGCACCTGGCACCTGGATGTGGGCCTGGGCACCTTGCTGTGGGTGGCCTTGCTAGAGCAGAGGTTGGGCAGAATGATTTCTACAGACACCTGCCATCCTCAACCATTCTCTGATTCTGTGAAGTACAGTGAGTGTGCTGCAGATATATATCACCAGTTCATCAAGACCTTTAAATAGTGTGGGGGGAATTCTGTAGCATTCCCATCTCTTTGTGCCGTCTTTCACTTAACAGTTGCTCCTATGTTTATGAGTGTACAGGAATTATTTTGTAGATGCTTCTGAGCTGTTGTAACTGGCTACATGGAGGAAAAGAAGTGAAAGCATTAGTTGTGCAACTTGGAGGTCTTCCAGTAACATGACAGTGTTTCTTGGGGAGTAGCAGGCCATGCTGCTTAAGCTTGTCTTGTGGGTTGGGCAACAGGGTAGTTGGTTACCCTGCATTCTGGACTGCACTGGGGAGCATAAGGCTGTTTTTCAACAGGTCACTGAATATCTGTAGGACTGAGGCAGGTTGTAGCTTCAAGGAATTGACTGTAAGCTAAGGCTCTACAGGCCTGATCCAGTGTCAGCATCCCCAGTGGTGTCAGCATTGTTATGCAAGGTAGGACATTACAGTATAATGAATTATGGATGATTATAGTCACAGCAGGGTTGAATGTACCTGCAATTCAGGCACATGCACTTAGGCAGTGCCCTAACATGATATGCGAGATTCTCATGAGGTGGTAGTTGGGCAAGTACAAAAACACCTTGATAAATAAACTTGAGTGTAGTCATAAGCTCAGTTGTTCTGCCCTGTGCACAGGGGTGCCCAGTCTGGTGGCAGGAAACTCCCATCTCATCCTCTTTCAGCGCTCATCACTAACAGAAGTATGCTCAAGGTCAGGTCAGGAGATGATTATCAAAGGTGATTTTCAATTGACGAGGGCCAATTGTCTATACAAAATAGGTATGTGAGGGAAAGATGCAAAATACATCTGGCTACAAAGACACCGTGTTTCAAGCAGAAGCCTATTTTAAAATACATACAAATACTTGTTAAACTGCTCATTTGTCCAGTTGAGGTTATCCTGAGGTTATGCGAGAAGGATGGGAGGTGAGGAGAAATTGATATGCCAAACTACATTGGAATAGGAATCTTGGCCCATCTGCATGTCTCTTTAATGTAAAACTGCTACTCAGTGTTCTTGTGGTAAGTGGGAAGTGAAACCCTTAACAAGATGAGAGGATTAGACCTCCTTTATCTGTTGAGTAGTAATCTCAGTGAGCTATATGCCATTATTTTGTAAAGGTGGGGCTGTGTTTGTTTTTTTTTTCTTAATAAGCTGGTGTATTTGCAGATTTTTATTTTTTGTTTTATTTTTAAGTTGCCTTTTGAACCCCCAGCATCTAGGATTTCTTTGCATCTTGGCTGAAAAAGCAAATGATGTTTCCCAAGCTTTCCTGATCTGATTCAAATAATGGTAGTTATTAGTGGAATCACTAATTTGAGACTTTACTATTTTCTTGAGTTTCTTTGTGAAGATTAGTAAACGACAGGAGGGGCACTTAAATGATGGGCTGTCTTTGTCCTTTCCAGTAGTCTGCTTCAAATGTATTGTGTCTTAGAGCTTTTGTTATGTGCTCTTCCAGCAGGCAGTTACAATGAGTTTGTTAGTTTTCTGGTATATGGTGCTCTGTGATAAAGTGTACAAGAATATCCAGATTTCCTCCACAGAGACCATAGTGAGGAATTCTAGTAAGGAATGTTTAAATTTAGATTTGAAGCTGTAAATGAAAATTCTCCCCTTCTTTCCATTTTCCCTTTCCACTCAGGACTTTAACAGTCTGTTTCTGGATGCCATAGATCAGGGCCATTCTCTCTCTTTTCTGGTTTGGACATTTGAAGAGAGTAAGTCTGTAGGAAGGCTACTCAAAACCAGAAAGGAAGTGCTTAATTGTTATCTCTACTGTTTTCTCTCAGGAACAGAAGGGGAAGATGATCTTCCCCTCAAGTCTTCTTAAAGCAGAACACATCCTTGACCAATTGGTAATGCAAATTCAGAAGTTTAATTCATTCACTATAATTTTGTTTTGGACTTCAGACAGACCTTTAAGTTTGTCAGGAAGCAAGGCTGTTTGTTTTTGTAATACTGAAGACTATTTCAATTTTGTATTTGACATAAATATTACTTAAGAATATTTTCTCTTAAGCTAACAGTTGCTCTGTAGTGATAAGTGTCATAGGCTTTATTTTTTTCCCAGTAATCTCATTGTAATTATAGTTCTAAGAGTTATGTTTCAGCAAAGTGCTGGAAATGACACCAAGCTTTGTTCCTGGATCAGTTAATAATTCATACTCACCATCATTTCTCAAACAAAATGATGATTCGGGCTGATCTAGATTTTGAGTTCTGTTTTTTGTTCTGTACAGCATCTACAGTGCTTTAGATGCTGTAAATTATCAGGGAATTACTGCATCTCACCAACTCTGCTTTTGTAATCCACTTAGATATTGCAGCTTGGATTCTGTGGGATGATTAGTTACATCAAAGCTGGTGAGGCACTGGAACAAATTGTCTAGAGAGGTGGTGGATACCCTGTCTGGAGGCACTGAAGCTCAGGCTGGATGAGGCTTTGAGCACCCTGATCTAGCTGTAGGTGCCCATGTTCATTGCAGGGATGGATGGCCTTTAAGGGTCCCTTCCAACTCAATCCTGTTATTCAGTTTCTATGCACAAAGGGGTTTGCCTTCAATTGAATCATTGTCTTCATACGAGATCTTTTCTGTTTGAAAGAGTCACACTGAATCTTGGTTTTCAAGCTGCAGTGGAGAGAGGCATGATATGTTACTCTGATAGATTACACTGTTCCCCTTCTAACCCATCATCCAACCTACTGGCAGAGAGAGCAAAGAGGCTGAGGTACCAAAGCTACCAAAGACACAGATTTTAGTAGTTGCTACACTGGAAATGCTTGCTTAGGCATAGTAGGATTTTCAAATCTTACTCAAGACTCTGTTAAATGTTGGAACTTCACATTTAAGTATCTTGGGAACATCTTCTTATAATTCTGTAAAAAAATCATTATTTATAGAAGTTCCCTTTCATTCTTTTCTACTGAGTACAGGGATGTGCAAATATTTTTTTGAAAAAACATAATGTGAGTTGTCTACAAAGGTGCTGTTATATTCTGTCTGGATTATGGCAGTGGTTCTGTTTATTCAGAAGAAATTTTGATTTCTATTTTTGAATGTGTATATGGAAAGTCTAGTCACTCCTTTCTCTAAGTGTCTGTTTAAAAGCACTGAAATCCAGTAATTTATTCCTGGTACATTTGGCTTCTTTAACTATTGGCTCCTCATACCACAGTGATCAGCAATCTTGCACACCTGACTACATCTGTTTACTCTCCTCATGACACATTGTGTAGATGAAGAATCTATTTCAAGAGATTGCAGGATTCCTAGAGAGAATTGCAAATACTTTGCCAGCAAACACTTCAGTGCCTAGTTTGTTTCCCCATTGACCTGATTTAGGAGCCCAGGCAGAATAAGATTAATCAAGTATGCATATGGATATTCAGAGCTGTGAGTCCATGGCAGAATTGAACTTGACTTTTTAATTGAGAGTGATAACATGATTTTTGTTCCTGTTTATCTTAATGATGATGCCTGGTTGCCCACATGTGGATGGTAGGTACACCACAGTGCATACTGATGGGTACTTTCTTGAAATGCTGCAGATGGAAGTTTGACTTGAAATGGTCAAAAAAGAGAAATTAAATTAAATCTTCATCCTACAAGACTTCGCTGAAAAATATGATGTTTTTAAGGGTTTCTTCTCTGCATTTTGAAGCACAGAAGGTGTCTTCACACTTCCAGCCTGACTTGCTCTGGCTGGCAAACTCTCGCCACACGAACTCCTCTGTGAAGAGATGTTCTCTTTACACACGTGTTGATGGCACTTCAGGATGAGAGACTAAACCCTTTGTTTTTGCCAGCTGCAGGAAGCTTTTGAGTAAGTGAGAAGCAAAATCCTAAGCAGCTGTGGAACCTAAATGTCAAAAAGTGAGCAAGTGTAGATTTTTCTCATTAGCATCTAGAGAAAGCAGCAAAACACAGATGTAAAATTCTCACAGTTGTGGAGTTTGGCCTAGATCCCAATTCACTCTTTATTTTCATGTTGATGTGAGTTGAAATCCAGACAGACAGCCACTGAACTGCAAAAGACAGTTATTAAGATTCTCGCAAACAACAGTCAAGTTCTTGTCTGTGGCCTAAGTTAACTAAGGCTTAGGCCTTAGTTAAAAGCTCTAATCTCCAAGTAGCAAGCATGTTTGAGTTTCATACGTAATAGGTAAGGTTTTCTAATAGCATGTGCATTTTGGTTCCAGAGGCCTACAAATTTGGGTCTTCAAATTCACAGCGGACCATTCCTGTACTTCCAAGTCTGATTAGTAAGGAACTCTGGAAACTTGAATATATAGTCCTAAATAAATATGTTAAAGATATATAATAATCAAAGTGTCTGTCTCAGAAGTGAATATCCATGAATTCCATGCACTGTCAGCACTGAAACTAAGCAAAAGTGAGTGTGGGACAGAAACAAGCATACCAGCTGGTACTTCTGCTTGTGTTGTGTGTAGTAATTACACTGAGAATGATTCAGTTAATAATTTCATGGTCTTTCTGGATCCTGGCTGATGAACACTAAGTGGCTTTTTTTTTTCCAGATTTTTAAAAGCTTTTACTATGTAGAAGAACAACATCCTAAATAAAATCAATAAATACACTCTGAGTGAGCGTGTCAGATGACCATCAATTTGTATGAAGCAAACCTGCTGCAATCAGTTGCTTGATGAAGTGGAGCAATGTTTAGCTGCATAGAAATAGAGACTTTTCCAAATTAATTCTTGTTTCTATACTACTCTACAAGATACAAGAGCATTTGTAATAAGAGGGAAGAATTACATAGCACTTCCTATTTTCAAAGTGCTCTACACCCACTATGTGATCAATCTCACTGTCACCACCGTGAGGGAGGAAGCAGTTAATTATTATTATCCCTGTGATTGTAGGTGGGAGGATGGAGACAGGCTACATCTATGTTAGCAAATCCTGTGAACTAAAGAGTGTGTCTGTAGGCAAATCACTAGGTGCTGAGAACCTGATGTCCATGTTAAAATTTTGTTTTGTTTCGAACCAGATAAGATCTTATCCCAGGGGCTAAGTTCTTTGGCTGTGGCTTGATGCAATAGGTATGGTCCTATAGTACTTCCATATCCTAGTTTGTTTTAATTGGTTTCATTCTAAAGAAACATAGCTCCTTGCTGGGAGATGTTTTGATGATAACGCAGGTGAGCACAGGGAACTTGAGAGATGAGGAGAACTGCTTCTGAAGTGTGCTCCTGAACCTAATTTAAAGGCTTATGTGTGGGTACCCAAAGGGATAATCCGGTCAGGGGCTTCAGGTGGGAGATCTGCCATTGCTATAGTTTAAGGAAGCCAAGTCTTCATTTTCAGTATTGCTAAGGCTAATAGAAAGGCTGGAGTTTGCAGGCATTTCTAAAAAGTGTTTTATGTGAATGGAATAAAAACTTGGCCCTAGTGGTTGACTGCTGTGCTGCACAAAGTTGTGAAATTGACATTTCACCTTGGGGATTTTTCCCTCCCCGTTAGTGCTGGAGCTCATAAAATATTAGTACTTTACTAATACAGTAAAATACAGTAGTACTTTACTACAGACAAATGTATTTGTCTGATTCTCATGAAGTTTATTATCTATATATTCTATTCTTGTGTGTCAATGCCATCATCAACTTGTTGAATGAAAAAACTTTGAATATCTTAGCTTTTTTTCTGTTTTTAATGTTGTATATTTTAAATAGCCTGAACCGTTAACAGTACCTCATTTATCTTTTGCATTATTTTCTGTGTTGGACTGTTCAGGAAGCTTGAGTGGTGACATAATTCATTAAGAAATGTTTGCTCTTTGGTTAAGCAGTGTCAAAACTCTTCAGTTATTATTTGTCTTTGTTAGCATCTAAATTGTTTGTCTTTTTTGTTTTATTTGACTTGAGTTTATCTTTCAGTTATTGGTTACAGGTACTGTCTTTTCACTGAATTCTTCAGTGGAAGCTTCATCAAAGCAGGAGTTGATTACAGTAGAAATTTCTGATCTTAAGAAGTTGAACTAGGAAAAATGCAAACAAGTTTTTAGACTGTCTTTTTGTCAGGAACAAAGAAAGTCAACTTCCATTCTGCATCTTTTTGCATGTGTGCAAGTATATTTATATGGCCTTTAAAGTAACTTAGACTAATGGAATGTATATAGCTACACAACATTACTATAAGAATGAGAGGTCTAAAATCAGCTTTTTCGCATGTCAGTTCTAAGTCTACCAAAATTTCTCTGCATTGGCTGAGCCAGATGCTCAGAACTTGATATAGAAGATCTTCTACACATCTTTTGGTAGTGACTTACAAAGATTACTGGCTATAAATACGAGTAGAAAAGGAAAGTTTTAATTTAATAAGGAGGTGGGAAGCTTTTGGAGGGGTAGTTGCTAAAAGTATACTTCATATTTGAGAGGTATGTCTCAAAAATACACTGTGTGCTAATTAGGAGGAAAAAATTAATCTGTCAGCTGAGTTTGTAAGGGAGCAAACTATTGCACTGTAATGTTGGAGGAGTCAGATGCTGCTCAGATAGTGATCTTGTGTGTTGACAGAAAAGCTCCTGTCCTTACTTAAACTATAACTCACCACAGTAGATCTTGTACAAATAGTAGGGAGACAAATATTGACTAGATAAGAGGAAGACAACAAAGCAAAACATCTAAAAACTCTGAAACAATTGGATTTGAAACTATAAAATTTGCTACCTGAATTCATAGGATATGGAAATGTAAAACATTAACTTCCTTGTCCAACTCCAGGGCAAAGGAAATCACGATTTCTTGTCACCTGGCCTTGAAGAAAATTAAAATATCTTATATTTGATTAGAAATATATCATTTCAAATAAGCAAATCCTGGCGTGATGCATTGCCTTCTAATTAAAGTTGCTGGCATGTAAGTAAATGAAATATAAAAAGATAAATCTGTTGATATAGCATTGTTAGCAAACTTTCCTAGCAAAAGCCAATACAACACTTTTGTTTGATAGCATACTTTTTTTTTTTTGGTGACTGTACAGTCTAAGGTCAAGTCATTGGTGTGCCTGGTTGATGTTGCTTTTAGAATGCAAGAAGACCTGCAGCAGGCATAAAGGAGCCATCTCTTTGGTATAGGAAGTCATTTTGGTGGTTCAGTGTCTATCAGTAATTGGCCGCTCTTTAAGAATGAAAATATCTGATGCTGTGGTGCTTAAGACAGTGTTCAGCTCAGTTGGTTAAGCCATTTGCTCTTCTGCAGAGTGTTTATTTATTTATTCGTAGATTTCAAAGCACTTTACAAGATTATTTATTGTGCTATTCTAGAGGTAGAGAAACAGAAAGAAAGATTGATTTGCCAAAAGCTACTTGCCAAGTAAAAAAGGTGCCAGGCATAGAACAGTCCAGTTCTTTTTCCAGTGAGCCATTGTGGTTCACAATCAAAGAAAATAATTAATAGCTAGTTAGCATACATAACTTCTTTGCTTGTGGACTAAGTAATGTACCTCTCACGGTAAGAAATGCCATATAGATCCAAGTGTGAAGGGAAGGAGAAGCCCTGAAGCTTTGTTGCAGTCAAGCATTGTGTAACTTGGAGCAAGGATGGAGCACCAAGCCAGCAATCTGCTAACTAGCTATTAATTATTTTCTTTGATTGTGAACCACAATGGCTCACTGGAAAAAGAACTGGACTGTTCTATGCCTGGCACCTTTTTTACTTGGCAAGTAGCTTTTGGCAAATCAATCTTTCTTTCTGTTTCTCTACCTCTAGAATAGCACAATACCATACATATGTCCCTTCTACTTGCTTTAAAGTTAGTGGTAGGTATTTTTACATGTTTTGTTATATTTACCTGAAATACGTGTAAATTCCGGCAGTTTCTTTTTGGTCAGTGCTTGGAAAAGGCCTTTAGTGAAGGCCAGTGCTGCAAAGCAAAATGCAGGAAAAGGAAAGGAAAATTAGCTCAAAAAAAGGAAAATTTTAAGGAAAATTAGCTCAAAATGAACATGTTGTAGGATTATTCAGTATATAGTGAGTATAATTTTGTCCTTTCTGAAGTTTAGATACTTCAATCCATTGGGATGTTTTAGCATGGACTTCTGCATATACAGGCCTGGAATAATCAGTGAGTCAGTTAATTGTCCTGAAAGTGATTTCTGCACATGAATGTTGTTACAGGACCCACTCATTAGTTCAGCGTGTTCAGAGTAAAAGTAGTACATGTTCTCTATTGACTATACACATGCTAAGTAAAGACAGTGTGTTCTGGGAGTGCCAGGTTTACTGTGTGCATGCCAAGATCATGTTTGCATTGTGGTTGTGGAACAAGCACAATGACTTTATAAATGTATCAGTCATGTGGGCTGTATACAGCTCTGGTAAATAGCCTCTGGAAAGTTCTGCATTTGCTACTTATTTGCTGCAGGTCTTTCCTTACCCTAGGGAATGGTCATAGCAGACAACTGTATACCACCCAGGTAGTAGATGGCCTTCTAACATCAAGTTTGTCTTCTGTTCCTGTGCAGGAATAAGAATGGTTGCATTACAGTGCTGCCAATCTGGGAAACATCAGAAGAATGTCTCAGGCACTTATCTCAGGCTTTAGACCACTGTATTTAGAGATGTAAAAAAGGCAGATCTTTTTTCAAATTCCATATACATTCCAGACTTAATCACATATTAGATTGCCTGCAGTCATCTGTTTGAGACACAAAAGTGTGTGTAATTGGAAGCTGGTATAGTGTACAGAACATAAATTATTGCATCTGCCCTCACTTTGTTGCAGGCTGTTGTTAGAGCATCTATGTTTAATTGAAGACAGCTAACACACTTTCTGGCGGAGGGGATATGTCAAAAGGGAATATGTATAGTTATGGAACTCCAACAAACAGCTTTAAAGAAATCCAGATGGTTGTTGTGGTTTAAGCTAGGAGGCAGTTCAGCACCACACAGTTGTTTGCTCATTCTCTCCTTTCCAATAGAGATGATAGAAAGAACTGAGGGTAAAAAAGTTGAGACAGAGAGTATTTACTAAGACTTAAAAGGAAGGGAGAAATAATGGCAATGGCCATTACGTATACGCACACATTTGCAATGCAAGTAAGTAATATCCCTTTGGCCAGTTTGGGTCAACTTTCCTGGTTTTGAGTCCTCCCAGCTCCTCATGCATGCATCCTGGTCCCCTCACTGACAGGACAGTCTGACAAGCTGAAACACTCTTGGCTCTGTGCAGCAACTGCTCAGCAACAACTAAAACATCGATGTGTTGTCAGCATTGTTTTTCAATTAAATTCGAAACCAGACACTATGAAGAAAAGCAAGTCTGTCCCAGCTGAAACCAGAACAATGCATTGTGCAGAGAAGTTATTTGAATATGGAATAGCTTGTCTGCCCAGAGACTGCTCTCAGTATCTGTCTTCTGTTTTTAAAAATTAATGAAGGAACTCAGAAACAGTATAGGCAACATTTTATTAACTGTGATTTGAAACCGATAGCTCAGGAAACAGATGTGTGGAATTAAGAAGAGAAAAAAAAAAATCTAACATGCGGACAGGATTGACAGAGGAATAAAAAGACTGACAACAAAAAAGCTGTCTTTAAATTGCTTCTAATTGGTTCTTATTAATAAAGTACAATTAACCTTGAAAAGTAACACAGGAAGATGTCACTGGTATTTGATGTTCTCTTTGCTTAGAAGTAAACACTTTCTGTAATGAAAAATAACAAAAATAATACAAATGCTTTTGTGAGCAGTATGAGAAGTGTTAAATTACATACAAGGAGTGTGGCAACACTGGCCTCAAATCTGTTACTGTTTAGTTACGTTTTACCTCTGTGTTGAAAAGGAATGGGATCATGACCTGTGCATCTGGTTTTGTGCTGTACAAGGTACCTTGCAAAGAATTGTTTCTCAAATAAAATGAAAAAAAAGGCATTAGAACAGTTAATAATAAACTTGTAACAGTACAACTGCATTACACTGAATGCAGGGAATTGCTGGGAAATAATGCATTCTGCTCCTCTCACTTCGTCATTTAATTTAAAAAGATAGCAGTTACTAGAGAAGTATAGAGGCAACTCTTAAACTTGTCTTTATTTCTTAGCATGCTATAGCACAGCTAAGGTCACTTTTCAGGACAGGTTTTTGGAATGTTTAATATTCTCGTTAACTACTTTAGATTCACTAGAATAAAAGGAAACTTAATAAACTAATTTGATTTTGAAAAATGGCATTTACACATAATTGAGGCTACCCATGCACAAAAACACTGGAGAAGCTGTTGTGTGATAACAACTCACACCATGGTAACTTTGTTCTTCAGTTTCCCTCTCCCAGTACCTAGTTAGCTAGATCATATATAGAAAATTTCTAAACGCACTTAATGCTTTTTATTCCTCATTTTTAAAAGTCATATTGGAATGTACTCTCTTTATTTCTACTCTCAATTTTCTACCCTCATGCATATTAATAAGGCCATGGTGTGCAGTAATCTACTGGGAGTACGTAAAGAGTGAGGATGTCAAAATAAAATACTTAATAGGGCTCACAGAAAAAAAGGTTTTTATGTTTAACCTTTCCTGAGGTCATTATCTCTTCTCTTGATTTCCTTTTTTCAAGCTGTTCAGTAATTTAATTTTTTTGAACCGTGATTGTTTTTTATTTTTTCTTTACTATTGAAATCAGTGAAACTCATGTAAGAGAATGCCACAGTTCAATAAATAAATAAATAAATAACTTTGCTTTTTTAATTGCTTTTTTTTTCCTCTTGAAAATAGCCTGAACATACTGATTTGCTGCAGTAAGGTGTACAATTTATTGTAGCTCTAATAATGGAATTCTATTTTTCTCTAAGCTGCCCAGTATAATAATGCATGTTTTTATACAAATAGTGTTCTTTTTATATAACTTGAATTACAGAAATAACTGTGCTTGACTCAGAATCTTATCTTTTCTAGAGTCTCCATATTTTGGAAGTTTTTTAAAATGAAATCTAAGAAACATTTTCACTCATTTTCTGACTTGGCAAGTTGTTTCCTTGGAAATATAAGTACTTGGCAGGTTGAAGTCAAGCTATATGATACCCAGCATAAGTGCTAGTCTCTGCAACACTGCCAAGTTTTACAGAAGTCTTTAAAATATATTTTTTGTTAGGAAGCAGGTGAAACAATGCAGTACAGGAAGCTATGAAGATGATGCAATGAAGCTTGAT
This sequence comes from Perdix hodgsoniae, assembly GCA_035772895.1. Classification (NCBI taxonomy): domain Eukaryota; kingdom Metazoa; phylum Chordata; class Aves; order Galliformes; family Phasianidae; genus Perdix; species Perdix hodgsoniae. Next base: position 14,191,313 of record JAPSGF010000003.1, read on the forward strand.
TATCAGATACGAAGTGTGATCTCTGATAGCTCGATATTCATCTAGGTAGAAACATTCCTTTTGGTTATTCAGGGAATAACAGGGCATGTGGGATTGACTTGTCTCTTTTCCACAGTCATACTTATTTACAGTTTTTACTGTTTGCCATAGTGAGAAATGAAGTACTTAGAGCAACTGTGAGGTTTTTTGGTTTTTTTTTTTTTTACTGGACTTGACTAGACATACCTTTTGCCCTTTATACTTAATAGATTTCTCAACAGCTACAAATTGAAGGCAATTCCTAAAAACACATTATCTTTCATGGAATTGTTCCTGCAAGTCAGGGATTAGAGGGACCAGCCTCTGTCCTCTGACAGTAAATGTGGATATGCTTACAGTTTTTGGAGATCATGTTAAAAAAGGGAGCATTAACTGCAGCTTCTTGGCAAATGTTTTTGAGGACGTAAGTGCTAATTAGCAAGAGGTGTTGCTTACACTAAATGTGCATACATGAATCAGCAGCTGCTGTGTACTTATCTGGGAGGGTGCAGTGGTTAATTTTTTACTAATGGGCAAAGCCTTCCAGCGGTGTTTGAGTCTGTAGTGCTGTAGCATGGGAGCAGCTGGGATTTTTCTTGCTTTTCTTCTGTGGCAGATGAAACAGCTGCGTTCAGTTAAAAGTGTCCCTAAAGTTGGCAGCCACACAGAAGAATGAGCTCTTAGTGCTGTCTAGCTATCGTATTGACTTGTGCTTCCATCCTTCTTGAAAGTGGCAGTGTTAGGAAACATTACATGATGCTGGCTTCAGGTGCTTGTAAGTGTAACATCTGAATCCTTTTTCAAACACGTTCTACTCACCAGCAATAGCTTCACGTTGATAGTGTTTGACTGTTTGAGAAGGAGCGTGAAGTTCTTCAGAAATAAATTCAGCTGTGAGCCTCATAAGGGAGCTTCCTGACTGCTGCTTCTTTGCCATGATGGGAGAATGGCCTCCTTCCATGTTTTACCCTTCCAGGTGCTAACCTGTGTGTGCGCTTTGCTGAGTGTGCTGCTAAGGCCCTGGGCTGGCAGTTTGCGCTACTGTGTTCCATGTGGCTTTCTTCTGCTCACTGACATGGTCAAAGGATGTGCAGTGGGCAGACTGGGCAGTTACTGGGGAGTAAGTGAGAGGAAACTGCATTTGAAGACTGTGCATGGGCTGTGGATGCAACACCTCCTTTGGTGACGGGGATCTCAAAGTTACTGATTCTGCAAAATATCACTGGCTGCATGGGACACTTGTTGACCAGAAATTGTGAATGTGGTAGAGGAAGTAGTGCTTATAATAATATTCTTCCTGGTCTTGAAAAATTCCAACATTTGGACTGTCTGTAATATGAACTTTCTCTGTATGAAGACTGAAGACTTTTAGGGTATAGTTGTTTTTGGATTTTTTTTGTAATACGTCTAAAGGGACTGAGCTGTTAGGTTATCATCTGTATATTCATAGTTTATTCCTTCTTTCCTTCCCTCTAAAGCAGCCTTGAGAATGATGAAAACATTCTAGCAGTTTCTGTTGTATTTCCTGAAGCTTTTCACAAAGTACTGTCAGACATTCCACTCCTTACAAACTGCTGCCTCTAAACACTGTTTACTGATGTCTGATGCTGAGGCTGCACTTCAATAAAGAAAATTCAAAATTTTCAGTCTGAAAGAATTTCAGGCCAACAGTTTCTTCCACATATTCATGGATATTGGCTTCCTTGTTTCTCCTGTGGAAAGAACTTACAGGCAGAGTGAGACTCTAAATAAGCCATCCTTCTCTTTTGTTACTGTGCTCTTGCTGCAAAGATATGATAGAGCAGTAAAAAGTAGAAGTAAATGTGGAAGTGTCAGACGTAATCACTTTGTAGAAGCTTACCATCATAATTTTTGGAAGTGAATGCTTGTTTAACTTTTGACAACTCATGGCTTGTATTGACAGCTAGATGTGCACTTGGTTGTTTGACTTTTTTTTTTTGTTGTTTTAGCTGAACTGAAATTATAATACATAATTATATGAAGAATGTTGACTCGTGTGAATAACGCTTTAATAGCCTAAAATATAAACTAAAAATTTGGACTGGAACACTTTTCATTTGACTATTGTGCAAAGGAATGACGTGTAAAATAAATGTTTACTTCCTGGAAGTAAAAGTTTCCTCTGGAAAGAAAAAAATGACAAACAGTAACCGGGAGTCCTTCCCCCCACCCGCTTACCCCTGTGTGAGCTGTAGTTATATGAGGGATCTCTACTTTGATAGTAATATCAGTTTGTATTTTGGTGTACAGCATCAGAATAGGGACCGATCATCTACTTCAGCATGTCCTTAAGTCTTGCTGCGTAAGCAAGCAAGAAGAATGGCTGGAAGTATATTTGAATTGTCTCTGTGAAACATGGAGAAAATGTGACAAGTAACAACAGAATTATCTGAATGCCTGTGGAATCAAAACTGAGCTCTGTAGAACTTAATTAGCCCCAGGCTTCAGTGAATTCAGAACTTTCTCTCAGATGCAGAGGTAATAATACTGGCTTAATAATGCCAGTAGCTTTGCTGCCAGTGAACAGCATGTAGGTCTTTGTTAGGCAGAAAGCCACATGTCACTTTGAGAGGCTGCAACTATGGAGACTCTGGGATAGAAAGGAGGTGGCATTTTGTAAAACATGTAGTCTCATCTCTGCTGTACTTGTTAGTGGATAGAGCTGATGCTGTATGTGCGGAACAGTAGTTGTTACTCAGTGTGTGTGGTTTGTGGGTTTCCCAAAGAAGGCAGTTGCTTACTAATTTAGCCCTTCTTGGTCAATATTATGTGTGTGTATACAAATTGCAAATAATACAGATATTGCAAAAAAAATTCTAAAAGCTTCCCGAGGAGTTTCCAGTCTGGTACGTAGGTGTTTATATACATATAGGGCTTTGTTTGAGGTATAGCCAGAAATGGGTCTCCTTCAGACAGCTGAGTTGAGCTATGTGAAGGAGCTGAGCTAAAGCCTGACAACCCAACCAGAACATGAAGTGCACACTGCCTGTATGCTGCTCATGGCCTTGATCCTTCTCTGCTGCTAAGGTAGTGACATGTGGAAACATTACTCTGCTTGGCCATGGAGAGCAGCCGGGCATACCACTACTCCAGGCTGTTAATGAAAATGAAAAGTGACTGGATGCTTTGACCAATAAGATTTGACCCTTAGTCCCTCGCATCTTCTAGTACCATGTTCTTAGTGAATAGCTTTTGGCCTTTCTCCAGAATCCAGAATTCTTTTTTTGTTTTTTTTTCCTTCTTTTTTTTTTCCCCAGTCTTTCAGTTATTTCCGTGAGCAAGTATTTCATCTGAGAAGAAATTTATGTTCCCGTAATCATGTAGTAGGCATGAAAATGCCCAGTGGGTGTAGAGGATATGGATGGCAAGGATGTCCTCTCAGAACCTTGCTATTCAATTTACTTTCTATTTTTTTTTCGTAATAAAATACAGGGATTTTTTTTTTCATTTTGTGGGGAATCTAATTATAATTTTTTTAATTATAAACTTGTTCTTTGGTTCTGTTACCCTTGACCTGATTTCTTAAGCTCAGAGAGTGCCAGTGATAAATTTGCATCTGCAGAGCCTTCATTATTGTGTGTGCAAGCACACAAAGTGTGCACATCAGTGTATTAAAATATGCTAGAAGCCTAGTTAAAATATGGATTTGTGCTGCAGAGGAGCTGCCTCCTGTCACCAGAGATGCCTTGGGAGTGCTCAGCACCTTATTGCAGCTGAGATGATGTCAAAATGCAAGGGACAGTGAAAAACAGTCATGCTGTCCGAGGGAAACTGCTGTTTACAAAAGTCCCCCAGCTTAAGGACAGTCTGCCATAAGCAGCAGGAAATGCGCTACAATATCTGGAACTGTGCTTCCCACTGGGTGGATTTATGATGCTGCTGGCCTAGGAACTGACATAGACTGCTGTCTAGCTGTATGTTTGGATGTACACAGGTGCTGGTGCAGTTGGAAGCACATAGCTGTAAGTGACATGGGCCACTTGGGGAGAAGGAGAACCTAGATCTGGAGTGTCTTGGTTATTGTACATCAGAAAGTAAGTAGAGATATTTTCATTGTATTACTGCAGTGTCAGAGCTCTTCACTCAGCTGTCAGCTATGCTGGGCTCTGCACATTTGTTGGGGAAGGAGTGAGGGACTACTGTTAGTTTTAAGGGATTTAAAGGAACTAATGTGTAAGTCTTTCAAGGAAAGGGCCATTTCTTGTTATCCAGTGAGGGACAGTTCAGTTGTGTGCGCAGCCCAGGAAGTGATGGCTGCCATCCAAGAAGTTGTTCAGGAGGAGCCTTGCCACTGCCCTCAGAGGAAGTATCTTTTTTAGGCTGCTAGCTGGAAATTAAACGTGTTGTGAATCTTACCCGCCTCAGGTCACCTCTTCTCTGTTCCTCATGCAGAGGTGTTGATGTTCTCTAGGTCAAGATCTCAAGATCTGTATGGCTCCCAAATGGAGTTTCCTGCCCTTACTTGTCTTGTAGCACAGTGTTTCCTGTTTTATCCCTATAAAATGCCTAATTCCCACACAGTTCAATCACGTACTAAAATGTAATGACATTGAGGTCACTGGGAGAGAGCAGCCAGGATGCTTGTACAGGGAAGTGAGATGAATGCTCTTCGTAGAAGTGTATGAGTGGACTTGGACCAGGCAGAGGTAGGTCTGTGTAGTTACCACTTGTGCAGCCTCCTGAAAGAATAAGGAGTGTCAGGGAGTTACCTTTGTGCTGGTATGAGGAAAAATAGTTAAATATGAGACAAGCATACTTTAGATTTTATGTTTAGCATACACCTTGAAGACAGTATTGCATTTATGGTACTCTCAATGTAAGTTTTCTCTGGAAACTAGGAAAGATGCAATGTGTAAAATGCATTATTTTAAAAAATCATGTGTTAACCAAGGAGATTCCTCACTGAATTCACTGTTTATGAGGTCCAGGACTTTACCTGGACTCATTTGTGATTTGACTGATGTAAGAATTATTTTATCATTTTAGTACTAATGGTATATTTGAAGTTTGAAAGTATTCTTTTCTATCATGACTTACTGCGTGAATGGATATTATGAATCAGGAAGAAGAGCAAGACAGATAACTGCATACTGACATTGATACATTGTTGTTTTCAGTTTCTAAAATAACATTGGACAATAATACTAATAAGTTGACTCTTGTCTAATTATGCAATCAGGAACAGCTGTCACATTAGTGTTCAGTAGTGCAGTCAACAAAAAAGCACTAGTAGAAAAGACAAGAGAGAATAGCTTCCGTATCTTTCCCATGGGTGCATAACATAATACTGTGAGATTTCAAATAGCTTCACAGGAAAAAATGCTGTTACTTCATCATATGTTAGAAGAAGCATCTATGATCTGCATCTATCTGCATTTATCTTTCTTGTGTCTGAACTTTTGTCTGTTGTGTCTAAATATATATGAAAAATTATTTCTATCTGTGGCCCTCTCAAGAGAGAATGCTCCATGGTATTTGGGGAAAAAAGCTTAGAATACAAGTGAGTACCTTTTCTGAAATAACGATCAAACTTCTTTTGTTGTTGTTTTTAAGGAAAAAAAGAGCCGATAAAATGCGATGAAACACTCCTCATTCTTTGTCTATCTCTAATGTAGGACAGTGATATTCAGTGATACCAGAAGTGCTGCCTGCACTGCATGTTGCATTGGATGTTGCACTACAGCAGAAGTGTGACTATTCTTGTGACTTGTTTTCAGTGAAGACACGCTTATACAGGTTTTGTCAGAGTGACACAGTTCATTTGAAAAGAGTTTTCACATTCTGAGAAACCATATGCTTTGCTGCCTCCTTTCAGCTTCTGTGTGGAGGTCTTTTATGTGTGTGTGAGATCAGGTGTTTGTGTCAGAGTCTGAAAACAGACCTCAGAAAAGTATAATAGCTAAGTATTATTGTTAAACAACAAGTGAAAGAACCAACACCCTTCTTTCAAAAGTGATTTCATGTTCTTGCACCTTGATAGTTAACAGATTGTTATGAAATTTGTTAATTTTTAACAAAGTTTTTCTGGTATATACAGATAAGCATCAGTGTAAGTATAATCTCCAGGTATTGCAGTGCATCTTTAAAACACAGCTTAGACCACAAAAAATGCTGCTTACACTTCATGAAAGTAGGGCATACAAAGTATAAGACCATGTGAGTGGCAAGTAGGACTTTTGTTTTGTAGATGTATTCATGTATGTGATAGTTATGTTTGGTAATAGAATATATTAAAGAGATTCAGATTCTACGTTTCCAGTTATAATGGCTGAAATTTCATTTGGAGAGAGGAACATAAGCCTACAGAAGGAAAACTAAAAAATACTGTTGCTTTATCTTGGGCAACCACATCTTTTTATAAGAGGATTTAAAAAAAAAAATAAAAAAAAAATTTATTGGCTACTATGCTAAAAATGAAGGTAAAATATTGGAGAATATTGGATATTAACAGTATCTGTCCTTGTTTTTGTTAAGCAAAGTGGTTTATGGTATCTCAGAAGTAGCATATCTGAGGCGTTGCTAGGAATAGAAATTCTGTCCGTAATCCCTTTGAATAACAGAAGATGCAAGAGACTTGAACTTAAACAATGAATTTTCCCATAAGAACTGAACTTCTGAAGCATAAACTTGAAAAGTAGATGCCATTATTTCATTTTACAAATGTAATCTGTACTTGCATATTTTAATACATTAACAATGTCTAAATTATGTATTAACAAGTCATCTTGATGCTTTTGATAACATTTTAGTGTAATAATCTTGGTGATTTTTTTTCCTTACCTGATTTAAAACCAAACCAAATAAACAACAACAACAACAAAAAAGTAGCAAGAAAATAGAAACAAGAAAAAAACAAAAAATGGATATTTGCAATACTTAGTTTATATTGACCAACTTACAAACTTTTTAAGAAATACGATTCTGCTTTTCTCCCAACTTCATTTTAAATCCTTGTACTAGATAGGGATCCATGGTTAGTGTCTTTTTTTCGTGCACTTCTGTCTTCCTTAATGGTTTAATAAAGTTTTGAGCTGTCTCAAGCTGTTGATACCTGGTAGTGCAGGAAACCGAAGTCTCCATGAAATTCAGCTCTTAGAAAGTAATAGGAAGTAATGTTTGTATGATTCTCTGCATCTCCCAGTGTTTTCACTAACAGATTCAGAGAGTGGCCAAGGCTAGTAGAGTTCTCTGGGTCCACCTAGTCTGACTCCTGCTCTGGCAGGGCCACCCAAAGCAAGGTGCCCAGGCCCATGTCCAGGTGGCTTCTCACAGTTTTAAAGGGGAAGACTCAGCAGCCTCTGGGCAGCCTGGGCCAGTGCTCTGTCATCTGCACAGCACTGAAGAGCCTCCTGAAATTTAGGTGGAACCTCCTCTGTTTAATTTTTCGTCCATTGCCTCTTGTCCTGGTGCTGGAAACAGCCAGGCTCTTTATTCTTTACACCCTCTCTTCAGGTATTTTGTAAATGATTCTTATTAATATGTGCAGGTAAATGACTGAAAGTGTATCCTAAAAAGTATTTAGGATGTTTAACCTCCTCCTAGTCATCATTCAAATAGCAGGTAAATCAGTTTGCTCAGCAAATCAACACCAGAAATGTTTTGATATTTTTATAATGATAATAATAGAGTTACAAAAAACATAGTTGCACGCATATGATCTCCTCCCAAGTATATGACAATCTAAAAAACTAGTAAGGAAAAGTAAAAGGCTGTGTCATATAGTGTTATAAGAAGAAAGTGTCAGCTCATCTACCTGGATTTGTATTGTGGGTTTGTTCCTCCAGTGAAAACACAGTGGTTTTCCGTTGATCAACTCTGATACTTTAGTCTTAGAGCATGCTTAAGGGACTCTGCTCTCCAAGGCTGCATTCTGCCCCCAGTTGTGGATGTCAAAACACACTAGAAAGTAATTATACAAAAATTCCTAGAGACAGGTTTTGCTCTTCATTTGTCAAGGATAATAAGAACAATATGTATGTATCATACATATACTTCCACTGGTGCTTGTCTCTGCTTCTGGTTTTGTTTGTACTCTTTCTGAGGAATAGCAGCATTAAACAGGCTTGTTTTCAGCCCTGCTGTCAGGTAGTGCAGTGAGAAAGATAAGGAAAATATTTTTGGGGGGTAAAACCTTGTTTCTGGCACTTTTTCTTTGTGAAGGAAAGGTTTGGGCAAATTTTGTTGAAGCTTCCTATGGCTATCTGTTTTCTTCAGAATGCGTAAGCATAGTGTAGAGAGTTGTTTCAGTTCAGGTTTTTCAGAAGGATCTTTTCAAAAGCCAGGGAGAAGGATGTCATGCAGGGTGGAGTTCTGTCCTTATTTGAACCCTTTTACAAAGCTGTGTAAAATCTTCAGGAGTTGCTTTTCCTCTGTGAAGGCAGCCAATTCTTTTCTCACTTCGTTGCTTATAAATTGTATGTAAGCCATACAAAGATAGCTCTAGAATTTATAGCTTGAAAAGATAAGGAGGTTCTGAGGAGTTCTTTTTGGATGATTTTTTTTTTTTTTTTTTTTTAATAATGTGTGCTCTTTTTTTTTCTTTCTCCTTTTCAGAATCAAAACTAGAGGGAGGAAGACACGGACTTACTGTAATGGGCTGTGCCTGGTTGCATGATGTGGTTTTGATTATCTGGCACAAAGCTAAATTTGATCAACTAGATTTCTTCTTAAGGGAGTTTGAGAGGTTCTGTTTCAGTAAAAACCTTGAGTTAGTATTCATTTAAGAAGCTAAAGAACATAAGCTGAATTTTAAATTTTAGTTCTATCTTCACGGTTGTTGGAAGTTCACTGTCTTGTTTAACCTTTATTGTAGTAGTTACTTGGACTGTTGAATTGTGTCTCTGGTACAATATGGATGGGTATTAGTTTTATTTCTTTGGGTTTAGTGGCTATGCTAGAAGGATAAGCAAAGTTTATTATCTGCTCAAGTATAGCCAGATTAAATTTTTTAAGAGGATTTCTCTGCTTTAGAGGGCATTGGGACTGTCTACAAAGTGTACAAAGTGGAAAGGTTTTTTAACCTTTCTTAAGGAAGAGAACTAAGCTCTTATGAATGTCTACAGAGCGAAGCATTAGTACAGTATATCTGTCATAGAACCATAGAATGGCCTGGGTTAAAAAGGAACACAAAGATCATCTAGTTTCAACTCTTCTGCTATGTGCAGGGTTGCCAGCCAGCAGATCAGGCTGCCCAGAGCCACATCCAGCCTGGCCTTGAATGCCTCCAGGGATGGGGCATCCTCAACCTCCTTGGCAGCCTGTTCCAGTGTTGTCACCACCCTCTGTGTGAAAAACTTCCTCCTAATATCCATCCTAAACCTCCCCTGTCTGTTCAACACCATTCCCCCTTGTTCTATCGCTATCCACCTCCATGAACAGCCGTCCCCCTTCCTGTTTATAAGCTCCCTTCAAGTATTTGAAGGCCACAGTGAGGTCTCCCAGACCCTTTTCTTCTCCAAGCTAAACAAGTTATCTCAACCTTTCTTCACAGGAGAAGTGCTCCAGCCCTCTGATCATCTTAGTGGCCCTCCTCTGGACCCGTTCCAAAAACTCTGTGTCTTTCTTGTGCTGGAGCCCCCAGGTGTGGATGCAGTACTCCAGATGGGGCCTCCTCACAAGAGCTGAGTAGTGGGGAAGAATCACCTCCTCTCCTTGCTGGGCACCTCTTTTTTATTGCAGCCCAGGATACTGCTCCCTTCCAGGCTGCAAGCATGCCCTGCTGGCTCATGTCCAGCTTCTTGTCCACCAGGACCCCCAAGTCCTTCTCTGCAGGGCTGCTCTCAGGGAGATCTTCCCCCAGTTTGTATAAATACCTGGGAGATTGCCCCGACCCAAGTGCAACACCCTGTTCATTAGATTTTCATCTGTCATCTAACAGTGAAGAAAGAAATTATCTATAAGATAACTGATACATATACAATTTTTATAATGTATGATAACTTTACTGATCTTCTGTAATGGGTTCTGTTCATAAAATTCTGTCGGTTGTTTCTTTAGAAAGAGTCTTTACTTATCTTGCTAGCCTTTTTTGTTGTTGGTACATGAGTCATTCATAAAATAGTATTTTGTTTTCTTTCAGAGAATATTGGTAGTCATCTTTACTATGTGTTTCTAAATTACTAAGATGATGCAAAGTAGGTAATTTAGAGAACAGCAAAATGATGATGTGCTTTTTTTCTTGAAAGCAGATGGAGTATGCAAATGGTGGATTATGATCAAACTAATAAAAGGATGAGTACGTACCAGGTTTTTGTCAGTGGCAATAGAGCAATATGACAGCTCTCCTAGCTTTTTTATTAATGGGTTTTAGTTTATACTTGTAGTGTATTAAATTGCAAAATTCATCACTCAAGTTGCTCTTCTGGCTTAGCACTTTGTAGTCAATTGTACTCTGTTTTATAATAATAAACCCTTGTTCTACTGTTGCAGGAGCATACATCAGGAGAACTTAGCTCCTCTTTGGTTTTGTTTTCTTGCCTTGAAACTTCAGATACTTTCTTGCCTTAGCCTGTTTCTTTTTTTGTAACTGAAACATAACTGAAAGTGCTTCCCAAAATCAAGTGTCTCCCCTGAGATGTAATCTGTTGATTCAGTCAAGGAGTTTGGTAGCCACAGAAGAAAGATACTATTCTACCGTTCATTTTATGGAAAATATAAATATTTTCTATATTTGAGAATCTTAATATTTTTCTCATAGCAATTTTATTCATGTCTCTGGACAGCTTTTCATTTTAATTATTTCAGGTTTTATATCTGTTTTGTAACAAGGATGGAAATGGTCAGTTCTCAAAATTAACTTATAAATATATAAAATGGTTGAAGGCATAGAGTGATGCTTTATTGTCTTTTAAAAGTTCTGGTATGAAGGAGACACAGTGTGTTGTAGAGTTGATTTTTTTCTAGCAATGGACAAAAGAGCAGACTCAGCTGGGCAGGAGTGCTAGATGACAGCTGCATTGTCTTCAGTCACAAGTCTCCTTTGACATCGGAGTCTGTGCAGTCACAGAAGTATGCATCTGTTAGACGAGCTTCAGCACAAGGAACCTGTGACACTTCACCATGTCAGCTGGGCAGAGCCTTCTGTTTGCTCAGCACCCTCTTCCTTCAGCAGCTGAGAAGGGTGGCTGTGGCTCGGTTCCAGGGCTTGCAGGCTGGGTGGGTACTTCACAGAGCTCAGCTGCAGCCCAACAGCCTGGGCCCTGGCAATGGGATGGGCAAGCTGCCTTGAGGAGCTCCAGGGATGACCTCTTGCATTCTGTCTTAAGTTTTGTGATATTTTGGCACCTAAAGAGCCAGGCCCATTCAGAGCCTGGATTCCGGATGGTTTTTGTGTTTTCATGTAGGACATTATTTGGTTTCAGCAGAAATGTGATCCTTTTGCATTCCACCACTGGAACAGAAACAAAAGAAATAATATTTGTTTTTTTTCCTCTTCGGCTGAATTAGTAGTAGCAGAGAGGACATAAAGCTCCCTTCCAAGTGAAATACAACTTTACAGTTGAAATCAAACATTTTTCTTATTGAATTTCACACATCTCTGTTGTTGTTTTAGCTCTTACTCCACAAAGAAGTTAATGAAATAAATTTACTTAAGCACTAAGTATGCTAATTTGGTAGTTAATATCTGATGAGTTTGATTTATGCATTTTTCATTCTATTTGGAAGACAGCCTGCTACAGTTTGTTTTCTTCTGAGTAAATATGATGAGACTGTGTTGTCATAGCAATACCTCAAGTTGAAAACTAGTCAGCAGATAGAAATGCGATGGTGGGTCCGGACTGCATGGGATGATGGTTCCATTCCCACCTGAGAATCTGCACTTCCCAAGTTCCTCTGGGTTCACTTTTGTCGTGGAGTCCTAAGCTATAAGACTGTCTTCTGTGAATGTTTGTGTTGTGGTTTCAGTGGCTCTTAATAAATGTATGTTCATGGCGACTAGCAAGGTAGCAAGTTGCAATGACTTTTTTTTACTTTTTTACATATTAAGAATCTCTTTTCTCCCCTCTAGACCTATTTAATTTTCACATAATATTTCAACCAATAAAATGTGATTTTTTTTTCCCCACTATAGGTCAAATTTAGGAATAAACTGGACCAGTTTTAGTTTAGCAGCATTTGTTCACTTAACAGGTGCCAGGGTGGATTTTGCTTTGAGAATGGTATCTTTGTGGTTTTAGTTTAATAACAGCATTTGTATATGCAAAATATTGTACTTCAGGTTTATGTAACTTACAATGCAGAGAAATGGGAAAACAAGTGCATGTACGTATTGTGTACTCATATGTAGGAAAAGTTTGCTTGCCTACCCTTGCATTTTGAGTTATTTTTAAATTATTCTCCTGATTCCTCCTTGGCAGCCACCACGTAAATTTTAAAGCCATTCTGCCAGGAGATGCATTGCCACTTATTAAAAATTGAATGCGCTATATGTTTTTTCAGGAAGTCTGGCAGGGTAAAGAACACTGTTTTTCAACATTTTGTCATTTACTGTGCACTAGGAAAAACAGCAGTCGTAGTAGCTTGTGCATGGTGTGTGCATAAGAGGCTACTGCTGCATTTAAGCAACTTGACTTCCTTCCTGGTTTTGCTTTTCACAGAATCACAGAATGGCCAGGGTTGGAAGGGACCTCAAGGATCATGATTCTTTAACCCCCCTGCCACATGCAGGGCCACCAACCTCCACATTTAATACTAGACTAGGCTTTTGGATAAAATACTGCTGAGAGTCTGGTAGATCTCTGGTTTTAAGAATCCTTGATGATTCAGTAATACTTGTTGCTATTATTGTTCAAAGAAAAAAGCTTCTGGGAGCTGTTTAGAGATTTGCCAGGCTGTAACATGCTAAACTTTCACAGCTCCTCAGTTTTGATAATCCTCTCAGCTGTGTTTGAGTAGGTATTCATAACTGCTTAAGATATTTACTCTTTTTTTTTTTTTTTCTCATCACACCATAGATTTCTCTGCAAAGTGCCACATAAGAGTTATATTAGGTCATGTTTTGGGAAGAGAGTTATCCTTTATAAAGGATGTGGAGGGTTTTGGTTTTTTTTTAATGATTTCTTACTTACTCATTTTGAAGTTTCGTATGTGTTATGTGGCTTTCAGCTGTTTTTAAGACTAGCTTCAGAGAATTGATCCAAGCCTTGATTAGTTTAAATGTGCAATAGAATCAGCAGAAAATTGACCTCAGTGTAGTTTTTCCACTTTGTGCTATTCTGCTGTTCTTCTTTGTTGCCATTTATCTTTTCTGTCTCCTTATTTCATCTAGAACTGTATTACCTCAGGTGACAGTGGACAGCAGAAGCAGTAATGCACATTATCTAGGCATATGTGTCTTTTTTGAAACTGTTTTTAAGTTTTCCATTTTTCACCAAGCAGAACAGACCAACTAAAGAGACTTATTTTATGGTACAGAGATGTAGTGTGTCATGGAGATAGTTAGCCTATTATCTGTGTTGTTGTTTTGTATAGCAAAAAGTAAGATTTTAGGTATGTATTCTCAACTTGCTCTGTAATAGGTGAAACTGTAGAAAATACAGTTCATGTGTTATCAGACACTTCTTTGATCTTCTCATTGTATAGATAATGAGATTTTAAAAGGCTAAAAATATATTAAAACGATAAAATCTGGATTTAACTACAGTGCTGTAACAGTAATACTCTCTCTTCACTAGGAATAATGCTGTAGTGATTGCAGTTTTTGCTTAACTAACTCTGGTAATTTATTAATCCCAATTTTTCCCTGTTTCCGTGGTGGTAAATAGTCTTGCTTGTTTTTTTCCCCGGTTGTTTTGGTTTGAGCAAAGTGTCTGAGCAAATCTCTGTATACATGAAAGTAAATGGTGTTTTATCACTATTAAACAGTTTTCACATAAATAGGATTGTTTTACAGAAAGACTTGTCTCCGTTCTATTTTTAAAAGAAAGCTGTACCTGACATTTCTTTGTGGGCTTTTCTTGTCAGCAGCAATCTTAAAAGAATAAACGACAACTTTCTTTTCCTTGATTGTAACCATGTAAGAGAAACTATCAAGTTTTTGTCAGTTCCTGTGTATTGAAGATAAATGTCTTCACTTTTGAGAAATTCCTGTAATTTTTATTATTTTCTATTATTTACGCTTTAATCCTGTTTTGGTATATTTTTGGCAGGAAATTTTCCATGATTTCCTATTTCAACAGGGCTCCTTTCCACCTGTTGCCCCTACATATGCAGCATGCTGTGCAGTTGAGCGCTAGAAGTGTTCTCATTGTTACAGGTGACTTAATCAAAAGATTAGTTTGTTGGAGGTCACAGGACAATTTGAGCACTGACCTGAAGAAGGACAAAGTTGAGGGTGTTTTTTTAACTATCCTAAAAAAAAAAAAGATTTTTGTTTTTCATATGGGTAGTAGTTTGCCTATTTATTTATTGAAAAAGAATTCACATGTGTGAATGTGCTTATATATTGATATAGATAGAAGATATAAACCAGAGCAAGTCTGTTTTGTGGCTGTGTGTTTTTATGCACTACATGTAATAAACATTTTTCACATACATATACGTGTATGGAATATATAAAATATATACACACCTATGAATCTTTAGGTCTTCAACGGTAATGTGTTTCTGGTGTTCGGCTGACAAACTTAGTACAATACCACACAACTAAACAACACAGAAGGATAGGTTGCATCTGACCTAGGTTTTCGGTAGAGGTTTTAAGTTGTGAATAATCTGAAACACTGTCTTCCACAGTGTGTTGCAGATGGCTTTATCAACATTTTTTCTTCCTGTTTGTGTGTGATATTGCACTCCTGAGAAATAATTGAAAGAATAAGATATTTTGTATTTGAAGGCAGTTGTAATACGAGCATTTTCTTCCTGTCTCAGTGCTGAATTTGCATTTGAGGATTTGAAAGGAATCTGGGTGCTCATACAGGGAAGTGTCTGGACCAAAAATGACAGCGGCTTTGTATTCTGTTGATTCAGAGATGCTTGATGCAAGTGGTTTTCTTATCCATTAGGGCAGAATTTGTGTAAGAGTTCATCGTGTCAGAAAGGCATATCACTTACAATTCTGTGCTTTATAGGTTTAACAGACTTTTAATATAAAAGTATGATGTTTCTCAGAAAAGCTAGAAAATATTACCAAAATATTTTAAAATGTGTGATATGGCATTTTATTTCACTTTTGAAACAGAGTCATGTTCCTATGTGTATGTGTCAGAAGAACACAAAAAGTAATGTCTTCAGGGTGTAGCCTGTGGATTCTGTTGGATGAGAAGCTTGATGCAAGCTGGCAATGTCCACTCGCAGCCTGGAAAGTGAAGGTGTATCTTGGGCTGCACCAACACAGAAGTGGCCAGCAAAACAAGGGAGTTGAATGTCCTGCTGTCCTGCTGTCCTGCTCTGCTGTGCCTCTGTGAGGTCTTATCTGAAATACTACTATGTCCCTGGGGCTTGGGATCCCCAGTACAAGAAAGATGTTGGAGCAGGGTCACAGTGAGGCCACAAATATGATCAAAGGGTTGGAGCACCTCTTCTATGAAGAAAGGTTGAGGGAGTTGGGGTTGTTGTACTGGGTAATCTTGTAGGTCCTTTCCAACCTTGTGATTCTATGATTGATTCAGCCTGGAAAAGAGAAGGCTTCGGGGAGATGTTATTGCAGCTTCCCAGTACTTAAATGGAGTTTATATTCAGGAGGAAGACCATCTTTATGGAGATTTATAAGATCTCTTCTCTTCCAGGCTTAACAGCTCCAGCTCTCTCAGCCTCTCCTCTTAAGAGGGGTGCTCTGATCTCTTGGTCTTCCTGGTTGCCCTACATTGGACCATTTCCCGTATGTCACATGTCTCTGATAGTGGGAGGCCCAGAGTCTAATGTAGTACTCCAGGTGTGGCCTCACCTGCTGAAAAGAGAAGGATCACATCCTCCAACCTGCTTCTGTAATTCTGAGTAATACAGTCAAGAATACTCATAACTTCCTTGTGGACAAGGGCACAGTGTTTCCTTGTTTTCAAACTGGCTCCCTGTAGTCTTTTCTGCGGAGTTGCTTTCCAACTGGGTGGCCTCAGCATGTTTGTGTGTCTGGGGTTGCTCCTGTCTGCATGCTTCATGACTTCACATGCTTATCCTCAATGAAATTTGTGGAGCTTCCATCAGCCCATTTCTCTGGCCTTTTAAGGTCCCTTAGGATGACCCTCTGACCTCTCACTCCTCTCATCTGCAATTTACCAGATTGCTTGGGGAGAGTTCTGTCAGGGCTATACAGTCCCCTGAAGATGGTCAGAGCCTCTGTTGCTGGACTCTTAGAATTACTAAGGTTGGAGAAGACCTCTGAGATGATGAAGTCTGACTTTGCCACCATGCCACCATGCCCATGCTAAACCACGTCCCTGTGTGCCACATCCACAAAATTTTTTTTAACACCTCCTAGGATGGTGATTTAACCACCTCCCTGTGCAGTCTGGTTCAGTACCTCACCACTCTTTCTGAAATTTTTCCTAGTACCCAATCTGAACCTCCCTTTGTGCAACATGAGGCTATTCTGTCTCGTCCTACCTCTAGTTACCTGAGAGAAGAGACTGAACTGCACCTCCCCCCCACCTCACTACAGCTTCCCTTCAGGTATTTGTAGAGGGTGATCAGGTCTCTACTGAGCCTCCTTCATACTAAACAATCCCATTTTCCTCAGCTGTTCCTCATAAGATTTGTGCTTCAGACCCTCTCTGGCTTTGTTTCCCTTCTTTGGTTGTACTCTGGGCTCTCAGTGTCTTCTTGTAGTGAGGGGTCAGAAACTGAACACAGTACTCAAGGTGTGGCCTCATCAATGCAAGTGATCATACAGAGGGATAGTCGGTCACCTCCTTAGTCCTGCTAACTGCACTATTTCTTACACAAGCCAGAATGCCATTGGCCTTCTTGGTTGCATGGGTATACTCGTGACTCACGTTCAGCTGGCAGTTGACTATACCCCAGATCTTTTTCCTTACACAGCTTTTCAGCTGCTTTGCCCTAGGCTTGTAGCATTGCTTGGGTTTGTGGCCAAAGTACAGTACTCAGCACTTGGTCTTGTTGAACTTCATCCCACTGGCCTCAGCCCAGCTATCCAGCTGGTGAGATCCCTCAGGCAGATCAGCAGTTTCTACCAACTTGGTGTCATCTGCAAACTTACTGAGGGTGCACTCAATGCCCTCATCCAGGTCATCAATGAAGTGCTGAAGAGGGCAGGTCCCAGTAATGATCCGTGGGGAAGACCACTCGTGACTGATCATGAGCTGCATTTAATTCCATTCACCACCACTCACTGTGCCCGGCCATCCAGTCAGTTTTCCACCCAACAAAATTTGTACTTGTCCCAGCAATGGACTGCCAGCATTCTCCAGGAGAGTGCTGGAGTAGAGAGTGTCAGAGGCTTTGTTGAAGTCTAGGTAGACTACGCCCACAGCCTTTCCCTCGTCCACTAAGTGGATCATCTGGTCGCAGAAGGAGATGAGGTTGGTCAAGCAGTAGCTACCTTGCATGAAGTCATGCTGGTTGGGCCTAATCTTGTTGTCCTTTATATGCCATGTGATCTTCCTCAAGATGATTTGTTCCGTAACTTTCCTCAATACTGAGGTCAGGCTGGCAGGCCTGTAGTTCTCCAGATCTTCCTTCCAACAATTCTTGTAAATGGTTGTCACATTAGCAAGTCTTCAGTTGTCTGGAACTTCCCCAGTTCACTAGGACTGCTGATAAATGATGGAAAATAGCTTAGCAATCTCCTCCACCAGCTTGCTCAACACCTTGGGTGGATCCTATCCAGCCCCATGAACTTGCGGCAGTTCAGGAAAAGCAACAGGTTGCTGTTTCCTCCTGAATTATGGAGGGTTTATTCTGCTTCCCATGCTGGTCTTCCAGCTTAGGGGGTAGAGTACCCTGAGGAAAACTTATGTGACTATTAAAGATAGAAGTAAAAAAGGCATTGAGAATGTCCATCTTACCTCCAGGGGTAAGGTTTCCTACCGCATTCAGTGAAGAATGGAGATTATCCTTAGTCCTTCTCTTACTCTTAATGCATTTGAAAAACAGTTTTTGTTGTCTTTTATAAGATGAAGTTATAGAAAGTCTGGTGATATGAAGTTCTTGCTGGGCTCTTGCCTTTCTAATTTTCTCTCTGCTTATCCTAGCAACATCCTTATACCTTCCAGTGTTCTAAGCTTTCTTTTTTTTTCTTCTCAGAGTCTGAGCAAAAGCTCCCTGCTCAGCCAGGCCATTCTTCCCAACTGACTTTTCTTACTGCACATGGGGATGGCCTGTTTGCGTGCCTTTAAAATTTCCTCTTTGCTCCTCCTGCTCCTCCTGAGCAACATCCAGCCTTCCTGGATCCCTTGCCCTTCAGGACTATCTCCCAAGGGACTTTCCCAACAGTTGTCCTAAACTGTATTGACCACAGTGTTATCTGGGTGCTAGTGAAGGCTGTGTGTATTAGCAGGCTTGATGTCACTTTTTGATTTTGGAGTGTGCACTTTTTTCTTTACAGTAATGATTACTTGTCTCTCCAGTAGGTGCAAAATAGGTCAGGATATAGCATTCTGCTTGCAGGTTGGGAATGCGTGTATAAGGAACACTTGGGGTAGAAATTTGTTTTGTGGTTAAGGGTAGTGGTGCTGAAGATTTCACAATAATGCGTATGTTTAGAACTTTGAAGTCATGCAGTGTGTGCTACCTCAGAAATACTTAAGGATTGCCAGTGCAGCATCATTTTTAATGCACTTTAATTGTGCATTACACTACTGTGAAACACAGTTCTCTGGTAAGACGCTTAAAATATCATGTATGTATCAGGTTGCCTTTGTCGTGAGATGTGAATATTGAAGTATGAGGCATGAAAGCTTTAGAGAAAAGATTAAAATGAAACCCAAGCTGGAAGGCTGAAAAGCAATGCAGCCTGGTGAATGTGTTGGGTTTCTGAGTATCTGGGCTGGCTATCTCAGTGAATGTAAGGTTTATATGTCTGTGCAACTGTTAATTTTAAATTTCAACTTCTCCTTTTAAGCAAACACAATTTAGATAAGCTCTTCTAATCACAGAAGATGAGCTCATTGAAAGGGGAAAAAAAAGAGTGCTATATCCTGCATGAAATTTCCAACAAAGAGATCTTAACTTCAAACAGATAAATATTAAGAAATGTTCAATTAAAAGAAAATCACTTGTGCTTTGTCTGAAACACAAAAAGAGAAAGAAATCTGAGGAAACTGATTGCCTCTTTATGAATATGAACCAAATTTTAATTAAGGATGATTTCATATATTTCTGAGTTTGAAGTTTGCAGGACTGTACTTACCATAGTACGTTATTGTTATTATTATTAAAATTAACTTATCTGTTGGTTTTACACTGCTCTTTATTGTAGTGTCCTGCGTTGGCTAAACAAGATAATTTTTTTTTTACAACTTCCTGAATTTTTGTGATAACAAGTCTCATAGTAATTAGTTGAAGTTAGGCATTTTTAGACAATATCTTGAAGAACCGAAACTCATATGTTTTTAAATAATGGATAAATATATTTATATGAAGTTTTGTTTTAGTTACTATTTTAGTTGGTAAGTCACCCTATTTTATCATGCCTTCCAAATTCAAGTTTTAGTGTAGTTTGCCTTGTTTTGATACTGCTGTTTGGTATTCAGCTGGTCTTCGTAGATACTGTATAAGCAGCGCTTAACCCTGTTCTGCCCTGTGCTGAATAAGGTGTCAGCTTTGTGCTGAAGAGTCATGTTTGAGTCCTGTAACTAAAGTATATCCTTCTTACTTCTCTTACAGGTACAGGAGAGAGTGGCAAAAGCACGTTTATCAAGCAGATGAGAATCATTCATGGATCAGGTTATTCTGATGAAGACAAAAGGGGCTTTACAAAACTGGTGTACCAGAATATATTTACAGCAATGCAGGCCATGATCAGAGCCATGGATACTCTCAAAATTCCATACAAGTATGAACATAACAAGGTGAGATTTTGTTTATTTCCATAGCTGAAGTTTTTCCTCTCTTTATTTCAGCGAGTATATTCTTGAAAGTCTTCAAAAACTGTGTGTCACATACAGATTATACTCAAAGTTATGAAGAAGGGGTCATCCTTCAGTCCTGTCTTTAGCTGTCTATTCTGTGTGCTGTTCTGACAGTGTTGAGTTGCTGCTGTCTCCATGAGAGCCATTCTTAAAAAGATGTTTTGGGGGGTTCATTCTGTTGCTGTTGGACAAGGAATACATGATGAAATATAAATATATTTGTGTATATTTTTATAGACAGAAATCTTTTGTCTATGTATATGAACTTAATTATTATAATTAAACTGCTCTATACGTATCAAGGCAGCCAATTTAGAAATAGGACAGTTAAAGCTCATTATCAGGTAAAAAAAAAAGCTTAGTTTCTCCATTTGCATCTGCCAGTCATGTTTGGCTATCTTTTTATGGGTGATATAATGTTGAATTAACCCCAAAATGTTGAAGGAATGTGGACTTATGCAGTGGAAAACTAGAAGAATCCTGTCTGCCAAAATCCATATTGTTAACTGTCTTTAATAGGAGTTAGTGTTTTGAACTTATTGTGGAAAATTGTCCAAAATAGTGAAACAGACTGCTGAACTTCATAGTTTGACCGTGTGCTGCAGCTGTCTGGCTTTCCCTCATCTTTCAGAAACCAAAATCAAATGTGTAACTAGTATTAAAAAGAAAACTGCGTTTTAGTGTGAATTATAACTTGCTGAGTGCATGGTTTTTGCTGTATACAGAATGCCTACTTTCCTAGTATTCTGAGTTTGTTCATTGTGAACACAGGTATTTTTTTCTTTAAAATTGGTATTGGTTGTCACTTTGCGGTAGTGTCTGGTAGTCCTAATCATAGATTAGTAGAAAATAAGGAGAAAAAAAAAAAAAAAAGACTTCAGAGTAAATGTTCTGCACTTAGTACTCCAGTTTAGAGCACTGAGTTTATATAGAGTGTTTTGTATGGTTGGAGTAAGTTAATATTGCTGTAGCTGTATGTGTTGTACACGTGGCCAAATCTGTCTAATTAAAGTTGTTCACTTTCTGCATACTATCAGCTTTAAATAGGGTTAGGTGTAAAGTAAAAGTCACCAAATGACATGTCTTGGAGGAGTTCCTTTAAAAATTCCTTCTGGAAATACAAGAGGAATGAAAGTTGCTACCATATCATGCTCGGCTAGAGAAGATGATGCTCTACTACACATATACTTTGTACACTGCGTCGCTATAAAGCAGTGACCACCAATCAGTTAGTTAATCTGTTCCTTTTTTCCTTTTCTTATTCCTTTTTAAAATTTATTTTTATTTATTTATTTATTTATTTATTTAAGTCCATTGAAAACAAATTCATTAGTCTACTGTCTAGAAAACACAGGAAGAGCACTTCCTATTAATTTGAATATCATATCAGGAAATCCTATCTCTGGAGAGAATTTCACAAAGCTTGAGCAACAGCATATTTTTAGCACAGTTCTTGTTTAGTTTAGGAAACTACAGCTTGTTGATACTGATGCAGCTGGTCCTAAAGAAATGAAGGTAAAGTGACTGTTATGTCCAATTCCTCACATTCTGAGTAGATTGGGGCTACAGTAGAAATGCTTTCCTCTTACTGTACGATTTCTATTTTTGCTGAGAATTGCTGAAGTTGATGTGTTTTGAATGTCTGCTTGTGGAATTTTGAAGTCTTTATATCTGTCTTAATATTAAAATAAGGACAGCTAAGTAAGCACTTGGGATTATTTTAATTCAGTGTAGAAAGAAACAAGTTTTAAGTCTAGCAGTTTAGTTCTTAGAAAGTGCTGTTGGCTTTATCACCTCTGACACAGCTAGAGAGACTGAAATGCGTTGTTCAACCATGGTCCATTGGACTATTTGAATGATTTGTTACTAGAAAAGCTGAAGTCAGTTGCAAAATATAACTAATAGTATTAGAAGTGTCATGTCATAGAACAGATGTTAGACTGCAGTATATGGGATCTACTGAGTTTAAAGATAATGAATGATGGTGATCTCTCCTGTTAGGAGTTTGTTGGGAAGTGATGTCTTATGGATTGTTTTTTAGTTTCTGTTTAGGTAAATGTTACTGTGTTTCTGTTGTTTCTCATTTTAACTACAAGTTGTGAAGTTTTCTTTTGCCTCTTGTATTTCAAGTAGTTTATGAAAAACAGAAAATCATTAGTTTTTAATGAAAATATTCATAAGCAAATTTCAAAATTGCCTGTCTTTGCAGAACTGAATGTCCCGTATTCAGTCATGTGCAGTTACAAATATTCAAATGCACATTTTTTAACATTAAAATGTACACTGATTTTTTAATAATTTGTCTTGACAAGAAACTGAAGTGCGTATCTATGCTTCTATCATATGTCTCAAATACTGAAGTAAGAAAATTAGCAATTTTAATTTCTTAAATTCTCAGATTTCTTCACAGTGTCTTAGAAGACTTTGTTTCAGATAGCATAGTCTCAATTTCTTCATTTCTAGCTTAAAATAAACAACACAACAAAACATGTCTAATATTCCTAAAGGTGGGAGGGTGTATGTGTATGGCTTTTAATTTTTTCTTTGCTGTTGTTACGGAAGTTGCACAAAATAAATACTACAGTAAAAAAACCAACCAAACAAACAAAAGACCAGCACAAACTGTTACTGTACTGAAAACTTAATACCACTGCTACACCATTCAATGTAACTACCAAAAGATTAGTTGCTTTTTTGTTCAGCAGACTTTTTCAGGAAAATGTCACTCGGTAGTGATTAACAGGCAGGAAATCTGGCTTGAATCCCATGTCCATAAGTTCCTGTGAAACTTCTTAAATAGTCATAACAACATAAGTGGTGTGAGGAGCAGTAACAAAACAGACTACAAAAAAAGGTTGTTCAACAGACTGAAAATATAACAATAATTTTTATTATAGATCTGGATAATTGCTTTTATGTTTCCTACAAATGAGTCTGCTGCTAGAGTTGTTTTAGTATTTACGGCTTTTGCATTTGGGGAGTGCTTTACAGTGAAAATATGCAGGTATAGGAAATGTGTTTTAAGTCATATCATCATGGACATCATCTTCAGGCCCACGTTTATCTTGCTAACTTGTTTCTTCTGGGACAGACAGATCTACTGGAGCAAGCAGGCAGAAGTGGGGACAAGAAGAGATTTGGAGTCAGATTTCATAAATTTTTATATTGTGTAAACACATGGGGATGCTAAATGCTCTAGACCTCTCCAGTGAAATTGATATTTTATCAAAAAATAGGTTGCAGAAAGGGGCTTCCCTCATATGTTCTGCCTGATATATGAAGAATATGGAGGATTCAATCCTGAGCAGAATGAGAAGTTTGAGATATATTGGCCCTCAGATGAGGCACATGTGCTTTTGTGTGATTTCTGGCCTTTTGTAGTTTGGCATTGTTTAAGAAAAGCAGAAATTATGTTTTTGTTATATTAAAATGAAGTACTTATTGTATTGGAACACAAGTAACAAGTTGCTTCTTCATGCAGGAGGACACACCTGGAATGTACTATTGGCACAGTGTTATTTGACGTCTCCAACCTAAAGCAGAGGCCTACAAGCATGTTACAGGAAACAAACAAACATAGAATTGTAGAATGGTTTGGAGAATACTTTTAAGATCGTCTAGTTGCAACCCCTGTTGCTATAGGCAGGGACACCTCTCACTAGACCAGCTTGCTTAGAGCCCCATGCAGCCTGGTCTTGAACACCTCCAGGGTGGGGGCATTTACATTCTCTCCGTGCAGTCTGTTCCGATGTCTCACAACACCCACAGTAAAGAATTTCTTCCTATTATCTGTCCTAAATCTGCCCCCTTGCAGAGGGCATACTTGATCCCACTGTCCACATCGCCTACAAAGAAGTTAAATAACACAGGTCCTAGCACCAGTCCGTGGGGAACAACACTCATCACTAATCTCCACTTGGACATTGAGCAGTTGAGTACATCTCTGAGTGTGACCATTCAACTAATTCCTTATCCAGTGAATGGTCCATCCATCAATTCCATTTTTCTCTAATTTCGTGACCAGGATGTTGTGCAGTACAGTGTCAAATTCTTTGCATAAGTCCTGACAATGTAACTCCATCATAAAAAGCCGCCAAGTTAGTTAGTCATGGTTTGCCCTTGGTGAAACCATGTTGACTTCAATCAATCACCTGATCTTTGTTTTCCATGTGCCTTAGTAGGGCCTTCAGGAGGATCTGCTCTTTGAGCTTGCCAGGCACTGAGGTGACTGTGACTGGCCTGTAGTTCCCTGGATCTTCTTTTCACAAAAGCATCAGTGTGGTGTGTGATGTCCATGTCTTATCCTTCCAGGTTCACCTTTTTGCTCTTTTTGCTACTCTGGAGAACAAGTGGTAATAATGCTTACAGATTCCTCTGAAACTTTTTGAAAATATACCCTTTCTCTAGTCAACTTTTCTGGAGAACTGTGACTTATTCAGTTGTTTTCTATTTAGAAATAATAAAAATCCTTGAAATTTATTGCCTTCATTGTTCATTTCATTCAAAGGTTGCTTGAAATAGGATTTACAACAATGAAGGCAATAAATTTCAAGGATTTTTATTATTTCTAAATAG
>JAPSGF010000003.1:14218990-14251612 GCA_035772895.1 Perdix hodgsoniae
CTGCCAGTATTGAACTGAGACATCACTAAAAGACATGTACAGTGTTTGACCAGCACATGCATATACCGTGACATGTAGAATTATAAAATGGATGTTAAAAGAAAATCGTAGTTACTTACCTGACTCAATCTTGGTCAAAAGGATGTTGAGGATATTTAGGAGAAGGCTGAGGAAATTGTGAATGGACGGGTCTTCTGAGAGGTTGCAAAGGAAACGACACAGGGACAGTGGTGGAGGGATTTCCCTGGAGGAGGACAGTGACTATGCAGGTAGTTTCTAAATTACCTGTGAAGTTCCTCGGGGCTGTTTGCGATTCAGAGGGAGCATGTCTATATATGTAGGCCCACTGGTTCACAGGACACTGTTCTTTCAGACTTTGTGTAATGGTACCTGTTTGCTTATGGTTCTTTTGCTGCTTGTGACCCAAGTCAGCTCTTATAGAGGAATCTAAGCATCCGTTGGCATTTTTCCAAACTGAGACTTGGGATTTGGGGGATTTCATCAATAGTTCTAGTGCCACTGACCAGGAAAAAAGTTAATGCAAACTCATTATAAGGTTCATTTTGAACAACCTCATTTCAAGCAAGAAGCACTTCAGCAGGACAATATTTATAAATAAAATTGTCCTAATCAGAGAGGGACATGGCAGTACAGCCTTGTAGCTCATGTCATTCTTGTGTGATAAACAATGACTTGCACTGGCTGCCCTTGCTGTGGATAATCACTCACTGCATTGCAAAATATTTTAACCAGCAACTCTCTCCTGTGAAAAAAGTAACAATTTTTTCACTATTTTTGAAAATAAATTTATGTTGTAAAGTAAATTTATGTTTTGGGGATCTCATTTTAATCGGGGAAACTGCAGTTCAAAAGCTCTCTTTCTCTATTGTTTCCTGATTCCAGTGCATACTTACTGTTATGCTTCTGACTATCTGTCCCTTTTCGATGCCTGTCATCTTTTGTGGTCTTCCTGTAGAGCTTCCTGTGTACTGCTGTCTGATCAGACCATATGAATCAGCAGTGTGGGTGGTGTTTTTACCCTTCTGGCAAACAAGAAAAATGCAAAAATATTCTCAATTTTTCATGTTTTAGTTCAGTCTTATTCAGATAATTACTTTTTAATGCAGATGAGGATGCATCTGTGTGATCAGTAGGTTTCATTGTATTTTTTTAATTTGTCATCTACTAACCATGGTATGTAGTAGAAAAGAACCTTTTATGAATGCATCCCAGCTTGATGATATAACTTCTGTGTGTATCAATACAGACACTGTCTACAGAATCCTTGTCAACATAAAATGCCGTCAAATTGTGTCTATTCAAAGTTTTAGTGCCGTTTGTTTTTCTGTGCTGCTTTAGTGGACGAAACTACATGAGAATGAGATTGTATAATTTCATTTCTCTTGGGAAAGAAATGAAAATTAGATTTCTCCTATGGAACTGTTACAATGAGAAGAAATTTATAAAATAATATGTCTTGGAGAGGGCTTGTCAGAACGACGTACCTTGTTATGAAGGGAGAAGTGCAGTTGAAATATAGGCTAAATTGACAATAACCTACTTATAAGGGTTAATTCCTGAAGATAGATTTGCTTGAACATGATATAGTTATTTCTCAGCAAGGTACAAAATAAGTTTTTTTCCCTTCTAAATATGTATTTTTCACAATTTGATAGACCTCTTTCATCATGTTAATGCTTTTTTTTTTAATTTTTTTTCACCTTGGGTATTCTACATATCAGATATTGAGCAACTGTACTTCGCTGAAGAGTGTAAGAGAGGAACTGCAATGCTTCTTTTACCTGGTTCCCATGTTTCTTTTGAACTTTCGGTCTTTCTGAAACTTGAGATATTTCTCAGGGTAGTCTTAATTTTCTTCAGCAGTGTGAATTGTGGAAGTAATCAAGTGGGGTGATTATTTGGCATAATTTCATTTTATGCAGCTTTATGAAGCTGAGATGGCATTTGAATACAGACTTCCTGATTTGGTGGCATTTCCAAACATCCTGACTTTGTGGAGTCAGGGTTATCCCAGCTGCAGAGTTCTGGAGATGTTAATACAGGGCTTGCTGAAAATAAATATTCCAAATGAGTGTGGAAGCAAACAAGGCCATAATTCTAGATCTGCAGTTGATGGTGTTGACTAAAGCACAAAAAAATGAAAAAATCTTTTTTAAAATAATTGTAAGGAAGGGGCAATAACTATCCCTTTATGATGAGCAAAAATGTAGTGCATGCTTTTACTGTGAAGTAATTTTGTCTTAGAGACCAGAGTTCATTGACACTCTGAAAGCTGGTTAAAAATGTGCTTAAGCAGAAACCTACTGCACCCAAAATACAGACATATCTGTTCATCTCCCATCTCCTAGTCATGCCTCACTGCATGAGCAGATGAATGTAGTGAAAGAAACGAGGGTAAATCTTGACTGTTATGATATCTTATGGGTTCCAGCATGGTTACAGTTTATAAATAAAATCAGTAACTCAGCAAAGCGTTTTCCTCTGTACTTCAGTTTTTTTTTTCTCTTCACAGCCAATAACAGAATAAGGAGAGGCTCAGACCATTTAAAAATTTTTTTTTTTCTTTTTCTGTTTTGATGCAAGCTTGCCTGCTATTTTGTATATGTCTGTGATTTTCTGTTCTTCATGCAACATTTTGGTAAGCAGATGCCTATGCTGAAGACCATTAAATAGAAAAGGTGGAGTTATTTCTCTTTTCTTTCCAGCATTCTGTACTGTGGCTCCATTGTAGAGCCCCATCCCCTGCATCTCTCACCCCACTTGCAGCAGAACTCTCACAATAAGCTGTTTCAGAATAACCCCATATGTGAATTATAGTGCAGAGTCGTGAGTGGAAAGTGATGTTATTATGCCTAGAGCATGCTACTCTGGATAATTATAAACTGTAAAATCTTGCCCTGCCTCTGTATGTCAGCTGTCTGTAGGGATCCTGGCTTTTATCCCTGTCTTTTTCACTTGTGTGACCACAAGAATATCAGTCCTATCAGAAATGAATATTAGAAATATGCTTGTTAAATTTGGATAATCTGATCTAAATATTCTATAGCAGTGCATTAATTCATTTTATTTGTTTAATGAATTTAGTTTTAATAACATAGCTGCCAATAAGTAAATTTGAGCTGCATATCTACACCGGATCCCACTGCAGTTAAATTAATATTAATGTTATTTTTCAGTATAAAAATACCTACCTAAAATCGAGTGAATGAATTTGAATAAGGCTGCTGTTTTGTTTTTTTTTTCTCTTTTTGACCTCTGTATAAAAATAAACCATTTCTTTTCTTTGTAACATCATTGTATCAAAGTGTCAATCATACTGGTATTAGCTTTCTTCAGAACATGCATAGCTGCAGAAGTGAATACTGAAGTAATGTATTTGTGACACAGTGACCCAGTGCCACCACATGAGCAAGCAGAGGCACCTGCTCTGCAAAAACAAGAACTGGTTTAGATAATGAGCTGCAATTTTTGGCTATATGGAGCCTACTGCCAACCTGTGGATCTCAATAGTTACCTCCCGTCTCATGCATTATTCACATTAACATGCATGGAGATATGAGCTTTGATGAAGAAGAAAAAGTGGAGTAGTATCTACCAGACCCATTAGCAGCTGGTAAGTTAGGCCAGCCCTGAAGTTGTTCTGTCTTGGAGAAGTGCCTGAAGCTAAAAGCTTTAACAGTCAGAAGGGCATAAAGATGATGCATTGCTACCTTTTGCTCAACTCTTTTTTTTTGTTGTTTTTTTGTTTGTTTGTTTGTTTTTTCTCCCTTTTTCTGTCTTGCTTTTGGTATGTTGTTGAATATAGATCACTTCACTGGATTTCTCACTTGGCCTCATACGTCATATGCAACAATAATATATTCTAGAATATGTCAGTTAATCAATATCTTCCCATTATTTGGGGTTATTTTTAATGTACATTATTCAGTAGTTTCTCAGATATTACAGGTAGTTAAATATGCTTTCCACCTGTTAAAGAAAGGAATGGATATTTCTCTGGGCTAAATCAGAAAGCTTAAGTAACAACTCAGTCTTTGCTGCCACGTCTCATTTCTTTCATAACTGATTTAAGATTTCCTTTTTTTCCTTCTTTTTCATAGTGGTCAACACGATTAATTTATTTCCAAATCCAGAATAGAAGAATGCTTGTTTTTTTCCTGTTAAAAGATGACATACACTTATATCCTCATTTTAAGAGGATTCAAATTATAAACTGTTGCCTGTCCAGTGATCTATAATGTTCTCTACACTCTGAATTGGAATTTCGCACACTGTCAATTTAATTTTATTTATTTTTATTGTGGCAAAGAGATTTTGCTTTAATCACATAAATGAAATTTCATATTTTGGTTATGAAACAGCAGTGATTTAACTACAGTTCAACTTGAAGGGAATTTGTAAAGAACTTTGCATATAAAATACTTCTAATATTGACTACATAAAAGCCAGTTTTTAAGAGATGTATGTCTTCTCTGAAGAATCAAGACAACTGCTGTAAGGTTCCTTTAATCTGGTGAAATTAATGTTGCCTCTTCTGGTATCAGTTGTTTTAAATATTTAGAAGGAAAATCTCAATTCTCTGATAAAACAGGCCTAATGGCATTTAAAGCTTTTTTTTTTTTTTTTTTTTTAATGGATTGCTAATTGTACTGTTTCTGGGCCCAGGGACAGTCCTTCGATGTCTTTATTTTCAATTCCTAACTAAGTCTGTATTCAGCACGAGGACACCTAACTGAGCTGCTAATTCCACTTTCAGTAACTTCTTTACAGTCCTAATTTTGGAAACTGTAAGATTGTGTGAATAGTTTTAAGTAACTACTAATGCTTTTGCTCATCATACTCCTTTTTTTTTCCTTCCTTACCTTCTCTTTTTAATGCACTTGGTTTTTAACCTCCTACTGTCACTATTTCAATTCTCTGAAAATGGAATAATTCATATTTGCAATGGAATAGAAGTCAGTCTTGCCTTATTAGACAAGCAGCACTTCCTTCCCTAGTCTTCTGACTTTTCTAGTTGCACATTGTTAATCTGAAGTATATTTGTGCATAGCTGATGAGCAGTGAGAGTGTAGTGACTCTTTTGAAACAATGCATCTTAATTGCATGACCTACCTTGCTCAAGTGGAAAGGGACTGACTCAGTTGATCAGTATTTTCCTCCATCTCATCTGTCTTGTCAGTGTTGGTATGTAGTGTGTATTGTTAAGGAATGTGACTTTAGTATGGTTAGTGCAATCACAGAAGCATCATTACAACTCCATAGTGCAGTTAAGTTGGATGTACTGACAGGGTGAGACGTACAGAGCAGGCAGACTAAGTTGCTTTTGGGAAGAAGAAAGCCTGGTTAGAGAAACAACCGTTTTTTATGTCTCAAATCTGCAGTAGCTACTCATTGTTTATGGGTATTTTTAAGCAACAGCAGCCCAGACCAGCAATTTGGTTAACTGTATAGTTTGGTGGAATGGATAGTTCACCCCCAGAGTTCTTTTTCCTGCATAATATCTGTGATTATCTTTTGTAGTAGTTCCTTTTTGAAGTTCAGTAGTGAATCATCCAGGAGCCTACCCATTTACCTCAAAAAAAGAATAAAAATGAAAGATGTGGTTGAAAATGTAACCAAAAAATGAGTGCTCTTTCTGTTTCTTCATTTTGCAGGCATTCTCTTGACGTTTTGCATCCAACAAAGCATGCCTCATGAGTCTAGTGGTACAGGAAAGCCTTTTTACATCAAATGAATATTTGAAGAAATCTCTAGATTTTGTAGTATAAAATGAACC
The DNA here is from genome assembly GCA_035772895.1 of Perdix hodgsoniae. Classification (NCBI taxonomy): domain Eukaryota; kingdom Metazoa; phylum Chordata; class Aves; order Galliformes; family Phasianidae; genus Perdix; species Perdix hodgsoniae. The sequence goes on from JAPSGF010000003.1 coordinate 14,224,788, forward strand.
ATATTTGGCACATCATTGTTTTTATTTCTTCCTCATAAATACTTATGACTCAGCATTAATTATACTGAGTCCAGTGGTTGTCCTTTTAATCATATTGAGGAGCTCTTATACAAACTAATACTAGATTAATCAAATAAGAATTCATGAACGTGCATAATCAGGCATAGATTATTTGAAATGCCTGAAAGATGTCTTGTTGATCATCCTCTTCTTTCAGACTGTGAAACTCACTAGAGGTCCCCATAGAGGTGTATTTTATTTTTTTATGCTTGTGTTAAGGCTAAGTCTCAAAATGCTGAGTGCTGTCACTAATAAAATCTTGTTTGAAAGGTTCAGTTCAATTCAGGAAACTTGTGGATTTGTCCTCTTCTGTAGTGTATGTTCATTACATACAACAATCAATAAAATTTAGGCTTCAGACTGTGCTTCAGACCAACCTCAGATAAGCTGTATGAACAAAGTCTTGAAAAGTATGAGGAAAAAATATCCAAAGAAAGAGTGCCAATAGCAAGTAATTGGAATCCATTGTGTTTCAATCAATATATTTAATACTTTATTACCTTAATCATTCAAATCCATGTTTGGGTCCTTAAATTTATGCTATCTTATTCCCTATTTTCCCTCATCACTGCCATATTTTAGGGCACAAAAAAATGCATCCCAAATTATGATACCATGATTAATTTTAGTCTTCTTTCAAGGATATAACTGCTGAAATACTGTTTCCTTTTTCATTAAAGTATGAAAGTGTAGAGGGTTTTTTGTTTGTTTTCTTCTTAAGTAAAAGGTGTTTTTAGTCTGCACAGAAACAATCTTTTTATAGACATCCCTCCCCAGAAATAACAATAATTTGTTTCAGTAGCAATATTTAAATCTCTAATCTTAGATTTGTATACTAATGGCAACCAATCTTGGTTTGATTATTAAATGACAATTGTTACTTCATGCATAGTTACGTTGATCACTGTCTAGTTGACGGAGTTCTTTTCATCAATTCCTTTCATTACTTTTGCAACTTCTAACTGTGAAATGAAAGTTTATTGTATACCTTGATGGAATGAAATCAACTGATGTTGATGAGTAAATTGCATAATTTCAGCACTTTGACATCTTTTGGTTTTTTTTGTTTCTGTTATTGTTCCTAAGGCTCAAAATCTGTGTAGCTAGCATATGAAGTTTGAGGTTTTTTCTGGTTACCTGGCAGTTATGCCCTTTCTCTTGGTTGAGTTAATTTCCATGTCAGTCATTGACACTGAAGTCAATTCTGACTCATTTTTGTTAGTTCTTCATACATATTCCACCTAGCAGGAAGGTTGAAACTGAGATAAAAGAATCAAACAAGATTCTAAAAACACATCAATCTGCAAAGGGCAATACTTGATAAAATCTCAGCAGCACCCACTGAATAGCTTCTGGAGAAGGAAGGATGGTTTTCCTTTACTTGTTTGTTATACAACCTATTAGTGTTAGACTAGAATTTCTAGAAGTCAACTTTATATTAACCTCTGATTTTAAGGTGATGTTCAGAAGGCCTGTTCAGTGTCGCTTAGTGTAAGAAGAGGAGAAGGAACCTTTATAAATGTAAGCCCATATGCGTCTCTTGATGACTTTTTTAGTTTTCCTTCTCTTCAAGAATGCTACATCAGAAAAACAGCAGTTCTGCATTCCATAACTTCCCTTAACATAAGTAACATAATACTAAGCAACATAATACAACTAACATAGTTTTTCAATTGGGTAGGTACTACTGGAAAAAAGAAACAAACAAACAAACAACAGTGGTGAAAATAGTTGTAAATTTGTTGATTCCTTCTTTGGTGCTTGTCAGAGCTTCATACAGCAGCACAAGCATTAACTCAGGAAGAGAACACTGCTTTAATGTGCGAGTCATGATTGTTATCTTTGTAAATACAAAGGGAGGGGACAAACAAAGTAATAGTACTTCATTTAGAGCTCAAGTTATTTATGAAATAGCCTTGAAAACTGAACCAGCACAAGCATTTTAATGGACTTACGGAAGTAGCTGGTGCTTGTTACAAGCCAGCCAGGTTTTTGCCATGATAAATGGACACAATTATCTAAATTGTGAGATAATGCCAAGCAGGAGCTTTACTTCTTGAGGGTAAAGGGCCTTTCCGAAGTTCTTTGTTCAATTCCTTTTACTACAGAGCAAATCAGTGCATTGTTGTCTATTTAATGTATTGCTACTGTCAGTGATGTCTTCTCTTCGTGACTGCTTTCCACTCACTGTAAATGCAGTAGACAGAAGATGCTTCATCTAAAAGACTTGTCTCCTTAATTCACAAACTCTGCCTTTGTATGAACTCTGCTTGCATCTTGCTTTAGATTCAGACGAGCCCGTTAGCTGCAGGCTCTCAGGATTTCAATTTCAAGTGGAGGATGAAAGTCAAAGCATTGTTTTGACTCTGGTCTCTGGAACTGGCGATGCCGACATAAAGGGCAGAAATGTGAAGAACAAAGCGGACTATGTGAACATTGTGTGATACCACGTTGAAAGGACTCATTGCAGTGATTTGTAATATTTCATTTCTTAGCCAAACAACAACAAAGCAATAAGTTATAGCAAACAAGTCAGAAAGCTCTCTGTACAGCTGACTAAGCCATCACTAGGCTATAGTGACATAGCTGTTTTTTGTGGCTGAGGTGGATTAAAATGTTAAAATGGATCTATCTCAGTCTGTCATCCATACTGCTCCTTGATAATCCTTTTTGCCAACACTGGAAAAGAGACTCAGAAAAAGAGTTTTATATTTTTTTGTCTTTGTTAGCATTACTGCTCATGTGCATTTTTAAAGAACAGTATTATCATACTGTGTTTGCATTTCTTTCTTTAAAAATTAAAACTTGAAAATCTTTATCACTTATAGCATATCTACTGACAAATGATTTTCTAAGAATCATTGTTCTTTCCCATGCTGTTTATAATATTTTGTGGTTGAAGTAATTGTTAACTTGTTTCTAAATGTGTCACTATTGCAGTAGATGAATTAACATCTCAGATGATATCAGAAAAAAAGCATTGAGAAAGCAAGTATGCCATATCAGGAAAACAACAATGAAAATAAAATCAGAACCTAATTGAGGTAAAATAAAATAAATTGATACCGATCTGCACAGTACCACTGCATAAAAAAAATCTTTATAATGCACTCAGGTACTAAGCCTACTCATCCTGCTCAGAGTTTCACAAAAACAAGCACAGAATAAACATTGTATTTTTCAAACTGCTAGCTAAAAGGAGAAAGAAAGAGGTGAAGAATATAGTTTGAAGCCACATGGGAGACTGTGGGATTACACTGTATGGTAATGAAACTTATATAGCTGAATCACTATGAGTTCTTCCTCCAGTGGAGCAGAAAGACCCACAATAATCAGTTCTTTATGTCCTCTTGCTGATTGTCACATTGTTGTTCAGTGTGAGCATGCATTAAGTTTATCCTCATGTTGATTTGCAGTCAAATAGAAAGGCTTTTCTGCTTACAAATAGAAGCTTATTTGACTCTTTTTAATGCCAGAAATAAAAGCTAACCTCTACAGAGGTTAGAAGGCACAATGTAAAATATTTACAAACAGCCATCAGTTTGTATTCAAGTTGTATGTTACAAACTAAGTTTGCAGATCAAAGAAAAGATACAGCTTGACAAGACTTTATCTTATGTTTCCTTTTAACTTCATGTTGGTCTTACAGTGTTTTATCATACAGACGCACTCTTTACATAGTTTGTGTGCAGGAAGTAGCCTGTGGGGGACGAGCTTTGAAGAAGCTGCAGCAGGTGTTATCTTTGTTCTGTTTTGCTAAATCTTAAAAAAAAGAACTGGAAAATGAAATCCATCAGCTGCTTTGTCCTACTCAGGAATGTTCCCTTGGGAACCAGGATCTCTGCTGGCATCTCCTCTGCCAAGATTCTGGGCTCCTTTGGATGAGTTAAAGGTCTGCTGCTCTAAGTGGAAAGGAAATGTCTTGTTTTTCCTATACCTTGATCTTACAGTGGTACAAAACATGGATACGTGTGCAGCAAATTGAAAACATCGACATCTTGAACTACGTTTCATTATTTTCCATTCTGTTGAGAATTACCCTCTGTCAACTTTAGGTTTAGTAACTGTAAAAAGGTAGATATCCATTAAAACTCTAATCTAAAGTCTGCATGCCTAAACAGGATCTTAATGTATTAACTGTCTTAAACCATCTTGAAATGAAATGGCATAGTTCCAAATCTATTGGTATTTTCTGGTGATGTTGATTCTCAGCGTTTTAGCTAAAATTGGAATATAGTTGATTTAGGAAATATTTATAGTAAGGATCTATTTTCATATCTTTGAGAGACAATGTAGAAGAATAGAACTTTTTTATGATTATTAACTTGTATTGGATGCAGTTAGTGCTGGAAGTCTCTTATTTCTGAGGTTCAGATATGTGAGTAGTTGGAAAATGACTGTAGATAACAATCATCAACACAGATGTAAATAATTTCCATTTGCTTCTTAATTATTTCTTTCAAGTTAAGAGATGGATCAAAGGTAGGTTTTTGTAGTAAGTATACTACTGTAATAGTGTACCACAGCAGGCTCATATCAGTTACAGGTGCCTTCACTGTTCTGACTGCCTCCCTGGGAAACTTAATGTGACCTAATCTAGGTGTTCCTGCTCTGGCAGGGGTATTGAACTAGATGATCCTTCAAGGTTACATCCAATCCCTGACATTCTGTGATTCTTTTTATGTGCGGTGTGTCAACTCTGCTGACCTTTTCTTTCCTTACATCTAAAATTTTGAGTTCAGCTGATTCATAATCACTGTAGCCAAGACAGGAATCTTCCATCAGTTTTCCCCGAGACCTTACCTATTCCCAAATCCATGAGGGCAGCTTTCCTAGTTGGCCTTCATCGACTTGTGACAGGAAACTTCCTCTGTGAAAAGGATCTGTCCTGCAAGCAGAAGCTTGGATTCCCAGATGCTTCTCAGTCTCACCACTTCCTACTGAAACTTGAAGTTCAGGAAAGTATAATTTGGTTCAAATGTTGCGAAGATGAGTTGAAATAGAATACTGCTTTAAATCACTGCTTGGAGAAAAAAATATAAATCCTTTATCTCTTTTGAGGACTCTGAATTCAATAGTAAAGAAACAACAAACACTTCCATCTTAAACATGACATAGTCATCCAACAAATGTAATGTGGGAAACCAAAATTTAGTATTTGTGCCAGTGAATCCTGTCACATTTTGGCTACTTCTGTTCTTGTGTCTGTATTACTTTTGTTTAACTTTGTTTTAAGTACCTAAAGGAAAAGTTGTAGAAAGGCAAGTTGTGTTTTATCATTACATTCTTACTAAGGAAAACTATTTGCCAATATTTTACATAATGGACTTCCTTTTTTCCATTAATTTATGGAAGTCTACATCACTAGCTCAGTTTCATCTGTAACCTGCTTTTCCTGCAAATGAGCTAATTCCATAGGAGCCGCTGTAACACTACTCAAACAATTGAGACATTATTACTTCTGTATTCTTAAGATTCACATTGGATAGATATGGATTCCAAAGTTTGCACTGAACGAACAATACTTTTACTTGTACAACTTTGTAGGACTGGGGAAAGGAGTCTGTCAGCTATTTTGACAACTGTTTTGTGGAAACATACTCTTCCTTTCCTGGTTGAGTGGTCTACTTGGAGTAATATAGTGTAAGATCAGATTACTTTGATGTAACATTACTGTGTTATAGACCATTAACAAACTTAATTTTGCTCATATCATTTGTCTAATTTCAGAGTCTCGATGGGAAAAAAAAAAAGCTTTGTGTTTGCTGCCTTTACTTGGGGCAGTGGTGCCATTGTATCATGTTTCATTGTCACTCTGATTATTTCTGAATTATATTTTTATGCTTCTTTTAGACTAATTTGTTCTTAACAAATAAAAGAATAAATTTGAATTCCGAAGCTCTGTAGTATACAGGAAAAAAAGCACTTGTATTCTAAAGATAATTTGCAGATATTGGAAAAAAAAAGAAACAGATTTTTATAAAGCTTTACAGGATTTACAGGAATCTGCTGTTCTCTTTATTTTTTTGATCATAACACCAGTTGTGAACTCTCATCCGGTAATTACCAGAACAACCTCACTCACCTTCCTGTTCCTAATGTTGTCTTAGTTCTCTTTCCTCCTGAAAGAGTTTCACATTCCTTGGTTACACTTTGCTTTGTTTTCTATTTTTTAAATCTATTTTAGTTTTTATAATTTTCATGTGATTACAATTTGTCCATTAGAGTCTTCCCACTGAGAAGGTTCTCTGTGAATCTGGTCAGTCTGTATGACTTCAGCAGTAGGACCCATACACAGCTGAGAAAGAGCTGTATGAGAATCATCACTTACATTGAAATGCTTTCTTTGGAAAAACGCATGTTGCCTTTCCCAATCTTATCTAACATTTTTGAGTTGTATGCCTGAAATTTCATGGGGTTTCCGTTCCTGCAGGTGCTCTAAGTTTTAGACAAGGAAAGTTTGACAGAGTTGAAATGGTTTTGCTGTTCTTAGTGGGCAGAAACAAGCATGTGACCCACGGGAATCCTGGGAAATGTTGGTTATTTCTTTCCCCATTTTTCACAAGTTTTATATTCTGGTTGTATGAGTCAATTTCTGATGAGCAAGAATGAAAGATGTTACATTTCAGTTTTATTAACTGTTCATTGAATGTTTACAAGTGAGATTTTGATAAAGTGAGATTATGTCTTCTGAAAGTTTAGGAATCTCCCTGAGAATCAGATTACAATTAAAAAAAATTTTAAAAAAAGGGAACTTTTCATGTGTTCTGATGGAGACAAAGTTTTGTTACAGACTTAATTAAAGCTCTGTATGTTTCTTTTACTAGTTCCATTCTGATTCTGGCATTCCTTGAGTAGGCTAGCAAATTTATTTTGTATTATTTGCAAATAAGTTGGAGAGTGGATGCAGAGGACAGTTAAAATGGAAATGCGCCTAATGTGTACATATTACAGTAATTGAAATTAGCACCTTTTTGTGTTTTGAATCCCTCTCTATTCTGCCTTTCTTTCTTCCTTTGCTTTTGCTTTTCTTCTGATTAACCTTCTTTTGAACCTGTTGTGCCCTCATTTTTAAAATGTTATTTACATGAAGACCAGGTTTGAGATGTACACATGAACATCCATAGTCAGGATACTGAATTTGACCTATTCTCTGAAAACTGTTCTTCTCTTCTAATAGTCTAGCTGATTTACCAGATTAGGAAGTAGAAGTGCAGAGCACTTTTTGTACTGAGAAAAATGCAGAGCTTCTTCGTAATGTTTTCTAGGATAGCAAAAGCTACTTTGACTTGTTTACATTTCTCATTTTTGTTACACCTCCTCTGTAAGAGAAGCACAAACCTATTAGTTGAGTAAACTGAGAAATATGTAAAGAATTATGTTAGGAAGTCCAAATTGATGTTATTTCCTTAATTTCCCTCTGAGATTATTTATACTTGCTTACCACGTGTAAGGGAATTGTGGTAGTTTAGAAACATGGCTATGTAAAATTTTCTTTGTGCATCTGCAGTTTTGTCATCTGAAGTACTGAAGTGCCTTCAGATTTTTTTCTTTTTTTCAGTCTGTTTAATTTCTCCAAATGCACTGGGTAAGCAATATTATAATGCCTTACTATTCTGCTAGTAGTACCATAATTCCAAGTTGCTTCAATAGAAAATTTTCTCTTGTTTCAACAGAAAATTATTGATAGCTCTGGGAGCTGTTAGGTTTTGGTCATCTGCCTTTATAGAGGGGAAAATATGTAATTGAAAAAGACTAGGTTGAAGAGAACACATGCTGTTTACTATTGTTCTCATAGTGAAATAACTTAAAATACCTAGAAAAAAGAATAGGTGACCTAATTCAATGTTTAAATTAAAATTCAACAGTTGAAATATGACGTAGGGTATGGTTTTCTTAGAGCACTGTGCATGTGCTCTGCTGATGATTTTAAATTGCATATAATTTTCAGAGTTATAATATTCCTTTAAAAATGCGGTCTGGGAAACTTTGAAAATGTGTAAAAAAGTTTCCTGTAAGATTAAGAAAGTTTCTCTTTTTTTTTTTTTGGTAGCTTTAAGTTCTGCTTACTGTACTGTAAGTTGTGTACTTTTGTAGTACTCCAAAATGTAGCTGACGTACTTTTAATTCATTTATTTTGAAATAGTGGTCAACATTCACTGTTCCAGTGAAGTGGAGGCTAAATTTATATCCAGTTGTTGTAGCTGTACTGAGTGCATTACAATATATATAGAAATAGCATGTTCATTTCTCAGATTTTTTTTCCTAACAGAATGATTTTCTACCATATTTACACATAATAATTGATATTTATTAGTTTGCTGTTTGTGAGCTCAGTGATTGTAGTTCTTTCGATTTGAGTCCAACAGTAGAGATGACTTCTACTTTCAACATTTTACACTTCTTGCTCTAGGTATTAACTGAGAAGCAAAAACAGCACTAGAATGTTTGTGTTCTATGTCTAAGAATAAATATATTCTATAAAAAATGTAGGCATATTTTTGTCTGACTGTTCTATTACTTAACATTTTTGTTTCTTTTTAAGAAGTTGATGCAACTCTTTAAAAAGGATACAGTTTCTTATATTTAACTCTTTTAAACAAGTTTTAGCCTCTTACTAACAAAAAATTTCTGTTTCTCTGAAATGTTTTATCTCATTTTTTGATGCAATATTTTGCTGAATTACTGTCCTTATTCAGTGTTCTAAAAAGGAATTCATTCTCTTTGTGTTTTTCATTGTTTCATTTTTTTAGCGTACTAGCAAGGACAACACTAAACATTTGCTATCCTGTTTAACATTTTATCTTACCCTGATTTAATTACTTTATAAAGTTGTCCAGAGTCCACTCTTCTTGATAGGAATTCATTTCCTGTGTATTTCATTATATATCTTTTGATCATCTAATATAAGATCAAACTTAAAATGCAATATTAACCATGTTGAAGACTGATTTGTAATTGGTATATTTTTCAGTGTGGGATCAATAGCAGTCTAGATGGCTTCAAAAAGAAACACTTAACTGATACATAATCACTTTTCTTTAACTTTTTGTTTCAGATGTTCAGATTTTCATTTCAAAATGCTAATTAGCATTTCCATTTTCTTTTCTGAATATATATCACACGCAGAGTGCTTCCAGCTAACTGCTACTGTAATGCCTATAAAATAGTATAGCACTTCCTTTTCCTGCCAAACCAAACAACAGTGACTGAACTGTCTCATGTACTTGGTAATGCAAGGAAAGAAATCACAGTCTCCAGCAGAGTTTGGTTTTCTATGAGTATAGTTCCAAGATTTTGGTTTATTGTTAATTCTGTTTAGTAGTTTTATTATCTGGCTAGTAGATCCAAGTTAATAATGCAGTAAAGTGGTACCTTAAAATGTGGTAACTCTGCCCACAGCAGGAGAGTTTGAACTTGTTGATGGTTAAGGTTCCTTTCAACCTAAACCATTCTATGATTCTGTGATTTAGTCAGGGCTCACGAAATAGGCTGATAAGAAAAGAAGTAAGAAATGTGAGGTTAGTGCAAAGAATGCTCAACTCATTCAGCTGTGCGCATGTTATGGAGATGTTTTTCATCTGTATTTTATTAGATTTGACATATACGTGGTCAGATCTGAACACTACCAAATTATTGCCACATGTCACTTAATGTACCTCTTTTGTTGTTGTATGACATTCCATAAAAAATGTTGTTAGCATATATAGGGAAAGGATCTGTTTCAGTTGCAGGATTTCCTGAGAGATCCTAGTAAATACTAGGAACACTTTGACTTCATTTCCTTTGATAAAGAAGTGCAGGAAAATAAACGTAGAATTCTTAGGACATGTACTAAATAACAAATTTAAATTATGCTGTAATCTTTTAATGCAACAAGCATAATAAATCTCCATTTAAATTTTTAACTTTCCAGATCTAAATACTTAGATTTTTTAAGTTTTAATAGTACATAACTTTTGTTTGTTTGGAGAGGAAGTAGCAGTAACGGCATAACAATAAGTCTTATTAAAAACCTGCAAGCACAGTAACTGAAAGATTGATTTATGCAGCAAGTCTTTGGCATACATCAACTTTAGAGAGAGTGTTTTCATTATGTTTACAAAAAAGGAATTGTTGTCAGTCTTAATTCAAAATCATTATAGTTTAGATACTAGAAATTGGTAAACCTATGAAATTCGGATAAAGATTGCACATTTTAAATACAATTTCAGATTCTGTGATTCTTTCAACTTAGCAGATCAGTCCCAAGAAAGACACAAAACTCAGTGGAAGGTGTAGCCACCACAAAAATTTGTTGGAGTTTAAGTCATTAATGTTTCATACAGTTATTTTTGCATCTTTCTTTTTCTCTTGTCACTGGGTTGGCAAGAACTGTTGCAGAGGATGTGGCAGCACGGGTATACAATACACCAAATATTCCTGATTGCCCACTCTTCCCATTATTTTCCACAACAAAACGAGTTTAAGATGCCTGGAGCTATTGGCCAGGTCTACTGGCAAACAGCCTACCTCCAGCCTCCCCTCTGGATGATTACCTTTGCAGTGAAATTAACTCAAGAGTATGTGTAGTCCAGTGTGTGTTAACTTAATGACCTAATTTAGTTACAAACTTGGGAACGTTTATTCTAATGTGCTTCAGAAGTAAATCTACTACCTTGAAAATTGCAGTAGTTCACCCTGTTCCCTAGAGGACATAAACTGCCCAAATGGCTTTTCCAGTCTTCTATTCCTGGAACATGGAATTGTAAAATATGGTAACTAACAATCTTGTTAAACACTTGTCATCTGTTAAAATCTCAAATGCCTCACAGTCAGGGTTCAAACTAGGGCAGAGCTGGAAAATTAACATTGGAGTGGGGTAGGAAGATACAAGCTGAGTCTACATTTTGTTTGGCTTTATTTATTTAACCTTTCAGAGAAAATATGGTTTCCAAAATGAATTGGGATGATCTGGGTGAAGAACTATTTATTGAATGAGCATGCCTGCACTTATATTAATTGTAAGCCCTCTCAGTGTTACGAGTTTACATATGAAGAAGCCATTGGTTTTGATAGTGAATGGCATCTAAAATGTGTTAAAATTTAGATTATTTAATAGTTCAAGAAAAATACAGGAGCCATTTCATTTATTCTTAAATTAAAACTACATTCTGGTACTATACTTCTCAATGGTGATGAAAATGTGTACAAGTACAAAAAATAATGCCAAAATAATATATTTTTTAAAAAATCCATAAACAGTAATGTAAAGCCATACCATTTGTGTCAGGTAGCAAGATATTTATGGTATCTTTCAGAGGGTTACAGGTATGTAGTTCAGGAATGCCGCTGTTTGTTACAGACAGAGTACAGACACTGAAACTCACAGGGTTTCAAAATTAATCTGAGAGTATACTGCAGCAAATGTAGCAATTAACTATTTTTTTTAGTTTTAATATAAAACACAATGGACAGTATGCCACAGGGAAACTCAAAGCACTTATTTCTAGCCCTGTTGCTCAAGAACTGTATGATAAATGCATGCGGGTTTAAAATCCAACAAAGCTTGTGAGTCAGTAAAATCTCTTGTATTGCCAGAGAATGATCTCAGTTTGCATCTTTGTTTTTCATGCCCAGAAAAGAAAGTACTCGCTCCATATAAGCTTTGTCATTTTTTTTCTTTCATTATCTTTTTTATTTTTTTTTATGTGATAAACAGAATAATGTGATAAGCAGAAAATCTAGCTGCTAGATGTCTTCCAGGCTTTCTGAAAGAACTCATAACACTTTAATGTCTCAAAGGAAAATCAAGACTTACATTTCTGACTCTTGGACTGTGTTTCAATAGAAGGTGACATAGCTTGGTCTTGCAGTGCAGCAACAAGTGAAGTCTTTGTGAAGGGCGTTGTCAAATTTATCAACTCATGCACAAGGCCTCCAGCAAATAAAAAAGTTAAAACTACCTGGATAAGTATAAAGTGCTTAATGTGAGATAACAATGAAGAAAGTAGCAGTGGCTAACAGAAGGTTGTCATGAGGACAAAAATAATGGTAGCATGATATGGATGAAAAATACAAACAACACTGATAATACAAATTCAGTGTTGAAATATACATGAATGGGTTCACGATTTGTTTTTTTGTTTTTTGGTTTTTTTTTTTGTTTTCTTTTGTATGTGTTTGTTTTCTATTGTTTGTTCTCTCTGCAGGTTTTGAGTTTGTTTTGTCTATTTAATAATTCTTCTAACCTCCACAAATTTTTGTCTGGCTCCAAGGTAGCTGAAAGGCTGTCATTCTCCAGCAGCCCATCATCACATTAGCACAATCACATGTGTTTTCTTGATTGTTTTTTTGTGGCTAACTCTTCTTTTTGCTGAGAGTAGTAATGATAGTTTAGAAACTAATCTCAGTGTTAACTGTGATATAGACAAGGTGATCTGTTCTAACAGTATTAGTGCAGATGTTTAAAGGGAAGACGTGATGTTAACTTTTATGTTAATCAGAATTGTGAAATTATAGATTCTACTTAGAAGTAGAATGTCATTTCAGCAATATTGCATGATACCAAGGAAAACATTTTTTGCCTGGAAGGTTTTTGCTTGGCTCTATTTCCTCTTTCATTTTTTTTTCCTAATCTTATTTTTTAAACTAAAAACATGCATGTTTCTCATGATTCAGTAAGTACAATTTATTTTAAGACCTACTTCAAGTCACTGGAGCTTATTTTGTTGTGGTCTTTTGAAAGTGGTGTAGTGCACATTTTGATACATAACATAGTCCATTGTGATCAGTATTTGCTGTTTTCTAATAGAGTTCCAGGTTTGAACTTGCACTGCGAGTTTTGAAGTATTTCCAATTACACCATTTAAAGCAGTGAAGCATATGTGCTCTACTTGGCATTTATTCTGTTAACTCATACTTTTCTCCTTCTCTTTATGTCCATTCTCCTCGTCTATTTTTACAACTTCCTGAACTCATGTTTTCTCTACCAGTGTCACTGCTATCATATTGACCTTGTGATGATAAAGATGGCACCAAAAAAACCCAGCAAGTCTCAATCAGATAAATATGGTCTGGGAAGTATGGTTTTGTGATGTGTGACTCCTGAAAATGAAAAATTAAGATTTGTATGAACCCAAAATGATCCATTTGCTTTAAATATGCAGAACAATCTGTAATACTGTAGTTTGAAGACAGAGGTTGAGTTTTTACTCACTGTAGCATATCTAACATGTAGAAAATGGTTAGAGTGTATGTAATCTGAATTACCTTTTAGTAATGCACATTCCTATAATGTATTTTATATTTTTCTGAAATACTTCCAAGTCGTATTGTGTTGTGTCCTTCTCACTTAGCCATATTTTTGGGTATGACTTTGGCATGTGACTATGTAACCAGAATGATATGTCTTGAGGATCAGCCGAATGAAATGTTCATAAACTTTTTTTGGCAAGCAGCTTTGTATTTTTTATTTAAATCTCAGTAAACCTGTTTGTTACATACAAAAAGTTAAGATTTAAGGGGTGCAGTTACAGTTTTAAGATGGAAACTGTAGAAACTGATGTTTTTGTACCAGTGTTAGTTTCAGCCTTTCTTTTCCCTAGTATAAAGGAAAACTGCTTAGAACATCAATCTAAAGACAATGAAAGCAAGAATGAGAAAAAGAGATTTTCTCTCATTCATAAGTCAGCTTTTTGTATGTCAGACTGCTTTCTGGTTTCTTTCCTGCAGTTCTAAGCTTACCAGGTTCTTCAGTTACAGCTTTTGATTTGAGGCCTGATTCATGACATACTTCAGTGATTGCCAAGGGTAGTCTACAGTCAAAATCAAGATTCAGCAAAAGCAATTCACAGTACATAAGTGGGGAGTGTTTAGGCATTCTTGTTGTGGAGAAACTTTTAAGCATCTCTTCCATTGTTAAGGAGCTTATGATGGGCAGATGTCTTCTACGTTGTTTGATGTCATTCTGGTATCACTTGCAAGTTTGTGGCAAGCTGCCACTGTGACACTTGGATGAGTAATTTGCTTTCTCTCAGACTTTTTTTTTCTGCCTGTTGCTTTTCTAACATCTTTTTTTCACTCATGTTGGAAGGAAGAGCCAGCATTTATACAGGCCAAGCCACTAGATAAAGAGAAAAGGGCAACTTAAAACATCTTTCTTCAGTTCTTTGGGGAAATAGGAACCCTTACCAGCCTTAAGGTTCAATGCTTCAGTTTCTGTGTTGATGATGGTGCTATTGGTATATCTTTTGAACGTGTAGTCCTAGAGGTGGACTCATCTGTAAAGTGAGTGTCATACATGAAAGCAGCCACTATGCTATAGCATATGTGTTTTTTAGTTATTATTCTTTATTTCACCCTTTGAGTCTATGGATAATACTAAGATGACAAGGATAGCCACATCAGTTCTAATGTACTTCTAAAATACTGGCTTTGTTTTTGATAATTCCCTTGCTTCAAGCATGCAGCTCTCCTTTTATAATTATTCTCTCAGGACAGTAGGAGACAACACAGCATCTTTCAAAGACGTCATTTCCGTTCCCGTCTCTTTCTCATTATTGCCATCATATTTTTTGTGATACAAGCAACAGAATACATGTATTTGTGTTAATGAAAGTACACTTTATGTAAATTAAAGACTCTGAATTCACAGTAATCCTTAGAGGATTGCTGGGCATTTTTCAGTTTATGAAGGCTGTAAGTAGGCAACACAGCCTTTTAAACTGTTTACCATCAATTGTCAAATATGTCCAGTAGTTAGCTTTCCAATATGGTTTTGTAACAAGACAAAGCAAGGAGAAGAATGCAACTTCCAGATTTAAGATCCTTATAGAATTTGTGTAATTTATCCGATTCACATAGAATTACTCACTTTTGCATTGTTCATTTAGTACAGATTGTAGGAGCTATTTTGATTTGGATTTCAGTAGAAAGAAATTGAGATTGCTAAACACTTGTAAAGTGAGGGAGTTATTTTGTTTTTCACTCCTTCTCTCCTTTTTCTTCTTTCTTGATGTGGAAATATCAGCGTTACATCCAAATCATTACCATTAGTCCTATCTGTTGTAGAGGTGAAGAAGCTGGAGTGTGTTTTGAGCTTCTTTTCTTTCTGGATTGAAGATTTTGCTTACAATGACAGGAGTATAGTGGCTGGCAGGTATGACATATATGATGTATCAGGACTTACAGACAAAATTTGTTGTTTCCCATTAAAATAATGTTATATGAGAGAATAAAAACTCTTAATAGCATTGAGAGCCCAGCCACAAATACATGCTTACCTTAATTGTATGAAAGAGTTTGACAAGTCTTCTGTGTTAATGGAATCAAAATATGATTTCTGAAGAATAACACTTTTCCTTCTCAAAAGCCCATGTTTTAATAAGTCTTCTAAATGGGATTCACATAACCTAAATCTTGAAGTTGAAACTGTGTTTGTGACCCTGTGCAGAAGGCTGAAAGTGCTTTTGCAGGGGGGCAGCCCCAGTACTGCGCTTAGGCAGAGCCTTTTGTTCTTATACAGACTGTTTTGTTCTTTTCATATTTTTTTTTCTCCTTCGTTACTCTTGAGTCACTGCTGGCTCTCAGCAGCAAGCAGTGCAAGCATTTCTGGCTTTCTGCTGCTTAAATTGAAAAGAGGGTGTTCTGCAAAGAGCATTGGACTTTCTGACCTCAAACTGGTTTCTTAGTTTTTCCCATTTGAAATTGAGTGATTTTACTGCTCTGTGATTAACAGTATCTGAAAAGTAAATGTTGCTAATGAAAATTTACTTTGAATTTAATACTTC
Source organism: Perdix hodgsoniae (assembly GCA_035772895.1). Taxonomy (NCBI): domain Eukaryota; kingdom Metazoa; phylum Chordata; class Aves; order Galliformes; family Phasianidae; genus Perdix; species Perdix hodgsoniae. The sequence continues at coordinate 14,240,618 of JAPSGF010000003.1, forward strand.
TCCTGAATTACTGGGTTCATTAGTGGGATTTTTGAATTTCTCTTTCTCCATCACAGAACCTCTGACTGAGGAAGATTTTTCTGTATTGTGAAAAGCAGAGTTTTAAAAAAGGAACTGCAATTTGTGTCCATGGGAAGAAAAAGAACTGGTTACTTCTTGGAAAGCAGAATTTGATTTTCTATTTTCTTAATGAGATGTTTTTAGTTTAAAAAGAAAGTTCTTAAATTTAAAACAGTGCAATACACAGCAGATTGGCAGTTACAATGGTTAGTTCTATAAAAGGAAATTACTGAAAGGAAGAAGATGCAGGAGAAACAGCCTTGTGAATTTATGGATTCTGAGTGTCCTTTTTCCCATGCCACAAATGAGAGAGAATTTAGTTTTCTTTGAACTGTGCTATGAATTGCTTACCTTTCTACTGAGAGATTTTTGTTACTTTGTTATACGCTTAAAGACAATTCACCAGAGTTACAGCAATGAAGTGAAGCTACTTTAAGTCCACTGCCAGTGAATTTTGGTTAAGAACAGTTGTGACAGCTTGACAGAAATAGAATTGAGAATATTTCTATCAAGTAAAAAGTTACAGTAGTGTATACATTAGTATGCTCTTTTCTGAATCAACTTATGGTTGTGTTTTGATCATAAAATTCTAATAACATTTCCAAGTAGGAACTGTGCTCCTGCTGATTAAGAAAGAGAAGGGTGTTTTTTTCTCTTGTGCTACAGTAGTTCTCTCTTAATTGACTGAGGAAGTTAGTACAAGAATTTCATCAAAATTCTAAATACTATTTCTCAAGCATACTTCTGGACAGAATGTCTAGCATATAGCTAGAGAAGTACATAATATGATGGACAGACAATTGGTCGACAGGTTGTTCTTTAATGGGTTTACGTAAGGCTGGCAACCAGTTACTAGTGGGGTTCCCAGGCCTCCATTTTAGGGCCAGTTCTCTTCAGAGTTTTCTTAAATGCTCTGGATTCCGTACTCAAATTGCATACTAATTAAGTTTGCAGATGATGATAAATTAGGAGGAACTGTTTGCTGCCTCCGGGGTAGAGAGGTCCAGCAGAGAGGTCTTACAAATTAGAGGGCTGGGCAGTCAACATCTGCATGAAGTTTATCAACAGCAAGTGCCACAAAGTCTGCACCTGGAATCAGACATCCCAGAGTATATGTATGGAGCGGGGACAAGAGAGTGGAGAGCAGCCCTGCAGAAAAAGATCTTTTGTGGATAGTAAGTTGAACATGGGCCAGCAGTGTGCCTGTACCTGGGGTGCAGCAGGCCCAGCACTGCCAGCAGTGAGGGGAGGGGCTGTCTGCTCTGCTCCGTGCTGTGCGGCCGCACCTACAGCACCGGGTGCAGCACTGGGTGCCACAGTATAAGGACATAAAGCTTTTAGAGAGCTACAAAGATGGTGGAGGGCCTGGATGACAAGATGTACAAGGAGCGGCTGAGGTCCCTGGGTCTGTCCAGCCCAAAGCAGGACGGGCTGAGGGGAGGCGTGATGGCGGCTGCAGCTCCTCACAGGGAGCGGAGGGGCAGCGCTGAGCTCTGCTCTGTGTGACAGCGACAGGGCCCGAGGGAACGGCGTGGAGCTGTGTCAGGGGAGGGTGGTGGCAGGAGGGTGGGCATGGCCCAATGCTTTTGAAGTTCAAGGAGTGTTTGGACAGTACTCCCATACACAGGGCTTGATTTTTTTTGTGGTCCTGTGTCATGCCAGGGGTTGGATTTGGTGATCCTTTGTGCACCTCTTCCAACTCCGGATATTGTGTGATTCTGTGATTCATGGTCTGTATGTTTGGTTCCAGAGGATGTTTAAGGACAGCAGCGGTAGCATACCTAAATAGAGGGACTGCCAGGTGCTGACATCCAGCCCTTAGAGCAGCCATCATTTATTAGAGTGACCGTGGAGTTGCTGTGTTTTTTGCAGAAACTATAGAGATCAACTTCTTAAAAAAAAAGCGGTTTTCTGTTGGCAGAGTTTTGATTCCTTCCTTCCAGCTCTTCTCTGTGTAGCTTGAAAATCGTGTCCTTGCCTACCTACAAAAATGTTGCAGTGTTTCTGCAGGCTTTTTTTTTTTTAATGAGTTCAATTTCATGAAAGCGAAGTAGTATAATGATCGAATGAAGATAAATATTATTCACTGTTAGAAGAATTTGTGATTAATTTTAGGCCTGAAGTGTGTATGTAGTTACTTTGTCCAAAAAAAGGCACTACAGACTTTTTTTGTATTTAGAAGGAGATTCATGACCACTGAAGGAAATAGAAATTACGATAATAAGGTTGGCTGGTATTGGATCAGAGCGCTAGTGCTTTGCTGACTTTTTCAACATCATCCTTTCTTGTTTCTTAAGGGAAATTAATGCTATCTTCAGTTTTGCAGACTAATTGCAGACCAGTTCTGTTAACTGTCTAGTTCAGTTTTACCATAGTAATTTGCATTAATAGTGTAATTCCAGTTCAAAAGCAATTGTGTGGAGCAACTGTGTGCTAATTTCTTAAGTAGTTGTCTATGTCTGACAGGACATGTGAATATAGTAGATAATGTCCTTGAATGCACTTTTTTTTTTTTCCTGGGTAGCAAGATGTAGCACAAACAACCTATCTGCCAATACCAATAGCTTTGTTAATTAACTCAGTACATTTGTCTAGAAGATTTCCTGGGAATCTGCTTTAGACATTTCTGAAAGAATTACAAAGGTGCTATATCTGAAGCATTTGTGGCTACATAGAACTTGTCTCCAGGGGATTTGTTGTGTTATGTCAGTATGTGACTTTCAACTTCGTTGCTCCAGAGCACAGCAGAATTAGGTGACTGACTATAGAAACTTTTCTGCACTAATAAAAACAACGTACAGTTCTTCCCAGTAGACTGTGTTGCCTCTTTGCTGCCCTTCTTACTTAGTTACCAAAAGCCTCTTTCAGGTATAATTTGATCAAAATAGTAGAAAAAAGCCCCGGTTTTGCTTTCCTTTACATATATTTAACTCTAACTGAAAATATGGGCTTCCGTAAGCCATTTAGGTTACTAAAAACCAAACCAACTATAGACAAAAAAAACACCTGTTTCCTCAAATTTAACAATTAGTTGTACAGTTATAAGGACTGTGTTTTGTTTTTGGCCAACATCTTGGGAAGAGAATCCGTTTATGCTTTGGCAGATATAAGCTGTCCCAAATGACTGCTGAAAGAACTGTTGTGTCCTCACTCTGTAAATACAGATTAGATAGTAAAAGATAGTAAACAGAATTAATCATTTTGAGATACATATTAATTATGTTAATTCAGAGTGTGTCCATTTTATACACACCAGATAATTAAAAAAAAAGAAAAAAGCTTTTCAAGCTTTTATTTGTACAAAATTCATTTCTGTGATTTCTCTGACGGAGTGTTGTGTTTTTATTGGCTTTTTGTCATCCTTCCTAATGGTTGTAGTTGGCACAATGTTTCAGGAGACTGATATTTTGCCTTGAAAGAGGAGTCAGGAGTGCTTTGCTGTCCTTCTTTAAATAAACTCTTCTTGGCATCTGATTAGAGCCAGTAGAAATATGGTATGTTTCTAGGAACAAAAAGATTATACCTACTTTATAAAGAAGCTGTCACTTTTTTAGGTCACACATGGCACAAAACCTCTTTTTTTTTTTTCTTTCTTCCCATTTTATTCTCCCTGACGGCATGTTTCAAATAGTTACTCATCACAAGGTTATATGTCTGTCGTTTCTCTTGAGAAAATGATGCTGGCTTGCTATCTTTACCGGCTTGGGGCAAAATTCATTCTTTTGTGACCCTATTCAAAATAACAGCTTTTCATCTGAGATTAAATGTTGCCCCTTTCTGCAGTTTTGCCAGTTCATTACTCTAGCTATCAAGAGGTGAATGAAAGCCTCCAAAAGAAGTAAGTGGTACTGTATAATGTAGCTTTGCATGCCCAGAGAAAGACTGAAACTCATTTTTAGAAGTTTTGTGTCCAAGAAATTAGATAGTTGTTTAGAAAAATAATCTTCCTGGTTGAAGAACATGTATTTGCAACCACTTAAGTTTGTTGCAGTTTTTGCAGAGGAAAATTTCTGCTGGAGTTGGTCATTATTTTAAAAGGAACCCTCCCAGTCTTCTGATACTTCTAGAAATGCTTTTGAAATTATTGTGTTCTTTGTTATGTATTAGTCAGTAGAGGGCAGTCTTTTCCTTCAAAAATAAAAAATAATATGACCTGTTTTTCTTTGCAGTGGTACTTTATAAAAAAATTAGAGATTATATGTGTGGAACTGAAAACTGAAAAAATGTAATTCTGTAGAAGATTACTTTTAATACAAATACTTTAATGTGTTACTCTCCTGGGTTGAAGCACAAGGATAAACACAAGGACTTAATATTAAAAAAAAAAAAAAAAAAAAAAAAAGAACCTACTTTTCCCCTAAATATCAGAGAGTGGAACTTATGCAGTGCCTTCATGTAAACAATTGAAGGAGACCAATAAATTTCTACACTGTCTGAAACAAATAACCGTTACCTCTGTTACTTCTTTCACTTCTATCTACCCAAATCTGTGAAGTCAAGCAAAGTTATTCTTCTGATCCTTAAGACTCTGTGTTGTACAAGGTTCATGCAGGCTTTGCACAGGAGGCGTAAGCAAGAGTTCTGTGGATGTGTACAGTTCTTAAGTAGAGTTCACATAGATCAGCATTGTCATTTTTTTATGTGCTTACTCTTGCATTGCAGTGTTTGAGAAAGGTAGTGAATTATTATGGGGTTGTGAAATACAGCCAGTTATTTTTCTTGAAATTTGAATGAAAATTTTAGCATGTTCATCTTTGTGTAACTTATTCTACTATAGATCCTGCTACATCATATTGAAAACCATTACTGCAGAAAAGTTTGATATTTCTTGTGGTATTATTATTCACCACCATTCTTCAAAAACATGTAGAAGGTCATGAAGACTACTATCAAGCTCTTGGAGGGAAAGCATTAGTTAAAAATTGCAGTTATTTATCCTAGATTCTTGTGAAATCATGCTAGAGACTGGCAGTTGAATTTATCAACTTGTCTTTCATGATTTTTGTATTCATTAATATTTTTATCTATGAGCAAAGTATATAGGAGGTGCACCTCAGGAAGGGCTGTGAGTGAGCAGTTTTGGTTTGTTTGTTACCATGTGGATCAATTCTTCAACTACTGTTTCATGATTAATAGCATGTCAGATGCATGTTGTTGAACTGTGCATGTTAACAAGCTTTGGTGGACCAGAAAATACATCCCTGACTCAGATTGTTGCTGATCTCTGTTCAGTGTTGCTGAAAGCAATTCTACGTCTGCCCCAGTTTATACCAGCTAAATATAACGGAACATGTTATTTGAGTTTTTTTAGCTTCAAGTGTAACTGCCTTCTGCCTCCGTCACTTTATTTACTCATTTAAGCTTTATGCAGTAGTTTTACTAACACTTACCTGAAATGTTAGGTGCTGTAACACTAAAAAACAATCCATCAGTTTCCATTTATGTTGTGTATATATGAACTGGTTTAGCTAGTTCAAGAAAAAATTGTATATTTGCTAACATGTTTCTATCATAAATATTTGTGCAGTTAATGCATGATATGGATGTACAGAACTCAAAATTATTCTTCAAAAAAATAAAGCCCATACCATGGAATGTTTTTTTCTGAAAACATGACTGTATGTGCATTGTTAGGTGTTTTTGAAAACTGTTGTTGATAGCGCTATCTTTACATAGAGCAGAAATCTGGATAATTTGTATAAACTACAACTGTGGTCGAGGGGGAAGATCTTGTTGCAAGTTCTTGCCTAGATAGATTTAGATCTGAAATGTTTTTAATTTAATTTCTGTCACCGCAGATCTCAGTTAATTAGGAAATAGGTTTTACCAGTAGAAAAAAAAACCAAAATACACACTTGGGTGTGTTGGTAATTTGTGTGCCAGTTGGTAATTATGAGGTCTTCAGTAAGATGCAAATAGTTGCTGGTAGCTACATCCAAGAAAAGAAGTCTGGATTTAGTTTTATGTTCAGATTAGCAATGTCAAAACTCATATGGCTGCAGGTAAGGGACTCTTGATCAATATTTTCCATTACTTCCTTGGGAAACTTATTATTTATTTGAATTCGGAGATTCAGGAGATTGTCAGTACAAGCTGGAGTAGAAAAAGAATAGCAAACCCTGCAAAGAAGAATTTGGAAATGTGGATGGGAAGCTGGACAGGTGGCCTTGCAGCCCCAAATGCCAACTGTATCCTGGGCTGCATCCTGCCCCTCTACTCTGATTAGACCTCACTTGGAGTATTGTGTCCAGATGTGGAATCCTCAGTGCAGGAGAGACACAGACAGATCTGTTGGAGCACATCCAGAGGAGGACCACACAAATAATGCAAGGGATGGAATGCCACCCCTGTGAGTACAGGCTGAAAGAGCTGGGGCTGTTCAGCCTGGAGAAGGTGCTGGGAACACCTGATAGCCACCCTTCAGTATGTAAATAGGGGCTATAAGAAAGTAGGGGATACGCTTCACTAATATGGCATGTGTTTTACTTGCTACTTTTTTTTTCTTCAAAGTGAAAATCCTAAACTTGCTGAATTAATGGAATAAAATGGCAGTTGACTGATCCATAAAGGGGTTTCTGAAGGTAATTATAAGTCACTAGGGGTTTTATTCGGGGTGTAAAGCAGTTTGTTTTTCTGGAATCCTTACAGAAGAAGATGAATTTTCAATTCACATATCAGAAAAATAGTGGTTAGCTGTGCAATTTCAGGTCAAATGTATAAAAATTTCAGCTGGTGGTAGGTGATTATAAAGTCTAGTTTACAAGTTATCCCATTTAGGCAGAGAGATTCCTGGATTGCTAGAATTTGTTAGGTCAGTCATACTGTGCATTCTAGTACAGTGGCACTAAATTGATATCACATGTTGTTGTGGACTAGAATTCTGCTTGTGTGTTAGTCTTTTGCTCATTTGTAGTGATATGGCTCTCCGTAAATCTCAGGTCCTAATGAGTTTCATTTCACTAATTTCAGATTTCACTTACACTTTGAAAAAAGAATACTCCTGTGTTATCAATACATTTATGTTGGTTTTATTTGCTAGACAAAGCGTAACAGTGAAAGCCGAGTAGCCAGATGTTTATACATGGAATATGAGAGCTGGACATTAAGTGGAAAAATGATTATGCCCTTTTGTTGTCCCATAATGTCATTTGCATTAGCAGTAGTCTCTGTGTTTGAGCTTTGGGCTCTTTAGATATTACTTTTACACAGTGCAGTGTGCTTCTGTAGTTGTATCCTCCAGTGCTTTTCTTTTCCCTAAATAAAGAATACGTTCTACCTTACCGGAAAGCATCTCATTTTTTGTAAAGGAAAACAACATGGAAGGAAATAGCCTTAGGTTGTGCTAGGGGTGGTTCAGGTTGGATGTTAGGAAAGATTTCCCCAGAAGAGTGGTGAGGCTCTGGAATGGGCTGCCCAGAGAGGTGATGGAGTCACTGACACGGGGTGGTGAGGCTCTGGAATGGGCTGCCCAGAGAGGTGATGGAGTCACTGACACAGGAGGCATTCAAGAAATGTTTAGATGTTGTTCTGACGAATATAGTTTAGTGGGAAATACTGTTGATAAGGGGGCAGTTGGACTGGATGACATTGGAGATCTTTTCCAACATCGGTGATTCTTTGAGCCTGTATACTTAATTTTCTAACTCACTGTATTCTGTATTCACACAGGATAAACTAGTTTCCAGGGAGTAACACAGCGTTGTACTCTTCAGCATAATGACATCAGAAAAAAAATGTTTTTTTGGTTGCGTGTGAAGACTTTTGTTTATAGAGAGAGGATCAGAAGTTTTAGGAGAGACTAGTAGGATAGTATCTCTCTCACACACTTCCAAGAGAATCTTCTAGAAGGACATTAAGCTCTGTGAAACATTTTTTTCTAAGTTTGTAACAATAATATGACTTTTAAAAGAAAGTTTCCAAAGGCTTAGCAATACTGTGTGCGTAGAAATTGTGATACAAGTCCAGATAAAATCTCACTCAAATTTTCTGTTGAAGCGCTATAGCAGTGGCACGTTTGTCTTCCAACTCTGATGCAGCTTATCTGAAGTAAATTAAAAAATCAAGAAATATCAGGGCTCTGATGGCAGTGTACAAGTGAAGTTCTAATTTATTGTGCTTCTTCTGAAGGCCTAAGTCAGTAAAAACAAATAAATAAGCCTCATGTGTGCATATGACTTTCTTTCATTATTGCAGTGTTTTAATATTTGAAATTATTACAGCTAAGGTTTAGTGATGCATTTTGAATGGATTTATTTTGCAACTTAAGTCATAAGATATTTTATTTAAATTCTTTTTTTTTTTTTTTTTTTATAGTGAGTCAGGACACATTATCTTAAGCTTTTTACAGAAAATGTCTAGCAACAGAAACATTTTCCTGATCCAAACTAAATGTTTCAGATTCTGTTTAGTGTCCAGGGAATTCTTTTTCAATAAGCTAATATTATTTTTAATTTTCTAAGATCAGAATGTGAAACATGAAAAGATACCAATTCTTACATAGGTAGTTTGGTACCCTATTAATCTTTTTCAATAATTGAAGGATGGTTAAGGAAGTACTAAGCTATTTAGAGCACTTCATAGCACACTATATTAATTTATATACAGTTCTTTAGTATTAGCACATCATGAAACCTCTACCTGTTTAGCCTAGTTCTGTGCTCCAGAGTTGCTCAAAGGAAGCAGTGTTCTCTTTACAGTCCTCTTCCAAGTTGTTTTTGTTAATGCTATGTAAGTACACTTTCCTACTGGGGAATGATTATCATTCCTGTTTTCTGGCATGGTAAGGAACATATCCCACAGCCATTTAGTTTTCAAGACGGCGGAATAGAATAGTGGTATTATTTTTATTGAATGTTAGACCTCTTTGAAATATCTAAAGGTTTACAGGATAATCTCCGCTACAGCATGCCTTGCTATACAATCCTGTAAGGGAAGAGGGGGTATTTGTATTAGCCACACTTGTAGTTGACAAGTCATCAGGTTCATGAGTCATAACTCAGAATTCCTGTTAAACTGGTATAAGTAATCATTTTGGCTTTTAAGCTGCATTATCAATAGTTGTTTTGTTTGGCAAATGTATAATCATCGTGGTAGCTTTGTAACAGCTTTTATTCAGCTCCTAGACTTCTTGGATCTGGTCACAAGCCATTGCACTCAATTATGCAATCAATGTAAACTTTAGCATTCAAACCTAACTTCTCTATGATTTATCCTTTAGTTACTGACCGCCAAACACTTACAGCCACAGGCTTTTTCTAATGGGTTTATGGAATCTTTCTACAAAACAAAAAACATATATTAAGATGTTCTTTTCTATGTGAGATAATTCTTTAAATGAGCGTCTTAATATCAATTAGTTCTCAGAAACTATCAATTAGTTCTTGGAAATAGTAATAAACAACCTTCAATAATAAACAACCTTGCCTGCTGCATCTCAAGTATACTGCTTTCTCTTGTGGATGTAGAATTCCAGAGTAATTTCTTTGAAATGGACTGCATTTCTGCTGATCCTTTGTTACATAAATTACTCACAGATTGGAGTGCTACTCTGAAAAAATTACAGGAATTATATAAAAAGGAATATAAAAAAACTGAACCTTTTTCCAAGCTTACTAAAACACTGGTTGCAGTCACTGTTAAGAATACTGTGGGAGACAGTGTCAAGAGCTTTGCTGAAGTCTAGGTAGATTACATCCACAGCCTTTCTTTCCCTCATTCGCTAGATGAATCATCTGGTCATAGAAGGAGATGAGGTTGATCAAGTAGTAGCTACCTTGCATGAACTCATGCTGGTTGGGCCTAATCTTGTTGTCCTTTAAATGCCATGTGATCTTCCTCAAGATGTTTTGCTCCATAACTTTCCTCAATATGAAGGTGAGGCTGACAGGCCTGTAATTCTCCAGATCCTCCTGACAATCCTTGTAGGTGGGAGTCAGGTTGGCAAGCCTCCTATCCTCTGGGACCTCTCTGGTCGGCCAAGAATACTGATAGATGGTGGAAAGCAGCTTGGCAGTCACCTTTTTCAGCTCCCTCAGCAGCCTCAGGTGGATCCCATCTGGCCCCATAGACTTGTGGCAGTCCAGGTGGAGTAGAAGGTCTCTTAATTGTTTCCAACTGAATTATGGAACATTTATTCTTCTCATCTAAGACTCCTAGATCAGGAGGATATCTGGTCTGACTTTTGTAGGCAGACACAAAGAAGTCACTGAGAACGTCAGCCTTCTCCTTATCCTCCATGGTGGCATTCCCCACCACTTCATAGTAAAGGCTGAAGATTCTCCCTAGTCCTCCTCTCATTGTTAATATGTTTGTGAAAAAGATTTTGTTCTCTTTTATCCCAGCAGCCAAGTTAAGTTCAAGCTGGGCTTTTGCCTTTCTAATTTTCTCCCTGCACATCCTAACAACTTCTTTGTACTGTCCCCCAGGTTGCCTATCCCTTTCTGCCTAACCCTTATTCTCCTGGAGCTTCAGGAGAAGTTTCCTTTTCATCCATGCTGGTCATCTTCCTCATTGGTTCATCTTGAGGGGAATGGGGATAACTTGTTCCTGCATCTTTAAGACTTCCTTCCTGAGGAGCGACCAGCCTTCCTGAACCTCTTTACATTTCAGGACTGAAACTGAAGGCACCTTCCCTACCTGTGGCCTGAACAGTTTGAAGTCCATTCTCCAGATGTCCAGGGTAGCAGTTTGTTGACTTCACCAAGAATAGAGAATTCTACCACTTAGTAGTCTCTGCCTAAGACAGCTCCCAGCTAGCTGTGTCTATACAATCTAGAAATGTCCTAGACTTTTTCTTCTTTTGATACAGGTGAGACCCATCAGCAAAAATCAAGCCAGGCACGAGTAAACTTGCCTACGGTAATAATGATGATGATGATGATGATGATAAAATAATAATAATAATAATAATAATAATAATAATAATAATAATAATAA
>JAPSGF010000003.1:14251622-14298568 GCA_035772895.1 Perdix hodgsoniae
AATAATAATAATAATAATAATAATAATAATAATAATAATAATAATAACAACTAAAAATTCTTGTGATTGCCCTAGCCTCTCAGCCACATATTTACAGGATGAGTTTTCATGCTCCTCTCTGTATCACATTCTGCCACTGGAGGCATAGAGGAAAATATGACCTGTACGTCCACTCTGTCCACTAACCACCCTAGTCCTCTGAAGTCCTTTTGTTAAATCCTAGGACTTCTCTCAGCACCTTCATCACTGCCAGCCTGAACTATCAAAAAGGGATAATGATCAGAGGTAGACTAGGAAGTTTAGGGAGTTCCTAGAAATATCCCTGACCCACGCCCCAGGGAGACAGCACACTCCACTATGAGTAGAATCAGGCCAACATATAAAGACCTCCATTTCTCTCAGAAGGGAGATATCTATGGCATGCACCTTCTTTTCCTTCTTGATGGAAGCAGGCTCAAGATAAGGAGTCAACCACCTCACTCTAGACACCCGCACAGGTGGACTTCCGACTGTATCCTCACACATCTCTCCCTAAAGTTCCATATCCTCAAATCTATTTTGTGGGGACAGGGACACCTGGGGAACTGAGGTGGATCGAGATGAGGTTGCCTGTGGTGTTGATTAGTCCTTAGATATATTTTCTTGCAAGTAATTTGAGTGCTAAAATCAAAAATAATATTTGTAATTAGCTGCTGATTTTAGTGGAAGGAAACAAAAGCCATTAAGAAAAGATATTAACACCCCACATCCATGGTTGATTCTTCTGCATTAAATTCATACTTCTCTACCTCACAAGGGTTCAGTAGGATTGCTTTTGACTTTTTTCAACTAGTTCAAGGTCCTGTTCTTGGGTCAAGACAATTACACAAATACAATTTGGGTGGACAATAGCTTGTGAGCAGCTCTTAAGCAGGATTTGGGGGTTGAAAGACTCAATATGAGCTGGCAGTGTGTGCTTGCAGCCCAACAGAAGGCCAGCTGTATCCTGGATTGCATCAAGAGTAACGTGACCAGTGGGTCAAAGGAGGTGATTTTATGTAGTTGAATTCCTTGATGAGGAAAAAATGGCACCCACTGACATTCATCAACACTTGGGGAAAACTTATGGAGACCAAGCAGTGGATGTGAGTGCAATGGGGTAATGGGTGGTGCGTTTTAGCTGTGGCGACAACAATGTAAAAGACAAGCTATGTTCCAGCTACGCATATCTGTCACACCACAAAATGAAGAGCATCTCAATGAGCTGATCTTCACAAGCCAGTGGATTGCAAGCAGGGAATTGTGTATGGAGCTGTAATGGCAGCAATGTATTGGAAATGATGGTGGCAATGTTGGAATTTCTCAAAGTTTGCACAAGCTGAGTCCAACAAATGCTCACACGGAAACCGAAAGAACATCATATACAAATTTGTCAGGACCTGCAGAATCAAGAGAAGGCTGAAGGTGTTCTTGGGTTACATCATTACTGGTGATTATGTTAATACTGTGAGCTGGAGTCAAAATGACTATCCATGAAGTGACAACATATGAATTCCTTACCAAAGAATAAACTCAAGACACAGCTCTCAGTTTGTAAAGAGATGTGCACTATGGGGTAGAAAAGAGGCGATCCCTGATGTTTCTGGATTTCCTGGAGCCCAAACAAATTGGCTGCTCTGAGTGCTGCATCATGACTGACTACATTGAAGGCTTGAGCTTCCAGATTTAGGCCAGAGAAGAAGACAGCCTTGTAACACAATAATGCCAGGCCCCATTCCAGTTTGAAGGCCATGGAGCACATTGCCAGTGTTGTCTGGACTGCCCTACCAGCCTGCATAGTCTGTGTTTGGAACATTCTGACTTGCATCTGTCTGGGCCAATGAAGGATGAACTCCGTGGGCAACACATTCCTAGACACAGTGCTGTCATAGCAGGTGTGAAACAGTATGTCACCTCTGTGGTGCAATTTTTTATGAGGGTGGTATGCAGGATTTTGCTTATTGTAAGAATGATCTGTATAGAAGCTAGCAAAAGATAGTGAATGACAAAGATCCTCAAAGTGAAAAACATTACCTACAGGAGAACATAGCACTTCTGGGAACAAGAAGACACAGCTGAAGCTTAGTAAAGACTTGAAATCGATATGAAGGGACATTACCTGTCTGGACAATGCTCTCAGACTTATGGTCTGATTTTTAGGTGGTACTCTTTGGAGCCAGGAGCAGGACTGAGTGATCTCTGGATCCCTTCCAACTCAGGATATTCTGTGATTCTACTTTTTAAAAAGAAATAACACTGTTGTGGAGAGCTATAAAACAGTAGAGTACAAGCTCTCATGAGTCTACTAAAAGGAAACAGAAGCAGTGTTCACTTGGGGAGTATTTATCATTTTAAAATCTGAATTCATTTTCCGATGGATATTACTTACTGGCATATAGCGTAGTTTATTTCATAAGATTTATGTGGTCCCAGGTCATATTAGTTGAATGGCATAACACACAGAACTGATAAATGAAATAGTGCAATGTCTTGGACAACTGCAGTTTAAGTCTAGGTTGATAACTGAATAAAGTAATTATTTATTATTTTCTCTGCTATCGGTGTTGAGTACTTGAGTACCTTTTCAGGGAAATACATCAATTATGAGAAATTTTCAAGCTAAAGAACAATAGTTGAATAGTTAGTCAGTCTTTCACCTCTGTTAGCATTTTGATAGCACTTGGCTATAATTTCAGAGCTCAAGTATATAGAAAAAGAATCAATATCGGAAGATACTGTTCTATCAGTTTATCAGTCAGTGAGTAAATATTTGGAACATAATTCTTCTGGAAGCATCCAAAGGCCAAAGAGTACAGAATAGGCAACCGAGCTTGATAAGATACAAGAAAGTTAAATAAATAAATAAATAAATAAATCCAGTTTCATAAAAATTATGTGCTTAATTCTTCCTGTACAACTTAGAAATTGTTCATCTTTGTCTCCATAGTGCTTGAGTAAAATTTAACAGTGTTTAGGAGTATGACGGTTTTTTTAGAGGATATTTCCTACTGGCAAATTCCAATTTTAGAGGCTACTTTTCAAAAATCTTTGTAGTATAGTACAACTGTAGTTTATAGTACAAATTGAAACTTGAGAGCTTTTCTAAGAATCTTGCTTTGCTTTACTTAATAGTAAGTTTTGTTATGCTTGTGGTAGCATGAAGAACTTTTTACAGTGAATTTCTATTAAAGCCAAATTCCTTCCTTCCTCTTTGATCTCTTGGGCTCTTTCAGAGTCTGAATCAGTCAAGTTGGCTAACTGGTTATCATTTTAAAAGTAGGCATTTTATATGCCCTAAATCTGTACCTGAAAAATCAACATAGAAAATTTTATTTAGAATTAGCTTAAGTTTTTTATTTCAAACACCTTATATATTTCATCTAAATAATAGCAGTTTGGAGTAAACATAATCTGAAATAAAAACACAGATTTGTTAATTCATTTTCTGTTCCAGTCTTATACCTACTGCTGTTTGTCTTGGTTCAAACATACTTTATCATTGCTCATGTATAATTTACTCATTATTCTTATTCTGTGGATCTTAGGATCCTTCCTGCACCATCACTAAGTTCATTCACATGAATACAGATTTTGGTAAAGTGTTCCTCTTTGAATATTTTGCATTTTCACCTTTTTTTTTTCTTTGTGTTATTCAGTAATCCTATGTTCAGCTGCTAATGAGTTATTGATCTAGTAGAGTAGGTGGCAAGTACTCTGTTTGACAAAGTCTGGTAACATAAAAGAATAAAATATTGAGATCTACAAACTTTCCAAGTAAACGAACAAAATAGGTAATGGTTCCTTTGTTCTTTCTTTTTAGAACTCCTTCTACTGGTGGTCACCTTTCCACATTTTCACAGCCTTCCTCATAGTACTTTACTTCTCAAATTCTGTATACACTTTGGTGACATGGCCGTTATCTAAATTTTTTTGTTTGTTTCAATTATAGGCTCATGCACAGTTAGTGCGGGAAGTTGATGTAGAGAAGGTGTCAACTTTTGAGAACCCATATGTAGATGCAATAAGAAGCTTATGGAATGACCCTGGAATTCAGGAATGTTATGACCGACGACGAGAGTATCAGCTTTCAGATTCAACTAAATAGTAAGTATACAATGGCTACAAACAGCTATATCTCACTTTGTCTCTTGCAAAATAATTTTCACATTTTAGCTCTTTAGCTACTTGTACACATATGCAGCACAGAAGTAACTTAACAGATGTAATTTAAGACCTGCTTTTAAGTTGTGGATTGCTTCTTGTTTATTACTAAATGTGTGTGTATTTCCAGAATAAAGTTCAGGTACCATTCAAACTTCAAAGTAAAATTCTAAGTGAGAGATTCTAAGTAGAAAGCCCTTGTTGTCCTGTGTTTCTAGGAGATACATTTGAAGGTGCAAGCTGGGCAAAAGTACTTTCATATACTTTAATGCAGGAAGTGCTGTCAATTTCCATACAATTCATGAAAAACAGAGTCTTCTAGGATTTCTCTTTTCCTTTTTTCTCTTTCTTTTTTTTTTTTTTTTTTCCTCACAGGATGCTTTTGCAATTATGGTGGTGAGGCAGGCAGTATGTTTTACTGAACTGCTTTTCTTTTGTGGAAACAAGGCCAAAATGTAAAAGAACATATTTGTCAGAAAAGCATAGGAATAAAAAGTAGAGTAAGAACATTTTAAAATCTGCCTGTTGTAGATCAACAACAATAAAAATGTTAGTGTGAGAAGAATACTGAACACTTGTATTTGGGAGAAAAAATGGATCTATTTAGTACTATTAAAATTAACAAAATTAATTAAGTACCTATAGAAGGAAATTGGTATTACCAATGATTTGCCAAAAGTAAACATACAAATCAATGGGTTATTTTTAAAGCTCAAGAGATATAGCAATTTAATGTGAGGTTTGCAAGTTTGCTGATTGTAGATATAAGATGGTTCATACAACAGAGTTCTGCAAAATCTGTTTCTGAAGAAGTAGTAAAATGTTAGAATTATGAATTATTATATGAGTCCTTATAAGATCCTTTAATATATTTATGCTTGCAAGAAGAATTTCTTTGAATAGTGAAGCCTAGTAAAATAAGTTAACAGAAACAAAAAATACAGCAAATGTGTTTAGCAATAGAATACCCAAATAGAATCTGCTATGTAAGTCCCTGTATCACAAAGCAGCAAAACAAGATGCTTAAAATTAACAATTGGGATTCACAAGACAATAAAACAGAAGTAAGCATCCAGTGCTCGTTGACTTGGTGAGACAGTAGTTCCTTCTGACATGTTGTTTGAAGCAGAAGCAATGTTTTGTTGTCCTCTTGTATATGATCTAAGCATATGCATTGGTATGTCTTATATTATTCATTCATCCCTTGCATGATTCTCTCCTCATATGTTTTCTCTGTTTTTGCAGTAATTGTATTTTCAATCTGTTCTCTTTGTAGTTTTTCCCCAGAGTTATTATGTTGTCTTTCTCAATTTTTTCCTCTATGCTTTGTACTTCTGTTATTATTTCTGAGTAATGTTTCTGGTTCTAATATATCTTGTACTTTTCTGTACTTTCTGTTATCCTTTGACCTGTTTTGTCATTTTTATTAGTTTTATACCCACTGCTAGTACCATGGAAGAATGCATCATGTGCATTACCAGAAGAGAGAAGGATAAGATGTAAGAGAAAGTTTTCTGAGCCTTGGCAGTTGACTTGAAACTCTTGATAGCTCAGCAAATATATTCTGTTTTTTTACCATTGAATACTCCAAAAGTTGGATGTTTTAAAAGTTGGAGGTTTTAAAAGTAATTTCTAGACTTACTTGTGGTAAAGTCAAGAGCACATTAGATAAATGGATTATTAACTTCCCATATATATTACTTTGTGACTTACTCACTTATTTACCACTAACCCACTTCCCCTTATGGCTTCAGAGGTAGTGTTCACTCTATGTAAACCAGGACCACAGTGAATATAACCTTAAGCAATAGTTCTGTGAGCTGAGATCTTTCTCTGTGCTGTATTGGGTATCTCAACCAAGGTTAAGGAAGCAGGCTTTTCTACTTCACTGTATAAGGATATCAGAGAATTACTATTTAGCAGCTTTTTCCAAGCTGTGTTTTATAACATCCCAGAGAAATAAATAGAACTCCTCCCAAATTCCTCAATGTGTTATCTGTGCCAATATATAATACCCTCATTTGGTTATCTGTGCCAGATATGTAATGCTCTACTTTATTATTCATTCATATAGAGGATCCTTGACGTTTTTGTTTCTGCGTTTGTTGCCTTGAGCAATATAGTTTTCATTTGTTATTGTGTAGTGATATAGCTCTCCATATACCTTGGTCATGTGACTTGAGTTACATTTCTTTTCCTCAGGAATATAAATTTATAAATTTATAAATTCATTAAAGCCAGGAGCTTTAGGGTTTAAAAGTTGTAAATGTTTATTCTTAACTGTCATACCTGGAAAAAGGCAGCCATGTGACATCTATCTTGCTTAAGGTTAGAACCACAGAAGATGTTTGCATATGAAGTCTTCTTGGTAAGCCTTGCCACTTTAGCTGCAGTTATACTGAAATCTCCTAACATAATTTTCATAAAGCAATATCCATTTTGTTTGTTCCTTGGATTTGCCCCTTTCCTCTTGCCTCATACTCTTATTTTCTTACATAGATCAAGGAAAAAGTCTCATTGTTTGCTGACTGAGTTGTAACAAATCATCTTCACTAGCTGTAGACTAACCCTTTTACCACTGTTAATAATTACTTCTATTTCAACGTCTGGTTTGTTTTAGAGATTTTTTTGGAAGTTGCTTCTAGTCACATCCCTTCTCAGCAGAATGTTCCAGATGCACTGTTTTCCCCAGGAATTTCTTGTTCATCTTGTTCATTTAGATCTTGCAGACACGTTCCTTCTAAGCAGAGTGTTTATAATTGTGCTAAAGATGCTAATGAGCATCTTGGTCCCACCAGTTTTGCCTGCTGAGTTTGACATGAGTTATTGGGCAGTACTGATGAATAGAGTGATCTTATGTTTAGCCTTGGAAATAAAAATGGCAGTTACAGATAGACAAGGGCTCTAACTCTTCCTACCTTTTTTCTCCAGTCCCTTAATGCTTTCCCTTGATTAATTAGGCTATGCACTGAATTTTGTTTAGAGATAGAAGAATTCACCTTTATGGATTTATTTTTGAGAAGATGCTTCACTATCATTAAATCTCAGGCTGGAGAATGGCTGGAGTAAGGTGCTTGTTTGAAGTATTTATTTGCCCTGTATTTCTTCATGTTGAAGATGTTTCAGGACTCCATTCATCGAATATAAATTAAGTAGGTTTTAATGGTCAGTTTTCAATACATGGTGCAACTCTCCAAAGTGGTAGATTTTGAACTGGGTTATGGTGAAAGAGATCTTAAATGACTATGGAACTTAAATAACTATGGTGAAAGTGAACTTAACTTCTTAGAAAAGGTTATTGGTTAAAACTTCTCTGGTGTACATAATAAAGTTAGAAGTTACACCTCTTTGCCTATTTTCTGTATGAGAAGGGCATGTAGTAAATACAGAGCAAGTCAGTCTACTTCTGTTATCCTGTTCTTTCTGTTTATTTTGTAATGCACACAAAAGGTACTTTTGAAACACTTATCATTAAGTCTTATCTTCAGCACCTTCATGGCCTGGCTTTCTTGGAAACTGGCTGTAGATTTGGACCTTGTCACAGGCTATGTAGAGTACATTAAAAATAATTACTTCTCTCTCTATGCTGACTAGGAAACAAAAGGTTTCCTTTGTTTCAGGTCAGTGTGTGCTACAAGGCTGTAGCAGCTTTTCTTGACGTCAAGAGAAAGCTACTGTCAGCCACTCATTACACACAGATTACCTGGGTAATGCACCTTGTGCCTGTTGCTATAGCAACCTCCTGGAAAATTACCTCAGCAGACACTAAAATTCATTTTTATAAAACTAATTACAGGTATAATTAACTTTTAAAACTAGGTCTTCACTATAAATGTAGTCAGATCTATGTGATTTGACATCTTATTTTTAAAGTAATTTTATGCAGGTTTTGTTTGTTTCTTTCAGTAATGCTTGCCAGAAGAATTGCTGTTTGGGTGAGACGCCCTACAACTACAAAATGTCTCATCAAAGTAGGACATTTCTTAGCAGGTGGCAAAAATCAGTTTGGAGTGCCATGCAGTTCAGACTTCTGTGCGGTTGCTGTTCACCACAGAAGTGAGTTCTCAGTTCGTAACGCCAGTTACTTGCTTTTGAACTAGGTCACAAGGCATTTGCCCGGTTGTTTCCAGTATCCATCTCATTATCAGTATTTTAAAGTATTTAATAAACTAAGGAAACATCCCCGTTTGGCAAATGCTGCCTGCACTTTTTTTGGTGAAAATTCTTAATTATGACAAGTTTTATGATTCATGAATGCATGTGCATTAATTTCTAGCATACACCGAAGAGTCATTTGTATTGGAAAGGCTGACCACAGAGTTTGTGTATACATGCATGCAGTAAAACTTTCAAGGGCTTTTTAAAAATTACTCCTGACATTTTTCTAAAATACCTTGTGCACTTTTTTAATGTAGATTTTTTTAAATTTATTTTATTTTTTTGTAAGTGTGCAGGATTTGTTTGCCCGTGGATGTTCATCATTAGTCTTCTTAGGACAGCATTACGTAAGCGCTTCAAAGCCACATTGAATCCAGCTTGTAATAAACAGATGTAGAAAAAAAATAGAATAAAATCCTTATTTTTCTTCATTCATCACCTATCTGAATTCAGACACTCTTAAGATATTTCTCATAACTCTGGTTTAATAAATTCTGTCTTGGCTGTAGATAAGCCACTGGAGAAAGTAACTTCACCCTGACTTCCTGCTGGAGGTTATGGACTTTCTACATCCCTGTATATCTCTGTATATATATAATAAACTAGTTTTATTTGTACAGTTTTAATAGTATTTTTTCACTGTTCAAATAATTTTGAGAGAAATGTGCTACAAAAATATAATGTGTAAGTGAAAAATCTGGTAACTGGGTGATGGCAGTTTCTTCAGGGCAGAGATGCAGCTGGAGTGGAGCCTGAGCCTGCACAGCTGTAGATAGAAAAGAATTAGCATTCACCAACATGTTCTTATTTAAAATTGCTGGTTGGTGTTTTCTTTAATTTTTTTAATAAGCTTGAAGATGCTTAAAGCATAGGCATACAGTTATGCCATTCCCCTTTGGATCAAAGAATTTCTTTAAACCACAGCTTTAAATTTCCACCCCTCTTGGTATGAACAAGACTCAAAAACATAGGTCTTTATTGTGGTAAGGAACCAAACTATAATAAATCAAGTAATTGTGATTATAAATAATTGCAGGAATAGCTGTTTCCACTATTCATATATTCATATAATGATATATAAAAAATTGTAGTATATTTTTTAATAACAATGGTATTTCAGTTGTCTTTTTTTTTTTTTTTTAAGTTATTCAGAAAAATCAAACCACCACCCCACGCCTCCTACTGCAATGTAAAAGTCCGTTCTTGTGCTTGGAAAGGAGAAGATGTCTTTTTTTGTCCATGTAGCTCTGTGGACGTATAATTATTGCCATTATTTAACTAATGACTTGAAAATACACATGCTATGTGTTAATGGAAAGAGTAGTGATTACATTTAAAGTAACAGAAAGTTACATTTAAAGTCACAGAAAGCACAAAGAAGGATAAATCTATTCCTTTGCCTCAGAGCAAGTCTACACAAGCTTCATTAATATTTGAATTCCAACTGAAGTAAATCTTTAGCAGAAATGTAAAAAAAAAAAAAAAAAAAAAAAAAAAGAGAGAAAGAAAGCTAGAAAAAGAAAAAAAACCAACAAAGTTTAAGGGAAATTTTTTAAAAAAAAATCTTGACTATTTTTTAATGTATTTTTAAAGGATAAATTAATGTTTGTGAAGCTAAATTACAACGGTATTAGGTAAAAAAAAATAAAAAATAAAAATGGTCATGTGCCCTTTGAATAGCTTCAAGAAACTGAAATGAGATTTGTTTATTTAATATTATCCCTTTAAATTATTGCCAGTCTAGAATCAGCCTGATGTATCTTACAGCATATCTTAGCAATATCCCTGCTGCAGTGATGGTTATGAGTTATAGTTACCAGGCTGAGGCTAGAGACCACAAATGAGACTTTCCAAAGTAGTGCAAAAAGGTAACTGTATAAATGGGCCAGCTACGAGTTTCTGCTGTCAGAAATATAACTCTAGCATGTAGTGACTCACAGTGCTTCCCAGGAGCCTTCAAAAAATAGTAACAAAACCGGTATTGTGGATGTGGAAGGTTAAAAGAAGACAGACAGTGTTTCAAGACCTCCATAGTTTCCTATTCCGGTTGTTATGGATTTCCTGTACGTTTTTCCCCCCCAACAAGTAGATGGTGTGCTTTTAGATTAAAGCATCTAAGGGCAGATGAAATACTCAGGTTCTCAAACCTTTTTAATTGGCAGAAACTAATCAGTATTCTGAGAAAATATTTTTGGAGTTACAGCTTATGAATATGATAAATAATATGAGATGCATGGTTCAATACACCTTCCTAAATACAAGTAACTTTCTCACATTCAATTTTTTTTTTTCAGATTAATCTTTCATGAATAAAGTCATGGTGAGGAAAATTTGTTAATGTTTTTGTCTCTCTCCCTGACCTAACTGATCAGTTCTTCAGTACTTACGCTGTAAGTCAGAACTCAAACTGCTTTGTTTCTGTCATTCAGAAACAAAGTTTCTGTTCAGGATGATTTGCTTCCTCTATTTAATAACACTTCATTCAGAGCATCTGGAAATAGTACGGTTTTTGTTTGTTTGTTTGTTTGTTTTTAAAGATCACCCTCAGTAGTAACCATGAAAAAAAGAACACTAGGAGTTTTGTGATACTTCATCAAGGAGTCCATTGCTGCCCTTCACTACAGAAGGGCACAGAATCAGGGCATTCTTAAATTAATTTATTGTATCAGTGGCTAGCTCTAGATCATTCTTGTGCTTCTGAATAACCAGATGTCAAGAACTTCATTTACTGCAGCAGTCTTTCTCCCAGATGTTCATAATGAGAAAATCCCTGCTGCCTGGTGCACTCAATTCGTGAAATAGCCAGCTCCTATACCCAAACAGGCCATCACATCACACACTGGTATTTCTTTTTTGAAGCTTCTCTCTTAGGAGAGCTCCTGTACCTCCGATACATTGCTGCGTTGTGATTGAAAACCACCATTAAACAGCAGCAGAGTTTAGTGTTGCAATTAATGAACCTCTTTATAAGCAGTTTTATTGCAGTTTTGGATTACTTGCTGTCTATCTGGGAAGCGTTCCATGTACATTATTTCAACTTATTAACTTGATTAGAGGCTTCAGTGTGATTGCAGAAATTTCAGATGCTAGAGGTCCCACCATGGGATTACTGTTGCCTACAAGAAACAAGAGAACTCTGTAGAATTCTTTCATTTGTCAGTGGACTTTTTCCTTTTTGGTTTAATCATTATTATTTTTTTTAATTTTATTTTATTTTCAAATGTTGCTGTTTATCTTCCAATCATTTTGTATCTAGTAGACATGCATATACACTCACTGAACTGATACACTATATCAGATTCATACTATCTGTATGTCTATGTAGATTCTAAAGTCTGAAAAGCAAGGAATAGGTTATCTCGTCAGTTAAAACTGTGCAATTTTATATTTCTTATGTATTTTATATTATTATTTATCTATAAATTGCCCAGACCTGTGTAATAAAATCTGAATCTGTGGTGATTTCACATGTGAAAGCCAAGCAGATTTTAAAAGGACAGAATAATTTTATCAAATTTATGTGAAGCTGTAGAAGTGTACAGGAAGGACAAGTGTAGCACAACATTATACCTTGTCCCCTTTTTTATGCCAATAATGCTCCTTTTTTGTTGCACTTTTTCCTACCCAGCAGCTGACTTCTACTCCCAAATCTTCCCTTCTCTTTTCCTCAGTCAAATTATGGTGTCACTGTCGTGCATTCCTTTTGTTTCTCCCTGTTTATAGCTATCTTAATGACTTGGATCGCATAGCAGATTCCACCTATCTGCCAACTCAGCAAGACGTGCTTAGAGTTCGAGTTCCAACAACAGGAATCATTGAATATCCCTTTGACTTACAAAGCGTCATTTTCAGGTAGAAAAAAGTTTAGCACTCATTTACTTTGTTTGTTTTTTCTTTTTTTCTTTTTTTTCTTTTTTTTTTTTCCTTTACCTTAATTATGCCACATATTGGATATTGATTAAAAGTGCATTACAAAAATGATTCTGTGCTCTCAAAAGTAAAGCTTGTTATTTTATTTTTATGGTTAATTATTAAGCAGCTGATATTAAACATAAAAAAAAATGAAAGACAGTTTGGTTAAGTCTTTTTTTTGAAGACACTACTGATAGAACTACAGTTAATCTTTTCAACAAAAATTAACAAAGTTTTGTTATGAGTAATAATCTAAAAATATAATCTTGTATCTAATTAATGTTAATTATGGGATGCAAAATTACCTCCTCTGTAGCTGATGATTAGCAAGAAATCACTCTCCTAAAAAGAAAGTAAGCCTATTTGAGTGCAAGTACTGTTGCTTAAAAATAATTATGCATTTGCAATTGCAAGATAGACATCTTAAGGGTTGAGCTACTCTATGACATGGAATGAAGTGGAAATACTCTGCCAGCAAATTTGAGTTTTGCTGTTGGCTATTAACAGCTTCAATAAATACATGTTGCATTCTGTATGTACTCTTAAATAGATAATCTTTGAGAAGTTGGACATTTTGACACTTGTAATTTTTGAAGGGAAGAGGCAGATCAATAAACCTATTCTGTGCACATGTGTTTCTGCTAAATATACAGGGTATACATTCCAGAATCATGGCCCAGTATCTTGAGACTTTTGCATCTCAGAAATCTAAAGATTTTGAGATCCACAATGACTTAAATATAAAAATCACATCAAACTAAAAATCAAATATGGTTACTTGGCTACTTATAATGGATTCCATTAAACTTTAATCTCAGTTGAGAGATTATTAAGAGGAACAAACCAAGCTCTGTTTTCAACTGAATTCCTTTTTGTTATGTATGTGGCTGTATGTTTATCTCTTACGGTATTCACGGAGTTGATGTGTTTGTTAATTTTGCAGAATGGTGGATGTAGGAGGCCAACGATCAGAAAGAAGAAAATGGATACACTGCTTTGAAAATGTCACATCTATCATGTTCCTAGTAGCTCTTAGTGAATATGATCAAGTGCTTGTGGAATCAGACAATGAGGTAAGCCATAAGCACAGAGAACCAGTTTTGAAGAAAAAATAGTTTTGCCTGTCCCAGATGTTTTCCATCAATCTACAAGCAGTCATACACAACTACATGTAATGGAATGAGAATTACTGCAGAGATCAAAAGGCTGAGCCATGTTGGGGAGGATTCAACAAAAAGGAATATTGTTGAATAAAAAAGATATCCTTAGCTATTTGAGCTGTTAGTGTTTAGTATCAGAGATGCAAAAATTGGCAGTGAAAGTGAAGATAAAATGTATAGATTCCTATCTACAACGGACCCTACACTAATAAACTTCACTCAGCTGACTTAAAGCATAGACTGCATTGACATATTTTCTAATTGTACTTCATTTCAAAAAATAGAAGAAACAAGGAAATATTAGTTGGTGAACTGTGAGTTGAAAGGACAAAGCATATTAGTATCCAGTATTTTTGATGCAGTGTTGCAGAGTAGAGAGATGATTTAATGTTTGTTTGTTTGTTTTAATTTTATGTGGACAATTTTCAGTTACTACTGTTCCATGCAAGGCTATTAATATACACTTAAGAAATTTAGGTGAAAAAAAGAAAATATTTTAATTTCCTTCATGACTTGTATACATACTGATTTCACTGTTTAAGGGAATGGCTGATATAGCAAGGTAAGTGTTTCTGGACACATTTGTATGCTCAACTCTCTTTAGGATGATTTTTTAAAGTAAGTTCTTGGAGCAAGCACTGAAAGCTTTTACACTTACAGTCTTCTTCTGAGAGAAATATATGATTACATTAGTTTTACTATCAACCCTATCATTCAAAGCTGAATTTTCAATAGAAGTTGGTCTTTAAACTGAGAAGCTGTCATTTTGTCATAATAATGTAATTAACACCAACTTGATCTCTTGTAATTTTTTGAAAGCTAGACATGAATGTAAAGGATAATTCAGTCAGATTCAAGCCAAGAAGTGTCTGGTTCTGTCTTTTCTCTGGTTTGTATTATTGCTTTGTAGCTGACACAGGTAACACTGAAATATTCAGCATTTCAATCATACAAGTCAAAACAAAGTATATTGAAAACGATTTAAAGAATAATTTGTTACAGTAATTTTCAGATTCTGTTCTAACTTTCCAAAATAAGCTACCAAACTTAAGGAAAGATTCAATTCTGGTTTTATATTAGATTTATCCTGTTCTAGTTAGGTGGTTTGTTGAAACTCTTGTTCTTCTGTTTGATCAGATAATATAAGCTTGTGGATCATGAGTTAGAGCATCCGTACTTTTAAAGATGGGGCAGTACCTTCTTGGGTTGAATCATTCGAAGTTTACAATTTTGCATTATTCTTGTAAGCTTGAGCACAATCACATGGCATATGTGGGACAAACAAGGGTATCAGGCCTAGCCAGCATGGTTTTATGAAGGGCAGGTCCTGCCTGACCAGCCTGATCTCCTGCTGTAACGAGGTAATGAGGTGACCCACCTAGTGGATGAGGGAAGGTCTGTGGGTGTAGACCACTTAGACTTGAGTAAAGCCTTTGTCACTGTGTCCCCCAGCTTTTTTTTTTTTTTTTTTTTTTTTTTTCTTGTTGAAGCTGGCAGTTCATGGCTTGCTCAGATGTAGTCTTGGTAAAAGCTGACTGGAGGACCAGGCTCAGGGAGTGGTGGTGAATAGAATTAAATTCAGCTGGTGACCAGTCATGAGTTGGTGTTTTGGTGGGTCCTGCACTTTGTTCTCACAATCCTGCACAAGCAGTGTCTGGAAAGCTGCACAGAGGAAAAAGATAATAAAATCATAGAATCACAGAATTCTTAGAGATTGAAGAGACCTTTATAGGTCACCTGGTCCAACTCCTGCAGTGAACAGAGACATCCACAGCTTGATCAGGTTGCTTCAAGCCCCATCCAGCCTGGCCTTGAAAGTTTCTAGGAACAGGGCATCCACCTCATCTCTGGGCAACCTTTTCCAGTGCCCTAACCCTGTTGTATGACCCCCTCACTGTGAAAGACTTTTTCCTTATATTCAACTTAAATCTACCCTCCTTAAGTTTGAAACCATTTATCTTTGTCTTATCACCACAGACCCTGCTAAAGAGCCTGTCCCCTTCTTTCCTGTAGCTCCTCTTTAGGTACTGAAAGGCCGCTGTCGGGTCTCTGTGGAGCCTTTTTTTCTCCAGGTTAAACAGCCCCAGCTCTTTCAGCCTGACTACATAGAGGAGGCATTCCATTCTTTGGATCATTTTTGTGGCCTTGAGTGGATGCACTCCAACAGGTCTATCTATGTCTCTTCTACACTGAAGATTCCACATCTGGACCCAGTATTCCAGGTGAGGTCTTACCGGCACAGAGCAGAGAGGTAGGATCACCTCCCTTGACCTGCTGGCTACACTTCTTTTGACGCAGCTCGAAATACTGTTGACTTTCTGGGCTGTGAGGGCACATTGCTGACTCACGTCCAGCTTCCCATCCACCAGTACCCTCAAGACCTTTTTGGCCATGTGACAAGCAGTTATCAGAGAAGATGAAGGCAAAAAAAATTGTTGAGTACCTCAGCCTTCTTGTCTGTTGTTACCAGCTTGTCTGTGTCACTCACTAGAGGGGTACACACTCTTGGACTTTCCTTTTTTAGTTGTCTCTAGGAACTTTCTTTTTCTTATCACCCCTTGCTGGGCCTTGGCTTTCCTGACCCCATCTCTACACAGCCTAACAGCTTCCTTATACTCTTCAGTGGTATTTGTCCCTGTTTCCATTATGTGTGCATTTTTTACTTGCTCTCATTTTGACTGGCAGGTTGCAGTTCAGCCATGCTGGTGTCTTGTCTTCCTTTCCTGACTTTTCTGCACCTTGGAATGGAGAGCTCTTGTGCCCTGAGGAAAGCTTTCTTAAGGTCTGCTAGCTCTGCTCTGCACTTTGGCCCATGAGGACAGTTTCCCAGAGCTGGAAATTAGCTTTCCCAAAATTTAGCACCATAATTTTACTCTTTGACTGTCTCATACTGCTCAGGAGCATGAGCTCCACCGTAGCACACTCACTACAGCCCAGGCAGCTTCCAATTTTGATGTCACTAATCAGTTCATTAGCAATGGTGAACAGCAGGTCCAGAATTACATGGCCACTGGTGAGTTCATCTGTTGCCTGACTGAAGAAGTTATCCTCACTGTATTCCAGGAGCCTCCTGGATTGCCTGCAGCTCATCATGCTACTTTTCCAGCAGATGTCTGAGTGGTTGAAGTCCCCCAACAGGATGAGCATTTACAATCGCAATGCCTCACGTACCAGGATCTGGGTCTGCTAGCCAACAGTCAAATGTGAGTTAGCAGTGTGCCCAGGTGGCTGAGAAAATTAATGGCATCCTGGCCATAAGTTAGATGAGGGGAGGTATAGGTTGGATATTATGAAAAATTTCTTCTTTGGAAGAGTAGTAAAGGATTTGAACAGGCTGTCCCAGGAAGTGGTGGAGTCATTGTCCTTGGAGGCGTTCAGGAGAACAGTAGATGAGGCAATTAGGGATATTATTTAGTAGACATGGTATTGATAGATTGACCTAGATACAGGGTCTTTTCTAGCCTTACTGATTCTGTGAAAGGGTTTGTAAAAAGGGTCTGTAAAAGGGTTTGTGTACTGAATTGAACGGAATACACTAAAGATGACAATCATGCTTGGGCTCTCTGATGACTAAAGATGATACCTCAAGTTATGGTAGCTTTTCTGTAACTACTTTATCGCTGTTAAGAAAAAGATTATTTTACTTCTAAAGTGAGATTTTTCAATTTTTTTTTTTTACCTTGGGGAGGTAAAAGCTGTAAAACTCTTTATTTTGAAGGTGGTTCTTGCATCTCACTTCTAATTGAGAAATGGCGTTAAAATTTCTGTACCAAATTGTGTGTAAGTGCCCTTCTTTGTTAATATGTATAGCATTAGTCTGATGCCATGAGAGAATCTAATCCTGCTTTGATCTGTGTGCCTCTTATTTTAAAGATCTATCTCAACAAGTTGTAGTGATCTGCTCCTCCATTTGCATTTCTTGTATGGCCTGATTATGCAGTATGCTTTTTGTAAAGCAACCTACTTTCTTTTTCTAATTAGTCCACTGTACATTATTGCCTGGAGTCTCTTGGATGTCTTTTCTAAGAAAAGTATACTTTTAAATCACGTGTATGTTTCTTTTTAGCTAATAAATTGTTTCATTAATCTCATTTTGGTCTATAAACATAAATCTTAAGAATTATTATTTGTTATTCAGTGCATGTATGTTTATACAGCCCTTCACCATTCTGAAATGGGTTTAGAGCCCTTAAGATTCAGACCTGTATTTTAAAATGTTGTACATGTGAACTTTCAGCTGTAAGTCTGTTTCTTCCATTTTTTAGCCTGCACAAAAGAAATACATTTGGATTATAAATCAGATGAAGGTATACTGAATTGAGAGACTTTTCTAATGTCTCTCCAGGGTTGTTTTTTTTTTCAGTGGAGTTGGGCACACTATCTGCCTTCATACCCTTGGTGGTTTTTAGTCTTCAGAGTTCTGAGGAACAAGGTGTGAATACTCTGCAAGTGGACGTCATGCATAGAAAGAGACAGTGTTCACACTGCCCAATTGTGAGAGTCTTATGTAGGATGGTTAATAAACACTGAAGTAAGTTTCAAGTTTGTAGTGGACCAGTAAGCATTTGCAATTATGGGAGAACTAGAGACAGCACTTTATAGCTTCAAAATCTGGATTCATACAGATGTGATTTCCATAATCTTGGGGGTTCTGGTAGACAAGAAGCTTGTCTTGAGACAGCAGTGTATGTGTGCAATCCAGAAGGCCAACTGTATCCTGGGCTGCATCAAAAGAGAGGTGTCCAGCACAACAAGAGAAGGGATTGTCTCTTCTGCTCTGTGAAGTACTGTGACCGGGCCTGAGGCCCCCAACACAAGAAAGACATGCAGCTGGTAGAGTAGGTCCTGAAGACACAATGAAGATTATCAGAGGGCTGGAGCACCTTTCCTCAAAAGAGACTGAGGGGATGGGGCTTGCTCAGCATGGGAAAGGCTTGAGGGAGACCTTAGTGTGACCTTTCAGTACTTGAAATGAACTTATTAAAAAGATGGAGAGCAAGTCCATCAGTGATAGGACAAAGGGGAATGGTTTAAAAGAGTAAAGAATTTGATTAGACATAAGAGAGGAATGCAGTGAAACATTAGTACAGGTTGCCCAGAGAAGCTGTGGATGCTCCATACCTGGAGGAGTTCAAGGACAGGTTGGAGAGCATCCTGAATTGGTGGGTGGCAGCTGGGAGTGGAATGTTTTTTAAGGTCCCTTCCAACCCAAGCCCTTCTGTGATTCTTTATTAACCCTTGCAGAGCTTGTTAAGTACATGGGCAGGGCAAAAAAAAAAAAAAAAGTTACTTGGTGCTTGGACATATTTTTCTCCCACAATAACCTGCTAAAAGTCTGAGGAATATATAAATTTGTATAGCTTAAGTAGATCTTGCCTGCATTAGAAATAGTGTGGCCAGCAGGAGCCGGGACGTGATGATCATCCCCCTGTACTCAGCACTGGTGAGGCTGCACCTTGAGTATTGTGTTCAGTTTTGGGCCCCTCATTACAGGAAAGACATTGAGGCCCTGGAACGTGTCCAGAGAAGGGCAACAAAACTGGTGAGGGGTCCGGAGCACAAGTCCTATGAGGAGTGGCTTGGGGAACTGGGATTGTTTAGTCTGGAGAAGAGGAGGCTCGGGGGAGACCTCACTGCACTCTACAACTTCCTGAAGGGAGGTTGTGGTGAAGAGGGGTTTGGCCTCTTCTCCCAGGCAGCAAACAGGACCTGAGAAAATGGCTGCAAGTTGTACCAGAAGAGGTTTAGGTTAGACATGAGGAAGAACTTTTTCTCTCAGAGAGTGGGCAGGCACTGGAATGGCCTGCCAAGGGAGGTGGAGGGGTTGCCATCCCTGGCAGTGTTCAAGAGGCGTCTGGATGAGGAGCTGAGAGATGTGGTTTAGTGCTTGTGGTAGCAGTGGTAATGAGAAGACAGTTAAACTAGATGATCTTATAGGTCGTTTCCAACCTTGTGATTCTATGATTCTATGATCTCTGGTGATAAAGAAAGTTTGAACTTTTTATTGGTAGAGGAAAACAGAAAAAATGCGATTTCCTCAGCTAAATTAATGTATGAAATGTTCCTAAACTCATAATAAGCTAAATAAAATTTCAAAAATGTATGATTTTTTGAAAATCAAAGGCTGTATTTTTGAGGTGCCATTATATACTAAAAAGCTACAAAGGTATTGAATATCATGAGGTATTCACTAAAGAAAAAATAATTTGTAGAAGTTTGAACCATCCATTGCCCAGTACGAACTGAGAAAGAAATATCAGTTTAGATTGTTCTGGACAAAGCTGATATTATACTGGTATGAGAAAAAAGAACTATAGAAGTGCAGTTTTATAAAGTAAATTTTCAACAGGATTAAAGAAGAAAATGTTGCTGAAGTTTAAATGAATGCTCTGTCGTCTTCCACTTTTGAGTAAGGAGTTTCACTAATACCCAGGTTTGTATGAGGACTGTACCAAAAGTAATACCTCCTATTTTAAATGTTGACCCATGACATCAGAGGCAGGTGTTGGCAGGATGGCGGTAGAGAATTAACCTTCCCACCAGCATTCCATTACATCTTGTTGCCATGTGACGGATTGCAGCAGAGGGGCAAGATGACAGAATGGCATCTGACATTAAAGTGTGTATGAAGGTGTAGAATTGAATTCGTTCATATGGAAAAAAATTGGACCCTTGTTCTTTGACACTTGCTGAACTTTTATGAATACCAGACAGTGGATGTGTGCACAGTGAGGCCATGGGTGATGTGTTTCAGCAGTAGTAACAATGACAGTGAGTCAGCTCTAGTCCTGATTGTTATGAGCATAGTATGCGGGCTCTTGTTCATCACTGGTGAAAATGTACAGTTAATGATAGTGACTGTGCTGAAAAACAATATTCTGTAATTGATACTTTGCTCTATCAAACAATGTTGTTGTGCTTTTTATGTCTTTTTTAATTTCCATGGAAATAAATAGGAGGTATTACTTTCCGAGCTACCTAGACAGGTGTATACAAAATGTTCATTTATGTACCCTAGAAAAACAGTGGGTTTTGTTTGTTTGTTTGTTTCATCTTTTCAAGGAATTTATTTTCATTGATAAATGAAACCACATGCAAATGAATATTACTGTCTTTGTTAAAGCATTGATGTTAGTATTACTTTCAAAATTTGCATTTTATAGGAGGTTTATTTACTGGGTTTTCATTAACCTTGAGTAACAAAGCAAATAGAACAAATCATCTTTACTTTTGACATTTAATTTCTTTATACTTCCTATCCAGACTTCTTAATTTATAACCTCAAAAGGATTATGTACATCGTGTTACTTTTAATTAAAAAAGAAGTTTCTTTTCAAGCAGAGAACTGCACCTATTAAAACTTATCTTTTCTTCCTAAACTTGTACCATTTCTTAATTTTGTTGTGTATCAAAAGAAAATTGTGACTGGAACATTGTACCAATTCATCATTTGTTAATAGATCACACTGATTAACACTACAGAAGTTCCATCTAGTCTTTCGATACTCATCCATGTACAATCTAGAAACATACTGAAGAGAGCAGAATACGTCAATCTTAGTTATTTAATGTAGTTGCAGCTAAGATTACCTTTAAAATAGTAATATGTGACTTAATTTCTCTTAAACTGGTGTTTCCTTACAGTGCCTTTAATTATCAAATAGATGTCAACAAGTTTGCAATTAGACTTTATAGAAAGTACCAACTCTTTGTAATAGATCCATTCACAATTTCAATCCAACATTTCAGTTCTTCACTGTACTTAATTTACATTGAAGAACTGTTTTGTGAGTCTATTAGAAGTAATACTTCTCTGAAGGCAGAACAGGATGCTCAGAAAATTAGGGCTTCTGTGCCTCTGCCATGAGTACAAATTAAAACTGAAGGAACAGAGGCTTTAAGTGACGTTTCTGTACTGAAGAAAGTCACTGTACAAGGATGTCAGTTGTTCTGGTTGATGGAAAACCTTATTGTTTCGAGCTTGTCCTAAGTAGTCAGTGTTTCTTGGTTTGTTAAAAAAAATATTTCAGTTAATGTCTAATGTATTAAAAGTATTTGAAAGTCTGAAACCCAGGACAGATATTTTTTGTGTGAATTCATCTGTTCAGATTCAGTTTGTAAAAGTAAGGAGTATCCAAATTCTCTCTGTAATGTTCGTCAGTGCGATCTGTTAATGGGTGACAAATGAGAACAGTGTTCCAGTCAGACTTATTTTTAATGTTAGCCAAAAGTAAGAATGACATGAGGACACAGAGTTTAGAATACTTCCACTCTTCACAGAGGTAATTATCTGAAGAACGTGTTGCATTCTTACATCAAAACAATCTTTCAGTTCACATCTGGGCATGTTTCCACTTTTCTGTGAGCACTTCGTGTTCCTTATTCACAGACTGGTCCTGCATGGCTTAGCACGAAGACTGGAAGAAAACAATGTTGAGATCAGAGCACTTTTTCTCCATCACACATAAATGTAATTCTTCAGTTGCCTCTTTTTTCAACATTCAGCAATTCAGAACAATTGAGCATAGGACAGAGGGATAATACAAACTCCCAGATATAATTAAAATCCTCAAATGGTCTTCATAATTGCCTAACAATGTTAGGAGTAAATGAAATCTCCAGAACTCATTGTTTGGAAACTAGAGAAAATAACACATTAATCTTCTGTACCAAAATCATATAATGTGTGTACTGTATTTGTTCATACGTGCTCACATACATTCATATTCTCTTTTTGGTTTGTGGGTAAGGAAGCCTTTAAATGCAAAGTGTAGAGTATTAAGCATTTGTGTATGGAAGAGCTGGAGCCTGTTTCTTTTTGTCAGAGTAAGTGGATAACAGTGGAAGTGAGAGGTTGAATGTTCATGAACTCTTTTGCAAAGCTGACAAAAGTGCTGCTGGTAAATGTTGCTGTTGGCAGCAATCGCTGGCAAAGAAACTGCCATTTCTTTTGTTCAATAACCAATGTAAAAACTGAGCAGAGAACAGCATCTTTCAACAACAATTTTATTTTAGATATATTTTCTCTGTTTTTATCAGAAGGATGTGGATATTGATGACAGTTTTATTAATACAGCATTCATATCATTTCATCCCTATCAATAGAATATATATATTTTTTAATTAAAAATATGGTGGTACCAATGTTTATACCACTTTTAAAACTACTTCTATTTTGTTGGTATTTCTCTGATTTGGTGGTTTCTGAATACTAAGATTTTTTATGGATTTCAGTCATCATTTCATTTACTTGTACCTTTTCTAAGTGCATAAAATTGCAATATATTCTCAGCATCAGTGCTGCAACTCTGCATTTTTAAAGTGATTAGACATCTCCTTCCAGGTGATTTGGAAATGCAAGTCTCAGCAATGGATTTGACTTCCAAGTCTTCTGTCAGTGGCATTTTTTGTTGTTTTTTGTTTGTTTTGTGAGGGTTATTTGCAGAAAGATTCAAGACAAAGCAAACCAAATAGAGGAATTATTTCTGAGCTCTGTGTTTGAAGTGGTCTCTTTTTGAATTATTCATAAAAAGGTTTATGTGGCCATTAAGTCCTTTCTCAGAATGGCCAGTTATAGCAGTATAGCTTCAAGATTATACTGCATACTGATGGTAAAAATCAGAAGCACTTACAGTTTTGATTCTGTATTTACTCTATTTCATAGCAGAAGAATCTCCCCTTACTTACACTTCTTATTTCCTTTGTTATTTCCCAGCTTTTCATTTAGCAGCCCTATTAGCCAAGGAATACACTCTAGGGTCTTCTGTGCAGCCAGGCAGTTCTGTTTGAATAATTGCTGGAAGTCCGTTTTGCATAGTGGAGACATTCCTAATTAATGCAGACTTTCCGACAAGAACCATTCAGACCATGTAATGTAAAATAATATAGTGTATTACTTGATGCTAAACAACTTCAGGAATATTGCTATCTGTAAAGGCGTTTTTTATGAAGCTCTCATGCCAGTACCTCCTGTTCAGCAGTTATCATCTCTGAATGTCCACTCACTTGATTAAACATTTGTTACCAGCATAAACAATTACCTATACTATGCAAGCTGTTAATTTAAGAATGCTTGTCTGCTTCACCACATTTTCTCCCAACACTTCAGTGACATTCATTCCCTAAAAATTTGTGAATTCCTAATTTTGTTAACAGGTGCTACTTAGTTATTAATATAAGAAAAATATTGATAGCAGAATTTTTTCAATATGTAACTTATATTCTGCCCACTAGATGACACTCTAGACAATTATATTTTTGAGTGAATCTCCATCTCCTCTTCTGTTTTGTTTCAGATTAATGCTGAACCTAGAATTTTCTAATATTCAAAGCACTGTTTGTTTTATTCAGCTAGGAATTGCTGTTTTCTCTTTGCTAGATGTCAGCAGATATGTCTTTTAAATATTATTTTATTATTATTATGCTCATTCTATCGATGGTCACACTTTCAGAGTGACTTGTGTATTTTGCTGAATCTAGGTTATTAACTTGTTATCGAGTTAAGAAATAATTGTCATAATTTTTAAGTTTAGGGATTGTATTGGGTATTTTTCAGCTAGCTCCATGAATATCTATTCCACTTGCTCTTCATTATAACTATGCTGTGTTGTTTAGTGGCACATTTAACTAAAAAAAACCAACACCTTAAATTCAAAATGCAAATGGCAGTATTTTCCTAGAAAGTCCATCACTTTCCATCCAGTAAAATAGCACTGACTGTAGCAGTTATTTAGTAATATACACAATGTTTTGTATATCATGCAATGAACTGAACTGAAATTTTCTTAATTCATACTTTAATGAGACTTTACAAGACTCATGTTAACTGTGTAAGTGATGTGAAATCTGCATTGAATCCCTGGAATTGTCTAATCTGATCACATGGCATTCTAGCCATGTGATGTGTACTATTTTACTACATACATCTTTTTTAAGGACATATATGTCTGTGGAACATTACAGCATGGCACATATTTAGAAAATATTCCTGCAGTCCTCCTGATATCTTAATTGCTGCTGTTTGCTTCAGCCTGCACACAAAGATGCTGTAAGTGCTGTTCTGTAGCAATGTACCTATAGTGAGGTAGTTACCATTGCCCTGAGATACCAGTTAGGATACAGGACTTTATTTCACCTTCCCAATATCCTCAGCTGGTGCTACTGTACAGGGCAAGGTCCTTGTATCATTAGAGTTAATTCTATGTCAGTGAGCTCTGTCAATGAATTCCTTCTGATTTTATTTAGAATTGGGTAACTTAATATAAAATTAGCGAGAACATCAATCCACTGTTGTCTCTTTAAAACTTACTTTCCAAGATTCAGGAATAGACTCATATTTAGCATTGCGTATCCTGGAAATGTAGTTGAAGATGAACTTTGTAGATGAGTAACTTCTTCAGAAATGGAACTTGTAGTTTTACTAGTGAGTACAGTGAAGTGAGGGAGTCTGTAATCTAGTAATATTTTATTGACTTCAGTTACTGACATCCTGAACTACATATCTAAAGCAGTTCAGTCGTTCTTTCAGTTTTCTAGACGGCAATTACTGATTGACCACATCTACAAATTATTTCTCAAGGCTCTATCTATTTCCTTTAATAGAACTTTTTCCTAAAGCAGTTCTTTTACACTGCTTTTTTAGTAGGAAGTCTGCTTTTTGGAGATTTCAGATTGGCTTTGAATTAATGGAACTCTCTGAAATCAGAGACCTGCTTTGTCTCTGATTTGTTTGTTTATTACCCCTCTGTAAGCCCCTTAGTAGACAAGATATTTTTACAGAACATAGAGAAGTCTGATTAACAGTTAATCCAATGACTTAGGTTTTATGCTTAACTTTGTTGATGTTTCAGTTTTTCTTGTTTCTGAATGAAATCCTGACAACATTGAAATCAATGTGAGTCATATGAATTGCCTTGGATAAAAAGTCAGTAAGAATTGACTAGAAGACTAGAAGACAAAAAAGATTTTACTCTATGCATTAGGTTCTATATATTTGGCTTTCTATTTTCATCCACACTCCAACATGCTGTCAAGTTTTATGAATCATTTGATGATTGTGTTCTGTAAAGGATGACCATCAAATTATAAATTTCTACAAAATTGTAGGGTTTTTTTGTTGGTCTCTTTAAAATGCAAATTAATGCAAGTAAAGGTACACTTACTGCATAACTGTTTGAGGCTTTTAGAAGATTGTTTTACTAAACAACAGCATTGGTGGTGAAACTATTCTTTTGAAGAGGCAGTTCCTTTAATCATAATAAAAGAGGAATATAATTGCTGGGTTTGAACTCAATTTGTTCCAACGCTCTGTTAAGCACATGCCAACCTCATAGTTCTTCAGAATTTTATCAAATCATAATGTAATTCCATTATGTCAAAAATGATAAATAGAAATATAGGCTTTGCTTTTCAGCTATAATGAAAAGAGTAGTTAAGGAGCATTTAAGCAATAAATTAAAGGCTGACCCACTGATCTCAGGAACAAATTTAACAATTTGCATTCTTAAAAGGTTTTGTTATAAGCCTTTAACATTGAGGAAGCACTCTCAGGTACCAAATTTATTTGCAACCATTTTAAAGCTGATCTTTCTATGAATTATGTAATTCTCCATTTAGAATCCAAGAAAGGCCTGTAAAATAAGTAACATTCTTCAACCTTGAATTGTTCTCTAGGTAATTTTCTGCTATAGTTGTCCCTTCCATTAATCAAATGCATCTCAATGGCCACAAGTTTGGTGGCTGGTCATAACTCTGCATAGTCTGACTGATTTGTATCACTTCTAGCATTCATTTTCATGACCCGTGTTTTAAAGAATACTTATGCTTGAGGAATTAAGTTTGCAAAATGAAAATGGCTGCATATTTACCTAACTGCTTATGTATTAGTTATAGTTGAATTGAAGTTGCATAACACAATATGGCTCTGTTTGTCAAGTAAGATTGCTTAAATTGATTATATGTATTTCTTTAAATATTTGACTACTTAAATTTCTCTTTATTTAATTCCAGAATCGAATGGAAGAGAGCAAAGCACTCTTTAGAACAATTATCACATATCCATGGTTCCAGAACTCTTCGGTCATTCTGTTCTTAAATAAAAAGGATCTCTTAGAGGAGAAAATTATGTACTCCCATCTAGTTGATTATTTTCCAGAGTATGATGGTAAGTATACTTACACCAGAGATCATTCTCTATTTACACTGCAGTACTGACAAAATGTAATAATAATTAAAAAAAAAATTAAAACAACAATAAAAATAAAACAGGAAAAACCTTTGCAATCTGTTATCATCTCATCTTTTAAAAATGAGATTGAAATCTTTTGTACAATTTTTAGATTGCTATGATTTCATTTTCTGCTGTCTGTACAGGAACAGTACACTTAATAACCAGTTCTTCATGGGAAATAGTTAATTTTTAGATGAGTATTATCTTGTTGGCAGTGGACTGGATTCTGTTTATTTTCATAAGTTGGAGTGAGTGTTGGAACTGAAGTGTAAAAGCTAAAAATAAATGAAAACACATTCCTTGTTTTACACATCTTCTCACATACTCTTTACTTGAGGTTCATTTTTGGTTAAGGCTGTGTGCCTGAGAGTTGTTACAAGCAGTGAACAGGCTGCAGGATCAGACTGTATTAATAACGAGTGAATTTAGTTTGATAGGGTGGGAGAAAACTGGCGGTTGAATAGAGAAGAATCTTGTTCTTTCAAGTTTATTTCCTATGACAAACTCCTTAGATGGCCTCCTAAAGGTGAGAAGACTTTACAAGACACTGTGTTATCAACACTGAAATTGAGATAACACCTGTGCTTGTCTAGAAAAAAACAGGCAATATTCAGTCACTCAGTTCAGGGAAACCCTATTTCTCCTGCCATCTGCCATGGGTGAGGGAAAAAAAAGGATTTAGGAGTGGTAAAACTATTGGAGTTCAGACGTGGAAGTCTTCAAGTCCTTGACTCTTGATTCTACAGTTCATGCTGGACTTAACTCCACAGACAAGATTATGGTTTGATTTGATTCTTGATTCTTCTGGTATCAAGTACGGTTTCAGTCTGTGGCTTGCACAGGTCAAGATGTGATGTCCTTCACTGTTCCAGTTTACTGGCAATGTGAAAGGTGTGCAGATTTGGGAAAGTGGATCACTTCTCCTTTCTGTTTTCCTACTTCACAGCTCAATGGAGAAGGTAGCATAAAGATGAGAACTGCAAGCCAGGGTGGCAAATTGGGGTGGTTTAAATTACTCTAAGCAGTTATGTTGCAAAGTATTAAAACCATGGGAAGAAGGACAATGATACGCTCAAAGAACAGTGTATCACATGAACGCATTCTTCCATAGTTAGTACTAGAAGACTTGACACACAATGGAATGAAAAGCTGGGAGAGGGGACAAAGACATTTCACTGTTAAAGAAGTTCAAATATCGAACTGTCTGTAAGAAAACAGATTTTATCTTCTTAATCACCAGGACCACAACGGGATGCACAGGCGGCCCGAGAGTTCATCCTGAAGATGTTCGTGGACCTGAATCCAGACAGTGACAAAATTATCTACTCCCACTTCACATGCGCTACAGACACAGAGAATATCCGCTTCGTCTTTGCTGCTGTCAAGGACACAATCCTACAGTTAAACCTGAAGGAGTACAACCTGGTCTAACTGTGCCAAGGAGGCCCTCCAGAGCCACCTTTGTGTGATTGAAGAGATACAGGAGGGACTGCATTATCTGTGAAAACAATTTGCATAATACTAATTTATTGCCGGCCTAGACTCTGTGAATCTCCACAGAGTTTGTAGTTAATATTATGATTTTATTTAAACTACATGGAGGAAAACCAAAAGATGCTGAAGTACATTCACAGCACATTTCCTCATTTTTTAGGCAAAACGTTGTGACTCAATGTATTTGAAATTCTTAGTCAAACACTTATAAAGAATAGCAGATTTCTGCTATCAGAGCAAAACCAAGCTTCTTTCCCGTTTCCCTAACCCTTTCTCTTTCCCGTCTTCTTCTTCTCCCTTATCTTTTTAAAGGTACAGTGGCCTTTTTTTCCCAGTTACATTCCCGAGTAAAAACATTTTCTGTTGACTGATTTGGTCAGGAAAATACTGTCATCAGAATTCGTCAGACCATTTTAACTTCACAGTATGTGAACTTAAAATCAAAAGTATGGATACTGTGATTTTTAAATTCTTGACAAGATTGTTTTCATTCTGTCTTTCGCGACTAGAATATTCAGATTACAAAGTAGAATTACAGTTTTGTATGAATACTAAACTATTTTAATTGTTTGAAAAGGTGCGTTGAAGACAGTAATGAAATAATTAAAACACAACTTAGGATGTACATCGAATACGATAGAATCTCTTTTAAATTGCCATGTGCCATTTTTTTCTCTCTTCTTTTATTCACAAATGCCAAACAGAAATGTCATAGACACTACATTTTCTCCAGTGGCTTCAGCCTGAAACAATGTTCTTTTCTCCTTCTTTGGTTGTGTTTTTTTTTTCCCTTAACTCTTTTTAAGCATTGTTTTCTTTTTTTGATTTGTTTTGTTGTTGTTGTTGTTTTTTCACAGTAGAAAAACTATTTTTATTGTATCAAAATAATGTTGCCAAATCTGGCTTTTATAAAATGGATAGTGTTGAAACATCAGATACTAATTGAAATGCCAAACTGATGAGTTGGGAACTGACCTGACTGAGTCAACTGCCAAATGATAAACAAACAATATCAGCTCCTACGTTCCCATTTTCAGAAAGTGTTCAATTTTCAAATACCAAAAACAACAGTGTGTGTGAGTGTGCTATGAGGTGCACCACACACGTGCATATGGTCTGCTAATTTACAGACAGTTCGAGTCTCTCCTTATGTCAGATATGGCATGAGATTGTTTTCTGTGATAATATCAAGGCACATTTAGTTGTACAACAAAAAAAATATTGATGGGGGATCACATACAGGAACCTTTCTTGATAAGGTTGCTTGTTAACTCATTCACAGACATTTGATAGGCTTTCATGCAAAATAGCCTCTCTCAATGTTCTTTAGAAAAGTTGTAGTAGTGTAAATGATACAGTGAAAAAAATCGTTCTTGAAATTTTAACGTGCAATTTTTTTAACAACAAAAACGCAGCACATGTTGATGAGCCTTTATTCTGCAGCTTAAGTTAAAAGGTGTTTTTTGATCAGGTGCATGATTGCTAGCAAGCTACAGAAGACTCAGAGATCAGGCATGTAATTAGATTGATTATCTGCATTGCCAAGTAGCACTAGAATGCACTTAATACAGAAATTTCTGCCTCATAGCAGCAAGTGGGAGGTGGAAAAAAGAATGGCTTATTAATTGATTACCAAAGTTAACAATAAATACTAATGAGACGTTTTTCATCCTTAACCCTCCCAAGTTCAAAACAACAGTAATAAGAACAGTTACTATTTTTTGGTCCCTCGTGAAACACCTTGTAATTTAAAACTGGTTGTAGGTATAGTGCAATTATGAATGCTATAATCATTGTACATACATCTATATATATATATATGGCAGCATCCATATTGGCTTTGTAATCATTAATTTTTGGCAAATTGAATGTGCTGTATTGATATGTATCTATGTAATTGTATTGTATGTCTTATAGCTAATTCACATTTTAAATAATGTTATTTTATTTACTTTTTTTTTAAGAGAGAAGAATGTAAATTTTGTCAGTTTATTTCTGACTAGGGATTTGTTGTTGTTTTTTATTTACAAAACAAAAAAAATACTATAGTACAGAGCGGTACTAGCATCGTGCTGTATAAAATCATTTGCACATTCCTGAGTAGAAGTAAATTGGAGACACCCAGACAGAGGCCATTCACATCTGAATCTGCTTAAAGCTTGTCGGGGCTTTGTACAGATGTGGAAACCAGTTTTGTGAGGAGAACGTAAGCTGTTAGATCTGGGATTGGAACATAAGCTCTTTATATTTGACAAATTTGCATTGGGTTACTTTTACTTTCTGAGAACCTTTTATTAGAAAAGTGAGTTTAGAGATGATTCAAGCCACTGCACATAAATATTTGTGGGTATATGCTGTTTCCCTGAAAAACAACAAACAAACGAACAAAAATAACCCAGAACATGAAATGAATTAAACAATATTGTAGAAATTCCAGAAACTTTAGATAACAACAACCAAAACATCACTATTGTTAACAACTGTAAGATGTTAAAGCTTTTTATTTAATAAAGATAAAGCAGATGAATGTAGGTTATAAGAAATGACACTGACATTCTAAATAGGTGATCAGAGCAGCTAGTGTAATATACAGCGTTACAGAATTGGTCCTGGTATTGCTGTAAATGCAACAGAGCTTCTTGTTTTACAGTTCCACAGCTGATAATATCCCTTCTTTTAACCTAGGAATGCATTGGCCGTGCTGGACATAGTGATATAGATAGAACTGTGGCCAGAGAGAGGGGGAAAAAAAAGCCAGTGGTGTCTAACTGAGGTTTGATTTGGTGTTTTTTTGTTTTATTTTGATTTTTGTTGTGGAATATTAGGTCTGGGAGAAGCACATGTTGTTTCAAGTTTTGTATAAAAGAAGCAGAACAAAAGTTTACTCATGCTTTGTAGTTATATTGTGATTGCAAAAGTTTTAAAGAGTGTGTGCCACTGGTCTTCTTCTGGTGTATTTTAAGTAAGTTGAACCTGTGGCAATGTTTAGATCATTTGAGCATGTTGTGGAAAAAAAAAAAATAGTCAGCATGCCAAGGCAAGCTTTACACAAATCACCTAACACAGCATTGCAGTGTGACAGTTTACAAAAACATTTCCTTTTTAAATGACACAGCTGTTCCCACTTGCAATATACTGTTGTTGTTGTTGTTGTTGTTGTGTTGTTGTCGTTGCTGTTGTTTTAACTGGTGATTTCTACTATGCCTTATAGTACTTGAGTCCAGAAGTCTGTGCCTCTAACATGAAGCTGAAGGCAAAAGTAAGACAGAAACCCTTTTAACTTTGCCAAAATTATGTGATTTCTTTGAATGTCATGAATGGGTGAGGAGGGAAGGAAAACGTCTTGGTAACCTGTGTATTCTAGATGTTCGCTAGCACAAGAAAGCTGTAATATATGTGTTTTACAGAAACCTTAAACTTGCCTTTTTCACTAATTATCTGGCACTGTCCTTGCATATGTAGGATGATGCAGCTATAAGGGCAGTTTACTTTTTATATTTATGACTCTTTTGATTGTCAAGGTGTATGAACTGTAATTTTTAATCATACTGCCACATGATTGTGAATTAGTTTTTTAAGTTTGAAAGTGGAGGAGACTTTTTATGCTGGATATCAGTCAGAATTGACTGCATGAGTTGCAAAAACTTAAATGGGGGGAAAAGGGCTGCATATAAAGATGTTGCTAGGCTCTCAGCCTTTGGTTGTAAGGGTCAGAAGATTTTCAGATTACTCAACCTAAGGACCCTCTCCTTGTTATACATTCTTCATGAAAGAATGACATATTAGGAGAAAATGAGACATGTTAACCCACATGAAAAATAAAATTTACCCAAATTATTTATTATATGTGCTGCTGTTCTTGAAGCTCTGTGCATGGTTATCCTGCATACTGTAAACTAATGAAGTGTGCACAGCACATTAACAAGGCCTACAAATGACCTACCTCTAGCTAAGAGACCAGTAAAATAAATATGTTTTGAAGAGACCATCAGAAGACAGGAAATTAAAATGGACATGATTTATGTAGTCAACTACTGTAATTTAGAAATTTCATGCTTTTGTAAATACAGTCCCTCTTTTGACATAAAACATACATTC
Organism: Perdix hodgsoniae; assembly: GCA_035772895.1. Lineage (NCBI taxonomy): Eukaryota > Metazoa > Chordata > Aves > Galliformes > Phasianidae > Perdix > Perdix hodgsoniae. The sequence continues at coordinate 14,283,852 of JAPSGF010000003.1, forward strand.
TAAAGTTTAGTATGCATTAAACAACTAAAGCCATCTGTACTTGTCTAATTTGTTAGTTTAGTAGAGGTCTTGCAAAACTGTATGTTTTGTGTGAGGAGTTACTGATATTTCCTCTATTTTGTCTTATATTTACCCATAACACTTTGAGTTGTATCAGTCAAAACAGAAACATTTCCATGTAATCAGTAATCCAGTCATTATCTAGTTAAGGGGATATTGCTGTAAGTTTCACTCAAGCTTTTTCACAGTAGCCATGCTGCAGGGAAAAAAAAAAAAAAAAAAAAAAAGAAAAAAAAAAGAGGAATGAAGGGGAATTTTGAAGACAGTGTATAAATACAAGATAAATCAGATCAATCTTACTGTAAAGCTGTGGGTTTGTTGTTTTTTTTTTTTTCTTGAAATACAGTCTAAGCTGAAGCCTGTTGCTGGTTTCCTCATTTACCATGCTGTAGGAAATCCTTATTTGACCAATTTTTTTAATTATTATAACGGGGGTGGGGGTGGGGATATCAGATACATTTTTAAACTTGCAGTATTTAAAAATAAAGATCATATTTGCTGTTCTTAACGTGTCGTTTAAATGCATGTATTGCCTGTTGTTTCAGGGACAGAAATTGTTGGGTTGTTGGGGTTTTTTTTTTGTTTTTTTTTTTTTTTTTTTGGTTGGTTGGTTGTGTAATTACTGCCCCTCAGAAATGTTCCTGGTTCAAAAGCATTTTTGGCCATAAATTTGTACTACAGCATCCCAATTCCTGGGAATCTAGCTTTTCTTTTATATTGTTTGGAATTATTGTTCTCCCAAAATGTTTCTTATTACGACAAGTGTTGGATGGATGTATTGTTGTGTGATTACTTCTTAATTACATATGCTTTGTCTTCAGTATCCAAATTTTGAAATTTCCAGAATATTACAACCAGAAAGTTTGAAACACTTAAGATTTGGTGAACTGTAGATAGTCATTACTAAAAGTATCACTAAACGGCTTTTTTGGTTTGTGTACAATGGAAACATTCACAGAAAACTTTTAAGAATTTTCACTTTTTTAAGCATTTGGCTAATGCTGACTCCACTGCAAGATTAGAGTTTCTTTGATCATTTTGTTTGCCTAAGTAATTATAGGAATAGCGGAAAGATGCCTACATGTTGCATTTTAGGTCTCTGGCTTGTATCTGTTCAGCAGTCAGAGAATCTCAGACTTCGGTCACTGAAGAAGTATAATTCCAGGCCACTTGCAAGAATGAGCTGCTTCTCTACTATGTGATTACAACAGTTTAAATAACATTCTTGGAATTTGATTTTTATAAGTAAGGACTTCAGTGAATTGCTATTGATTTCTCTTTCCTGTTGCAGAATATAAGGGAGAAGGAACTGTAAGGAAGAATTTATTTTACCTCAGTGAAGGTAACATCACTTACATGATGTTACATTATGTAACATCAGTGCCTGCATCTCAGCTGCATGATCCTTTACCTCTTCTTTGTGTCAGCCTGGTCAAAAAACCAACCAAAAACCACTCTTTTTTCTCTTCATTCATGGCTGTTTTAACAGCCTTGTTTCCAGGGTTTTGAGCTAATTAAAGTTCAGACAAATTCTATTCCGAGTAAGTGGAAGAGGTAGAACTGTGTGCCCAGAAAGTTTAGAACTCTGGAGAAAAACAGGGAAAGACTTCCCTCCTTTTGAAACCTAACCATGAAATTTATATGAGCAGTGAGTAGCATACTCATTTTATGCACTCCAGGGGTGATCAGCTGCTCTGGTTGGGAAAGATCTCAGTTTGAAAGCCCTTCATTGCATTTTCATCCAGGAAAAAAGAACTTAAAACCTCTTTGTAATTGATTCCCATTTAAGATGCTTGTGCAGATGCATTCAAAACCCAACCGTAAGTCAGACTGAAGCCAAAAAGTCATACTTGTGCAGATGCATTCAAAACCCAACCTTAAGTCAGACTGAAGCCAAAAAGTCATACTTGCTGTTAGGCATGTATAAGAAGTGGGCTTTCAACGGTTCCCAGCAGACAGCTAATTAATTAAATTCCTTCTTAAGATACTCAGAATGCCACCTTGCAGTTTGTGGCATTCAAAGCCTTGTCTAAGATGCTGCTTCTCCGCTCCCGTTCCCACTTCTCCATCACAATCATTGCTTTCTGACTTCCAAAGAAAATATTTCCATAGTACTGCTTTATGTATGTACTTTCCAGAATACTTTCTGATCCTTCGGAATTAGGTGTGAATTGCTCTGCTTATACTGAATAATTGAAGAAGTGTGAATAACAGCAGAAGGCCTGCACTTCTTGCTTACTATACATTCCTCCTGCCATTTTGATCTGATTATTCTTCTGTATCTTACTTTTATCTTCTTTGTCATAAAGGGGTTGGATGAAGTATCAGGTTAAGTTTTGGCAGTGATCACAGAATTGATTGTTCTGTCTAAATTAAAGGTAAACTGCTAATAAGAATAACTTCAGAAAGTTTCCATGGTCAGTGGAAGAGCCAATTAACCTTCTGGACACACACTGTACAAAGCAAAGTTATATTTACAACACAGCTGAAGGTTAATGTGGGCCAAAGTGGGCCAAAATTACCTATTTTAATATGACATTTCACATTGTCAATGAAGAATTGTATTTCTCACTGAAAATTCATTTTTTTCCTACAGTCCTCAGTAAGGCAGTTGATGCAATGACCAGACTGGCACTCAAGTGAAGACATACATTAACTTCGACAATAAGTTCAAATGTATTCCTGAAGAAATAAGCTATTACATGTGATTACTTTATATGATGCTAACAGAAAAGAATGACTTGCATGCACTAAATAACAGTAAATAATATTGCACTTTTATACATTTATGATAAAGAGGAATCACTCTCCCTAAAAATAAAATTCAATTTATCTCAAGACGAAGTATTTGAAGTCTCTTAACAACTAGCAGTTAAATGTGCACACAGTTTTGATTATTGTATGCAAGAGGCTAATTTGTCAGCACATACTGTAGAATGTTTGCTTTATTCTGAGTGCTGCTTTTGGAATGCCAGAACAATGTTGTATATCAAAATCCTAATTTCTCCTTTTGTCAGGAGAATATGTAAGGCACAGACACTGATGTCTTTGCAGTTATTGATAAGACTTGATTTATTCTATGTTGTACTGCAGTGAAACTGCAGTGTTAAAGTCTGTAATTAAGGTTTTTCTTCAAGTTCTTTATAACTTCATTTTTTTAATAGACTTCACCTAAGATTGGCAACCTGAGTACAGTTGTTAGGCAAGTGTTAACTTCATCAAATCTGATACCTTCCTTTTCCTAGTGATCTTTTGACACTCTCTCTGACAGATTTCTATAACATCATCTAATTTGTCACAAAAAAAAAGATATAACAAAAAACAACCAAAATCCCTAAGTAGTGCATGTTAGCAGCTTTTTCTTCATTGCTTTCCTGTTTAAGAGTTCAGTAAGAGATACAATAGCTGAGTGCTAAAAACAGTGTGTTGAAAGCACAACAGAGGAATAATTTAATGCTGCAAAGCATGGAAGGCAAATCTTGCATCGCTGACCAAGTAAACGAAAGTGATTTCACTAGTAGACCTTCAAAATATGTATAAATCAATTACTTTGTGTAAACATCAGAAAATGGCTGCTGTAATGCAGTAGATGATCTTATTTCTCAATTATGGAAGAGGTTCTTGTATGCTAACCTATAAAAATGTAAGGCAAATGACTTTCTACATCTCTCCAGCACATAATGTCTGGATATGCTGTTACAGAGAGCCACAAGTATATTCTCTATTTATTCTTCTATTGCACAGCAGGTGAAAACAGAGAGGTATCATTCACTAGAAATTTAATACAATGGCATATGAGCTTCACTGCTGCAGACTTCATTTTCTGCAATCTATTCATGTTCATTTAGCTTTTCCTTTAAATAATTCTGTGCTCAATCCATTGCTAAATCCACAGAATGAAAACAGATACATTTCTTGTCCTGGTGAACTTCACAGAGGCAATGAAAAACAGACCTCATTAGAGGAGGCTTTCTTTAGTGATGATCACCTGAAATTTCTCAGAAATTTCTTCAACACTTGCTAGTTCATGTACTGTAAGTCACAGAGGTTGAAGCATTAGTGTGAGGAAAGCAGAGATATCACAGAGATGGAAGTCTGTCTCGAGCAGACTGGCTGAAGCTCACATAGCATGATTTGCAATGCTAGCAACTACTTGGAAATTCCTACATTATATACTGCTGTCACTGTGACCTTCTGTGCTAGCTGTGAACCCAAGTTCCCCAAGGGTAAAAAGTTTAGCAGGAATTCTTTGCATGTGATGCAGAGCAATAGTAGTTCTGTTCTCACAGTGGAGCAGAATTTCTTCACAACAGATTGCTTCTTCATTTTCTTTCCCTTTCATTCTCATTTTCACTAAAAACAAAAACAAACAAAAAAACTCAAAAAAAAAAAAACTTCACAAAGAAGTAAGAAGGCTAATAACTTAGTACACACACAATACAGGCAATACAATTCTAGAATCATAGAATGGTTTGGGTTGGAAGGGACCCTTAAGACCATCTAGTTCCAACCCCCGCTGTAGGCAGGAACCTCCCACTAGACCAGGTTGCTCAAAGCCCCACCCAGCCTGGCCTTGAATGCTTCCAGGGAGGGAACATCCACAACTTATCTGGGCAACCTGTTCCAATGTCTCACCACCCTCACAGTAAAGAATTTCTTCCTAATAACAAGTCTAAATCTACCCTCTTCCAGTTTAAACACGTTTCTCTTTGTCCTACCACTCTCTACTCCTATAAAACTTCCTTCCCAGTTTTCCTGCAGACTTACTGGGCTGCCAGGGCACATGCTGACTCTTGTTCAACTTGCCATCAGCCAGAGATCCCAGAACTCTTTCTATGGAGCTGCACGCCAGTCTCTTTCCCCACTCTGTACACAGATTCAGAATTGTCCTGTCTCAGCTGCAGAATCCGAGACTTGCCCTTGTTAAACTTCATCAAAATTGACATATTAAACTTCACATTCTCCTAAATTTATTCTGATTACATATAGAATCATGGAATCACTAAGGTTGGAAAAGGCCTACAAGGTCATCCAGTGCAACTGTCCACCTATCACCAATATTTCCCACTAAACCATGTCCCTCAGTACAACATCAAAACATTTCTTGAAAACCTCCAGGTTTGGTGACTCCGCCACCTCCTTGGGCAGCCCATTCCAGTGCCTGATCACTCTCTCAGAGAAGTATTTCCTAACATCCAACCTGAATCTCCCCTATCACAGCTTGAAGTCATTCCCTCTAGTCCTATATCTGATTACATGACAGAAGAGTCTGACCCTCACCTCACCACAATTTCCTTTCAGGTACAAAGGGATAAGGTCTCCCCTGAGTCTCCTCTTCTCCAGACAAAACAATCCCTGTCCCCTCAGCTGGTCCTCCTAAGACCTGTGCTCCAAACACCCCAACGGCTTCTTTGCTCTTCTCTGAACACGCTCCAGGGTCTCAATGCCTTTCTTGAAGTGAGGAGCCCGAAACTTAACGCAGTAATCATGGTGCAGCCTCACCAAAGCTGAGTAGAGAGGGATGATCACTAATCTACTGGCAACACTATTTCTGATACAAGCCAGGATGCCATTGGCCTTCTCAGCCACCTGAGCACACTGCTGGCTCATGTTCAACCAAGCACTGACCAATATCCCTAAGTCCATTTTGTCTACACAGCCTTCCAGCCACTCTTCCCCAAACCTGTAGAGTTGCCTGGGATTGTTGTGTCCAAAGTGTGGGACCTGGCTCTTGGCCTTGTTGAACCTCATCCCATTGGTTTCAGCCTATCCATCCAGCCTGTCCAGATCCATCATTAGGGCCTTACTACCCCCAAGCAGATCAACACTTCTTCCCAACTTTATGTAATCTGCAAACTTACTGAGGGTGATATCTTTTAAATTTTATTTCCAACAATATATATGCATATCCTTCAGTACAGGAAGTTTGTGGAGCTGTTGAAGCAGGTCCAGAGGAGGACCACTAAGATGATCAGAGGGCTGAAGCACTCCTTTTATAAAGAAAGGGTGGGAGAATTGGGCTTGTTTAGCTTGGAGAAGAAAAAACTCTGGGGGGACCCCATTATGGCCTCCCAGTACTTGCAGGGAGCTTACAGGCAGGAGGGGGACTGGCTTTTTACATGGACAAGGGGGATATGCCTTAAATTAAAAGGGGGGAGATTTAGGTTAGATCTTAGGAAGAAATTCTTTACTCAGAGGGTGATGAGGCACTGGCACAGACTGCCCAGAGAAGCTGTGGGTGCCCCATCCCTGGAAGTGTTGAAGGCCAGGTTGGCTGAGGGCCTTGGGCAGTCTGAGCTGGTGGTGGCAACCAGCACATGGCAAGGGTTTATAACTGGATAATCTTTAAGGTCCTTTCCACCCTAAGCCATTCCATATTTCTGTGATTCTGCGATTCTATGAATCTATGATTCTATGTTTCTGATCTATATCTCACTATCAAAATATATGTCTGCTTTTAGTCTGAGACTCTCAAAGGAGTACTGTGATAACTGTCAGAGTAGTGTCAGAGCTTCCTCGAGTCTCTTCCCAGACAGGATCACAATTTGTAACATGACTTTTGCATTGTCAGAGTAAATTAAAACAAAAGTCAAGGAAGAACGACTGTGCATATTATTCTATTATCTTCTGAAACATGTGATGGCTATAATCAGATCTTGTTTTAATCAGATTTACATTTGAGAAAAGAACATATTAAATAAGGCTAACATTTATTTTACTTGTTACTTACACTACTAATCCTATTAGCTATGGTACTTAGCTATTTCAAAATGTTATGTGCAGAACTTAGCATCACTTGGCATTGTTGTTATTTTGTCAATCATCACTCTGTTTGATAGTAAGTCAAGTCCTTTCTTCCAGCTTTGGCTGCCACTTTTGATAATCAAGTTCCATAACAGATTAATACCTATTTCTTTATTTAGTTACTTCCTTTTATTTTTATTTTTATTTTTAGGTAAATGAGCCTTTTTTGCCCTTGAAATAAATCATCATTGACAGAACTTGTCATTCGTGCTGAGAGATTGTATCAGCAGCTCTACTGTTTCCCATTGTACGAGATACTTATGTATTTTAATCACTTTTGCTTATGTACTATAATTTTGAGTGAGATTTTCATTCACATGTCATGTCTGAATCTTGTTGAATATTTTCTTCAAATATTTTCAGAAACTTTGTTACAAATTTCTGATATTATTTCTGTTTTTCACATTTTTCATCTCTATTAATCTAAAAGCCTAGCTTCATTAGAGTTTCTTAGTCTTGTGGGAATTAAAAAGGGTAGGTAATCATCCATTCTATTGTCACTGCTTGGTTTGCAGACTTTCACATATTGAATCATGAAATGCTTAATCTTACGTGCACCAACAGTGTTACCTTTTAGAGACCAGGCTGTGGATTGATAAAAGGCAGCATTAATTTTTGACAAATCTTGATGACTGTTGAACAGCACTGTGAAGTTCTACACCTTTTTCTTTCATCTTTACACTTTCAATTACATTAAATCATCCTCACTCCTTTTCAAAAACAGGATTTTTTACACTAATTTAGTTCTGTTGTGTTTCTAACCTGCTCCTTCTGAGTCTTTGAAAATGCCATCGAGTATTTTCAAATTCTAGTAGTTAGTATTATAGAATTTAAATTCCACGATGGCATAAAATTTGAGTTTTTCATAGAATCATAGAATGGCCTGAGTTGAAAAGGACCACACTGATCAGTTTCAACCTCCCTGCTATGTGCAGGGTTGCCAACCACTAGATCAGACTGCCCAGAGCCACATCCTGCCTGGCCCTGAATGCTTCCTTGGGCAACCTGTTCCAGTGTGTCACCATCCTCTGTGTGAAGAACTTCCTCCTAATATGTAACCTAAATCTCCCCTATCTCAATTTAAAACCATTTCCCCTTGTCCTATCACTATCAGTCCATGTAAACTGTCATACCTCCTCTTGTTTATACGCCCTCTTCAAGTACTGCAAGGCCATAATCCTCATCTGGGGATGAGGTCTCCCCAGAGCATGCTCTTTTCCAAGCTAAACAAGCCCAGTTCCCTCAACCATTCTTCACAGGAGAGGTGCTCCAGCCCTCTGATCATCTCAGTGACCCTCCTCTGGACCTGTGCCAAGAGCTCCACACCTTTCCTGACTGGGGACCCCAGGCCAGGACGCAGTACTCCAGATAGGGCTCACAGCAGCTGAGTAGAGGGGGACAATCACCTCCTACTCCCTGCTGGCCACCCCTTTTTTAATCCGAATCTGATTACAGCTTAGATTTTGCTCAAAATTAAATCACTCAAAAAATCAGACTTTATTTCTGCTATCCCTGAAAGACTCATTTTAGTGCTCTCCATTAACCTTATCCATAAACCCAATACTAAGTTTTAATACTAGCTCTCAGGGCTCTTCATTAATGTGGCTTGCAACAGTGATTTTTGTGTTGACTACAACTACATCAGGAAGCAGGCTGATTGACATTCATAATAAAACAGACCTTTTCTTAGTATTTAGTTCCCGATAGCTCAAAATTGTGAGGGTATTAAATACATGTGAGCCAATGAATTAACTAAAAAGCTAAAGCTAGTAGGACTAGAAAGGGAGACAGGAAGAATATTGTGAACTACTGAATTAAATGAGAATAGAAACAATTACTCCTAAGTACACTTAATTATTCCTGCCTGTACTGTGTAAGAAACTTTTGTTTTGGAGAATACAAATCTAGCCAGCATTTAACAATTACCTACAGAAGCTTTTTAAAAATTTTTTTGCACAAAATCTGAGGCAAACTTTTAAAAAAGTAAGTTATGGTGAAAAAGCCAATTGCGGCAAGGAACGAGTAATTCAAGTCAACAACTATTATGGGCAAAAAGAGGAGAGTTCCTGGAATTAATCCATGTACCCGGGACTTCAAAAATACCGATTTACAAATCTGGGAAAAATATGAGTGAATTCTGCAAGAGGAATAAGCACAATGGAGTATTAAAAAAAGAGAATTTTTAAAAGATTTATTAAAAATAATAATAATAATAAATTTGTAAGAAGACAATTTGGCAGAATGATTTAGTCACTAGGGAAAGGGAAAAAACACAACATACCAAAAGAAAGGTGGGAAGTATACAAAATGATAAAGGGAAAGCTAAATAACTCCTGCTATAAGAATAAGTTCGTACTAAAGAGGCAGATATGTCTAAGCATACTAGGAACAAAATACATCAGCAATGTTGCTAGGCCAGTGTGGATTTACTGAAATTTTAAAACATGAGGATGAAGAAATGATGAAACTGGCATGACAGGTCTGGAAGGTCTGACTGAACACATTCTGATCTGTTAGTAACTAGAGATAATTGTGAATAATACTGAGCAGGAACTAAATCAAGCTCAGATAAGTTGCTTCCAGAAATTCAAAGGAGATTTTGTTCTGTTTGATATGAAATTTTAATACATCATGAAGTCCCAAAGAAACATCAGAAGGCTAGAACAGTGTGGCTATGGTGCATTACCTGCTGCAGCTTAATTAATGGAACTCTACCATTGGTCAGCACAAGAAAACACTATAATAGGTATTTGCCTGAATGTTACAGAGTGCTTCAATGATAAACCAAAGAGCAGGAGCAGAAGTGATACGATCAGTCTTTCAATCCCAGCTCTGCCATAACATGAATGTACGACATTGTGCAAATGCATTCTGGCTCTCCTCCCTTTCTGATAGGGCCAGTGAAGCTTTGAGAGTGAAAACAGTTCATCCAAACCAGCTCTGGTGATGTTTCAGTGATAGTGAAGTTTAGACTACACGATAGAAGATAAAATAAAAACGCAAAACTTTATGGTATCTGCCAGCAACTGAAACATTTATTTTTTCCAAAACATCTCCTAAGCCAATATGTTCCTACGTCTCTCTTTGAACCTGAAGTTATTTATTACCACCTCAAAACACATTAATAACTCTGAGAGCATATGCACGTGGACCTACTCAAGAAAATTTCCGTACATGGTAAATCTTTAGAATTTAAGACAGAATTCTTTCTTTCACCCTTCCTCTATATGAAAATGATTATCTGATAATTCCTTTGCTTCACCATTCACTCATTTTCCTCTTTGATCCCTTGCACAATATTTGTTATGTCAACAGTTTTATATGGCTTTCACTGCTTTTCTTCCTCATTTATTGTTTTAGGGTATAAACTCACACTGCAAATATGACTTTAGTCTACCATACAATAAAATTAGCAAAATCTGTCGATGGTAACTTTCAGACATCAGTCAGAAGGAAACCCGACCTCGCTTTCAAAGTACACACTGCAAGGACCAGATTTCCCTTTTAATCATTTTGTGATTCTATCCAATTAATTCTTCACTTTCTAAGCACTAATTTAATTGGTGTCCTTCAATCCAGACATTAGCATTGTAGAGGAAGAGCACAGTAAATAACACAAACTTGGAGGACAGCTGAATCTGGGATATTTTTCACCTCACCAATGTTTGGGATCATTAAACCTGTCAGACTTGTTTGGGCCAGGAAGAAGGCTTCTCTGAGTCCATTCCTTTTAAGGAGCACAGCTACTGGGAGTTACAGAGCAATGAAATGCACAAAGTACACAAAGTGCCAAAGAAAATAAAGAAGTCAGCTGGACTGAAACTTCATCACTGTGTAAAATAACAAAACAAACAGAAATTCAACCACCCACCTAAAGAAAAAGCCACATGATCATTAGAGCATTTAGTTTATTTTAATTTCCCAATTTTGATATGTGCATTACATCTGGAGTCTGTCTCTCGTTAAATCTCTGTATCTTGTATAACTGTTTACTCCTGAGAAAAGTGGACATAAACCACTACCAAATAAAAATCCTTTATCCATTTCTCACAGGTTAAAATGACCGTGAGTGCCTGCAACAACAGATTCTTTACTTGAGTGAATGACAAGGCTCTTCTAGTACCCCTCTTGCTCACCTATCTAGGAGCACGGCCTTATCTACAAATAGAAGGAGCACCATATACATAAATAAGGATTAAAACTCAAATATTATTGGTATCAGGTATTCAGCATCGAAGGTCTCTCTCCATATCAACACTACCCAAAAGATCACTGCCAGATATTGGAAAAAAAAAAGAAAAAAAAAAAAAAGGGCAAAAACAAAGTAACTTCCTTTGCTGCTCCTACACTGATAATTTTTGCTTATGGTTTTTCTGAAGTGTGATCTGTCTCACACACTCCTATATTCAATTCCCTTTTTTATTCAGCCAGTTGTTTTTGTGTAAAGCACACAATACAAGGTGAGTTCATGAAACAGTAGAATTTCATTCTTCTGCTGCTGTTCTTCAGGTTCTGACCTCCACCCAAACCAGCAGCACATAGTCTTTTCCTGGTTGCCATGGAGCACTATTTTATTTTTTTTTAGTGAAGAAAGATGGAGGTTCTAATCATTGTTTCTGGTTTAGGATTTTTTTACAAGATACTGGAAAAGACTTCACTCTGTCCTTCTCAAGGTCAAACAAAACTACAACTTCACTTTAAGAAAAAAGAGTGATTTGAAACACCTTTTCTCAACTGCATACAAGCATGCCTTTTTTTTTTTCTGTAAAAAATGTGAGGAAGTAAGGTCATAGAATTGCATAGAATCACACAACACAAAGTCATTTGAGTTGAGAGGGGTGCTTAGAGGTCACCTAGTCCAACTCCTGCAATGAACAGGGACACCTCCAGCTCAATTAGGTGCTCAGGGCCCCACCCAGTCTGACTTCCAAGGTCTCCAGGGATGGGGCACGCACCACCTCTCTGGGCAACCTGTTCCAGTGCCTCCCCCCTCACTGTGAAAAGCTTCTTTCTTATATCCCATCTTTTCCTTATATGCAGATGTTGAAGCTGAAGCATTTTTAGATCAGACGAGATTTTTAAAAGAATTTCAAGTTACCCTTACCAAAACATGTGCTTTGTTTAACAGAGGGCACAGTTTCACCACTGACACTGATTGTAACCAACTCAGAACTGAATCCTGCTTCTGATCTCCTCAGAAATACTGTGTCACAATACATCTCTTACTGATCCCTTAGTTCTTGGTAGCCATTGTATGCTAAGCATTAAAACTCTTCAGAGTTTTAATGTGTTTCATCTGTGGAAGTGGGCATCTCTGGTTAATGGCAGATTAGCCATAGGAGTTAATGGTAAGTATCACTGGCTACTTACTCCAGGTCTGTAAACATGACTACACCTTAATGTTCTGTGCAGCTTCTTCACATGTAACTCATGATAAAACCTCTGGAGGCTGTTACAGACAGGATTGGCTGCCAGGTTCTGTGGTGTTTATATTTCTATCCAACTGTGCTGAGAGACGCAGCAGCGTTTTGGATAAACAAAGCCTTCAGCAGAAATTATCAACGGCCTCGTTATGATCTACACAGACCTACTGCTCAGCTACAGGATAATAAAAGGGTAAGCAGTAAGCAGGGCTAGTTTGTTCCAAACAGCAACAGCTTAGCAAACGAAAGAACACTGATGATTAGGAGAACGCTTAAGTATATTACATAAATAAATGCTAGTCCAAGGAATAAGCTGCCTAAATAACTTCCTGCGATGTACTAACTTGTTCTTAGCTGGAGATGTAGATGAAATACAGTATAATATGTCAGGAAGAGTTCTTCAGCCTAACCAGTAAAAAAATGTATGGATGATGAAAACCACACTCTCTGGGAAACTGTATGGCACCAAGCAGTGCTATGGCATGGAAACACCCACATTTGAAGCCCAGCCCAATAAAGGACAAGAACCTGCATGGCTTCCCTTTTCCTCTCCTTTCCTTTTTCCTGTCTGTGCCTGAGGTATCATAGTGTATTTATTTTGCTGATATTGAAGAACAACAGATGGGAGAACTGGGAACTTTTCCTTTTGAGAAGGGAATGTTTTTTATGCTTCTTAAGAAGTGGGCTGATGGACTTAGGTGGAACGATGAAGAAAAGCTCACCTGGTACAACCCTGAAAACTCTGATGTAGATGTTAATTTTTTGCTTTAGAGTAATCCAATCAGGGTAAGAGATATCCAAGTCTAAATGTGGATTGTGCACACTCTGTATTTCCTTTGGAAAGCCAACGATAATGTGGGAACAGAAGCAGGATCTGAATCTTCAAAGTTGTCTGTGCAGTGGTAATTGTACTACTGTGTGCACCTCTCTGTGTTTCGCCAAGAAATCTTAATTCTGACATTTATCTCACACTTTGTGTACTGCTCAACAAATGCTATGAGACAAGGCAGAAATTTACCTGTTTATCAATGACTGACATTATTTGGAGAACAGCCATGTTTGCAAAGAAACTCTGCTACCAATGGACTCAAAAGGTCCCATCTCCTCCAAAATCTGCCTGCACTGTTTCTTATGTCAGGAAGGCATCCTGAAGAGTAAAAAGAGTCAAAAAAAAACCACTATGAAATATTTACCTTTCAAATTATGAAGCAACTTCTTCATAACTGCATGCTCCCACATGTGTAACTGGTGAGGTGATTATGTTGTACAGACCTGGACACAGTGAGCTTTGTTTTAAAAATATTTTACATTCACAGTATAGATACATGCAACTGCTGTTGCTGCATTGTGACAAATCAACCAGTTACACTCATATAAATATTTATCTTCCGATTTCCAGGTGGTTTCACCTGTAATTGTTTCATGGACTCCAAGTCAGAACCCTGCTGCTCTTTATCAAATCCATCTGAAGGTTCAAGAGTCATTGTGGGGTAAGCCACAATGAGTGAACTAGTAGGGAAGGAACACGTCAGGAGAAAAACAGACTAATGCATCAGAATCGAGGGAGACTTTCAAATAACAGGCAAATCGAAATGGAGAAAATAAGGTGTCTTCAGCGGCATGATTTCAGCATGTAATCAGTGTTACTGTAAATCAGAGGTTTGGCTTTTGTGCAGTAAACATTTCTTCCCCACTGATACTTCATAAAAATAATAATAATAAAAAAATCCCTCAACCAGGCAAATCTACCCGCGGCCAAATTGAAAAGAGATTTAGAAGTCAAATACTGATTTTGCAGATCGTCAATAGGGCAAAAGGGCCACATATAATGTACCGCATGTATGGTATCGTGTGTATCAAGAAGGTCATAAATGTCATGCTCTCTGCTATCTGCGAACACGCGAATGAGTCTCTCAAGCCTGAGACGTGCGCTGTGACACAGCATTACAGAGTGCGAGCACCCTGCGCGGCGGGCGGAGGGAGCCGAGCTGAGGAGCTGCGGGCCGCACGGGGTGTCTGTGCCACGGGCTGTCCCCGCGGTGCCGGCGCTCACTGTCCCTGGTTCGGCCGTAGCCCAGAAGCTGGTTTGCAGCTCCTCGTCCTCCGAGGAGCAGTCCTGCACTCAGTAGCGTTTCCCACTTTTAGAGGCGGCGAACGCCCTGGGGACAGTGCCGCTTCTTGCCGCTGCCGGGGCTCGGGGGGGATGGGGCGGGGCGGTAAGGCAAGTAAACTTCTGGATGCAAGGACCTCCCGAGGCTGCGCTCCTTACAAAACACGGGCCGGTATCTGAAAGCCAAACTCAAGGTTCGGCAGGAGGAGAGGCGCAGCGGGCTGCACAACACCCCAAAGCAAAAACCGCGTGCCCTCTCCAGCAGAGGCGTAGCACCTAACCCACCTAACCCACCTAACCCACCTAACCCACCTAACCCA
>JAPSGF010000003.1:14298578-14443956 GCA_035772895.1 Perdix hodgsoniae
CACCTAACCCACCTAACCCACCTAACCCACCTAACCCACCTAACCCACCTAACCCACCTAACCCACCTAACCCGCCTAACCCGCCTAACCCGCCAGCAGCTCCCAGCCTGGCCCGAAGGCAGCGGTACCGCCAGCAGAGGGACTGACACCGGCCCGCCCTGCCTGCTTGTTTTCTGGCAGGTCTTTGGGGAAGACTGACAGATGTTTTGAACCTTGCTGTGGATATCTGTAAGGAATAGGACCGGCTGCCAGAAGGTTCCACCGCAGGAGTAAACTCCTGTTTGTTGGGAGTGTGTGCGAAGTCTGTGAGTGACTTTCTTCCCAGTTCGCGCTCTGCCCGTACGCTGTGCAGACGTTGGTTGCAGTGCTCACCAGCTTCAGACTTTTTCCTCTTCTAGCATTCGGGATATCACGCCAACTCAAAACACGGAGGGAGTTCTGTATAATTCCACTGCTTTAACCAGAAACACTGGTGTGTGTGCTCAGGTTGGTTTTGAAAACCCTCAGAGTAACAAAAGTTCTCCCCCAAACAAGAACAACAAAAATGCACCAGCTCTTCATTTGTGTTTTCTCCAATTGAAACCGCTGTAAGACCCACATTCTCCCACTACTGCAGCACTGAACAGCTGTGAATGTCGTATGTTTCACCCAGTAGCTGGAAGAATTTTTTGTTAGTTGGCTTCTCCACTTGAAAGTGGTGTAGGAAACACGAGCGTAATGTGTTAGATCTTTGATCCAGATATACCAGATTCTCAGTGTAATAAGAGTTACAGGAAAAACAAGAACCAGGAGGCAAAACCAGGGGAGCTGCTGAGACCATCCAGAGGTGGTGTTTGTATGCCTTTGTGGTGGGATGAAGCAGGGTTGTTGGCAAGAGTGATGCCCTTAGGCAGGTGCTGAAGTGCCTGGCCAGCAGGCCAGCATGGTGAGTTCTGTGGGGGTGAGCATGGAGGGGCTTGGCTCAGGACTCTGGAATGTACGTACGTACCATGTCTGATTCATTTATGTTGGTAATTGTGATGCTTGTGTAGAATATCAGTGTAACCATATTTGGACACATATTTTATGTATTTGTCAGAAAGCATAATTTGAAATGTGTAGTTCCATTCCATGAAAAGTAAATTATCATCTTATTTTCTGCCAAATATAGCAGTACCTTATTTCTTTTACAGGAAAAAAAAAAAAAAAGCAACACGTTATTCTGGATGACTGCTAATCCTACATCTTGTCTTCTGAAAGCAGTTCTTCAGGAGTGAGAATGGCATAAAATAACTTCCCTCCCTCCAGTAACCAGCACTCTTGGCATCCACCTCTTTCAGTCTTAGAAGCTTCCTGAGCCGCATGAAGTTCCTGAGCCTTCAGTAGCTCTCAGTGTATTCTTCTTCCATCAGCTTATCTAACATTTTTAGCCATCTACTGCATTTTCTGGCAGAAGGTGTTTGTTTTACCTGTGCTTTGTGTGAGAAAATTCTTCCAATTGTTTTTTATTTCCTCTTATTCAAGGGGGGGTCAGGTGGAGGTTAGGGGCAGGTTCTGCACCAGAGAGTGGTGGGCATGGAACAATCTACCCAGGGCAGTGGGCATGGCCCTGAGCTGGTGGGCTTCAAGGAATGTTTGGACAGTGCTCTAAGACACTGTGTCTGATTTTTGGTCAGTTCTGCGTGGAGCCAGGAGTTCAGCTGTGTGATCCTTATGGACTCCATCCAACTCAGGATATCTTCTATGATTATTATTCAAAAGCTCATAATATTATTTTAGAAAGAGGTGGAATACTGCCAGTGCCTATCCAGTCTTCTCCGTTTCTCTTGGTTATGCATACTTCTTACATCCCTCTTCAGTCATCTGTCTGACAAGATGAAGCACATAAATGACATTTTTTTTCTTCGCTGTGCCCAGTTGTGTGCATGACAGCACTGTGCTAATAAAGGGGATGTAATATACTTTCAAAGCTCAGTTCTTCTTGAGAAATGCACTGGGGAATGGCAGTTTTTATTTTATTTTTTCACACACTGGTTTTTATTATAGCCCACAGACATCTGCTTCCTAACTCTTCCTGCTCTGCTCCCCTGCTCTAGGCTTCTCTTCTTGAGTGAAAGAGCAGACTTTGGAAAGAACTCATCTTGCTCCATAGCACTGAGCCCACTTACAGAACAGACCTGCCTGAAGGCAGCATTATGTGTTCCCAAGTATGTGTCTTAATACCACAGTCAGCATTACAAAGCTTTGCTGTCTGTGTCAGATTAGGATATGAAAAATTCTCGCCCTTATGTGATAGCAGTAGGTGCACCTCTGATAATAAAGAGATCCCAGTAAAAATTTGTGATCAAAGGGGTTTGTTGCCAGAGGAAGTGTGCACATATGCTGAAAAATGACTTTATACCTAAGAGGAGAGATGATATATTCTTGTCCAGAAAGCTTACTGAAGTACACAGAAGTTTATAAAAGGAATACTTAAATTGTCATTGCAAATGAACCTTTGATGAAAAGTCTCTATGCATGAGGAAGATGGTGCTGCTTGTGAGTGTATGTAAGCAGCATATTGTGGGAGCACCATCAATGGTGGGAGTTAGTGCAGTTGGTCCTTCGGAATACTCCTCCTGGCTACCTCAAGTGGATTTTCTTACAGCCTGCATTGGGGCCAAGTGTGGAGAGGGCCGTGCTGAACAGGCGGAGTCATTAGTTCTTGATGAGAAGAGATGTCTTTGGGGGCTGTTTCAAAGATAGTTGACTGTCAGTACATTGACTTCTATTGGGAAGCGTGAAGATCTCCAGTGCCATGACAGATTTCACTGAAAGAATACTGCACATCTGAGATACCAGCTGTCATAGGCCTTTATTTTCTGGAAGCATCTGGAAATGTTTACAGTGTTTGTATCACATGGGTGAACCACTTTTTTTTTTCTCTTTCCCCCCCCCCCCCCCCCCCCCTTATTTTATACCATTCTTTGGCATGGAGAAAGAAAACAAAATAAAGCTTTAATAAAAGTTCTAGACATATCCGTCAATCCGTCATGGCTATTGTGTATTGCTGTAGTTGTTTAGGAATCTTCCCATTTCAAACAAATGTTAACAGAAGAAATCATGACACTTAAGACTGAATAATTCATTTTGGAGCTCCTGAGGTAGTCAGGGACCTGCGCTGATTTGTGCATTTTCTCAGAGAAGTATACAAAAGAGATGTTCAGAGAGAACAGATTTTGACTGACTTCTGAATATGAGAAGCCCTGAGAGAAATCCCAGACTAAGCATGTAGCAGAATTTCTGTGAGATCTGGCTTCACTGTTACTATAAAATGAACAAAAGAAAGAGTTTCTAAGCATATTCAGATGCAACCTGGTATGAATCAGTCTAGTTTAAAGTTTTTTCTTGTAATTGGGTGTCTGGAAAGAAAGGTATTATACTAAACAGGAACATCTGTACGGGTAGATAAAGTACTTGATAACATTCATAGCAGTAGCAAGAAATCTCCTTGAGCCTGTTTTCCTAAAAGAAATAATTGCATTTCTACAGAAAGCATGAATTTAACTTTCTTACTACAGGAAAATTCTAGATTTATCATTATGGTTAATTTTTTTCTTTTTCCAAAGCACTGGAGAACACTTGGCTGATCTTTACAAATGTGTTAAAATTGATTATTTTTGAGTGATGCTGTAGGAATAAGGAACTTCTCTGTGACTAAGTGATTTGAATTTACATGAGGTAGAAAGAACTCATATAGAAAGGAAATAGTCTAGTGGTGATAAAATCTATCTTACCAAGTCCTTAGCAGAGCTGTCCTTGTAGTTGCTAATTTATACTGCCAGACTGCATAAGCTAGTCTGATACCACCATCTTCTTTTCTGAATTTAAAATAACAGGCAAAATTGAGCATTTAGAATGAGTCCTGGACTACATGAAAAGAAGCACATCCAGCAGGTGGAGGGAGGTGGTCCCCTCTACCCTGCACTGGTGAGACCTTGCCTGGAGTACTGCGTCCAGATGTGGAGTTCTCAGTACAGGAGAGATGTGGATCTGTTGGACTGCATCCAGAGCAGGGCCATAGAAATGATCCAAGGGATGAATCAACTCTCCTAAAAGCACAGGCTGAGAGAGCTTGAGCTGTTCAGCTGGAGAACAGAAGGCTCTGAGCTGATTTGATTGCAGCCTTTCAGTATCTAAAGGGGGCTGTAAGAAGGAAGGGAACAGGCTCTTCAGCAGGATTTGCTGTGACTGGACAAGGGGAAATGATTTCAAACTTCAAGAGGGGATATTTATATTGGATATAAGGAAGAAGTTTTTTACAGTGAGGGTGATGAGGGACTGGAACATGTTACCCAGAGATGTAGTGGATGCCTTGTCCCTGGGGACACTCAAGAACAGACTGGATGGGGCTCTGAGCAGTGTGATTTAGCTGTCGGTGTCCCTGTTCATTGCAGAAGTTGGACTACGTGGCCTCCAAGTCTCCCTTCCAACTCAAACTCTGTGATTCAAAGATTTTGTTGTAGTGGTTTGCAAAAAGAGAATTTGGAAATTTGGCTCTAGAGAAAGCTGATGCATGAACAAGTGCTTGTTATCGATTGAAATTCTGATTGTGTAATACAGTTTCTGAGAATAAACAATATAATTATTTTCTTTAGAAGCTAACTTGAACAAATAATTCATGGAATCACAGAATGGCAAAGATTTGATCATGTAGTTCCAATCCTCCTGCTGTGGGCAGAGTTGCCAATGACTACCTCACATCACCAGAGCCCCATCCACAAGCTTTGTTACTGTGGACAGTTGTAGAATATTTATCAGCTGTTTGAGTTGTGTGTGGCTGATTTGCATTGTGAAGAATAAAGTCCAGTGATCGTGCGTGGTTATCTAGGAATAGCTCAGTGTACAAATAGCCAGTGTACAAATGCATCTTTCTTCTCAATTATTTCTGAATCACATTTCAGGTAGCTGGATTAAGATGGAACTCCTCTTTAGACCAGAAAAACTCAATGTGTTTTTATACTGAGAATGTGATTGTGTAGGGCTGAATGCAATAGTTTCCTGGGTAAATGTCCTGAGTGATAAAGACAGCTGCCTATTTTACAGTGACTATCTGAAACCTTTGCTCAGATCTTTGTCCATTACTATGTGTTGTCAAGAATAATTTTGGTCAAATTGAATTTTATTCTTGGGAAACTTCTGTTCAAGATATCAAATGATAATTCATGAATTCTCCCCACTTACACTGGGATTAAAACAGCTTTTTTGCTCTTTTAATAAAACAGCACATTTCGTTATGCAATCATGGATACTTGAAATAATAAATGAAAATACCATTCCTTTGCTTGATAGTGCAGCAAAAGAATTACTAAACGCTAATGCTTTGCATGAAAAACTTTTTCTGCCTTCACTGTGCGTTAAAATTGTGTTATTTTCCTACTCTGGTTGGCTCTGTGCTTCATTTTGGGGGAATGTATCTTGTGTTTCTAGCCTGATCCCATCACTATCAAAACATGACAGAATATTTAAAAAAATATATATTTAAAAAAAAATGTTCAAAGGCATGACAGTTCCTAAACAACTAGAAAGGGTTGTTTTAAAATTAAAACAAGAAGAGTATTTTGTGGAGGAAAAAATATTATAGAGCCTTTGATAGAGCCTTTATATCCTGATAGAGCCTTTATATCCTTTGATTCTGTATTACCTGATTTAAAAAATCCTTGTGTTGTTTGGAAGGGGAGAGATAAGGAGTGAGGAGAGGAAGACATGTTCTGTTGAGAATGTTTCTTAATTGCATGATCCCAAAAAGGTGATCGACGCTGAAAGGAGTAAAGTATTTCTGTGAAGTTATGTCTTACTTTTAACCATTTTGGTTTTTTTGGTGCTGCATTATTTTCTGAGATACCTAATACTCATTCTACACCTGCCTTGAAGAAACTATCAAAATAGAGTAAGAGAGAAAATACAGGCTTTTTTTTCCCATTCTTTCTTCTGTTGTTTTTCTCCTATGAACAGCTGTCATAGAGGAAAATAATTGATTTTTTTTCCTCATTTTGTCCCAGCTAGTTGTTTTGTTTCTAAAGAAAATATTAGCGTAATACACAAGGCAAAATTAGAATTGCTGAAACTGGTTTTACTTAAGAGTGAGTTTAAAAAATAGTGTCATATGAATTTCCTCCACTAAGGAAAGCAAGTAGGTTAATTCTTTGTAAGTAGTATTGTATGAATTGTTGACTCAAAACT
Organism: Perdix hodgsoniae; assembly: GCA_035772895.1. NCBI lineage: Eukaryota > Metazoa > Chordata > Aves > Galliformes > Phasianidae > Perdix > Perdix hodgsoniae. The sequence goes on from JAPSGF010000003.1 coordinate 14,304,780, forward strand.
GCTTGTTTAAGATGTAATTTCAAAGTGTTTAAGAGTGCCTTTGCCATTCCCTGGTTTTGTAAATGTACTGTGTGTATTTGGTCTTTTTAATTTGGATAGTCATCCAGGCATGTAGCTTCATTTGCAAACATCAACAAGGAATCAGAAGGTATTTGGATGTACATTTTTTCCAAGGGACATAGATATAAATTTTCTGATGGTTAGATATGTTATGAGTCCTTAAAAATCTTGTTAGTACAATTGCTTATAAAACCCAAACATTGGAAAAGGGCACATGAAACAGGCTTTTAGGAGGTTGTACCAAACGGTTAACTTTTAGCTCACAGGATTTAATGTTGTGTGGGTTGCTATTTTCAATGTGCTAAAACAGAAGTTTACATTTGATTCAAGCAAGTAAAATTTGGCTCTAAATCAAATCACAATAAAATGCATGGAAATCAGAGGAAAGGAACTACTGGTAATTATCAGGGATCTACCATTGTGCCCATGTACTTACTGATGTCAGTGAAGTGATCCAGCTTGTGATTTACAAGGCTATGATGAAAGATTCCTCTGATAAGCAGATAGAAAAATTAAATGAAATGGCAAAAAATAAAATAAGATAAAATAAAATTAGGTCCCACCAACTTTTATCATTGAAATCTCCATTCTCTGTAATACTTAATTCCTGAAACTTAACACTGGCTCACAGATTTTCTAGGGTATTTCTGTTAAACTTTGTGTTAAGCACAAGTTATATGTTAAGGCTGTGATCTCTCTTGTATCCTACTGCTTTTTTTCTGTGCCTGGCCCCAACACTATTGTATGTACAAAATGCTGTGTGAATATGGATGAAGATTTTGCAGGTACAACCTTATTTGTAGTATTTCAGTAGGGCTAGCAGAGGGTCAGCTGTTACCATTACCCTTTTCTGTTTCTCAGATAAATTCATTACTTGGTGTTTGGCTGTTGACTGAATCTCGTTTTCTTTCTTTCTTTAAGAAATAGGTTAGTAATCATTATTTTTTGTCTGACCTGTTATATCTTCTGAAATCTTCCTCTAGTGGCTGTGGAAAGCATTTTGAGATGCCAGAGCTAAACATACTGTAAGATATGGCTGAAAAATGAAAGTGATGCTGTATGGTAGCCTGCTATGAAAAAGATGTAAAATCTGAGCTTAGAATTATAGGTTAGAATGAAGTAATGATATAGAAATCTTTCAGCATTTGAGTTTCCGTTGTGTAGGCAACACAGAATGAAAATTACAGCATGAGAAACTTTGAAATGAATTTTCTGCCACTTCCATTTGCAGTTTTCTTACTGAACTGGACATTGAAAGCACAGCATAGAGTAGGAGCCCTTCCCATTGGAAGCTTTCAACTTAAAGCCAGTATTATGAAAGCAGTGTGAAAAGAAGTGGTGAAAAGGTGACTTGTTCCGTTTGCTTTCTTCTGTTAGTCACAGTGAGGTTCATGTTTCAGTTATGTTACTTGGTGTGTGTGTGTGTCTGAAAAAGTAGGCAAAAGGGAACAAAATTTGATCCTGTGTTTAGAATCTAGTTTCCCTTAAGTATAATTTTAGAAAAGCTAAATTTGAGACCCATTAGCTCAAGTACAAATTAGACATGCATGCTTGTAAACAAAAATCAAAACACAAAGGAAAACTTCAGATGTGATTTTGCTGCTGTTTTCTCCAATGTGCTCTTAAAAAGGTGACCTTTTCCAATTGACCAAATAGGCAGAGTTTGTACATAATCAAATATTTATGCTCTTCTAGTAGAGTTATCATGTGAAGTAATACTGGGAAGATTAATGTTCTGTAAATGATTGTGTTGTGTTTTATTTATTTATTTATTTTACTATGAAGAGGAAAATACTCTGCCTAGAAGTAATTTGCTACTTTCATTTTCTTGGTGGCTGGAGAGAGTGGGCTTTACTGTCTTGTAGTAGCAGTGATTGAAATATATGTATATTTAAAATTAAATGCAAGTTGAGCCGCTTAAAATCTATTTAAACTTCTTCGATTTGCCAGAAATTGTACTGGTCCAAGCCTATACTTATGAAAAAACTGTAGTAGGTGTGAAATTCGGGAGCTTTACTGTGAATGAGTTGCTGCTGTTGGGAAACGCTTCCAGTGTTTTTCATTCAACTAGAAGCAAAAATTTTATGATTGGTCATGTGGTAGATGATGCTGTCTATCACATTGCGTATTTGCTTACTTTTAGGCTTTTCAGCCCTGATGCTCCTTCTGCAGACAGAGCTGTCAGCACACAGTGCTTGAATTGTATCCTTTCCATACAACTAGTCTTGTAAGTTGTTTTCTGCAGAAGTACAGGTAAGGAGATCTTTCCAAAGTCTTTGTGTATAGCAATGCTGTTGTTCTTTATAGTGGTCTTCTCTGATCACTGTGGAATTGTATTGCGATTATGTCAGGAAGTTGCAGTGAACTTAGAGCTGCTTTTCTTCAGTCAGTTTTCCAACTTATGAAGAAAAAATGAGTGTGTTTGTGGAGTCCGTTGGTTTAACTAAACTTCAGTAATAGATTGAGCTATTTAACACTGTTAAATAGTCCTGTATAGTTCTGTTGCATTCCCCAGTAATAATGCTCCTCGGTATTAGATAATCATCTCTGCAATTGAAGTACTGGAATCACAGTGTGACCTTTTTTAATTTCTGTACTGACCTAGAGCTGAACTAGCTTATTGGAGGTCAAGATTTCCTTCATTTATTATGTTACACTGAAGGTAGTCCACGGAGAAAGCAATTCTTGGAAAACAATATTTAAATGAAAAAAAAAAAAAATTAATGGGTTTCCAGATGTATTACGTGATTGTAATGTGCTGTTTATTTCACCATAAGTCTAATAGAATTGTTTTCCATTATGTTTGTACTTGTGCCCATCTTTTGCTGAAAAACATTAGGGCTTCATAAGAGCAGTGAGGCGCTGGCACAGCTGCCCAGAGAAGCAGCGGGTGCCTCATCCTTGGAACTGTTCAAAGCCAGGTTGGATGGGGCCCTGGGCAGCCCTGCCCACAGCAGAGAGTTGGAACTGTGTGATTTTTAAGATCCTTTCAAACCTAAGCTATTCTATTGTTCTATGATTCTATGATTCATGCAGGGTACCTTGGAAATATCTGTCAATAGCCACTGTATGAAAATTTAAATGAGAAATAAAATATTTCAAGTAAATAAAAATCTGTGCACAAAATGTGAAAGTAAATTACTACTTTAGTACTTTTTTTGAGTCAAATATTTTTGAGGTAATTGTGCCAAGTGTTCACCCATAATTATAAATATATTTTAAAAGCAAATAAGTCTTAAATATTTTAAAAGCAAATAAGCCTGTTATATTTTATCATAGGAAGGGCTAAACAATTCATTTAGCCCTTAGGAAATATCTGTTTCACAATTATAGCTTTGTGTTTGAAATGAAAATGTGTTTCATGTAAAAACTTGGCATTCATTCTCCAGGCAGGAAGCTTTTATGCTTCACTCTTTGTTTCATTGTTACTTTGCAGTCTTAAAGGTGTGTGTCAGCCCGTATTTTTAATTAGGAAGCACCTTTCGTGGCACTGAGGACTCAGCAGAAAGCCCTTACTGGTCAAGAATATAGATGATCCTAATTATTAATTGAAATTGTTAAATGCCAACATTATGGATCTGAAAATAGAAAACTTGCAGACCAGTTTTTGTGAAGAGCTCCTACCAACCTTGTACTGTATAGCTGCCAGACCTCAGCTATGCATACAAGTACTGCAGTTCTGCCTTTTCTCCCTCACAACTCAATATGAAAACTGTGAATATGAAGCCAAAGTTTATTTTGCTGAAAGTTTTCACTTGTTAATAAACTCAAAAGAACCGTGGCCCTGTAAAATCCTGCGATGGCAGTGCATCTGTAGAGAGAAGTTCTCTCTTGTTAAAATATGGGTCAGTGAGATTTCAAACCTCTGGACTTTTAAAAAAGTTATTTACGTGCTGGAATTCCAAAGAGAGGAGGTAAGCAGTTGTAATAGGTATAGAAATCTGTTGTCTAAATAACTCCAGTAGGCCCAGAGAAACAGGTGAGTTTGAATACTACTGACATGAGAGCTTTCTGAAAATCTAAGTTCTTCAGATCACCTCAAGAGATCAGCTTCACTTAAATGTGTGCTTAAAAACAGAAACAGAATTCTACCAATATGTGAATTACATGGTTATGTTTTTGAAGGGCAACAATTTCTTACAAATGTGTATTTCATTTTAACACAGAGTAGCCACTTTCTGTCACTGGTGGAAAGCATGCCATTTACATTTTTTAAAATTCTGCTCAATAGAAATTTGTTGAGATATAGTTATCTTTGAAAAAACACAAATGTTTAGTTTAAAATTTGGTGTTCTTTCATTGTTGTTTCTTTTTGCTTTAATTTTTTTCATTACAGTCTTCATCAATGTTTAATTTAGTTACCTCTCCTAGTTTAAATCCCTCTGACCTCATAAGCTTACTGTTTTTAATAGCTAGATGTTAGAAAATAACAGCTTTAGTACAAGGGGTATAGACAAAGGAAATTTTGAGAACTGCATGTCACACAAACTTTTTTTGGGGGGGTATGTGAAAAAAAATAGCTGGTACCCTGTGAAACGTAGATTGCGTTTAGTATTTGTAGTCTGTATTGCATTTCATACTTATGAGTTTTCAGTGTAAGTAGATTTACATACATTAACTGGAAGACAATATTTCTAGTGTGCTTAAAATTGATAGAAGTATGAAGAAAATGATGAGGGAATGGTGGCACAGTATTCCAGCAATATGTTTCAACTCTTAATTCAAATGTTACTGAATTATAAGCTATGAAACTGGTTGTGGCAGGATGATTGTGTAGCGAGACTGTGCATTTCGCATAAAGAACATAAAATAGTGTAATTGCAGAAGTGAAGACTATTGCTGTGCAGTTGACTATTCCCAAATTTTGCAGAAAATACTATAGTTGTGAACAAGTATACTACCATGTGACTCCAATTTAAGATACTGTTTTCTGGAAGAGCTACTGAATGTGTTGGAAATGAACACTTTTCTGCTGATAGTTGCTGTAGTTACATTCTGGTTGGTGCTGTGTGAGACAGATGTTGAACTTCATGACCGTTGTAGGTCCCCAACAACTAGATGAGATATTTTATGATACTATGAAATTGTAACAGTGAAATGGCTTCCATTGTACTGAGTATACTTCGAACTTTGAGTACAATGCCCAACCAATATCTGTTTTAGTACTGCTAGGAGTATCATAGAATCATGAAATCGTGGAATCACCAAGGTTGGGAAAGACCTACAAGATCGTCTGGTCCAACCATCCACTCATCACCAATAGTTCTCACTAAACCATGTCCCTCAACACAATGTCCGAACATTCATTGAACAACTCCAGGTTTGGTGACTCCACCACAACCCTGGGCAGCTCATTCCAGCACCTGACCACACTTTCAGAGAAGCAGTATTTCCTAACATCCAACCTGAATCTCCCCTATCACAGCTTGAAGTCATTCACTCTAGTCCTGTCACTAGTTACATGAGAGAAGAGGCTGACCCCAGCTCACTACAACCTCCCTTCAGGTAGTTGTAGGGAGTAATAAGGTCTCCCTTGAGCCTTCTCTATAATTGCATGTGTGGCTGTATGTTGTAGAAAATGCATATTTTCTAGATTTTTTCTCTGTAGAATCATTCCAATAATCAGCTTCACTTGTTTTTTCATGTAATTCAGGGACATGCATGGAGATATTTTTTCATGATCCTGTATTACAAATATAGTCAATCCAAGAATTGTTTATTGTCAAAAAGATCTTTGGCAGCAGTAGAAATATTCTGAAACTCCAATCAAGACTGCTTTGATTAAATAAAATAATCATCATTCAGGCTGTTAAGACTGAGACAGAGACCTCCCGGCTTTGATTTTAGTACTAGTGTAATGTTTTGCAGAACAATTTTACTTTACTAAATATTCTTCCATTGTGCTCTTTTTAGAATGGTCACCCATTTAACTATATTTACCTTCTTGGCAAATGATTGCTGGAGTAATCTTTACCAAATTTATTTTGTCTCTTAAATTGCTCTTCAACTATCTACCCTTTACTTCTGGTTTTTGATTAGGACATTGTAATGGGATCATAAGGATTTTGGATGATGTATTTTGAAAATAGCCATTACTAGCTTGTTATGTGTAGCTCTAAGTGTATCTATGTGTCTGGAAGCTGTATTTTTATTCAGTGCAAATTATATATCCTAAAAAGATGAGTAATAGCCCTCTCCTTATGAGGTTCAAATTGCAGCATTTTATGACTATTGATTTACTTTCCTCTTTATCTCCTTGATAAGTTCCATCCGTCTATGTTAAGTTTAATATAACAGCCACAGGAAAGCAAAATATTAACAGGCTGATATATGCTCATGTATTATCTGGGAGCCTGTTCAAAAAAGAAAGTTCTTAGAGCTTGTTGTTCTCATCTTTTGATGGAACTAAAAGTGTTGGAATACCTAATTCAAGAAACCATTTTCAGGCACATAAAAAAAAAAAAAAAAAAAATCATCAGGAACAGTCCATTTGAATTCAATAAGGAGAAATCATTGCTTTACCAAACTGATAAGTTTCTACAATGAAATGACCAGTTCAACAGATGAGGGGGAGCAGTGAGTATTGTCTTTCTGAACTTCATTAAGGTCTTAGATACTGTCCTCCATAAAGTCCTCATAGAGAAACTTTTGAAATATCAGCTAGATGAGCAAACAGTGAGGTAAATCAAAAACTGGCTGAATAGTATGTCCACAGGTATCAGTGGAGGTCAGTGATGGATAGATTACTCTTCAGATTAATAGTAGGTCTAGCCCTGCTTAACGTTTTTGCCAGTGACTTAGATAATGGGGCGGAGTGTAATCTCTGCAAGTTTGCATATGATATCAAACTGGATGAAGTGGATGATTCACCAGAGGGTCACTCAGACCCCACAGACACCAATGTGACCCCATAGACCCCAATGTCCCCACAGACCCCAATGTGACCCCATAGACCCCAATGTCCCCATAGACCCCAATGTGACACCACAGACCCCAATGACCCCACAGAACCCATAAAGACCCCAATGTGACCCCACAGAGACCCCACTGTGACCCCATAGAGACCCCACTGTGACCCCATAGACCCCAATGTGACCCCATAGAGACCCCAATGTGACCACATAGACCCCACTGTGACACCATCGACCCCAATGTGACCCCATAGACCCCACTGTGACCCCATAGAGACCCCAATGTGACCCCATAGACCCCAATGTGACCCCATAGACCCCAATGCGCCCCCATAGAGACCCCAATGTCACCACAGACCCCGCTGTGACCCCATAGTCCCCAATGTCCCCATAGACCCCAATGTGACCCCATAGACCCCAATGTGACCCCATAGAGACCCCAATGTCCCCACAGACACCAATGTGACCCTATAGTCCCCAATGTCCCCATAGACCCCAATGTGACCCCATAGAGACCCCAGTGTGACCCCATAGGGACCCCACTGTGACCCCATAGAACCCAATGTGACCCCATAGAGACCCCAATGTCCCCATAGACCCCACTGTGACCCCATAGAACCCAATGTGACCCCGTAGACACCAAAGTGACCCCAATGTCCCCAGAGACCCCAATGTGGTCACAGAAACCAATGTTTATCCAGCAAGCTGGATAAATGTTCTGATAGGTATCTCATGCAAAAGAAATGTATTAAACCTGGTGAGGAAGAACTCTTTGTTACAGACAGTGGACTGCCTGGAAAGCATCTTTACAGAAAAAGCACTGAAGGTCCTGTTTGGACATGAGTCAGAAATATGCCCTTGCAGCTATGAAGGCTAACAGTTCTTGGCTGCACTAGAAAAAGTGTTGCCAGCAGTTCAAGGGAAGTCATTTTTCTTCTCTAGTCAGCCCTGGTGAGGTCATACCTGGAGTACTGTGTCTAGTTTGGGTTCCCTTAACCCAACAGTAAGGGAGATAAGGATGTACATGTACATACTAAAAGGAGTCCAGTGTGGGGCCAACAGGATGCTCAGGGATCTGTAGCTCTTCACCTATGAGGACAAGTTGAGAGCACTGTGACTGTTTAGTCTGTAGAAGGAGAGGCGTCTGTTTTTCAGTGTTGATAAATACCGGAAAGGAGGACACATAAAGAGTGGAACTGGGTTCTTTTTGTTGGTGTTTAGCAGCAGAACAAGAAGCAGTGGGCATAGACTGGAACACAGAGTGTTCTACCTGATCATCAGAATGCACTTCTTTACCAGGTAGTTGGTGAAACACTGTCAGAAGGTGCCCAGAGAGATTGTTTTTCCTTTTCTGTACGTGGTACTGTCTTCTCTGGGTGGCTCTGTTTGAGCAGGAGGTGTTAGAGTGGATGACATCCAGACATTAGTACTGTTAGCTTTCTTTTAATCATTACTAATTAAATAATAATGCTAATAAAAATATCCAAATTGCAGTGATAGAAAACTTGTAAACTTTGGTCCAAAACTCCATGCTATATTTAGGTGGTATGCAGAATTGGATGTGCAGTAGCTGTGCTTTGATCCTACTCAGCCTCTTGGGGTCCCTTTCTGTTTAGTCACCACTTATTCTTCAGTAGTATGCTATTCTGTCTAACACCTGATTCCTAGAGCTGCACGGGATTGATGACATTCAGGTTCTTTTGGGTCTCTGAGACCCAAGTAGCTTTTTAAAACTCAGTTTTATTATTTCTCTCAGTAGGGTATACAAGGTGCCCTTGCTTCTGGGCCATGTATTTCAATCAAGTTCCAGGTTCTCCTTATCTAACTAGTATGTTATTTTGGGCTATGTTTTCATCCAGCTGGTCACAGAGTTGTAGAATTCCTAAGATCAGATGGGACTGTTGTCAAAATCCCTGCTCAAATCAGAATTACCCGGAGGTGGTCCATAGAAAGGACTATGTCCAGTTGGACTTTCGAAAGATAAAGACAGCCATTCTGGCAACATGTTTGCATGTTCAGTCACCTTCACAGTAATGTTTGTGGCAATAGGATAAGGAGAAATGGCCACAAACTGAGGCATAGGAATATTTGCACAAATGTGCATAAGAACTTCTTTACAGTAAGGGTGATGGAGCACTGGAACAGTCTGCCCAGAGAAGTTGTGGATTCTACATCTCTGGAGATATTCAAGACCCTTGTGGATGTCTAACTGTGCAGCCAGCTGTAGGGGGCCTGCTTTGCAGGGGTGTTGGACTCAATGATCTCTGGAGGTCCCTTTCCAGCCTTTACAATTCTGTGATTCTGTGATTTTTTTCTATGTTTAAACAGAATTTTTTAATGTTCCAATCTATGTCATTTGTATGTTGGGCACAACAAGAAAAGTCTAATTTCTTTTTTTTTTTACTTTTTTTTTTTTTAGGTGTAATTGCACATAGATGAGATTTCCCTTAAATTTTTCTATTCCAGGATGAAAAGTCCCAGCTCTCTCAGCCTTTCCTTATATGAGAAATGCTCTAGTCCATTTATCATCTTCATGGCCATTTGTTGGCTTCTCTCCAGTGTCTTTATGTACTGGGGAGTCCAGCATTTCAGATGTGGCCTCATCAGTGCTGAATAGAGGGGAAGAATGAAGTCTGTGTCATCCTGTATTATATTGGTGAATATAACAATCTACAGATGCTTTTTCCTTTTCTTATAGCTCTTCCCTTTCTTGCTGTCACCAGGGCCAATACTTGGTATCTGAGGCAATACATGACAATATACAGTTACTAAAAAATTTAAAATGCCTTCAGGAAGAATGGTTGTTGCAAGTAACCTTGCCAGCTGTTTACTTTTAAAATAAAATAACAGGCAAAGAGTTTGTACTGTTGCACACAGTACAAACACGACTTTTCCATTCTAGAAAGTTTCTGGTAGAAATGTATCCTCGGTTGTTACACTCACTCAAGCCAGGGTTAGCAACTACCTCTCAAATTCAGTGGTCTATGATTTTTAAACTTCTGAAGTTTCAGCTAGGGATGCTGGACCAAAAATGTAAGATAATAAGCAAAGTAAATCCTTCAGCGTTACTTGGTTGAAAACTGTGGGCTCAGCCAGCAAGACTACAATTTGTGTCATATACCCAAGCAACATGGTGCAGGAAACATCACTACACTGCAGTGAAAACCGGTGAAGGGGAGAGGGACACCCACAAGCTCTACTGGGGAAATTAAAAAAAAATCAAGTCAGCTTACTGCTTCTGTAAGTTGATGTGTTGTTGGCACAAACAGTGAATGATAGCTTTCTGAATAGTGGCTCTTCTTCCTTGAACTACAAGGGGAAAGCAACAGAGACTGAAAATCCCCTTGGGCTAATTATGTGGAAATACCAGCCAACCCCCAAGTGGTTACCAGCAGAGTAGCGTAGAGTTGACAAGACGTTTCTTTATTGTTGATATCTGCTGTTCATTTTTTAAGAAAGAAATTTATTGAAAATTTCTTTCACTAATGAAAAATTTTCCATGAACACTAAAATGAAGGCTTACAGTGCAAGCATGAAAAAAGACATGCTGTTTGGTGGATTTTAGTCCAAAAGACAGCAAATTGTTTCTAATTAGATCATTCTAAGGAACTTCCACAGGAAACCTTTGTTTTGATAGCTTCAATTTAAATAAAGAACAAAAGCGTTTCTGTTTTGTCATTTACTGTTAAAGTTAGGATATTAGTCAGTACCATTCTCAGTGTTTGGACTACTTTTTGTTGATCTGATTTCCTGTTCTGCCTGCTTTGAAGTCAGAATTCAAAACTTTGCATGACCAAAAAAAAAAAAACCACAAAAAAAAACCCCAAAACCAGAAAATGTGTCAGTTGTCCTTTTAATATTATGCCACTACTCTGAACATAAAATGTTACTTTATTGATTTATGTAGTTCTTGTGTCTGAAACATGAAAGCTTTTGATTATGCATGTCATGACATTTCTCACAGGATATTGTGATATCTTGGATACCTGTGAAGCATAGGATTTGGAAAACAATGAAAATACAAAATACAGACTCATGAAATTAGAATTTCCTCACAAAGTGGATTTCTTAGTTCAAAATACATTATTTTGTTATTTACCACCAAGAAGAAGATTAAGAATAAAAAATGTATTCAGTTTCAATTGCTTTTCAGTTGGTTGAATTCTATGACAGTGTAGGAAAAAATGCATATCATTTTAGGAAAGTTTTTATTATGAAACATTCAATCAAAAACTCCAAAGCCTCTTTAAGCATTCTATTAGATTATCATCATCACATATTAATAATTTATTTAGCATGTTTGTTTATTGCAGATGAAATGTGAGTGTAATTAGCTTCTGTAAACTTTCTTTGTCCTTTTGTAAACTTACATGGTAATGAATTTTCTACTCTTGCTAGTTTTCTGCAGTCAACAACATTCACTGGTAGATTTCAAGCTTTTATAGATTTGGTGCCTGCTGACTTCCATCTGTTTGGGCTAATTAAAGATGGACTGCATGGGCAACATTTTCCTAGTAATGATGCCATTATACTAGCTGTGAAACAGTGGGCTACTTCCACTGGTACTGATTTTTATGAGTGCAGTGTTAATCACTAGTGAAAATGCATATCTAATGGTGGTGATTACGTTAAGAAAGTGTTTTGTAGCTGAGAATTTTCTCTATTAAATAGTGTCATTGTGCTCTTTGTATTTGTTGTAGTTTCCATGGAAGCAAATATGAAGCATTACTTTCAAAATGATCTACACATTTGTACTTATAATTTATATTATATTTGAACACACAACAGATGTATTTTCAGTAAAATAAACACAGAAAAATAAAACTGGATATTTTTTAGCATTGTGTGGAACACTCAAATGATCACTTCTTTAAGTACTGTAGTTTGAAATCATATCCTCTATTCTGAAACCATACTTCAATTATGTTTTCATTAATAACTTATAAGTCAGCAGCTGCTTTATAAATTATCCTGGGCTGTTTGAACTCTGACAGTACACATTTAAGCATTCACTGCTCATCTCTGATAGTGCTTATCCATCTGCTATTTACCTATGTTAGTGCTGTTATTTGTCTAAAGCATCATCTGAAGCTTAGAAAATAAAAGGAAATGAAAATGGATTTTGCTATCTTATCTGTATGGCAAAGTATATTGCCAAAAGTGGTAATTTCTTTAAGATTTACAATGAATTACCTGGAAATATTTTTATTCTGCATATAATTGTTTTGTGCATGGTGATTTCCAGTGGACTGATGAACAGCCACAGTGATATTCTTAAGGTCTTCTGTTGCAAAGTACCTTCAGGTGTGCCTATTTCAAGGTGTTTGATGATACTGATAAGCATACTTTTATAGAATCACGGAATCATAGAATCCTTAGAGTTGGAAGGGACCTTCAAAGTCCATCTAGTCCAACTCCCCTGCAGTGAACAGGGACATCCACAGCTAGGTCAGGTTGCCCAGGGCCTGATCCAGCCTCACCTTGGAAGTCTCCAGGGATGGGGATCAACCATATCTCTGGGCAGCCTGTTCCAGTGCCTCACTACCTTCACTGTAGACTGGAAAAAGTTGTTGCATTCTTTCTACTTCCTCAACAGCAGAGATCCCAGAAAATTTGGAGATAATTTGAACGGGATGTGAAGTTAGAGTAGGGTTTTACTGCTGGTAGTGCACAGGTTATTGAACTGGTACTTAAAACACTATGTCTGAAATCTAAGTAGTGTCAGTGGCTTTCAGATTAACACTTCTGATGACAGTTCTTTCATTTATCAGCAGCTGAGCAGGGAATTTTAGAAAGTTCTTTGGGTTTTATAAAAACTTAAGTACTCTCTTTTTGAAATGAGAACATAAAATCATAGAATCATTTAGGTTGCAAAAGGCCTTTAAGGTAAAGTCCAACCATTAACCTAGCACTTTCAAGACTCTCTCTAAATCATATTTATAAGCACCAAATCTACACATCTTTTAAATACATCCAGGGATGGTTACTCAGCTACTTCCCAAGGAAGCACTTTCCACAACCTTCTCCACTGGCTCTATAATCTGCCAGGTGTCAATCAATACCCACAAATCATGTCTATTCTCAATATTCTATATAACTACTCATAATAGAGTCCTGTGTTCTCTGCATGGGTTCATGATGCGAAGTGGAATTGTTTTTCTCTTTGGAAGAAAATAGAAAAGATAAATGTGGCAAGAGCAGATTAGCCTCCTTGTGCCCTGCAACAAAAAATGCTAATGTAACATCTGACTATTTAAAGATTATATAAGGAAACATTTTTTACAAGTCCCACAGTTTTCTATTTGTGCTTAAGCAGTGTATTTTGGATCATACTGTGTTTACTACTTGTAAACTGGAGGTAAGTCATGAGTAGTTCATGGTAGATTTTTTTGAAAGTGTTCAGTCAAGAATACTTAGGGTACTAAAATGTTTGGATTCTTTAGAAGAATTCAATCTTCATCCTCCATTAAAAGAAAAATGAAAAGTATCCTGGTAGTTACATTTTAGTGGGAAACTTCTTTTAATCAGGTGTATAAGATGACCTGGCAAAACTTTATGCAATTCTGAGTAAGCGCTGTAGAGATTAGGCCTCAAACTGATCTTCCCCTTCTGCTTTGCCTACTTAACTTGTGTTTTGGCTTCTGCCCGAAACATCACAGGACTTACCCAGATAGCACCTCTCCTTCCCTCATTATTTTTGCCAAGTGCACACAGAAAAGGTGAATATTCAGCTGTATAGGCATCATTCTTAGGTTGCTAAAGTAGTTTGTATTTTACTGATAGAATGTGTGCCAGCACTGATATCCTCCGGTCAAATGCTTCTGAAAGTCATAGACGGTCTAACTATTGTTCTAAGAGAATAAAAGTTCCCACTGTTCCTGAACCTTCATTTTCCCTACATGGCAACTATATTACAGTTTCTGATTTCAGATTTAGTTTCCAAGTTCTGTCCTTCATAATTGATTTAATGAATGCAGGCTATCTAAGCAGTGAACACGTATGAGTGTCTGGTTGTATTTCACCTTGTCTTCCAGAAGATCAGTATCCAGTAGTGTTGGAAGGATACAGAGGAAACCTTTTGTAGGCAACAGCTAAACACTCTGTACCCATGAAAATAATAGATTTCTAAGTAGACCTTTTAATGTTTTTGTTGATTTGTTTTGTGGTAGATTTTTCTCTTATAATTATCACTGTTGTTATTTTGTGGAAGAGTTTCACTTTTAGAATTCAGCTGTGTATTTCTTAGTTGATTTCAGGGACTATGCTAACAGTATTTTTTTCTCGAAACTGAAAATGAGGATGTAGAATTCTAGGGATTTTCTGATTAATTTACAGTCAGCTCCAGTGTGATGGTATGTGTACATGTGAAGAAAAGATTTGCCCTGTTACTGAATGTGTGTGGTAGTTGCCCTCATAGCAGTTATTAAGGTTAATTTGGTATACAATACAGAAGAGAGAAGATGTAAAGATGACTCTTGTTGGCCTTTTCTTGTTTATAGTAAAGGAGGGGTTTTGCTGATTTGTTTTGGCAGTCACACATACACTGACCCCATACTTCTGCTAACAACAAATAGGCAATAATCCAGTGAAATAAAAGTACTTTTTTGGAGTTCTTGTTGTTTTACAGATTTAGTGAGTTTTAAGCTGGCTTTCTCTTGTGTTTAGTTTTTGTTACCTCTTGTTACAATGCTTCCTATTACACAGTAAATTGTTACTGACATCATCTGGGACATACTATTACAGCAGAAGATTTTCCATTAGGAAGTTGCTTCATTGTTTCCTTCTATTTAATACCAAGAAAAAGGGGAACTTTTAATAAATTAAAAAACAAAACAAAGTTTAAGTGTAAAGAATGCACTCCTATTGCTGGTTACCTAATATGAGTTTTGAAATAACCAATGCAATAGGGAAATTCAGTTCAAGGAGAAGATTTGGGTACACTGTTTGTTCTTATTCCATAAACACAATTTTGTTCTGTCAGATACCTAGTCTAAATTTAGCATAATGAGATGTGAACTCTGGATTATTTCTGAAACTCTTGTAACCCACAGAGGTATTGTTACCAGTGCTAGCTATTTCTTTATAGCCAGTTGAGGGCCATGGAATGTATAGGACCTATGAAAATGAAAAATATAGGCTATGGGCATGTTTAATTTTTTAATTTTAATTTCTTTTCATTTTATTTTCTTTTTCTCTCCTTACCTGCTGAAGAAAGAAAATAGTGTTTGAAAGGAAGATTGGGCAGCATTAGGAAACTAGTTTGCAATGTAGGACTCCTATGCAAGTTCTTGAAGACTATGCTCATGTTATAACAGTTAAAATACATTGATTTAGTCTGATGAAGTAAAAAAGACAGATTTTTTTGACCTTTCAAGGTAGATTACATTTATTATGAGTATTTTAGGTGAAAATAACCACCAGACACATCTCTTTCAGGAACACTAATCTAAGTCCGCTTGAAAGATAATATACGTCTTGAAACAACAAACATAATAATTTCCATCTTGTAGTGATTGAAAAGCAGAACTTAGCAGTTACTGGAAGAGCACATTGGAAGAGTGAGGAAGAAGAGAGGTGTAGAAAGTCTTGGAAAGCTTCAGTATGTGCAATTATTATTAGCTCATTGCTATTATTTCTCTTAATTATTCAGTAATTTTTTAAGTCATGAAGGAATTTCAAAACAATCAAGTCTCCTGAAAAGCAGAGAATCACAGCTGTGTTACATTATGCACTTTGTCACTGCCTGCACATTCTTTGCATGTACAGTCTTCCTGTTCAAATCTTTTAACTATTCACTACTGAAGATTTATTTTCATTTGCATGCTTATTAATCTATTAAAGAACAACTTAGAAGCTGCTTAGATTCTGTCATTCATGAATGAGCTTTCCTTTCTTTAAAAACTGCAGAGAACCTTTAAAAATTAGAACTGATTATTAATTTCTTTACATTACTACTGTTTTAATCATGGCTGTTATTTTACTTTTTGACCAGCTTTTATGTACTGCATAAGTAATTATTTTACTACAGTATAACTGCCAACATCATGGGCCATGTAAAGTGTTGTGTTTCTCTTCCTTGTGATGAAAGATCATCCAAAAAAGAGTGAGAGAGTTTTTGCAGTTCTGTTCTGAGGCTAGGCACAGACTGTTTCTCTACTCTCCCCATAATTTTTATCTCAGAAATGTTTTTTGTCTGGGTTATTTTTTTACTTCATTTTCCCATTTAGAGTGCGGATGGTGAGAATCATAAGCACACAGAAAAAAAATAAATGCCCAGTTGTTTTCCTAGCCTACAGCTCTGCTGAACCTGTTGTGCACAAATGCCTAAGGCTTTTCAGCAGAGACTACTGGGTGCCAAAATATATATATATATAAATGTGTTGTTCTGAGCTAGGTGACTAGGCTTTTCTTTTGGTCCCCCATTGGAAGTAAGGAAATTTCAGGAGTGACAGCAGACTTCCCAAGAGCAAGATTTGAAGATCTGTATATCCCAGTTACAGCAGGGTTCTGTTTCTGCCTCAATGATTAAACTTAGAGGACTAAGCTGAATGGAATCAAAGCCAATTTACTTCTTAATACCAGCATCTTATATAAAGTTGTAGTATATTTTAAAATCATTTCATATCAATTCTCTAGTAATGGTTCTTTGTGCACTGGCAATTTAATTCCCACAAATTCCTTTCTTGCGTAAGAGGCATTCTCTTCACTTCTCAAGAAGTGCTCAGCATGTGGGAAATAATCAAAGAAAGCAGCACAAGAATGAGTGCTGAGCCTTAAAAGATGGTGTCTAAGCATCACTTATGTGCCAGAAATATTAGTTTACAGTTTTTAACGGCCCACAAGAATATTAGAATCTGAATGCTTTTGTTTGTTTAGCAGCACTAAAAATACATTACACTGTAGAGACCTAAATTATTATTTCTTTGAAAATTATAGGAAAGGAAGCCGTCCCTTCATGTTTATTCCATTTAACACTGTTGAAGGTGTTTTATGCAGTTCCAAAAAGCCTTTGGAACTGCATAAAAGTATACAATGATTTTGATTATTAGTGTTTTTTTCCTCAGGAATGATCTAGGGAAAATACAGTTTTGCTTGGTGCTGCCGTACTCAGTGCAGAATTGATTGAGGAAGGGGATCAGCTGTGACACTGATGTAGAAGAAAGTCAGAATGGTGCTGAAAGTTTTCAATTATGTTCTGTTGTACAAGAAGCTTGACGCATTTTCCTCTGGAAGGTTTCAGGTGTTACAGTTGTAGTAAAGAGTCAAGCTTTGCATTTGTTGGATATATAACTCTCTTCTTGAAAGCATCAGAAACTTTCCAGTCTTTGCTTAATTTCTCCATCACTGGCTGAGGGTTTTATATGCTTTTTTTCTTTCATTTTGTGTAAATGAATTGTGTGCTTTGAGTGGCATCTCTTTATGTAACAAATCTTGAAATGTGAATAAAACACTTTGATTTGTTATAGGAACTATGTAAAATGAACAATCTGATTATGAAAATATTAAACTGAGTATGATTAAAGGACAGATAGAATCATGTCCTGATTCTCAGTGGGGCCTTCAACCACAATGACATCTGCTAGAGAATGGTAGAGCAGGATACGAGCAATCCAAGAGGTCTTTGGAGAGAATCAGTGACAACTTTCTGACTAAAATGAATCAACTTTTCCTGTATTTTTTTAAACACAAATAGCCTTTTTTTAGCTTACTTGTAATAACACCATTCATACATCTTGAAGGTAAACAGTCACATTTTAAAGTCTCCCTTTGTCTCGTGCTTCTTTGATGGATGGCATTAAACAGTGATTTTATGCCTCCAAAGTATATAATCACATTGACTTTTATTGTTCTATTATCTATACTTTCCAGACTACGTGCATTTTATAATCCTATTACCACTTTTGTTATTCATAATGTAAATAGTGTTCTCCATTTTCTTAATTCCCACTACCTGAAGCTTTAAGAAACAAGTCCCAAGTTGTGAGTATCCATTTGTTTTCCAATTATTTTAATTAAAAATAGATTCAATCAAAATCTTCTTGTTTATGCAATTCCATCCTTAAAGGATGTTCTGTTTAGCTTAATTTCTCCAAGAAGGTATATTGGCATGACTGCTTCATATTCAAGCTCTTTTTGAAAGCCCTACCATTTTCTCACATGCATTAAAATGATCCACACAAGATGTGCTTCAAAAGACTTGTTTCGTGTTAAGCTAATGACCCCTCAAGATTTTTTTAGATAACTTCTGAGAATGGAGAAACAAAAAGCATGTGTTGCTGGATTTGCACAGAGATCCTGTATTCTGTGCTTATAACAAGAGGCAGAACTCACAAAAAAGGAGTTGCTGAAAGGAAGAATAGAGAAAGAAGACCGTGCACTCTACTTAAGGTCAGGATAGGGAGCAAAAAGCTTTTAAATTAACCTGTGTTTTGCATTATGAAAGGTCAGAGGGTGAAATTGAATGGCTCTGTTTGCTACTTACATACCAGTTTGATAAGCTTTTGATGCAGATTAATCCAGATTTGATCAAATAGAACAATGATGAAGAACTAACTTTAAATTTCTTAAAATATTAAAACATATATACATGCTGGAAAGAAGTTAGATTGTAGATGACCACTTCAAACCAGACTTATGGTGGTTTTAGTGGTCATAAAAAAGGATATTTGCTTAACAGTTTTAATTAGTATATAGGCTAAAATTTTCCTGTTTAAACTTACTTGGCATAGTGCATAGTTATATATGCCTGATGTTGTGCTTTAAACTAAGGTAAATTGATTTACTTGAAATTTTCTTTAAAAACATTCACAGAGAACACTGTTGTAATGTAACGAGACTGTTTACTCTGACCTGTGTAAACATTTAGGCCAGCAGTTCAACCTGGATTCATCAGTGCATTTTTCCCATAAAAAATAAGAGTTTTGCAGGCAGTGGAAAGGGCTCTATGTTTTGGTGCTGTAGGTGTTTTTTGTTTTTGTTGTTTGTTTGTTTGTTTATTCTGTTGTTCTTTTTCCAGATGAATTGTATTTGAATTGTATTTGCTTTGACTTCCTAAAATTGGCTTGCCAGGGCCTCTTTACTGATGGCTGTGGGATGTAACATAACATCAGTATTTTACTGAAACAAATTCATTTGAGAATTTGTGTTTCACCTTTATTTCAACATATCTCTGTGTTCCATTTCTCTCAACTAAACCAATAAAATGCCAAAATTAAAACAATCCCAAGCATTTTTTCAAAATAATCGATATGTTAATCTTCTAACAGAAAAAATTATTAAATATTTTTTATTGGTTCAGCCTTATTCAGCCTTATTCTGATGAGCACTATAGGCAGTGCAGAATAGAGCTCTGCTAGCAGTGTCATAGAGACTGTTGAATGTTAAATTGTGCATGGGGAAGCTACATCTTTGAAAAAATATCCACAATGGATAATGAAAAAATGGGGATGAAGGCCTAGGGTAGGAACTGATTGCAACAATATATGTTTTAGAGAAAATGGCTATGACATGCAAGTAATAATTGATAATGTATTCCACTCTCTCGGATTATCTGTGTTTTACTGACTATTACTGTTAATGATTGAAGCCCTATAGTCACATGCTATTTCACTATGGAAACACGATGTTACTCAGATATAGTGTGATGAAATGGACTTGGAATATTTTTCTGTTTTGTTAAATCCGAAGATGTAATTTGCACAGAGAAAATTCTTCCACTGTGTTCTGCTAATGTATTTTCGACACCTAGTGGTACTGCATGTAAATTACTTTAAGCTTTTTACTGGGTGTGTTATCTCACTGACAGCAGTGATGCCAATCCTACAGCTCAGCTGGAATGTATTTTATTGTCAAACTACTGAAAATTTACAGTAAAGGTTTTTAAAAGCACCAGCTCCGTGCCTGAGTAGATCATGGAGCAGATAGCTCCTTCTGGAAGCTATTTTAAGGCACATGCAAGACAAGGAAGTGTTCTGAAACAGCCAGCACATCTTCTCCAACAGCAAATTGTACCTGACCAGTTGGTGACTTCTACAGGGGAAAGATTGCATCAGTTAATCTAAGTTATCTACTTGACATCCTTATCTCCACATTGGAGAGATACCCATTTGAAGCATGGACTATACGGTGGATAAGAAATAACAGAATCACAGAATCACAGGGTCACAGAGGTTGGAAGAGACCTCTGGAGATCACTTAGTTGCTAAGCAATCCCCTTCTAAAGCAGAAAAGTGTCCATATAATTCTGAATATCTCCAGAGAAGGAGACTCCACAACTTCATTGTGCAGTCCAGACCAGTGCTCTGTCACTGTCACAGTAAAAACGTTTTTCCTTGTGCTTAGATGGAACTTTCTGTGTTTATACCTGTTGCTGCTTGCCTAACGTTGGACAAAACAGAGACTGGCACCATCCTCTTGACAGCCACTCTTTATATACTTAAAACTGCTGATAAAATTCCCTCTCAGTCTTCACCAGGCTAAGCAGCACCAATCTTTCCTCCTGAAAGAGTTGCTCTTCCAGGCCCTTTAACATCTTTGCAGTCCTTTGCTGGACTATCTCCAGCAGTTCCCTGTCTTTCTTGAACCAAGGAGTCCAGAACTGGGTGCAGGATTCCAGATGTGGACTCAACATGGCAGAGTAGAGAGGGAGGATGACTTCCCCAGGTATAGCACTCTATACTTGCCCTTGTTGAACTTCATAAGCTTCCTCTTTGCACAACTCTTCAACCTGTTCAGGTCTCACTGAATGGCAGCGCAGCATTCTGCTGTGTCAGCCATTCCTCCCAGCCTTCTAGTATGAGCAAATTTGCTGATAGTGCATTCCATCCCTTCATCTAAATCATTGATGAGGATGTTGAACTGTACTGGAAACTGAGATTCCCAAGAAGCAGTCTTAGCAGTAAAGACTGAAGCAAGGAAGGTGTTAAATAACTTCACCTTCACAGTGTCCTCTTACCAGAGGCACCTGCCTTCTTCAATGGAGGAGCCACATTTTCCCTAGTCTTTCTTATGCTACTGGCATACTTAAGTAAGCCTTTCTTGTTATCCTTGACCTCCTTCAGCAGATTCAATTCAAAGAGGGCCTGTAGCGTTCCTTGTTACATTGCTGCATGCCCTGAAATTTTTCATATGTTCATCTCAAATGACCAGCAATCCAACATTCTGTAGATATTATTCTTCCACTTGAGTATTTTCATGAGCTCCTTGCTCATCCATGCAGTTTTTCTGCCTCCTTTGCCTGGTTTCTTATTCTCAGCAATGCACTGATATTGAGCTTGAAGAAGTGGTGCTTGAATGTCAACAAGCTCTCCTGGGATTCCATATCTTCCAGTGCTATAATCCATGACATTCAAGTAATTTTTAAAAGGGACCCAGTTAGCTCTCCTGAATTCTGGGGTTGCAATCCTACTTTTTGCCCTATTTCTTCCACGTAAGATCCTGAACCTCACTGTCTGTTGCTGCAACCAAAGCTTCTCCCAGCTTTCACAACCTCAGCCAGCCCTTCCTTGTTTGTAGGAACAAGGTTCAGCACACCTCTTCTCATTTGCACCTCCACCACCTGCGTCAGAAAAATAACTTCAATGCATTGCAGGAACATCCTGGACCACATGCATCTGGCAGTGTTGCTTTTCCAGCAGATATCAGGGTGATTGCCAATGAGAACCAGTGCCTGTTAACGTAAGGCTACTTTCAGTTGTCAGTAGAAGGCCACATCAACTTCCTCCTGATGAGGCAGTCCATAGTAAACACTCAGAATGGTGTTACTCATATTATTCTCCCCTAATCCTCATCTGAAAGCTCTCTGTCCATTTATCTTTCATTCCTAGACAGAGCTTATAACATTCCAGTTGCTCTCTCACAGGCAGAGTGCCTTACCTTGCTGGTCTGTCTTTCCTAAAAAGGAAGTAGCCATCCATGACATTGTTCTAGTCACATAAGCTGTTCCACCATGTCTCCGTAATCACAATGAGATTATATCCCACACAGATCTCTAGTTGTTTCTGTTTATTCCCCGTGCTGTATGCAGACACTTCAGAGAGGAAAAGGGAGCAGAGGATGCAGGTTTCCCTTACAGCACACAGAAGAGTCCCCCACATCTGTGCACATGCTTGAAGTATCTGGCCTTCTGGCTCATGTCATGGGAGGCAGCTAACTAACATTCATCACTGTTCTGGTTGGCATGATTCTTTACTCAGTCAGTTGCAATGATGTGTATTGCCATTTTTGACGTTGTTCCACAAGCCCTACAATTTAATGCCTGCCTCACAAGGTTGGGCAGCCTCTTGTCACAGTTGCCCTGTTTCTTCCACACAGTTGGATCCCATCCCTCCCTGGCAGGTTATAAAATTCATAGAAGGTCACACTGTAAAAGCCAAAACTCTAATGTTGGCACCAGCCATGTAGCCAGGAATTTGTATGCATTATATGTCCATTTCTGTCTTCCCTCTTTCCTCCAACTGGCCAATTGTACTGTGCACCAGTGTTCTTTGGTTTTGCTCCCAGAGCTTTATGGTATTCTTACATTCTGCCCACCTTGAGTCTTCTAGCCTCATGCCTTCATGAAAGAGTAGTAGTGAATTGTAGTCCATTCTCTTGATATGCTGCAGCTCTCTCTTGGTAATGTCCCTGATCTTGGCTCCCAGGAGGCAGCAAACCTCTCGAGAACTCGCTGTCAAGTTGGCAGAAGAGAGCATCAATGCCTTTTAGTGGGGAGTCACCCAGTGTAAGCATATGGCATTTAGTTTTACAATATCCACTGGCTGTCTGAATGGTTTCTTCTTGTAGATCTGAGGTTGCAGACAGAGGATTGTGGTCAGTGGCTTAATATTCAAGTGGAGGCTGGTGATAAGTGGTATCTCACAGGCGTCCATCTTGTGATCAGTGCAGTTTAATATATTTTTCAATGGACAGTGGAATCAGGTGCACCCTTGGCAAGTTTGCAGATGACATGAAGGGATCTGCAGGCTTATGTGAACCTAATGAGGTTTGATAAGGCCAAGTGCAAGGTGTAGCACCTCTGTCAGGACAGTGCTGTACATGAGTACAGACTGGGAGGAGAATTCTCTGAGAGCAGCCTTGCAGAGGGCTTGGGGAATCTGGTGGACAAAAAGCTAGACATGAGGTAGCAGTGTGTACCTGCAGCCTGGAAGGCCAACAGCATCCTGGGCTGCATCAAAAGATGGGTGGCGAGTGGCTCACAGAGAGAGGGAGGGGATTGACCACCTCTACTCTGCCCTTGTGAGGCCTTATCTGGAGTACTGCATCTAGATCTGTTGCCTCCAGCAAAAGAAAGGGTTGGAGCTGTTATAGTGGGCCCAGAAAAGGCCAGAAGGATGATCAGAGGAGAGAAGGCTCAAGGGAGACCTCGTGGTAGCTTTTCAGCACTTAAGCGGAACTTGCAAACAAGATGGAAATTGACTTTTTACATGGTTTGATAGTGATAGGATAAGGGGAATGGTTTTAAAGTAAAAGAAGGGAGATTTAGGTTAGTGTTAGGAAGAAATTCTCAACTCAGAGGTTGGTGAGTCACAGGCACAGGCACAAAGAAGTTGTGGATGCCTGGAGGCATTTAAGGCCAGATTGGATGGGTCTCTGGGCAACCTGATCAAAAGATGAACTTCAAGGTCTAGACCACTTAATAAAACCAAAGCTGTAGCATATTTGAAGTTTTGTTGCTCTCAGTGTACATATAGGTATATAAATGGGGAAGCCTCAAGAAGAATCAAAGAGAAAATCAAACATCCATATAAGAACTGAAATGAGGTGGTGATGACACTTCAGTCTAGAAAAGATGTAGCTGAAGGTGAATATGCTAAGAGATTAATAAAACCAACAGTGTGTAAAGAAGGTAGATGGGGAAATTTATTAAATACAGAAAGCTTAAGTGAAGGTGGAAGAATCCAGGCTCCAAATGAATGTTAAA
The DNA here is from genome assembly GCA_035772895.1 of Perdix hodgsoniae. Classification (NCBI taxonomy): domain Eukaryota; kingdom Metazoa; phylum Chordata; class Aves; order Galliformes; family Phasianidae; genus Perdix; species Perdix hodgsoniae. The sequence goes on from JAPSGF010000003.1 coordinate 14,328,672, forward strand.
GTTTCAGAGTTCTGAAAGCCCCTACTAAATCATTTTGAGGATGAAAAATGTTTCCGTAACTTTGAAGATTTGCCAAGTACTTCAGATGCGGTAGGGTTGGCTAGCAAATAGGTGATAGTACCGTGCTCAAAGTTTTAAGATACAGGGACGGTTTTGTGGGGGAAATATTGTATATTCTTTCCATGTTTTTACTGCAGGAGTAAAACATGGCCACCCCTTACAGGCTGAAAAATACAGGGCATTGCCTGAATGACAATAGATGTAAGTCTGTACAGACATTTTCCTGTTGTAAGTCTAAAAGGAAAAAGCAGAGGAACAAGGCTTTCATCTGGAATAATATTGCAGTATTGCTTAAAGCGATATGTAAATACAAAAAAACTCAATGAAAGGCGTAAGTTCCCCAATTACTTTATAATATCTGTTTGTTAATCTTTTTTTTTAATAGTATCATTATTTCATACAGTAGCTGAAAGTGACAAGTGCAGTTTATGTAATTTGAATTAGCAAGTTTTGCGTCAGTATTTGTATAAAAGTCAGTAGAAACATTAAACTGAGTAACATGACCTAAAGATAAAATTATTTGGAAGTTCAGAATTATTGCAGACTTTATTATTAAGATATAAACAGTACATAAATTTAGTACAGTCTTTCATTGATGAGGAATTTCATCTATAAACACTTCTATTTCTTGTTCTCACCTGTCTTGCTTGTTTGGTAATATGTCTTCAACCTATTGGATGTTATGTTAATTTCTGTAAGATGTATTATAAAAAGATACGTCCATGTTTCTTTTAAGAGAAAAACAAACAAAACTACCAATATTTTGATTAAAACATACAGATCATAGGAAACTGGAAAATATTACTATAGTTAATGATGACCACTATGTGGTGGAATAAGATGCACCTCTTTGTATATGTATTTACCAATATTTTCTACTTCTGGAGTCTGCAAAGCCTAAATTGTTGTTGTTGTTTTTTTCTCTCTCTTCTTCTTCCCACCCCACTTCACAGGAACAGGAGAAAGTGGAAAGAGTATTTTCATTAAACAAATGAGGATTATCCGTGAATCAGATTACACGGAAGAAGACAGGAAAGGCTTCACAAAACTGATAAAAATATATATACTGCCATGCAAGCTATGATCAGAGCCATGGACACTCTGAAAATACAGTACACATCTGAAGAAAATGAGGTAAGACAGTACAATGAAAATTCAAGTTTCAGTGCATGAAATTTCAGCCTGTACATGAGTGATCTGACTCATAACTAACTGCAAGTAGAGCATTAAATTCTGCATTTCATGCAGTGAGTTTGATGTCCCACAGTCTGAATGTGAAGACAGGCAGGGAAAGGTGGGTACGGGGTTGAGGATGGGCAGGGAGAGAGGATATTCATTGTTACAAGTTGGTAATAAGTAATGAGCAACAATAATTTTCTTTTGGAATCTAATTTGCAATCAGTAATACATGGTGGCTTGTCAAAGGCACTCCAGAATGAGAAGCTTTAGTATATTTTATAGGGAAGAATTAGAATTAATAAACAGAGTTATGCTTTGAAGCATGCTACCTTTCGGATTTGATAGTAACCTCTATGAACTTAATTAACTTGAATATGAGAATGTTATCTCCAAACTTTTCTTCTTTTTTTTTTTGTTTAAACTTACAGAAATTGTTTTTGTTTCAGTGCTTAGTATTGTAGAACTATGCAAAAAAATTATCTGCTTTAGTTGAATAAATTTCATGTTCTATTTTGTCTGTTAAATCAGTTGCTTGTTCTATTTTTTTTTTAATTTTATTTTTGTTATGAAATACAGACAGGTTTTTAAGACAAGACCGGTTTTAGAATGTGGAGATTTTGCTCAATATTTTGGACATTGTGTAAGCAAATTATTAGGTGTCACTTCTTTGAATTAAGAGGGATTTCCAGGTATCTAATTTTTGGTGTTAAGATAGGGAAGACTACCTGCAGAGAGTGTGAAGAAGTAAAGTTGTAGAATCTATGGATTGATATTGTTAATTGAAGTATCATGAAAAAAAAAACCAAACACATAAGTAAGCTAATTTTCATTCAAAAATATGATTACATGAAGAATATAAAGAACAAAATTATGATTAATATCTTTTTGCTATTTAGTTGTTTTGTATTGTGTATTCTTCTTTGGGTAATAAAAAAGGATAGGAAATGTTATTTAAAGTGGAGATCTAGGTAATTACATATTTTTAATCACAAAAAGAACAAATGGTATCAACAGGAACAAATTCTGGAGTTGGGAGAACTGAGGAGTTAGGGTAGCTATTTCCTACAGAATAAAAAATTTTGAGGGTTAATGACTTGCTTGTAGAATACTTCTAGAAATTGTATTTGTGGATGTTACCTTGTGAAAAAGTAATTCATTTTAATTCTATGTTTTCATGAAACAGTTATGTTCTTTGAGATATTTTAACTCATCCTCAGTTTTCACATTTTGGCTAAAGAAGATTAATCTTGCAAATGCTTAGGAACCTAATATTTTAAGGCATAGTTATATCCTGGAACCCCACAGAACATACTTGATGCTACTTTAGTGGAAGTACCCAGGATTTGAAAGGTTTTCAGGGATTGATTTACTTTTTATTTTTTTAAATTTATTTTAATAATTGACTAATTGTTTGATTCTGATGACTTTTCTGGGTCTTCAATTACCAATAATTAATTTTACATTATATTTACTTTTACCTACGTTGACGAGTAGAACATCTAATAGTAGACATCTCATGCTGTTAGGATTTAAAGTTATTCAGGTATTTCTTTATGTCTTTATTCTCTTTCAGAAATGCTTAGCTTACTGTTTGCTATAAAATTTTGTTAAAATTTTTACTCATTCTGAGCACACCCTACTATGCTGCCAGTCTCATATCTGATCATTTGTCTGTGTTTTTGGAATGTAGTTTTCTTTTTATTTTTAGTTTTCTTTTTATTTTTAGTTTTCTTTTTCTTTTTTGTTTTTTTCCTGTTATACCTGCTCTATAAAAGTTCCTACTAGAGTTGATCTAGCTTGGCTTAGGGGAGTGAGACTTTTATTATTTATATTTTAATTTTCAATGTCATACTGTGGAAAATGCTAAATCGAGTGCTCATTAGTATCCAGTTACAGTATAACATGATTTACAGTCTCTGAAGGTAAAATTTTTGTGTGAAATGTGTGAATTAACTAATTTACAAACATTTCTCCTCTCCATAGAGAATGTCAAAAAGCAAGGCTAAAGTCAGTGGAAATGCTATCGCTTTCCTTATTTGAGAAGATGTGTTTGAGTATATGTGAGAGTTAAGTAAATGGAAGAAGGAATGCACATGTGAGTCTGAGGGGAAAAAATCAGTAGTAGTAAGTACTCTTTTTCATCATTCAGTATTTTTAAAATAAACATAAGGTGAAAGTATAGGGAAAAAAAAAAGCACTTCAAGCAAAAAGGGGAAGAAATCAGGTGGTGTTGGAAGAATAGAAGACACAGGATTTCATTTGTGAGTAACATTCTTCAGATTGATAGTGGGATAGTGAGGACAGTTGTGTAATCCCTTCTCTAGAAGGAGTGTACTTTCTGTTAAAGTACTGAAAGTACACATGTGCTTTGAATTCCACTGGTAAAGCTGGTTTATATTGGCCTCACAGTACATTTAGATTCATCCAGTTGGAAATGTCCTACAAAGATCATCTAGTCAAACTCCCTGATCTGTTCAGGGCTAATCAAAAGTTAAAGTGTATTACTGAGCAAATTGTCCCAAAGCCACTTGAGCACTGACAGGCTGGGACATCAATCATCTCACTACTGTTTTCCACTGTTTGACTGTCTTTGCAGTTAAGAATTTTTTCCTGATGTGCAATCTGAACTTTCCTTGGTGCAGTGAGAAATAAACGGTGAGAAATACTGAAAGTGTTCTGAACCATGACTTCATAAATAGGAAAATTTGGTCAGAAGTGCAACAATAGTAGAGCAGATGAAGATTGCAAAAAGTCTATGAATTCTTAGAAAATATTGATCCACCGTATAAAGCTTAGCTGATTCTAAATGGTTGGACCTCCATTCTCTTTTACCAAAATTCAGTACTTCTCATTGTTGATAATTTATTACACTTTCAACAAAAATTAGTGTATCTTTACGTCCTGAAATTTGTTAAGGCTTCTTTTGCTCTAGCCTTTCGCCTTAAATACCATAATATAAAAGTTATTATTTCCCACCAGCATTTAGCATAACGTGGTGAAGTAAACAAGAACAGATAAATAACCAAGCAGAAGTTTACTGTATTTACAGACAGTGTTAATTAATTGCATCAAGTTCTCTCATTTTGAAGTGCTACGAACTTTACTAGCAAAACAGTGCATGTAGATAAAAAGTGATCAGTTGTGATGGGAAAAATAACTAGTGATGTATAGTTAATAAGCACCTGGACTTGTATTTAGCACTTTGAAGTGAAGATTTCTTTGCTAGAATATGTATAAGTGGTTAACATCTTTTTGGCTTTTTAGAGTAGACTTTAATATTCTGAAGGCCTAATATCCTTGCTGCTTCATGTACTCCTTCTTTTGTAATAACTGAATAATTCCTTTGCTTTCTCTGTGGCTGTGAAGGCATTATTTTTTGGCACCTAAAACAAAGACAATCTTGTTAAACAGTTCCACTAATAGTGCAGAAGACTGAACAAAGCCGAGTTCACTTATTCTCTGGGCTATGGTGTAAAGAGTTAAAAAGCAATACAACTTGGTTATAGAGGCTGAAAGAATGTCACTGAACAAAGGCTGCTGTGGCTCAGTGTATTATCTGACCCAGCTCCTTTGCCAGAAGGTGCTGCTTTGGTGTCAGAGTCAGCATGGGAAATGTGCATCTGGCTTTGTTGCCTGAGTTCAGTCTGGAAAATTCACATCTGTAATTGTCACAATAAAATTAGCCAGAGTTCATCTCTGACAGCCTTTGGTCAGAAGAGTGAGGAAAAAATGTCTCTGGGTCAGAAAGCAACTACAAATTGCCATGCCTAAAATTAATTCATCAAAGGTTCTAAGTATCTATTGGTTAAAATAAAATGCGATTGTGCTTCTTCTGATTTGGAACTAGGATCCTGAAGTTGAATTGGTTCTGAATCTGTGTCACAGCACGAGGCTTTTAATATCTGCACACAACTGGCTGTAGAACAGACAGTTTCTCTGTGTAAAAGACTGTTTTGCTGACACCTTTTTCCAGTTTATGACATTTTCTGGTGCAGCCTTTTTTTGCATATTTTGCCATTTGTTAAGAAAGAAGTGAGTGTGCTTGTGCACACTTAGAAATTCTAATTCATGGAATAAAGACAGAAATATTTACTGCAATGTGGAACTAACTCCTTGCAGTGGAAAATTTAAAGACTTTTTTTTTTAAATGGAAAGTTTAATGCTATTATTCTTAAGGAAAACTGGCAATCTTCTATTCTGCTGCAGTTAATTTTTTAATGAATGAGGAAACAAATAAATTAATGACAGATGAATAAACCAGTTAGTAGCAGCTCAGGCAGAGTCATTTAAATCAGCATCTGCTGTCATGTTAGGAACCTAAAAGCCACTTCAGAAAGAGAAATGGCTAGAAAATTCTTCTAGGCCTGCTCTTTCTTTGGTGCTAAGCCTGTGACACATTCTATGAATTTATGATCTGCCAACAAAATTATTCTTTGTAATAAATTTGCCACTATGAAGAAGCGCTGTTAGTGTTTGCTTATTTCTTAGCAAACATTGTGGTGCCATTTTTTACTCTTTTATTTTTGTTTACATGTGCAGAAATACAGTAAAGAGGGTTCTTGTTCCAAATTACATTTACATATTCTCACTCAGTATAAGATTCTAAAGACAACTATTTTGATGCTGGTCAGCCAGCCCAATTATCTCATCTTCCTTCTTGAAGGGGTAGAGAGTATTTCTTTGAACAAGAACACAGTATTCTTCAACCAAATGCCTTCTTGCATGCAATCAGTTGTTTTCTGTTGTATGCCTCTTACACAGTCTCTTTGTTTATCTGGGGTGTGAATTTAGAGCCATGAAGAAATGCTTGCTGCAGCAGGAGACAAAGCTGCTGGTATACAGCATGGAGGTTTTCCCAAATGTAACATGGCTGAGACCCCTTGGTGCTTTTTCTGGATGAGCGGACATTGAGTCTTAACTATTTGTGAGGTCTCCATTACTCTGAAGAGGTGTTGTGCTTGCTTGCTGTTATTTAAGGTTTACAAAGACCTTGTTTGCTTTTGTAGAATACAAATTTAAATGACTTTTGTCCTCAAAATAGTATTTATTCACTCATCCATAAAATAAAAGAGTACAGTAAATTAAGTCTGGATGGATTTTTATATCCGTGTTCACTCAGCTTCATAAAATTGTCGTGGTAATACTTACTGTGAGGTTAGCATTCTGTGAAGAGGCATGGGTACGGTAACAAAAGCAAAGAATACTAGACTGTTTCTGTATCCTGAAATTTTCATCTTTCTGTATTGTTATGTTCTATTGCTACATAGAGAACACTCTCCCTCAACTGTTATCAATGGGACAATTCCTTCTTGAGCTTCCAGGGGAAGAAGGTGTGGTTTTACATTTGCTATCTTGTAGGGGCAGCTCATGTGCTGCTTGGAGGAATCACACAGAGGCTTGTCGTTAATAAATCAATTCCTAGGATGTTTACTGATATAGCCTATAATATCATAGCCCCCTGCATGGGCAGTTCACCTAGGACAGGCAAGCAGAGTATAGTACCTCTGCCCTTTCAGGAGTCTGGATCAGCTGTCAGCGGCTTTCCAGCCAACAGTCCCACCATGATATCTACCAGGCAGAAAGATCTAGCGAGGAAGAATGTGGCAATTCAGACGGAGTGCTCACCTAAACAAGTGGCAGTTCAAGTCTCTGGCTGCAGTGAGTGCCTGAGTCTGTTGCTACTGGTGAAGGGCAGCAAGGGTTTCTAATGCGTGAGGTGTGAGCAGGTGAGTGATTTTACTCAGTATGGTGGTGGAGCTCAAGGAAATGGTGGAGAGATCAAGGACCATCAGGAAGTGTGAGCAGGAGATAGATTGGTCGAGTATCTCTCTGCGAGAAAGACACTGGGGTGACACTCCCCAAACCATCCCCGTGGTGGACCCTCCTGGAAGCTGTAGTAGAGCAAAAGGAGCCACTTTGAGAGAAGAGGATGAATGGAAACTGGTCCCAGGTCAGAGACACAGACAACTCCGATCCTGACCTACCTCGGTTCCCCAGGTGGCTCTCTGTAATAGATCTGAAGCACTGGAACCTGAGGGAGAGATTGAGTGAAGGTGCACTGGGAGGTCTACCTGCAAAGCTGTCTAGGGTGAGGTGGTCAGCTCCATGCCTCAAGACTGCCTCCACCAGAAAGGAAAGAAAGGTGATTATCATAAGGCAACTCTCTTCTGAGAGGAATTGAGGGCTCTGTATGTCAGCCTGACCCAACCTGTAGGGGGTTAGGGATATTTCTAGAAAACTCTCCAGTCTGATCTGCCTCTCTGATTTTTATCTTTTATTAATAGTTCAGGATGTCAGTGATGAGATGACTGACAGAAGCCTGAGGATTATCAAAAATGATTTCAGGGGATTGGAGCATTTAGTTGATGGAGGGGGCATATAGGTCATACTTTCTTCTATTCCTGCAGTGGCAGTGAAGGACAATGAGAGGAGCAGGAAAACCCATCTTACAAACACATGGCTGAGAGGCTGGTGCAAACATAAAAATTTGGGGTTTTTAGATCATGGGATGGTTTTCTCAGCACTTGGCCTGAGGTCTACCGATGAGTGTCACCTGTCTTGAAGGGGGGAAACAGATCCTTGCCCAGGAGCTGCCCGGATATGTAGAGAGGGCTTTAAACTACATATGAAGGGGGAAAGGGATAAAACCAGGCCAGCTAGAGATGAGCCTGGGGGAGCGGCAATGGGATTAGGGGTGAGGCAAGGAGCACAGCTGAAGTGCATCTATGCATGCAGCATGGGCAACAAGCAGGAGGAGCTGGAAGCCACCGTGCAGCAGGCAAACTGTGATTTAGTTGCCATTACAGAAACATGATGGGATCAATCCCATGACTGGAGTGCTGCAATGGATGGCTACAAGCTCTTCAGAAAGGGTAGGCAAGGTCTTTCTACTTGATAGGCAAACTTCACCATAAGATGAAGTGAATATGCAGACTGAGAGTGGAGTATGTTTATAGCCAAATTGGTACAGATTCTTTCAGTATGAGACAACAAACATATTTGAGGCCATACTGTCTGAATTGGAACCAGAATTCATGAATACCCCTGCTTAGATTAAAGTAAAACGATATGTTGAGGTCCACACACAGTCATCAATGTTAATGATTGTCTATATACTACAGTTATTCAAAAAGTACTGGTGTGGCAGTGAGGTGACGGTCTCTACTGTAGTTGCATAGCAAAATCATTTATTTGCATCTACAGAATTTTATACCAGCACTAGCTTAGCCTGGTAGTTTTCCACTGTTCACTATATCCCAAACAAGTGGTTACAGTTCCCTGACAACTGTTGCTAAGCTGTAGTTACTTTCTCCTGTGTATTCTGAATTTGTTCACTTCTCCCAGGTTTCTTACTGACCAAGGTGAGATTGCTGCCATCCTTGCTCACCGATGGGGGTGTCCTTGGTTCTCAGCATTGCTTTTTCATGCTGTTTATCTTGCTTCACAGCTTCTGTCTGAATAGTCTTTCTTGTACCCCCACATATTTGCACACCGTTATCCCTGAATATTCATACTCTAACACTTCGAATCTATCTTAAACAACAAAACTATACAGATCTAAGGAACAGAAATAAGACACAATTTTTAACAACTTATGATTTAAAACCTTGATGGGGGAGGTACAGAAAAGAAAGGGACAAACTATTTAGCAGGGTCTGTGGTGATAGAAAAAGGGGAAAGGATTTTAAGCTTGGATATAAGGAAAAGTATTTTACACTGTGAGTGGTGATGCACTGGAACAGGTTGTCCAGAAATGTGGAAGATGCCCCATCCCTGAAAACTTACAAGGCATGGCAGATCAGGCCCTGGAAACCTGATCAAGTTGTGGGTATCCCTGTTCATTGTAGGGGAGTTGGACTAGATGACTTTTAAATGTCCCTTCCAACACCAAGGATTCTGTGATTCTAGAATTCTGCAATCTTTATGAGAGATACAGCTCTTAAGAAACCAAAATAGATCTTGCAATTACTTAATAATTTTATGAGAAGAAAACAACAAAAAGAGAAAACTGAAGAAAAGGGAGAAAGAATGAGAGTCAAAGATGGCCACCAAGAAGGTGACCCCACGAAGTCCTTCTTGGGAATTCTTTTATGCTTGCTAGGTTTGCAGGTGCATTGTTCCAAGGTCGTATATAAGTGAGTTTGCAATAACAAGTCTGTCAAAAACAATTTGGTAGCCAAAACTTTCTTGCAGGAAGGATGGGCCAGTTTGCCAGTAAAGCAGGAATTATCATGTGAGAGGGCAGCATACCACAGTCACTGATATTAGCCTTTTACTAGGTGTCACAGCAAAAATCTTGCACTGCAGCTGTTTGAAACACTCCCAAAAGTCAGAAAGTGGGTTTTATTGGTCTTTACAGGAACATAAAAAAATAAAAATCACTAGTAATAAATTCAATTCAATTCTCACCAAAGAATTCCAGTAAAAGATTGCTCTCTTAGGGATGGATGGAAAAGACATGTTCTGTGTCAAGTTTGCACTTTGTCTTTGTGGTATCATTTCATATTTGCTGGGTATCTTGAAAAGACATCTCTTATCTTCTGTTCTACTGTGATTATATGACTTGAATTACTTTGAACTATTCTCTTTCATCCCTTAATAGTTTTCCTATGAAAGCACATGGAAGTATGGCTCCAGTCTCTTAATCAGGATCAGTTTTAAGCTTCTCCGTGGTATAGGCCAGTTCAAGAGACAGCATGGCTAAACTAGCATAAAGCTTTTATTCAAATCTTGGTTTGACAGAATGCCTGCCTTAGAGGAATATAAAGTATTTGGGACACTGTTCTCTGCTTTGGCTGGGAGCTCTGCATGAAAACAGATGGAGCCACAGTGGAGTGCAGGGCACTTTCTGCTGCTTCTGTCAGCCTTGTGTCCTTCTTTGCCTAGGTACAAGTTGTCTTAAATTCTGGAATAATGCCTTTCACTGTCATCACAGCTTGTCACAACATCTGTAGGAATTTTCTAAGTGTTTCTGTAGTAAAGATGGGGGCTAACAATAAATAATTGTATAGGATAAATAATAAATGGGCAAAAAATGGCAGATGGAATTTAGTGTAAAGAGAAGTTAAGCAGTGCTTATAGGAGAGTAAGATCCAAATTACACACAAATTTATATTCTTGTGCTACTCAAGGCATATTTTGGATCTTAATAGATCATTCCACGAGAAACAGTTTAGCACTTAGTAGTTGTCCAGAGAAAGAAAAGGAAGGAATTGAGATCTTAGTAGCAGTGGGTAATTCTTCACTTGTCTAAACCTTGTTTATTGGGTGCATTTTCTGTTCCCTACTAGTAGAACCATATCGTTGGTCTAGAAATGTGTTTGTGGTTTTCTTTGTTTCTACTACTGGATTGTTAAATCTTCAGTAATCTGTACTTGAAATAGGCAATATTTTCTTGCATGTTCTAAACTAAATTGCTGTTGATGAAATACCTACTTTTAGATTTGTTGTTTTGTTTGGTTTTGTATCTTGTGAGAACTTGATTAAAGATCCAAAAAGAATGGAACTATGAAAGGAAATTTCATTGAAGTAATAGATCAAAAGAGCAGAGAAGGACTTAGGGGTCCTGGTGATGAAAATCTGGACATGAGCAAGAAATGCGCACTTGCAGCCCAGAAGACCAACAGTATCCTGGGCTGCATCAAAAGAGGTATGGCAAGCAGCGAGAGAGATGTGTTTGTCCCCTTCTCCTCAGCCCTCATGAGGCCCATCTGAAATACTGATTCAGGTCTGGTTACCTAACACAAGAAAGACATGTAGCTGTTGGAATGGGAGCGGAGGAGGCCACAAAGGTGAACAGAGAGCTGGAGCACCTCTCCTGTGAAGACTGAGAGTGTTGGGATTGTTAAGTATGGAAAAGAAAAGGATGTGGGGAGACTTCATTGCATCCTTCCAGTACTTGAAGGGCTCTGGGCTCCCTGGTGGCCACCTTTTTTTTTTGTTGTTGTTCCTTTGAGCTACCGTTCCCTGTTGCAGGCATCACAGTGTGCAGGTAGTTTTCAGCCCAACTATTATCCTTAGTGCTTCCCAGCATCAGAGCTCCTCCAGAAATGCAGTGATAAACTGGCTTAAGGAAACTGAAAGCTAATGTCCTTCAGTAAAAACATCCCTGATGCTCTTACCTTCTCCATGATCACAACGATGCACTGAAGTTGTTTGTCTGGTTTCAGTAGAACAAAATTTTAAAATAATACAACAATAATCAAAACAGGCAGTGAAGTCAGGAACATTAAAGGAAACCCATCAAGAAATAGAACAGCAGAAATTGGATGATGTTCTTTAAAAACAACAATAACAGTAACAACAAACTCAAGAACAAAATTATTAAGAGAGCTGGGATGTTGAAGAAAGCCTTCAGATCATGCCCTCAGGTGATTTAGATAATTTCCCACGTAAAATACATTCTCTTCAGTGAGATTACCTATGGTGTGGAGCTATATTCAAAATATGTTTAATTTACGAGATTTATTGGTACTTACTACTTTTCTTGAAGTTTTTCAGTTTTGATGTCAAATTTTTGAGCTCTTTAAAGTGCAACTGTTGCAACTATATAGAGAACTTGAAACTTGATACTGTATCTTGATGCTATGTCTATATTATGTCGATAAAGGCAGAATTTTAAAACTGGTTTTAAAAATGCATCACAAGGCTAAGATCCTCACGGGAGACCAGACTTTTAAGCAAAAGAAACAGTATATTTCTCATTTTAAGTTCCCAGTACAAGATAGAGATTGAAAAACAGCAGCATGTTCAATGAATTGTAGAATATCTGAGTTGAAAAAGACCTTCAAGATTATCAAGTCCAACTGTCAACATAACCTACCAAATCCCTTCACTAAAACAGGTCTCTTAGTGCTACTTCCACACATGACTTGAATACCTTCAGGGATGATTACTTCTTCACTTCCCTGGTTAGCCTGTTCCAATTCTTTACCATCCTTTCCATGATGAGAGAAAACCTGAGAACTTTCCTGGTAAGAGAACAAAACACTTCCTCTAAATGTATCATAGAATCACAAGATTGGAAAAGACCCAAAAGGTCATCTAGCCCAACTGTCCTCCCATTACTATTGCTATCACAAGTTACTAAACCATATCTTGCAGCTCCTGATCCAGACGCCTCTTGAACACTGCCAGAGACGGCAACTCCACCACATTCCTGTGCAGGCCATTCCAGTGCCTGACCACTCTCTGAGAGAAAAAGTTCTTCCTCAGGTCTAATCTAAACCTCCTCTGGTACAACTTGCGGCCATTTCCTCAGGTCCTGTTTGCTGCCTGGGAGAAGAGGCCAAACCCCTCTTCACCACAACCTCCCTTCAGGAAGTTGTAGAGTGCGATGAGGTCTCCCCTGAGCCTCTTCTTCTCCAGACTAAACAATCACAGCTCCCTCAGCCGCTCCTCATAGGACTTGTGCTACAGACCCCTCACCAGTTTTGTTGTCCTTCTCTGGACACACTCCAGAGCCTCAATGTCTGTCTTACAGTGAGGGACTCAAAACTGAACACAGTACTCAAGGTGCAGCCTCACCAGTGCTGAGTACAGGGGGATCATCACCTCCCTGCTCCTGCTGGCCACACTATTTCTAATGCAGGCCAGGATGCCATTGGCCTTCTTGGCCACCTGGGCACACTGTTGGCTCATGTTCAGCCGAGCATCAACCAACACCCCCAGGTCCCATTCCTCTTCACAGTCACCCAGCCACCCAGCCCCAAGCCTATACACCGCATGGGATTATTGTGGCCAAAGTGCAAGGTGCACTTGGCCTTGTTGAACCTCATGCCATTCACCTCAGCCCAGCAATCCACTTATCTAGACCCCTCTGAAGGGCCTTCCTACTCTCAAGCAGATCAACACTACCTGCAAACTTACTGAGGGTACACTCAATCCCTCATCTAGGTTATCAGTAAAGATATTAAACAAGATGGGCCGCAGCACCGACCCTGTGGGACACCACTTGTAACGGGCTACCAGCTGGACTTAACTCCATTAACCACATCCTGTTGGGCAAGGCCCTCTAGCCAGTTCCTTACCCAATGGAGGGTATGCCTGTCCAGGCCATGGGCAGCCAGTTTCCCCAGAAGAATCCTGTGAGAGTCCTTAGTCCTGTTTTAAGCAGGGATCAGAGCTGATGATCCCCAATGATCACCTCCAAACTGACTTACTTGATAAGCATGTGCACTGGCTTCCATTTTCTCTCCATTTTACTTTGTGATAATCTTTTTTATTCAGGGGTGAAAAATAATAATGTAGAGTGCCAAAGTGTCTTGAGCATACTTTCTTTTTTCTTTTTTTCTTTTTTTTTTTTTTGACTGGACATGGAGAATATTTTATGGTGGTTTTATTTTTGCAGCCTATTTTTGCAAGCCAGGATTCTTAGCTGAGGAGGATGCTGTAATAATTTGTAGTAATAACATACCACTGTTCTATTACACTTGTCAATTGCAGTACAAACAAGAGAAATGTGACTTAAAATTTGCAAGACTGTTACAATTTAAAAGTAATTTCTTTGGAACTGCATGTGTCTAAACGTTGTCTAAACGTATTCATTTGCAAGGATTTATTCTGAAAGGTTTCTGGAATTCTTTCTAGTAGACAAACTTCTGGGTGGTCTTGGAATGTGATCAGAACCTTATATTGTATTTTTATTTGAAAAGTATTGCTTATATTAGGAAAGTCTACTTTGAACAATCAAGAATAAGGGATTGGGCATTAGAAAATAAAGATCAGTACTTATATGAATGCTTAAAAATAACTGTTTCAGAGACAAAAAGATTCAGAGAACGCTGCAAGTAAAATATTAGTTTTCATTATAGTTTTGGAGAAAATACTTTAAAATTTGTTTTTCCACAGAAACTAAATGGGCAGTCAAGCACAGAGAGCTGAATTCCACTTCAGTTCATAAGTCCTATTCTACCAAATAAAAATGGAAGTCCAGCCAATTCTATCAATGAGCCCTAGGGTCTATTAGTGAGCTTTTAGGGAAGGTCTTTGAGGATGTGACTATAATGATCTATTATGATGATATTTCCAGTGTCTGGATGTTTTATGAAATAGGATAGAGTCCTCGGTCATCTTGATTTTTCATTTGATCTGTCAGTTAATTTTTCAATCTCCTAGCACTGTGTGAAATCCTTCCACACTAGCTCAGTGTCAGCTTTGTCTGTTGTAATTACTTTCGGACTCTGTAACCTCTGTAACCATGTAATACATTCAGGATATCTGTGGAATGGAGTAGTAGGTATCTGACTAAATCTGCTGCTGAATGTTCCTCAGTGAGGACTGATTATCTAACTCATTTTTTAATTTTTGTCTTCTATCAACTTCTTAATCACAAGATTTCCCTCTTGTTCTTCCTCTGTGAAATCATACTATCTCTAACAGCATTCACTTATGGGCTTTTGAGGAAGTGTATCCAAGTGTTTTATACAAGCTGTGTCACTCTTAATGTACTTCATGATTTTTTAAAAGATATCTTGTAGATCTCTGAGCTAGGGCTCCATTTACAGAAGCTTACTCCGTGCTTTACAGGACTGCAATATAGAGTAGGTAAAAACACCTGCTAAAAACTATCTTGGAAGCTGTTTTCAGTGAAGAAAACATCAAGGGATTAATTCTTCCACTTCAATTTTATACAGTAGGCTGCATATATACATGTGCTGAAGAGTGTCTTTTTCTGTAAAGTGAAGAACTGTCATTAGAGCTGAAATGAACAACACAGACTTAGCTATTGCTGTATCAAATATTTCAGCATTGGTCTTTTTTTCTATTTGTCTGCCTTTGGTACATGGGCAATCAAACACAGCATATCAAGCAAGATATCCTAAACAGTCAGGCTTTTTTGAAAATGTGACACTTTGCACTGAGCAGCACAAAAGAGCAACATTCAGAAGTGGTAAGAAGGCAGCAGAGGAAACTCAAATTCAGGTTACTGTTTTTCAGGCCAGGGCTTTAACCTCCAAATTAGGAAATTGATGGAATGCTTCTTTCCATTTTTGTTTCTGCTCAAATGAATTTGAGGCTAGAAGACTGTTCCTGAGCTGTTTAAATTACCATCTAGAAAAATCAGATGCTGGTTTCTAAGTTTCACTAAATATTTACTTTTTGAGAGTGACATTTGGAAGTGCTGGTCCTTAGGAAGTTTTATGACCAGCAAACTGGATGGAAAGTGTGTATCTCTCAAACATCTCCATACCTGACTCAGTGCTTCTGCAGTGCCGGAGAGGTGGGAGGTGGTTTCACATCACGGAAAGGGGAGATTCAGTCAGAGATTATTTTTGGATGGAACAGCACAACGTCTATTCTGTGGGAGCTTACTGACAGTCTTCTCTATCAGGCACGATATCATAGTGATAGGACAAGGAGTAATTGCCTAAAATTTGTACATAGGAAGTTCTACACTAGCACGCAAAATAACATTTTTTCAATAAGAGTGGTGAAGCACTGCAATAGGTTGCTTTGAAAGACTGAGAAGTCTCCTACGGGGGTATTCAAGACCTGTATGGACACCTACCTGTGTGAGCTATTGTGGGGTACTTGCTTTAATGGGGGGGTTGGACTCGATCTCTTGAAGTCCTTTCCACCCCCTGCAATTCTGTGATTTTTGGACTTCTATGCTTCACCACTACCAATACACCCAGCTCGAAAGTATTATAGTGATATTTTCCCATTCTTAAACAAAATTGAATTAGAAGTAAATAATGTGCGACCTGCCATGAAATCCAGCTATTTATCCAGCAGAATTGTTTTTGAAAGTTTATTAGGCATTCATTTCTAACAGGTTTTTATGTCTGAGGCCACAGAGGTAAATAGGATGAGAAAAATGCGAATTATAAATGTCACCTCTTTCAGGTACAGCATTCTTACACGGAATAAACTATGGACACTGAAAATACTGATTAATATGGAAGTAGCATGAAATTCTTTGATTTTCGTAAATATAAAATATTTCTTGACTTAAAACCCCGTGGCACTCAGTCTGAAAATTTGTATGAGGAGTCATTTAGAAAGAAAAAGATACTTTTTTCTGTCCTGTATATGTAAATAAAATGTTCAAATCAATAATTAGTAAATCATGACCTTTGTTACAAGCAGAGTTAAATTCATGTTAATGCTTAAAGCTAAAGGGATGTATTACATCCCTTTATTACACGAACTGTAAGGCTCAGAAGGGAATAAATAAATTATGAGAAGTGGTTAGGCATGCTCTTTGTGAATAATTTCTCAGTGTTTTGCCCAGAAGCTTTGCAACATTGGAACTCTGAAGATGTATAAAATCATCAAAGTGTCCAAAAAAATTGAATTACTGTTTGCTAGAGACTATAAGCTTGGATTATTTTTTCTTAAAATAAAAGATTGTTATAGGAATTGACATGTGAGAACAGAATTCTGTTGTATAGTGACACTGCTGACAAAGTCAGCTGTGAGAATATTTACTTGTGTAGCTGGGAGTTATACCACAGCCCCAGTGTCTGTTCAGTTAGAGGATCTCATTACTTAGCAGTACAATGAAAAGAAATCTCGTTCTTTTTCTCTTCAAAAGTCAAAAACAAAACGTAGATTTCTCTGATTTCCCATATTTAGGCAGATGAGAAGAAAGAAGAAACTAGACTTCCATGGCTATGGATTTATAAAAGCTCAGTGGAAGGTAACAAACAGGCAACATCTCTCATGAAACTGTTGAATTAATCACTTTATTAAAGTCTAATCAGTGTATTAATCACTTAAGCCATATATTTAATAAATGAAATGCTATATAAAATAGAGCTGAGAATGTACCATAATCAGAGCTTGGCTAGAGAAAGACTAGTAGATGATCTCATTAACAGAAGTCTAACAGGATATACCCTCAAACAAACATACCTGTAATATTTGTAGCTTGCTGGGTACTAGAATGAACAGCACTGTCTGGTGCCCTACAAGAGCTGAAGGGTTAAAGAGGAAGCATTTCACATTGGTATAAGGCACATGATGTTCATTTGGGCTGTGAAATGTCTGAATCTCTTTAATCTCTTTGGACAGGGATATGTTATGCTTGGCAGTTTTCACCTGCTGTACAACATGATGTACCCATACAATACTACAGAAGATTATATCCAAAGAATTCACTTTAGCAAGGAAATCAGAGCAGCTTGGCTCAGTGAGGAAGCATGTTCTTCCAAGGACATTGTCCTTAAAAACAATCCTTAGCAACGGGTGAACATCAAAAAACTTTAGAAGTTCATTTTAGTTGAGATAGCAGCAGCATCTGAATTAACTATGTCTACAAATATGGACTGGAAATTTGGTTAAGCAGATTGTTATGTATTGTAAGATATCTAGTGCTTCCTGTGTTTAATTTTTTTTTTTTTTTAGAGGTTATGCTTCTGCGTTACTTCATAATGAAGCAGGCATTTGGAAGAACCAGCCCAGTGTACAGTGCAGTATAACTAAAATGCTAATTCTAAAACATGATGTAGCAAAGACAGTCTCATAAAGTAAAATATAGTTTTGAAAATCATCTACCACTGGCAAGTGAGACCCAAATTTTCTTGAAGATAATATTTTATTTGATTAATACTTCAATATCTTCATGTATACTGATTTAATATGTAATTTTTTCACTGGAGATAATATCTGCATTTTACTGTGTTTCATGTTATGAACTGAGAACTGAGGAAAGAAAAAAGACAAAAGACAAATTTATCAAGATTCTCTGTGTCTAAAGAGGCTGGACTCTGAAACTGCAATTGAAAACACAGGGCCATCTTTTATAATTTAGAGTAATTATATTAGTCATATTCTCAGTAATTTTATTACTATTATGCAAGATACTTAATCAGCTATATCTGGTGAAGCTGTGTACATCTCAACAATGCGTACCCAAAAATAACTGTCCACATTTCAAAACTATTTCTGAAAATAGTTTGTAGCACGTAAATACATTAGTGGGACAGCAAGTAAATTCTTCAGATGCAAAGTGGCTTGTAAAATACTTACAGAATATTCAACAAGATTTAAAAAAAAAGTGAAGAGTGGTGGGTGAATGTCATTACCAGGTACTGAGTGGTTATGGAGATGCAGGATTGGGTCCTGAAATAATTCAGTAGAAATGTACAATATTTTTTTCTTCTGTTCAGCTGGCCAAAAGTCCCATTTCCTTGAGATTTTCTTAACACAAAGAATTCCACGGTATGATACATTTCTTGTTATTTTAATACGTCTTAGGAATAAAATATGATGTGACTTCATTCAAGGTGCCCGTTGATAGCTTGTGAGCACATGTAGTTTCTTCTTTGTTCAGGTCAGAGCTCATTAGGTCCGAAGTAATGCAGGGTTCACCAGGGATGGGAAATTGTGCCTAGAGACCTAATGACATTATCTTATTTCAGGAAAAAAATTGTTTTTCACTGGCTTTATTTATGAGTAACTGAGGTATTTCAGATGCGCAGAGGCCAAGCTGCTGGTTTGTCAAGAGCTATTTGCAAAGAGATAAGAAGTACATGTACCTGTGTTTTTAAGAGACAGTTCTAAGAAAGAAAAACATTTCTTTTTTTGAAATGGCCTTTGTTCTACCATGAAGTCTAAATAATCTGGGTCTTGTTTTCTTCTGCCTAAGAAGCAGGACCTCGGGTGAGAAGACTGGTGTTTTGTTGACTAACTCCATGAAGAGCTGGAAGTTGGCTTTTTCTGTCCAGTATCACTCAGGAGTGTGAACTCCACCCTTACGTGGCCACTACAGACCAAGCAGCCATCAATCCTGATGCCACCAATCAGTTCACCTGTGATGGTGAGCAGCAGGTCCAGAATTGCATTCCCCCTGCCTGGGCTGTCTGTTCCTCGGCACTAGGAAGACAACAAAGAAGTTGTCTTTGTTTCAGGAGCCTCCTGGGTTGCCTACAGCTCTCCTTTCTACCTTTCTTGCAGATATCAGGGTGTTTGAAATTCCCCACTAAGACAAGAGCTTGCATTTGAGATACCTCCTGTAGCTGAAGGAAGAAGGCTTCATTAACAGGCTGTGCTTGATCAAGTGGCTTGTATTAGACCCCAGCCACAAGGCTCCCTTTGTAGTTTTAGTCTCTAACTCTCATCCGTAGGCTTTTGACTTGCTTGTATTTTTCAGGGACAGCTCTTCACAATCTATTCTTTTTTTTTTTTTTTTTTTTATGCAGTGGGCAAAGCTTCCTCCTTTCTGTCTTCTTCGAACAGATTGTTACCATTGATAATCACATTCCAGTAATGGGAATCTTCACACCAAGTTTTGGTGACAGCAACTACATCAGGATGTTCTCTTAGAACAGAGGCTGCCAGTTCCTCCTGCTTGTTTCCTAAGCTACATGTATTGGTATAGCTGGATCCTTAGCCTTGATGCCTTCTTGGAAGATAACTCCTTAATTCCCTTGAAGCATTTTTCTGAGTTTCGCTGTTGCCTTCTCTTATTGCCTCAGTGGTCCTCAGCTCATCATCATAAGATTTCATATGTGCAGAAGGTTGAGGGCCCCTTCTAGAACCATGTCCCTCTAATCTAGCTATCCTGTCTCACACTATGGCTTCAGCAGGCTCACTATCACCCCCTACCCTGTCCTTGAACCTGATTTAAAGCCCTGCCAACAAGCCCTGGTAGCTTTTCCTCACAGACCCTCTTCTCCTTTGAACCTCATCTGGTGCATTCAACTGCATTGCCATGTAGGCTGCTCTGTTGTTTAAAATTCAAATTTTTTGCTGCAGCAGCAGCCATGATGCCAGCTGTTTGCCAATAGGATTCTTCAATTTCTTTCATTGTTCTTGCACACAGGAAGCAGATAAGAAGATGATCTGTGCCCTCAGCTCCTTCAACTAATATCCCAGGACTCTGAAGCCCCTTTTGATGGCCTTTGGAAAAACATTTAGCTGCTTCATGACTCCTCATGATAAGAGCATTGGCCCAGCATACTGGACATTCATTTCCCTGCAGGGTAGTGTCATCTACAACTAATACCCTTCTCTTTTTCTTTGAGGGTGTAGCCTTGATAGTTCTACCAATTTGCAGAAGTTAGAGATCTCCTCTATCTCTTTTTCTTGTCTTCAGCTGATTGAAAAACCTCTTTCTGATTCTAGGAGCTCTTATGTAAACATCAGTCATATCTTTAAGTATCTATTTACTTCCT
Organism: Perdix hodgsoniae; assembly: GCA_035772895.1. Taxonomy (NCBI): domain Eukaryota; kingdom Metazoa; phylum Chordata; class Aves; order Galliformes; family Phasianidae; genus Perdix; species Perdix hodgsoniae. The sequence goes on from JAPSGF010000003.1 coordinate 14,349,032, forward strand.
CTTATACTTGCTACATTCAGTGTGGGAATCCCAATGTTTTAAAACTTTACACCTCACAGATTATTAACTGTAAACAAGTTCCGGATGAAAAGTGGTTTTCTTAGACAAATAATTGATTTTTCTCCTTTGCTGGAAGATCATTCTTTTTCATGTTATTATTTGGGTTTTGATTTGTTTTGTTTCCTGATTGTGAATTCAGTAACTGGGACTCCTTCTTCAGCCGAGGAAATCTCAAAGCAGTCTGTATCAACAAGAGTTCCACATTTTAGACCAATTGAAAGGTTAGTGCTAAGCACTGGGCTGTGCAAAATAGAGATGGAGACATTTGGATCTGGGAATCTCATTACTTCCAAGGAAGGAAACCAAGGCATGGATGAATTTCCTATTCCTAGCCAGCTGCACTTTAAATATGCTTTGATTTGAGATGATCATTATCTAATCACAACTTTCTGCCCTGAATTTTCTTCCTTCCTTTCAGGAATGTACACATAATGTACCTCAAGATAATTTTATTTACACTTTTCCTGAGTCACTAAAACTCTGACAGAGCTCATTTACAGTCAGTGGTGGAATATGTTTACAAATCATCTTAATATAAAAATCCCCTTCCTTAACAACATTCTCCCTAATTTGAACACATATTCAAGTGGATCATGATTTAAAAATACATCTTTTAATTCTTGAAACAGTTTTATTGAAGTGTGTTGTGGCTAATTTATGAGGCTTTTCTATTTTTCATTAACACAAGAAGAATTTATATTATTTCTGGTTTCTAAGACGAGTATGTTGTAATAGCACAGTGTGCTTTGCTACCTTACTTCATCCCTTGTGATTCTTAAACCCATTGACTAATATCATCCAAATGTAAAGACAGAGATCTTGAAGGTAATTAGGTTTTGACAGGTATTGCGGAAAAGGTGGCTGTATAAAGGAGAAAGTTGTTACATACATCTTGGCATGTATAAATAGGCTGGCACAAAAATACTGATCAGAATGTTTAATGAGTATGTGCCAGTGCTTCAGTGTGGAAGAAGCATTAGTTCTGTACCTCTACAGAACCTAAGAATGAGTTTTGTTAACTTTTGTACTCTTTCTTTTAAACAGGAGACTTTCATTCACAGCTTCACTCTAAACTTGACTGTCTTTTCTCATAATGTGCTGCAGTAAATCAGAAGCTACATGGAGGATTTGCTGGATTAAATTCTGTAGTCCAAATTAATCCATGCTCCAGATTTAGATAGTCGGGATGATTTTGCCAGAGAAATAAACAGTCTTTGCTCTAGGTTTGCTTATTTTTTAAAGAAGATGAAAATTCATTTTTATTCATTTTATTAAGCTTTGCTAGAAAACAAGATAAAATTATTTTTAAAAAACTAAACTAAGATACAAGTATGTGAAGTTTTTCTAAGCTTCATCTACTAATGTATTTGAATTAAAGTGTAAATTTTAGCATCACAAAAATGTAAGCATATTCTCCAAGTAGAATCAATACTTCAAAGAGTTGTCATCTTCTTGACATGATGTCTGAAATTCTATGCAAAATTAGAAGGAAGTGACTAATTGGAAAACAGCAAGCAGGCTGAAACTTTTCTTCTATGCACAAGGTGGTGGTGTTTGTTAGTCCAAGGACATCTTCTAAGAAAATCTTATTTTCTTTTATGCCAACTCTGCTCTTGTTAGCTCATTGCCAATATTTGTTTTAAATAAATACTTTCAGTGAAATATGAAAGAATTAGTGTAAATAACAAAGCCAAACTAATATAGTTGTTGTTCTGAGGCACATAATTACTTGTTCATGTTTAGTCCTGCCTCTAAAAAGGCCTTGTTCTTCCCTGTGTGGCCTAATCTTCCATGAATACTGATATCATTTTCTGAAAATGACATTAAAGAAAATATAAACACATGGAGTTTTTAAGTCACCAAATCCAATAATCACAAATTCAAGAAATAGTGTGAGAGTTTAACTTCTTGTTTTGATGGATCATGAAAAATCAGCTATTGATCATCTGAAGAGCCTTGAAAAAAACTACTAACCTGACATTACATTAAAAAAAAAAGTAAGGACCATCTCTAAAGAAAAGCAGGTATTTTTTTCCCATATTTGAGAAAACCTCAAGAGTTCATTTATTAAGATCCCTCTCCCAGTCCACAGGAACATCAATTACATTGATCTAAATCGTCGTATTTGTGTAACCTAATCTTAAAGCTCTCCAGTAATGCAGATTGCTTCACACCCATTTCCAGCATTTATTGTTAGTATTTTATCCTATCCGCTGTGCTCAGAGAGAATTTTTCTCTTTCTCTTCTACAATAGGAACAACAAATTCAGTTCTCTTATTTTTTCCAAGAAAATTATTGTATTGAATGAATAAATTTATCTGATAAACCATTTCCAGTACTTTCATCTGTTGCTACTTGATTTTGTTCTTTGTTCTTGGATTGTGTGCTGAGAACTAAAAGTAATTGTGTCACTTGTCACTTTCTGATGCTAAGAGGGGCATAGACTATAGAGTATTCTCACACATTTATCAGAGGATTGATGTTCTTTCCTCCTTCTTTTCCTTCCATCCTTCTTTCTTTTTCTTTCTTCTTCTTTCGTCCATTTTTCCTTCCTTTTTTAATTTATTTATTCCTTCATTCCTTCTTCTCCCATCTTCTTTTCCTCCTTTCTTTCTTTCTTTCTTTCTTTCTTTCTTTCTTTCTTTCTTTCTTTCTTTTCTTTTTTTTTTCTTTTGAGAGGATAATGTTTCTTATTTTTATTTGCCTTGTAACTCAACTTTCAAATCATTTTTAATAGAATTTCTTAATCATCTTTTGAGTAAAAGAAAAATGGGTGGAGAGACATCCTTTTGGTTCACTGACACCTGAAGGGTAGGGTGTTAGAGTGACAGAATCTTCCAAAAAGGAGTCATCAACAAAACAACTACCATCTTTGGTTCCCTCCAAGGAGTGATGGCTGTGAATCTCAGTGTTCTGGCTCTATGGATTCTTTGTATAGATCTTGAAGTCTGTGAGATCATAAATGTTGCATATAATCAGGAAAAATATTTTTTCAGTGGAACATAGCAGCCCTTCACCTGTAGTTTTAATCACAGAGCTGTAGCGGTTGGAAGGGACCTCCAGAGATCATCAAGTCCAACCCCCCTGATAAAGCAGTCCCCCTACACCAGTTTGTACAGGTAAGCATCCAGATGATATAAACAGAAACTTGTCCCAGTGTGTAAGTGGAGTATCACACAACAAAAATTACACATGCACTTAGCTTTGAACTTGATAGCATTACTTTTATGTCAAAAGTGAAGCTTCTGATTAATTTTGTACACAAGATTTCAGTGATTGCTTACATTAGCAGGAAGTAATGTTTCGAGTCTGCAATCTCAATTTTTCTGTTTCTAACAAGACCAAAGGTTTTAATGCTGCATAAATTTTCTGTAAGGATGAAATTAAAAAGTTAACACATGTAAATATCTACTTACATGCTAGAAAAATGATGTTTTATGAGAGGCATGTTAGTTCTGCATCGGAGGGACTCTTTGTCTCTCTAGTTTCTTCTATTTTTGTTCTGTTACTTCCATATGGGCTAGCTATGAATGTTTTGATAAAAATGTGAACATGAACACGCACCCCAATCCAACTCTTTATTTTCTAAACATGCCGCAGGTTAGTAAACATGGGAAAGAATACAGGTTTACCTACTCTTGCACACTTTTTCCTAAAACTATTATTGATGGCAATGGGTAGTCAGGAGAAAAAGAAAACAGAAAAAAAAACCAAGAAATCATAGAAGATTATAACCACCATTTCAAATGGAGATCATTAACTCAAGCTGTAACCCAAATATTTTTGCAGTGTGCAAAATAATACTCTCTGGCCAGAGAAGAAAAATGAACCAATTAAAAAACTTAATTACATTTGGGGATGTTATAGTAATAGATTTTGTTTTGTCCTTCACCCTTAATAATAGAAGTGTTGCAAATCTGAGGTTGGGAAGCTGCAAATTACGTATGTACACTTGTACATTTGTAGATGTACATGCTCCCTTCTAGTGCACATAATTGTACTTCTGCAGAAACCAACCCTTTTGTGCTTGCAGAAGTTTTCTAATATTTGCATACACATGGATGCACTCTAAACTGTTACTTAATAAAAGGCTAACACAGAGGATTAAGTGCAAACTATTTCATTTTGTGAAGAGCAAAACAAAGATCCTATGATTGTCTTTTTTTTTTTTTTTTTTTTAAATGGGTACTCCACGAAGTTTTATGAAGGACCTGACTGTGAGGTCTTGTTTTTCAATCAGATCTTTGCCAAAAATTGTATTGCCAACTGCAGCCTGGGTGGTGGTTTGTCTTGGTATTTTTGCAATTTTGTTATTTATTCTTCCTTAGTGCTAGCCAGCATATTGTTTATCATCTCCATGATAATAGAAGACAGGGGATGGACTAATAATTATGAAACAGTGAGAGAAAAAAAGTTCCTACAGGCTATGGGTATGGATGGAGTAGGCTCAGGAATAACAACATGACAAAACACATAGTAAGTGGTTGGTGTACAACCAGGATTATATCTATTCATCTCTGGTATTTGAAAATTTTTATCTTCAACAGAACTTACTGTTCCTATCCAGTTATCCAGACTATGATTGCATCTCTTTTCAAACACATAGAAATAAGAAATTATGAAAGCTGAATAACAGGAGGCTGCAGAATAAGCAAAATTTATCTTTTGCCTATAATATTCTAAATATTTAAGTCATTAAGTTCCACTGCTTTCTTGTATTTCTTAATTTTCTTTTTTCAAAATGTTCTTTCATTTGGAAATTGAAGCCAATCTAAACACACTTAACTTTTGTCTCTTCGGTCATTGTTAGGAGATAGCAACAATAACAGCAGTGTGTACATTCTGTGTTCAGTCCAGCCAGTAGTTAGCTTCCTCTTCCTTAGTTTTAAGTGTGGTTTGTTCATGTTCCATTTCTTCTGTATTCAAAATATGCAAACAAAACTGTTGTAGGTGATTTTGTAGCTCCAAATTTTAGGAAAAGCTTCAATGTACATTCATAGTAGAGGCTTAGATTTGAAAAATATCATTCATGTCTCTGACTGAGGGAGCTGCATTTTGCATTATGTGTAGTTCAGCATGATTTAGTAAACAGTGTACTTGCTAGCATGGAGTAGTTGACTACTTTAAACATCTGGGCTTGCTTTGATTCCATTTTAAACAATGTTCAACAACAATCCAACAGAATTTGGAGTTCTCATATCTTGCCAGTGAAACTTAAGATGTTTTTTAAAATCAGTTATTTCCACTAAAACAAAATATGGCCCGAGGACAGCAGTTTAGCAGCTTCTTTTCCTCATTGTAGTGAACTATAAAATCCCAGGGCTTTTTCTTTTCCATTTTATGATTTCTCATTCTATTACTTCAGAAACAAATGCATCGTATTCATTATCTCAAACTAGAAAAAAATAAAATGAAAACAAATGCACATGTGGCTCTAGTAAACCACAGTGACTTCCAAAACACATTACATCATACTCTGAAACATTAAATTTGTGGGCTTAACTACAGCATGAGAATAAGGAAAGTATGTATTTCCATGTACTCTGTGTTGAGGGATGATCTGTATTTGAGAAGCACTGAAGAAGTAGAGGTGGATAAAAACCAGTCGGTTTTCAGTGATGCCAACTTCTTGTTCACACAGTATGTCAACAAACTCCTGAAGTACCTAAATATGTCATGATAAAAATCATCTTTCTGAGGCAGCATACACCTCCAACTGGAAGTCCTTGTTAACTTCTGATACTGAATAGCCTCTTTGTGTCCCTTCCTGTGAATAAATTACTGCAGTTTCCACCTATTATAGTGGCTGCTCTGAAAGTAATGCCTCCTATTTTATTGTGTTGTCCCATGACGTCAGAGGCAGATGGTGGTGTTCTGGCAGTAGAGACCGAACCTTCCAACCAGTACTCCATTACACGCTGTTGCTGTGTGACAGATGGAAGAAGAGGGGCAGACTGACAAAATGATATCTGACATGGAAGAGCATATGAAGCAAAGGTGTGCCCCTCAAATTCCTCTGTTTGTTCTGTTTTGCATTTCCCCTCTTTGTTCTTGCTTTGGTCTGTAGTGACTCTAGATTTGTTTTTCCTTTTCTTCTCATGTTTGTATACCCTTTCTGCTCTTCATGTGAAACAGGCATTGCTCATACACTGCAAAGCAGTTCATTTTCACAGTGTTTCTTGGGGATAACTTCTTACTGATAATATCCACTTCCGCTTTGAGAGATATGAAAACTGAAATTTAAAGGGCATTTATTTGCAACAATCTGCAAAAATCCAGTAATGGGTTAGAAACAAGTTTTTGTGCTTGTTTGTTGTTTTTAAAATGTAGACTAGCAGAAACGTCTGCTAGTCTGGAGGGTGTAATATCAGTCTGTCTGTGCAGTCTGAGGGTGAACTCTGTTTTGCAAGGCAATGCAGATGTGTAGTTCAGTTGCAGTAAGAATTTGTTGTGATTGTGAATAAAATACAGAATATTTGAAAATACAGTGAATATTACAGCTGATATCAGTGCCTGGCAGCATTACTTAAAAGTTGTTGTAGAGTGAACAGTTACTTCCAATTACAATTTTATTTTGTGCTGGTACGCTTTATTATGTCAACACAATGCTGTAGTAAAAACATTTACTTCAATCGTTGCAGTATTCAGCCTAAGGACACCTCAGGATACATTTCAAATTTAATTCCCTTTTCAGTTCCTGGTTTGATTATTGCACACAATTTACTAAGATTACTCATTTCTCTTCAAGATATATTTTTAAAGAAAAACAAATTTTTTATATCTTTCTTTTGTGGCATATCCTCCACCCATGTTTCTTACCAAAGGCATTTTTGATTGGTAATACAAATGTTTATTGAGGATGAGGAAGATGTACTGCAAAACGATAATAAAATCACATGGCGCTTTAAGAAAGTTTTAAATTCCATGGAGGATTTTTAATTTGAATTACAAGAGATTTTAAATTTGAATGAGCTGTGGGTGGAATGGAACTTTACTTGGTAAAGACTATGAAGTGAAAGACTAATCTGAATTATTTTCCCCTCAAAAGATTTTTTTATATTATGTGGAACTTGACTACGTAGGGGGACTGAGGTTTCCAAATGTAGTGTTATGAATTTATTTTTTTTCACAAGGACCTGATACCAAAGTTGTATTTTTTTAAGAGCCTTTAGATGAAACCCTCAAAGAAACTTGAAAAGTTTTTGCATGGAATGAAACCCAACTCAGCCCTAGTAAAAATGCTGTTCTGGGTACTTGCCTGTTGGTTCTCTTTTTGACAGAGTGCTAGAAAAGACTTATCTATTCCTTCAGTGAACTCATGAAAGTGCTATTCATAACCTAAGTCATTGTGCACCTTGGTCTGATGATAGATTAAAAGTAGGGACGTGAGTTATTACGAGGACACAGGGTCTCTAAACCATCCCATATATAGTTCTCAAATAAAATATAAATCACCCAAATAAAATGTAGATCAGAGGTACAGCTCTGCTTACATTGCTGCAGTTCAGCATGAACAATTATGTAGTAGTTAAGAAACAAAAAAATGTATTCAATAAACAGTATCACCTGTCTTGTTTACTTAACTGTGGTGTGTAGATTAAGTTAAAAATCATTAGAGATTACATTATATGTGAAGACACACTGCAAGGAAAATAGTAACAGGAAATCTTACACTGTTGCACTTAGAAGTACTTTAAGTTATTTATCATATATTACTATATTAAAAGCTACTAGCTATTATTCTAAAAATGCATTGTTTTAAAAAACTTCAGAATTTTTGACTTTCATTTTTGTGTAACAGAATACTTTGTGAAATCAAAGGTAATTCCAATCATGAAAAATTTGCTCAGACGTTATGACTGTATTATAATTTGTTTAATGAAAAAGAAGAAATTAGTGCTCACAATTTGTTGTTAATTTGGGCAAACATGGAGAAATTGCTTTTGAGGCGTTACGATCTCTGTTACATATTTTTTTTACAGTTGTTCATGATAAGTTCATGTTCATGGAAGTTAAATTGCCATAACTTTCTAAGTGCCATCTTCTTTCTGATGTTTTTCTCATTTTTTTCATTTTTCATGTATAGGTTAACATGTATACTAGCATTCAGATTTTGCAGTTCTGACCTAGTATGCAGCTACCACAGATCCCATACAGATCTGTATGCAGTGTTACCCTCTGTGACTTCTCCAAAGATTAAATAAGAGGTTGGGAAGAAATTATATTTTGTTTTTGAAGAAAAACTAAGTCTAAACATCTGCTTTTGAATGAGAAGAACTCAACTGTGCTAGCAAATGCTGGTATATACCCAGATGAGTGGTTATAAAGAGCAGTAGATACTGTGGTGTCTCTTAAAAGTAAGACATACACTTATCTTCACCTTACCTTTATTTCTGGGAGGAATAACTGCATGCATCATTAAAGCTAAGAGATGACCTGCTGGAAATGAGTTCTGTGGAGAAGCACCTGGGAGTCCTGGTGGAAAACAGGTTGGCCATGAACCAGCAGTGTGCCCTTGTGTCCGAGAAGGCCAGTGGCATCCTGAGGTTCATTAAAAAGAGCATGACCAGCTCCCCACGTCAAAGGAGGTGATCCTCTCCCTCTACTCTATCTTGGTGAGACCATGTTTAGAATACCATGTCCAGTTCTGGACTCTCCTGTTTAAAGAAGACAGGGATCTCCTAAAAGGAATCCAGCAAAGGACCACAAAGATGATAAAGGGCCTGGAACATTTCCATACGAGGAGACCCTGAGTAAAAAGGGTCTGTTCAGCCTGGGGAAAAGAAGACTAAGAGGGAATCTGATTAACATTTGTAAATATCTACAGGGAGGTGGGAGGCAAATGCACAAGGGCAAATTCTTCTTAGTGCTATGTAACAGTAGGATAGAAAGTAATTATTAAAACTTGTACATAAGAAATTCTGTGCAAACAGAATTTTTTTGTAAGGGTGACAGAGTGCTGCAACAGGTTGTCTGGAGAGGTAGTGCAGTCTCATTCTATGGAGACATTCAAGATCTGTCTGGATGCCTGCCAGCATGACCTATGGTAGGGTACCTGCTAGAGCAGAGGGGTTGGAGTCAATGATCTTCAGGTCTCTTCCAACCCCTGCAATTCTGTCATCTTTGCAGTACCTCTAAGATTTAACAACAGAGAAAAATTATTTCTTGTGACAAAGTCATATCTTGTCTGTATCTCAATGGACAGGAATGGAACAGAAGATATAGGAACTGACATTTAGAAAAGTGATCGTTGCTTTAAATTGGTATTGAAAATTAGTGAATTTATAAATGGTAAATTTAGAGTTTTTCGTGGCCTCAGTAGAAGTCCACTTTCAAAAGACATAAATCACAAGCAGGTGATAATAAGCAAGATTAGCTTGGTCAGTACATTCAGTAGCAGTCATTTGACTTCAGAAGTTAAACGCATTCAAGAACAGAACTGTTTGTTTTCCCTAGGATCCGATTTGACATTTAGTCTCATTGATGGGGATGATTATAAAAGGAAAAGAGGAGGGTGCTGACAGCTTTCCTTTTTCACAGTAATATAATCATGTAATTGATTAGGAGAGTGCTCAGATGATCAGAAGAGCGGAAGTGGATAAAGTGACAGCGCTGGAAAGAAAACAAGTTGAAGCAATCAAGAGTCTTTGGGAAGACCCAGGAATTCAAGAGTGCTATGACAGATGGAGGGAGTATCAGCTCTCAGATTCTGCTAAGTAGTAAGTACTCTACAACCACAGGAAGAACTCAGCCTTAATGAAGGTAAAGAGATAGGTTCTCTCTGATTTTATTATCTATCTCTGTGTCTCTGTTGGCCTGCAATAGACAAAAGATTTTAAGCTGAAGTAATGAAACAATTTAATCTGAGATTTTCTGAAGGTCCTGAAAACATTATCCCTTCCAGCTCTGAGGTCAGCACAGCTGGTACATAACTGAGTTTCCCATAGGGGAAATCATGGAAAACAGCTGTAAAAAATACATTAACAACAAACAGGCATTTCAGAAAGCTCATAATTATACCAACATTTTAGGATGTAAGTAAAAATGAAGATGTTTCAGTAGTGTTTCTGGAACTTAATTATGAAAAATGATAGCTTTAAGAGAACAGAAAAATTACTGTCTCTCTCTCTCTCTCTTTTTTTTTTTAATGACAAAGTTGAGAAGTTGGATTCCAATGAGGAACATTTAGGTTGGGCATTTGTGGTAAACACTTGACAGTCTATTCTATCCTCCTTTTCTATGAAGTCAACTAAAATTGAAAATTAATTGTATTTTAAATTTGATTAAGTATTTATTTTACTGTTAATTACAGTTGAGGTCTTTAACAGTTTGTGACATTGCTGGAGAGGTGGAATTTTTTCTTCCACAAAAGAAAATTTGGAAAAAGTGTAAACATTTTTTATTTTTTTGTCCCCAGTTGAGTGACGACTGGGCAGCAACAGGAGGAGAATGCACTGATATTCTCCTTCTTTCACCAAAGAGAAAGAGGGAATCGGTGCTTAAATTTGGTTTCTGCTACGAACTCCTTGAATAATTTGGAATACAGTTTACACTTTCTGTAGGCCATGGTAGCATTTTTGAATGATCAAGTGTTGCCGTCTAGTGTTGTGAAGATAGATTGCAGATGAGTAATCTGCATCAGTTCCTTGTGTATGACTTCCTCACACTGTGCTCATTTATTTCAGCACAGCAGTGTCATCTTAGAAGTTAATGCCAGCTAGATATGAAAAGCACATGAGGGCTAAGGAGGGCTAAGGTAAGAATGATGGCATGGACAAAAGAAAAACTAAATGCATCACCTTCTACATAAAAATATTGATGCATTCATGTGTGCAATGCTTTCCATTAACTATTCTTCTGAATCCTATCCGGCAGCCTTTCACATTTGTGTGCAATATTAATAGCATATGTGAAGTGCCAGGAGATAGAAAAAACATTGATAAACAATTACATTACAACAAGGATTGATGTGTGTTTTCAAATCGTAGCTATTGAAGTAATAGCAAAAGTCATACAAATAAAAGTTCATCATCTGGGGCATAAGATGATTTACTATAGAATATTTGAACTTTTATTTTTTTTACTATTCTGAATCATAAGTATAGCTGTCAAGGAAGTTAAAGTTTTTATAGTTTTACACCAGCAACAATTGTTCTTATGCCAATAGAACAAAATGGGATTTTTGTTCATTTGCTTTTGTGGGGAAATTTCTGTACTGCTGATCAGTGCTCTTGTTTTGATTCTACATGATTAAATTATGTGAGTGCATTAATCTTGCTTCTGTTGAGTATTTAACTTTTCAGTTATCTTACTGACATCAATTGTATTGCTATGCCCTCATTTGTGCCAACTCAACAGGATTTTCTTAGATTGCCAACTACAGGAATTATCAAGTACAAGATTTAGAAAATATCATATTTAGGTAAGATTACCTGTTGAATGGTTCAGTATTCAGTAATGAAAATAGTTGCTGAAACTTTACTTCTAAGGTCTTTAAGCTTTCGCTTTCAATTGGTATGGTATATATTTTCAGCACTTTGCTGATTGTATTTAGTCTTCAACTTTCTCATGGTAGAAAGTATTTCAAAAAATAACTTTTTAAGTTTACTCTTCATGAAAAATGCTATTCAATTCAAACAGCCCAATCACTGTGTATTTCTATGTATTTGTTTAATCTGAGATGGGAGAGAGGGAGGTGCAGAGGAAAGATATTTTAATAAGATGATAATAGTCATATCAGAATATATTTTGTTTCTCTTTTGAGCTAACAGTTACTACCCCCCAGAACTGGGTATTCAAGGAAACATTTCAGTTAAATAGGTCCATCAGATTTTATCTGAGCTGACTACAAAACCATAGGATTTTGATGTGGAAGTAAGATATTTGTGAGAGTTTTGACTGTTGAGTTAGGAGATGTGACTACACTGTTCCAGAGGAGGAACAGAAGGGATAGTGGATTTGGAGGAAGAGTAAAATGGTCCATGTTTAGATCCACTTTTGTTAAAACATGTACCAACAGAGAATAAAATGACACAATATTTTGTATTTTGTCACAAGTAGCAGTGATACTTTGTACACATAAACTGAAGTGCAGTGAGTATTGCTGCACTTTGGCAAATCAGTTAAGTTTAAATATTAAACAGCACACTGCTAATATACAGTATCTATGGTTCAAGTGTATTTCAGGTGTGCAAGCTAGTACAAGGCCTTGGAGTATATTGAAAGTATCTTATGAAAATGACTAATATGTTGACTGCATTTTGTGTTAATAGGATGCTGGATGTAGGTGGCCAAAGGTCAGAAAGAAGGAAATGGATTCATTGTTTTGAAAGTGTTACTTCTATCATATTCTTAGTAGCATTAAGTGAATATGACCAAGTATTGGCAGAATGTGACAATGAGGTAAGGAGTGGGTGTATCTTTCTGATGTAAGGAAAAGGGGTGAGCTTTGTTAAGACAGCATTTTTATGTGTTATTTGCACACAATGGAACCACATTGGGAAGTTCATCAAGCAGTTGTGAAGTTATATTAAATTAGCAGCCTGCCTGAAAAAAATGGAATCTACCTTAAAATGAAGCACAATTAAATTAAAAAGTTTTAAACATGTCTCAGATATATGAAAATGAACATCAGCAGTATTCTAAACAAGTAAAATTCCTTTAATCATCATTCGTTATTAAAATCTCTGACACTTGAGAATAAATCTGTGCATGAATTAAAGAGAAAGACGACAAAGTAAATTGAAATTCACCTCCATTCCAAAGTTAGGAATGTAAGAAGAGTTATCCCATCTGTTCTAGAATGCCATCAGCAGAGGCCAGATGTTGCAGGGAACAATGTTAAGAACAAAATAGTATGCAATTAGGGAAAAGCATATGGATAGAACACTGTTAATTTTCCTCTTGAAAGTTAGCAAATTCCTTCAAATGTTCTGTTCTCTTACCGCTTGAACTCTGAAGTCCCCAAACACTTTACAGATTATTTTCCATGAGATCTGTTTGAACTGTAAAAAGCAAACCTGGACTTCACTTCCTGAAGGGATATCTATTGGAACTTAAAAATAAATCTTCAAAGATTCATGTTATCTTTTGACATATGATCATGGGTAATTAAGAAATATTGTTTTTAATCCCACCATCATTGATATTTTGTTATGTTTACTTTGGACACTAGGAAAAAAGGTAAATAACAAAGTGGCTACCATAACTCATCTGTCCAGGAACTTCAACCAGCAATCTCCTAATATGTTGTTCCTTATGTCTCTCTTGAAACAAACAGCATGATTGTTAGTATGGTTGAGTACTTATGCTCTTGTCCTTTAGCTGTGTTACATTATAGAATTATAGAATGGATTTGATTCTCCCTGCTAGTCATGGAATTGGGCCAAATCAGCCCATAAACTGTTGACAGAGGGGAGCTTCAAGATGGTTTATTTCCAACCCTTCCACCACAGGCAGGGTTGCCGTCTCCTAGATCAAACTGCCCAGGATTCTATTTAACCTGATCTTGAATGCCTCCAGAGATGGGGCATCCACAACCTCTCTGGGCAACTTTTTCCAGTACCTCACCACCTTCTAAATAAAAATTTTATTTCTAGCATCTGACATAAATCTCCCTTCTTTTAGCTAGAACTTCCAATTCCCTCTCCATATCACTGCTCTCAAGTAATTGTTCTTCCAGTCTGTACATATCTGGGGTTGCCTCAACCCAAGTGCAACACCTTGCACTTGGCCTTGTAAACCTCATCCTGATCCACATTTGGGCATGTCCAGGCCCCTCTGGATGGCAGCCCTCCCTTCTATGTTTTCAACTACACCACACATCTTGGTTGAGGATACACTCAATCCCACTATCTGCATAGTTGATAAAGATATTTAAGAGCTCTAGTCCCAAGACAGACCCTTGTGGGACTGCATTCTTGACTGACCTCCACCTCCGCAAAGAACCACTGACAAAAGCTCCCTGGCTATGACCATCTAGACAGTTCTTTATCTACTGATTAGGCTAGCCTTCAAATCCATACGTCTCCAATTTAGAGACAAGCATGTAGTGTGAGAACCAAAGGCCTTGCACAGCTCCAGGTAGATGGCATCTTTTGCCCTTTCGTTGTACACTGATGCAGTGACTCCGACATAGAAGGCCACCGGTTTGGTCAGGCACAGTCTGCCCTTGATGAAGATGTGCTGGCTTTCAGATCACTTCCCAGGTCTTCCTTTCTTGAATATTGGAGTGAATTATACAATATTGGAGTGAATTATACAATACCCCAAGCTGGAGGGGGACCTACAAGGATCACTGAGTCGAACTCTTGATCTATACAGAACCAAACCTATGTCTGGGAGCATTGTCCAAACACCTCTGGCACTGACACGTTGGGGCCCTGACCACTGCCCCAAAGAGCCTGCTCCATGCCCACCACCTCCACCCTAGCTCAACCTGATCCTACACTGATTCTGTTCCATGCCTTTTGCCCAGGTCTTGCTGCTGTCACCAGATAATAATTCAGTAAGATGGGAGATCAGACATATCTTACCTCCCACTTATGAGGTCAGCTGAGACTTTCATTGAGCAGAGACTTTCATTAGCTGTTTACTAATTAATTCACACAAAACCTCAAATAATTTTGATAATCAAGGCTTACCTTGATTTCTTGTCCCATTGTGCCATTCACAGAGGTGAAAAGCAAGTAAAATTTTATTTTATAAAATACAGTACACAAACAGTAATAATCAGTTAGTGCATTACAATTTTGCTTAATAAAAGTAAAAAATATATGCACATATTAAACAAAAAAAGCCTTTAAAAGAAACCTTTATGATCTCTGGTTAATAATTTACACATGCTGCATTTTAGAGAGTTGTAACCTCATATTATTTTTTGTTGTAGAATCAAATGAAAGAAAACAAGGCCTTATTTAAAACCATCATTGCATACCCATGGTTTCTCAACTCTTCAGTCATTTTGTTTCTTAATAAAAAAGATCTTCTAGAAGAGAAAATTATGCATTCCCATCGTATTAGTTACTTTCCAGAATACGCAGGTAAGCATTCATCCCCGACTATGCAGACAAAGATAAGTCATATATATAAATCAACTAAATGGAGAAGTAGAATCACACAATGTATTTCATATATTTCATATCTACGCTCTTCCACTCTGTGCTTCAATTCATTTTTTAACTGAACCATTGAAGAAGGATATATCTTGCAGCCATTCTTTTAACATTTTAATAGCACTATAGCTATTAAGTTAACAGAAGTACTCTTTCCAACTTAAATTATCTGAAAGAAGGAAGAAAATAATCACAGATGTATTCCATAATTTAATACAGTATCATATAATTTAATAATTATAGTGGAAACAAAGATCCCCTTCCTGAATAAAGAGAGTCCTGTTTACTACATATGTATTGTATAAAACTTCTTTCACGGTCTTTGAGATACTTCAGCAGTGTGGCAAACAATCAAAATACGCTGGGTAATATCCTCTGTGTAGAGAATTAAAATGAATAACTTTGAACTGTAAGATTTACTGTTAAAAAAGGATGCTCTTCTTATTTTGGGAAAGCAGTAGCTTTTGCCACTAATAGATGCCTGAGAAAATGCCCCCCTCCCCCCCCCCAAAAAAAAAGTATGTATTTGTAGCTATTTCCTATTTAAATGTTCAATTAGCCTGTTCAATACCACCATGTGTTTCTTTCCTGATGTGTACTTTTTAGCTGCTTAAAAGCACCAATTATATTTTTTGAGCAGGACCTAAGCAAGATGTCAGAGCTGCAGGAGACTTCATTTTGAAGCTGTATCAGGATCAGAATCCTGACAAGGAGAAGGTCATCTACTCCCACTTCACCTGTGCTACAGACACAGAAAATATTCATTTTGTCTTTCCTGCTGTCAAGGACACAATCCTGCAACTAAACCTGAAGGAGCTCAAGTTCAATCTGGTTCAGATTAAAGATCAATAAAGTAACTTGCACTGTCTGCTTTTTGCACATTGGATTTTCCCATCACTGAGTTGCACAGGCAGTTTTGCATGGATTAGAGAGAAGTTAAAACTCTCATCTAGAGATTTCCAGCCATCACTTCTTCACTCATTCAACTACTCCATTATCGATAGCAGCACCACTAATAGCTCTATCAGTTTTCATTCATCCAGTCAGAAATTCTCAGACAATCTCTAAAAACATTAGGCAGGCCAACTCACCCATTTTAAAAACAGTTTTTACCCATTGTATCATGGTAGTTAATGGCATTTAATCAAATAACCCAGGAGCACTCATAAGGGACTTGTTTTAGTAAGACCTCCTGTTATTAGCATTCATTCTGCTCCACAAATGTGCTTAGATTATCTCAGACTACTTGTCTTGAAATCCACATAAACTGAAGTTTTACATTACTTCAAAACTTTCAGTTATGAGAACACAAAAGGACTAAACTGCTATCTTCTTCTGGGGCAGCAGATTTAGTGGAGGAAAGCACATAAAATATCCAAGTGAATGAACTGCTTGATTTCTGCAAAATCCGGGGAAAAAAAGGTCTACTTAGATTCTCAGCTTCATACCCCAGTCAAAGTTTGCTGCCTACCAGAAGAATACCTTGATATTAGGAATCCAGGAGTTCGGTCTTATCACAGTACAAGCACAGCAGTGAGCTCACATTTTACGGGACCCATCAGTATGAGCTCTTATTTAACACTCTGCAAGCAACGCTGTAAAGCATCTTTCAGGGCACTAATGAAGACGTGAATCTGCACATAATACTCAATATGCATGATACAAGAAATGAAAACCCGTAAAGATTAATAAACTGTGGAGAGAACAGCAAAATGAAAATTCAGATTCACTACTTTTTGGCTGTCACGGTCCTATCATTACGCCTGTTCTAGCAGCCACATTTGTTTCAGCCTTTGGTGCATTACTCGGGAGATGAATGAACAGAAACAAATGGTGGGGACATTCTTTTGCTCCTTGCAGGAGGAAACTTAAAAGTGAATTTACTCCTTCAAAGTATTAAAACAAAACTTAGCATTCTTTTCTTAGATTTGCCCTGCAAACAAAACTTCTGTTTTAAAATCTTGTGTCTTGCCTTTCAACAGAAGATGATGATAATGCAAACATTTTCTGTATGAAAACTACAGTACACTTTGTAAAAATTTTGTCTGCTTCATGAGACAAACGTTTTAATTAAACTCATCCTACCAAAGGCAAAGACTATCATCTGTATTCTGCTTTCATTTAAATTGCTACAATAGAAGTTCATTCTGCTGTCTTGTCAGAGGTGGGATTTGATTTGTCGATTTCTACTCACCAAATTCTGAGTAATAGCATCACTTGTGAGAAACAAACAAAAAAAACAACCCCCCAAAGCTATTAATGCAGTGTATAAAGAATAAAACAAAAACAACAATCACATTCCACTCAAAATTCAGTTTGCTTTATTGAAGGTGGAGAAGAGGCAGGGTTGGGGCAGCAGGAAGGCAGGACAGAGAGCAGAAACCAAAAAGAAGTCATGCTCTGGAAAACGCATGCAACTGAACAAAAGGAGATGCAAGCATTTATTAAACAATTGATTTTAGAATACTGCATAATCCAGTCATCTGCACTGTTTGTCACCATCTTTGATTCTACATTTGGTCACTCCTTCCAGAGAGGTAATTTAGCCAGTAACAAAATACTACTGAAAATCTAAATGACATTTTGAAAGGAACTAAGTTTGTGTAACATTTGTTTAGAATAGAAATGACTCTTCATTAAAGGCCATGGTATTCTTTTAGGCACTACAGTGGACAAACTTAAATGCCTATATTTTTATTTTCATTGAGATTCCCATGTATATTTCCACATAATTTCCACATAAATGTTCATTAAAAATTAATACATCTGTACTACATTCTTGCTAGGAAAAAAAGACATTTTATGATATGAATTAGGCACAACAGAGTCATCTCAAACAATCTGCAAAAAACAACGCAGCAAACTACAGAGTAATATAACTGAATACCTTTCTCCTCTTCCCAAATTGATTTACAAAGAGAAATTGAAGTCTACTGAAAAATGGCAAAATTCACTCCTGATTGTATGGAGAAAGCATAAGGAAAAAACAAAGGAAAGAGATAAAATTAACTGAGTAGAAAAATTGAGCTATAGAAAACCATATTATCATAACATGCTGAGAGAAGGAGGGAGGTGGGAAAGGGTTCTGCACTGAATTTCATATTTCTGGATGCTGATTGTACCAGCACACTTAGAGGTTTCAAATCACCTTTTTAAGGCTTTCTGTTAGCACAGATACTCAAAATAATTTATACTTTATAACTTTGAAAATCTGGGGGAGTTGTTATATTTTCCAAAGCATGAGCTTAACCACAGACATGGACATCTAGGATAACTCCTTCAACTTTGATTATTAAATTGTTCAAATACCACTGAAGTACCAGCTGCAATTTCAGAAACAGGAGTTTGTGAAGAAAATAAAGACAGCCATGCTAAGAAGATAAAACATTGAAACGGAGCCTCTGTGAAGAGAAATTAGAATAAATTAAAGAATAAACAAATGGGAACGTACCAAATACTTGCTTGCAAGAGATATCAGAAGTGAAAGTTCTGATGCAGAAGGAAGTGAAAGGTCAGATACGAAAGAAGTATCAGGGATACGTGAGAGGAAGAGGCAACTATAAGTACCAAAGAATGAAGATCATGATATGGCTGTCAACTGAACTATCACACTTATGATTAACAGTCATAGATTAAAACAAACAAACAAACAACAACCAAACAAAAAAAAAAAACACAGATGTTTTGTCAACTAGTGACAATACTTATCTAAGGCAAATTATTATTTTGGCATGACTATAACCTGAGTTAATGGTCTTGGTATGTGTTTTTTTGTACAAATAAGCGGAGTAAGACGGTCATTCTCATAGTACAGAATTCACTTTACAAATTATGGGAAAAAGTACAATAAAATATGTGTTTTGTAATCAACTACATGGTTACTCAATGTCTAAGTCAAGACATAGAGTAAACTAAAAAACTGCAATTGCAGGTCAGTATGCTCATCATTTTAGACTTTACACTAATGCAACAACTTGGATCTCTCCAGCACCACCAGTGGTGTAGGAAGTATAAAATCTCACACAGATAAACATTCCGAACAATTGTTAGGAAAGAATATTTTGGAAGTACATATTAATATTCCATTATATATACCATTAATTTTGATGACTTTGAAAATGGGAATTTATGGAAGCCTTCATGTAACACTGTATTGCTCCCTGTACTTTCTTACCAACTGCAGTAACCATTCAGCAACACTATGACTAATACATCTGAAAATAAGCAGCATCACACACACTCTGGCTCTACCTATTAAAGTTCTGCTGTCTAGGTAAGAAACAAAAGTTTCAGTGGACAAGAAGAGTTGAAAAAAACAACTGTGAAATACTGTATTTGTTATTTAATATAAGTCTGACTTTATTAGTCCCTTGCTTAGCACACAATATCAACGGCAAATATTTTTGGTATGCAACTGCGCTCTTATAACCCGAAGCCTTCCTTCTTCAGTTACAGATCTGCTATGACTTTCATTTAGAATAACAAGCTTAAATTCATATTTCTAGTGCAGACATATAATAATTATCCCCATTATAAGTTTCTGTAAACTGTTATATTTTCTCATAATAACGATAAAGGTGCAACAATTCCTTGAGTAGGATACAAAAAAGTTTACGCTAAAAGTGATACTGTAATGAAAACTCATTGTGACCCAGTCTATTCATTTACAAAATAAAATAATATTTGGTAACTAAGTAGCCACTCCTGTGATTAACTAAGTTCTGGTGAACAGATTCCATAGGGTTTGAGCTTTAAAACAGTGATAATTAAGTCAACACTTCCTTCAAAAGAAGTTTGAATTTCAACACAGGTTCGAGTTATAAGAAAACATAGAAAGAAACAGAATATTGATTTTCACAATCAAATGCAAACTATTTGTTTTAAACAGAGTCATAAGAATTAGTCCAGATTTCAGGTTCAGTGCCAAAAGTCATGGTAAAACAAATTCATATAAATTGTAATTTGGAAAAAAAAAAAAACTGGAATTTTTGAGTTTAAAAAAAGCTGAAAGTTGGCAAAAATTTTTCATCACCAGAGGTTTGAGGGTTTTTAAAACTTAATGATAGCTTTCTTTTTATGATATATTCATAGATCGGTGTGACAATTGATTTTATCAATCATCTCCTTATCCTTTTTCATTTCATTTGTAAAATATTGCTGATATGTAAGTAGTTCTTCTTATTGAAGAGGAGTTAGAAGGTAGCTGCTCAGTACTCTTCATGTCCCATTGCTTCTCCGTTCATTATGATTTTGGTCGATTCTCTCTCACTTCTTCCAATTTAGAAAGGATCCACTATGTGGAGGAAAAAGAAAAAAAGCACAACAAAACTGTATCCGTGGTAAAAGCCGTACAGAGCAGTTGAAAATGTGATTAGGATGACAGACACTTTTCTACCTGTTCTCTTCCTAAGTTTTAACGTTTTTCTGTTGTAGATGATAAATCCTTATTTTAGCACATGAAAAAGATAACACTGGCATGGTGACATTGAAGCAGTGTCACTGAAGTGATCTCATATCCATTACTGAAAAAGACACCAGTTTTATTTTTACTAAAAGGCTTGCCTGAGTTTCTTCTCTATATACCAAGCATAAGTGTAACATTTGTTACATAGGCTCATAGGCTGTGTCATTTTTCCCTTCATACTTGCACTCCTGTTTGTTTCATGAAGTACATGGGTGTTCCTAGAAAAGGCTAACCCTTTTTTTGTTCTTGTTTTGAAGTACACACAGCTTTTTCAGTTTCCTTCGCCTTGCTTAAGACTTACAATACACATATGATGCACAAATTTGATTTCTGGTATTCTTCCTGGCATAGCTGAGGCACAGTTGGGATTCCTGGGTCTCAGTTCAGCATGGGGTCCTCCAGGACCTTGATAGTATTTGTGACGCTTTTTGAGAAAGCCAAAAGATATCACTCAAATGCAGTTGTAAGCTACCCTTGTGAAAACAAAAGCAACTTAAACATGTTGAGCAGATGGAACTTTCACAGTATGCTTCATATCCATATCCCACTGGTGTGTATAAATGCAAAATTAATTTATTGCTTGTGAAAATAACAGTACCCTCTGATCAAAATAAGAGAACTTGAGCAAAACTGCTACTCACCTGCAGTAAAAATGGCGTCAAAATGAAGAGATCATGTAAAACATGTCCAATAATGACAATGCGATGTATCAAATAAACTACTTTATTTTCTACAAGGATTCTTGCTCATTCTTAAACTCTAGGGGCAGTTCACCAATAATACTCTATCAGAACTTAATGTTTTAGTTTATATTATTGGTTGTTTACTTTTGTTGGCAATATTGTTAAATCATCTGTCTCATAGACAATTGTAATTCCTAATATTTAAGTATAGAAAAGTTTAGTGTTTGGATTCAGTATTTCTGAAATTCAGTACTCAGTAGATCATTGCTATTTCCATCTGTAAAGGCTGTGTGGAAACAGAAAGCTGTTTTATGTAATTTGTGTTGAGTAGACTAAAAAGTTCCCTATTCATTCTGGAGCACTCTTCTTTGTACTGAAAAACTTTAATTCACTCGCAAGTAAAAAGAAACAATCATGTACCTCTCACCAACATTCCCAGAACTTTGTTTCTGCATCTACCAAAGAAACAGTCAAGTAATTGAACTAATGTTCATCAGAGATAACAGGGAGATTATTCGTACTTTATGAATGATGACAATTTTGTAAGTATAATAAGGAACACATTCTTCTAAACACTCAAGTTTAAGAACAGTTTTTTCACTTTTTAAGCCAAGTGTAACAAGGGATAACTGTGACAACATTTTGATTTTACCTTAGCATCCTCTGGACTTTTAAAGTTAATAATTTTTCCAAATTCTTTGGCATGGAACACAGATTTCACTCGTTCCTTTAAAAAAAAAAGAAGAGGAAGAACGATCAGTTGTTTTCTTCAAAATTGATAGGACAAGAAGGAATAGTTTTAAATGAAAGGAGAGGAATTAGATTAGATGTCAGTGGGAAGTTTTCACATAGAAGGCATTGAGGTGCTGGAATAGGATGACCTGAGAATTTCTGCATGCCTCACCTCCAGAGGTGTTCAAGGTCAGGCTGGATGCAGCCCTGGGCAGTCTGATCTAATTGGGAGGTTGGATGATTTTTGAGGCCCCTTCCAATTAAGCAATTCTATGATTCTATTAAATTCCTAAGAACTACTCACCAACTATTTAATACTAACAAAAATATGGTTCAGAGAGTATCATGTGCCTATTATACTAATCTGAGTATGTCACATCTTATACACACATACTGAAAAACTTTATTTTCTGCATAAAGACATAGTAGACTGGAACTGTCCAGTGGTAACAAACTTCTTTATGCAATGGAGCTACCAGAGGCTGGGCTGTAAAAAAAAGTAGGAATGGATGGCAGATATATGTATATTTGGGGTAAAAATCCAGTACTCCATAACTTTTCATTAGCCTTCAAGTCATTATCTGGGTGGAGATTTTACTAACAGTGATTTGCAAAAAGTGGACACAGATAGTGAAAATTGCATAATTACACACATGAAACTTAATGAAAACAGGAAAAAAAGCCACACAAAAAAAACCTCTGTTACGTAAACTCACTGATTCAGATTTCAGTTACTACCTCAGAAAGAATTCAAGAAATTACTTTTTACAAGGAGTGTTGGCTCTGGTTCAGTTATCAGTGCTTAAATCTTTTATTACTTTCCACTGACGGTTTACTAGGGAAATAAGCATTGGATTTGTTTCAATGAAAAGTATGAAATTTGGAAATTTTAGACAAACTGGCATATGTTAGCTAGAATATACCTGAGACTCAAGGAATAATTTCAGTTGCAAACACCAAGTCAGCATTTTGCTTAAAAATAGCCAGAAAATCGTAATCTAAAGATTACCAATGCCACATTTAAACACTTTTCTCTCAATACACCTCAACAAGGGGAGAGATCAGGAATTCAGTTTTATAAACTAACACTAAGAGAAAACAAAACACAAACAGGTTAACATACCTTTGCTTCAATGCGTAATCTCCTGCCATCAACAATGAATGGTTCTTTTGTAAATTCATCATAAGTGTATTGCCACTCACATGTCAACTGTCCAAATGTCCCTTTTGTCACAAATAAGACGCCACTAGGAAACAACAACAGAAAAACAAAACAAAAACAAAAACTCATACTTTAAAAATTAATGTAAAAAATGCCTAAAGTTATGAAGTTAACTGTAAATCTAGAGGCATCATACATTTGTTCTGAAATATTTCATGTCTAATTAGATATGACAACTACCCAGGATTGTTTCTGAAATTCTGAATTTTGAATGCTCTCATTTAAAATAGTTTCATAGCAAAAGCAAAACAGTATTTCTAGTTGTTTCTGCAAAAAGTTACAGACTTAATTTACGAAGGATACTTGATACTTAACCGTTAAGTATACATTGCTGACCCTCTGTTCCTAGACTGCGTTTTCCTTCACTATGCCAACATCTAAGAGAATCTCACGGTTCCACTGACCTCAGACTTATCAGATTTATTATAATTCTTGCTCAGCTACAGAAATCACAAAATCTTTTCATCTCCTTAAATAGAAAGCTTATCATGACACTTAAATAACATACTCTTGTGCTGAACAATGCTGCTGTGGAAATGATTAACAAAAAGCACACTAAGCATGCCTTCCACAGTACTCCATCCATATACACAGTGACATGTCAAAGCACAGTTACTGATTAAGAATTATTAAGACTTGCACATTTTTTATGATAGAGGTTTACGTACTTATTACTCATAGTCAAAACTGCTTACCTCTTTGTCACCATTAACAGATCTGTACTGTTGACCATAGCATGAGCAATATATCTGAGTTTTGCAAATCTCCCATTTTCAATTTTCTAAGAGACAAAATTTTTATAGTGTGAGTATACAAGTGTAAATTCATGTGTTTATTATTTGTTTAAAACGTATTATGTCCCAGAAAAATAAGTTGTAACAGCATATACCACATACTTTCAAGTAAAAGGCTTCTTTCATAACTCAGAATATGGCTAACAGATATGTGACAGCTAATATTTACAATATGCAGAATTATTCGGTCCTTAGAAATGCAAATACACAAACAGAAATCAATCCTAGCAAGAAGTGGCAAGGAACAATGTAATCGTTACATATTTTTAGCATACTCCATACTACCACTCATAAAATTTGAAGACAACACAAGAAATAGGCATAGTTAATATATACCTAAGGAGACTCATTTTTTAATTTTTATGAGGAGTGGACTCCAAAATACTGGAGTCATTAACACTGGGTTCAATCCATACTTAACAAAATCCTACTTGCCATACATCCAATGAAACAAAGATGCATTTGAGGTAACACTTATCACTTACGTCTCTTTCATTTCCCCCTGAACTTGCTTAACTTAAAAAAACAAATAAATAAGCAAACAAAAAACACACAATAGCTGTAAATATTGTAGTTGAATATTCCTTACTAGGCAATAAATTTACAACACAATGACAGCAGATTAGGGTTTTTTGTAGTTGTTGTTGTTTTAACAGAGACTCTAGAATTTTAATAAGACGTGGCAAACAAGAGATTTCTGACTTTCCAGATAATTACTGATCAGGTTAGCGATCACATTAAGATCAGTGCATCTTGTTTGAGGAAAATAACATCCTCAACTGCTTACTTGCTTTCCATCTGTTATATTGGAAGTAAAAATAGATTAGTATAAACAAGTATAATTTAATAAACAGCCAACTGTAAGCATAGTGGAAACAGGTTAGCTGTCATAATAGTTAAAATGCCAGAACACTTAACGAGTAATCTTTACCAATGTCAAATGATATAGACACTTAGCTAAGTCTACGCTAAGACTGGAAATCTGACAGCACAGATAACTCCATTTGGCTAGTTTTCTAAAAATGATGCCTTCCCTCAAAGATGCTGAATCCTTCATTACTAAAATACAAGAACATTTGAGTAACGGTTCCCAAAAATGGATCTTTCCAGAAAGCACATGAACAGCAAATCAAAATTCAGATTAATTTCCTGTCCCCATAACTGCTGGCCTGCAAAATCATGACTATCGATCACGTGCCTCCCTGTTTTAGTCACTGCTCATGTTCATTAGTATAAAAGTTAGCATCAAGATCAAGGAAAATACATAAAAATGAATGGCATAACGAATGCAGAATTAAGAGCTTAGTAAATTTGAAATTTATATTTTATTTTTTCTCTTCTAGAAATATTTTTGAAAACTCTTTAGTCAGGCTATGCATGCCTACTTTTGTCACCGAAGGATTAAAATTTTTCCTGCATCTCATATGAAGTAGAAGCTTGGACCACTAAGTAATTAAAAAATTATCTCACAAGGCAGTTCCTATGTTATTCCAGCAATGCAGAAAGAAAGGATAATTGAACTGAGGTAGTGGCATTTAAACTTGAAACAGTCACAGCACATATTCTGAATGTTGGCCAGCAATTTCTCTTGCTAGTCCAACACTTTCAGAGCATAACCAGTTTCTCTCTTCTACTAACAGCAGCTACAGAGGAGAAGCATTTAGAAATTTAGTCTCATGATGATGAAGAAGATCTCTAGTCTTTCTCTCGCATCAAAACAAGACTTTCTTAGTTTCTGTGTAGTATTGGAGTAAATCCTGATTTGGACTAACAAGAACCAAGTTATCTCTTTTTGGCTTCTCACAACCTTGCTACGCAAATTTTGACAAGTCATATTGCTCCACTGTAACTCATATTCGGTTTACTGATATTGTACTGAGAATTATGATTTATGTAAATGCAGTTCTTAAGCATCACAAAGGCTGAAATCCTACAAGGTGATTATACATACGTCCCAAAAATTCCACAGAAACTACTAAAATTCACAAAGAAGTGACTCACTTAGCACTGAAGTATTGTTAGCATGTGCTGCACAAACTATTTAGATAGCTGAACTGAGATAAAAATACTACTCATTGTTAGCTCTACGTCAAAGATCATAAATTCACATTGTCTATGTTCCATAGTTTTGTGTACAGCAGGTGTCTACAAAATTAGAAAATGAACACAGGACAAGTATTGTGCAAATACAGAATAAGCATCTATACCAATGTCTATGGTTATTTAGGGTAGTTTATTTTCTACCTTATTTCTTTTTTTGCAAATCTCTTTTCACATTAGATGTGCAACCGTCCTTTGTGAAATACACCTTAGAAGGATAGACCAATTTACTGCTGATAATTTTCACAGAAAAAGCACTACTATGCTCTGCTAGCAAAATAGCTGATAGAACTCAAACATTGAGCTCAAAAAATTTATCTCTCTAAAAAAAATTTATCTCTCTAAAAATGTATAAGTGAATTTTAATTTCACTGTATCTAACTGTTAATTATCTTATACCAATTGTTTGATGATGCAGAACTACAAAACACTGATTTTTCACTGTCAGTATCAGTTGCACTACTGTAAGAAATCAAAATCTGATTTTTAAAACAAAACTTCCATGCTTCAGTTTAAGAAATATTGAATAATATGAATGTTCTGATTCACTGAGTCCACTTTGAAATTAAATGAAACAGTTGGAAAAGGGCACTCGAGCAGCTGTAAAATGTACAGCAATAAAAGCATAAGTGCACTCCTTAGAAAATTATTGTTAGCTGTAATTCAGACAATGAGATATCTCTGTGATAAACTGATAGTAAATTTGATCATCTGTGCAGGGGAATATAAATATGCCCAGTGTCAAAAGTGGCATCTCTGCGTTTAGAAAGACTCCAAACCGCAATACATGCCCTTAATTCACTTGAAAAGAAGCACACAGGCCTTTGATTACGTTAGAAATGAAGGTTTTAAAAAAAAAAAAAAGTAGGTGAACAAGATTTAAAATCTATGACACTTCTGGTTATGGCTCTACAAAACGTAGTAGCAGTATGTGAGAAAAAAAGTTGGAATGATTGACATCATATTTGAACTCCTCAACTGAACAAAGTTTGTAAAAAGTTTGTAAAGCCTTTCTACTTAAAAAGTAGTTATGCATACGTTACCCTTTTCTGATGTTCAGATCAACTTTATTTTTTACTGGGATTTTAGATTGCCAGTCTATTTCCTCACTGTACTGAGTCCAGCTGCAATTCCACAGAAGCCAGTAGGAATCCCAGGGAGAGGGAAGACAGTTGCCTTAATGCCCCCTCCCTTTCCCTTTTTTCTCCCAGCTTTCATTCCTAAGCACAATGTATGATCGTATGCAGTCTCTTTTTGGTCATTTTGGGTCAGCTGTCTTGGCTGTGTTCCCTCCCAGCCTCTTGTGCATTTCATGGTGGGACAAAATAATAAATTGATAAAACTTTGTCAAAGACTTTCTTTGACACTGCAAATGCAGGTCAGGAAAAACTAAAAGATCAGTATTCATCAACACTTTTGATCACATATCCGAAACATAGCATCTTGTGAGCTACACTGAATAAAATTAATTCTACACAAAACATTTGAGTAGAGAAAAAAGCTTGGTTGTATTTTTGCTAGAAACTTCAATATCGATTTTATCTTTCAGCTCAAGTCATAAACTGACTTCTCCAGAAACTGCAGAATTACCATTTTCAGAAGACTAGGTTGATATGACTATGTATTCAATATTCCCCATAGATATATTAGTTCTAAGCAGCATTTAGATCATTTGTTAGATTTAGCTTAATTGTGTGAAGAGAGTTGTTGTTAAAAAGAGACAACACAGAATAAAAGCATTCATTTTTCTGCTGTGCAGAATTCTCTCCTCATCCTTCTTTAATGAGAACTAAAATCAATCTACCATCTTCTAATTCCACCTGTTCTAATCTACAATGTGACTCTACTGGAAAAAAAAGAACAAGCCAAAAAAAACCCACCGAACAAAACAACAAAGCAAAGGCTTTTGTCCAAGATCTATAACCTGTAAAATTCAAGATTCCACTCAGACATGCTGAACTTAAGTGTGTTTCTCTTAAGAGAAATCTTTGGTCAAGATTAGTTTAATCTTTGGTTAAATTTTACCCTAAGGTAATGTTCATTTAGGAATGTTTCCTATTTTTTTATTTTTTATTTTTTAATTTGCCTATGGCAAATTAAATGGCATATTCTAATCAAAAACTGACCAGGATAATTCTTTTCATGCACTGAACAGAGAAACCATACCAATTTATGAGTTCACTTTTATGACTGCATCCAGATGTTTTTAGTGTTTTCTGCCATCACAACCAAAGTCCTTCAGTATGTAGCATCTGAAGCACTTGAGTGGTTTACCTGGGAATCAGGGAAAGAGATTGCAGTTCCTGCATTTTCTGACAGCCAACAAGGTGGTATATACTTTGCTTAGGACACTTTCACTTCACACTTCAGTTTCTGCTGTATATACTGCATATATCCATATGAAGGGACACAGTTTTATTTTAGCTTGTGTGACTTATGCTTCAATCACAATCTTGCATGTTATTTGTAAAGACCTGGTATTCACTTCAGTCTCAAGCAGCTTGTAAGTATACACAACTCTTCTGATTGGGGATGGGTAATGATTACATGATTATCTTTAAGCTTTGTATATATGGGTGAGTAAGCTTTCTCTTTAGTGTTTCCTAGAAAGGAAAAAAATGACAGCTCTTACTCAACTATGGGAAAACTAGAAAACATGCATGATAGCAGGTGTCTGGGAAGGTTCAGGACAATGTAGGAAAAGAAGTAGTTATTTTCAACCTTTGGAAGTATTTCTGCCTATAAGTTTAAGAAATAAAATCTCAGTTTTAGCGTACCAATCTACTAGAGAAAATGGATATTTTTATTTGATGCAAACTTAAGCCCAACAGACATGACGGAAAGAGAACAAAGGAGTATGACACTTTCTTCCACCCCTGTTCTGTGACTGTTCTTTTTTGGCAGATTGGGATTTGAATACTGAGACACAAGTGTTTGAATAATGCATTTAAACATTTCATTACTTGATATGAAACTTGCTTCATGACCAAAAAGGTACATTGAACTGAAAGCTGAATACATATTTATTTATAATACTGTATTAGGATACTGTATTGAAAAATTGATTTAGGGGATTAATATCTCTTTAAGCTTAAAATTACAGTGGCATTGTTAGAGGAACAATCCTTGTGAAGCACTGCACAAAAGCCCTTACAAACTCACACATTATGAGAGAGAAAATTATAAGCACAACAAAAAAAACAGAACACTGATTTCATGGGGGAAGTGATAGTAAACAATGAATATAAGCACGAGACAATCCTTTCTTTCAGCATTAATCGCTGAGGGGCAAAAATCAGTTATTTCTGGCAGAACTGTATAGCTTCTGTCAGTGACTACTAGAGTCTTTTAAGAGACTCTAGAAGTATTCTATAGTATTTAACTGTAATGACTTAAGCCTATAGAACTTCAGTTGATAAAACAAAATGATGTACTGAACAGCATCAAAGAGCACAGGCAGATCTTCACCTCAGCGAGTAGGAAGCAGAAAAACTGGTTACTGCAAGTCACTAAAACTAAAAATGCCAGAAAAGCTGCAGCTTACAGTAGAAAATTTGGCAGACTTAATTGAAAGGACAGCATGTAGATCCTGGAGTCTTCAGTAACAGTACTGGAATTCAGATTCACAGAATTACAGACTGGCTGTGGTCGGTCCAACTCCTCCTGCTCAAACAGGGCTCGGTGGCTCTTGGAAATCTCCAAGAAAGGAGCAACATGTGGAAATGCTCCATTCCCACCCAAGAACATGGGTTCAGAACAGGGGAAATGTAATTCTAACATAATAAGTGATACAGTTTGCTGTATTATGTATTTTCCCTATATACATACATATATATATATATATGTATGTGTGTGTGTATATATATATGTATATACACATTGCTTAAGGCAGAAAAAAACTTCTACAAAACATTTGTTTTCATTTAAATAAAGTTTTTGTAGTTATTTCAAAAATACAATTAAACTATGAAGGAAACAAAATAATTAAAGGTATATAATCATAATTTACTAGCTTTTTTGTTTTTTTGAGTAGCATTCTAAATTTCTCAGTTCACACTGAGTTTAACTTTCACATTCTGTAATGACTTATTTGTAATAGACTATACTTAGAAAAGCTAAAAGGTTAGGTCAGCTTGACAGGGGAAGTGTCTAATCTCTAAAAATCAATTTCTTTTTTGGGAGGGATATTTCTTCTGTGAGAGATATTAATCTAATGGTGTTCTGAAATGCAGAAAAATATGTTTTGTTATAAAACTGACATGTGCTATTTTGTTAGACAGGTCATTAATGAAGACATAATTTTACAGGATATAAGAAGAAAGAGCTCTAAAAATCTGAGAAGGAAGAAAACTTCAGATAATCTATTTAAGTTATTAAACTCTAGTAAAGTTATTAAAAGGCATCAGTAACCATTCCAGAAATTTGAACCTAGAAATGTGCTCAACTTTTTGTCATGACATGCCTTTTTTCAAGACTGAAGATAATTTCCAAGATTCTTCAAGCATTTATATTTCTGATATCCACTGATACCTAAAATTCCCAACTTTCCAACAGTGTTTCAGTCAGTAACACGGTCTCTAATCTATTTCTTCATGACTTTATGATGCTACTATTACAAATAAAATAGCTATACAATATAGGTAGTGATCTTAAGCATCAGTAGCCTAAAATAAAAAAAAAGCTCTCAAGTTGAGTTTTCCCTCCTTGGAGCAAGGAGATTACAGGTAGATGTATTTCTTGGCCCACTGCACAAGAACCAGCAGCCTTTAAAGGCACACAGCCAGAATAAACGCACTTAAAGGTTTTAATAGTTCTTTCCCCAGAATTTTGACAACTGAAAGACAATAGACAATGACACACAAGACAGCATTGAATAAATTTGAAATCATCATAGAAGCTCTTTTGCTTGAGAGCAATTTTAACTCTTCAGATCTAGCTGAAGAGTTCTTTCTTACAATAGTAATTACAGTTATATAACTATCTGTTGCAAGGCACTTTTAAAATTCAACAGAAGAATGTAATTTTGAAAAATGAACAAATCACATATACACACACAAAAAAAAAAAAAAGGAAAAGGAAAAACCTTCCAGCAAATTTAAAGTAAAACAATTCTAGAGAAACAATTTTACAATGCAAAGTTGTTCATTGTTCTTATTTAGTACTCTTCCATCTAGCTAAATAATATTCAAAAGCACCTACTTTCTTATCTATGCTTTTATGCATAAAGCCTTATAAAATATAGGCGTTTTCTCAATCCATCACTGATTTTATATAGGGATTTTCACCTTTTATTAGTGTTACTATGAAAGAAATATAAATGTTAAATTTATAACCAAATCACGTAAGGTTACAATTTAAAACAACTAACCAAACCCTTATATTTCATACAGCTGAGGATTCCAAATGACACATAACTTAAGCATTTAAGAGTTATGGTAAAACAGATAATGAATGGAAGTATAAAAGCATAAGTTAAATGTCATTTTCAAAGTAGATGCATTTTGTTTTTAAATAGTTTCATGGCTACTGTTTGGTCATAATCTAGTTGTCGGAAACAAAGTATGATCCTGGAACAGAACAGATGAATCCAATTTAGAATAGTTTAGATGTGTTTATTGTTAAGAAGAAAAGCAGACAAAATAGTTTTGAAATATGAAATAAATAGAATATTAAACAAACAGTATTATAATACTGACTATACAACTCAATGAAGTATTACTAAACACATTTATGATCTTCTACCAAGTTATAAATAAGAATGCAAAAATATTAAATACAGATCATAGAAACACATGTGGAAATAAAGGCCAAGTAGTGATATTACTACATAATTATAACTTTCAGCATGACTTTCACCTAACATCCAGTTATATATATATATATATAAACTCTACATATAGAAATTTTTATTGTTATATATATTTGTCACTTTGCATAGCACTCATCATACACTTTATTTGCATTTTCCTCCCTCCCCCCACTTTTTTTTTTCTTTTTCTTTTTCTTTTTTTTTTTTCACAATTTTAGAAGGAATTTAGTATCAGTCAACCTTTTTTGCTCATTGGGAATCGTAGCAACAACATTTAATACTGAATGAACAAAAGAATATGACAAATGCCACATGTATCTATTACAGTACATATTATCCTAACTGTCATCATCATCATCATCACTACTATTGTGAGTCTTAGTCCATTCCCTGTAGGCCTGTCTTTTCTGAAAGCATGACAAGAGAAGAAGAAAGCAGTTTTAGTTTAGATCGATTTGTTTGACTGGATTTTTTTTTAATTTAAGCAAAATAATAGGACAGTAATTCTGAAGTGACTGTACATGGTAAAATACAAGCAGGTTGAATTGCCTCGTATATTCTATTCATTTTGGTCAGCATTTACAATCACTAAAAGGAGCTTTATTCAGATCTAACCTGATATTCTGTTGAAAACACTACTGCACATTACGTGCACTATCAATGCAGATCTATATACAAAAAATAAATAAAAGGGATGAGGTTACTACTGTTTTTCCTCTTTTTTTTTTTTTTATGCTATCAAAAATGTTGCATACAGGGTGGTATGTAACACTGAGTCTCATGAAGAAGAGAGGCATATCTCTAGAATAAAAAATGTTAAGAACCAAAAACCCTGCTTGAAGAGCAATAGGATAAAGGATTAAATGCATATTCTATGCCACGGATTTGTCAGTAGTAAATTATAACATGAAACACCAAAATTTTTAAATTTTAGTTACTTTCAAATGGTGGCTGCCATCACAAAATTTAACAAGCTTAACAGCTATGCACTTATAAGATGGATAATTAAAGGTGGTAGTAATGTACACAATAATACAACGGAGAAAAACTGGCATTACATATGACATTGCAGAATTTCCTAAAAGTTCCTTTAAAAAAACCCAACCCAAATGCAAACATGTAAAAAAGATTTAAAAAAGTAAAAAAGATTAAAAAAGTAAAAATAATGCTATGTCTTTACAAATATTTCCATGTTAGAGCTGAATCTGTTAGCCCATTAGCATTTGTTTTAACATTTAAAAGTTTAAACAGAAAATGGGATGTTTTTAAAGTCCCTTCTGTTGACAGAAAGAAGAGGAACATTAACAACGTTTCACTTTTCATTACTGGTAGATTTCAGCTACACTATACTTAAGGTATTGCTTCTACATGCTGCTTTCACTTACTTCTCAAAATCTAAAAATACCCAAAGTCTACTCAGTTCTTATCTAAATCTCCCTAGAGATTATTTCTGTATGACTGCACCAACATTAGCACAGTGACAATCCTTCAATTATTTAAAATTAAATTTATTGAAAAAATCTATTTATATATTAGATATAAATTATATTATTAAAAAATATAAACTGGAAATGCTTACCATTAACACAGTTTCTAAATACTTCCTGATCACTTACATACAAGCATTTTTACAATGCAATTTTATTTATAACAGAGAAAAAAATATAAACTTTTATGCTGCATAATAATGCAAATTATTTTCACTTTTATATCTAGATTAAAATTGCTTCGGTGGTATCTGAGTGAAAGAATAGCTTCCCAAACTATTGCTCAGCATGTTCCTCATGCAAATAGTATTCCACTTCAAAACCGTCTACATTCTTCTAATGGCTGTAAAGTGACGTAAATGCAGCTATTTCAAGTACATTTATTAAGTATATTTAATATGTTATTTTATATAAAATTGTGATGAAAAAGTCACCATTTAGAATTTGTATAACAAAGTGACAGAAAAATGTATTTTGTATTTATCACCATTTATCAAAAATAAAAATTTAGGACAGCTTATTTATTTATACATAAAAATATTTTCTGTTTTTATACTATTCCATATCATTCACAAACCTCTACAGATACATTAGCATAAATTAGGATGTCTTTTTCAAAAGTTACATCATGGAAATTAAGTCACCAAAGTAGTCAAATCTATAAAATTAGATGGAACTTCCTTAACTACTGAGTTATCGGGCAAGCGGGTGGCAGGACTTTTTTTTTTTTTTTTCCCTAAGGTTATTTCTAAAAAACACTTAGTTTAACATAATAAGGATTAAATTTTATGCCATTTCTTCACCTGTAACATTTGACTTCCAGTTCCATCCCTTAATCTGTAAGGTCTAATAACACCATCTTCACCAAAGAAGCGAGGTGGGCGTAGGCTTATCACATCTTCTGATGAATCTGCAACTCTGACAATAAATCAGCAAATTTAAGTAACATATCAGTATAGGTACGTAGCTATAATATTTAACCAAAATCACTATTTTATATTGAAAATATTGTAAATTCATGGGTACCCTAACCCTAGTACAGCAGCTGTTGTCTGTATAGACATTTGACACATAAATAACCACTATGAAATAATTAAAAAGTTTCTAGTTAATGCAATCTACTTCAGAGAATGACTTCTAGTACATGAAATAGCACAAAGCAGAACACAACTGCAATAATTCATAGAAGAAGAGAACAGCTGAGGTTGGAAGGAAACAGTGGAAGTTATATAGCCCACTCCCCTGCTCAAGCAGGGACATGCAGAGCAGGATGCCCAGGACAGTGGCCAGGCAAACCTTTGGAGATCACCAAGAATGGAGACTCCACATCATCTCTGATCCATCTATGCCAGTGCTCCATCTCCCACACAAAGAAATATCTCCTGATGTCAGACAGAATATCTTGTGTTCCAGTTTGTGCCCGTTGCCTTTGGCCCTGTCACTAGACACCACTGAACAGAGCTAGGTTCTGTCTTCTTGGTACTCTCTCCCTTCAGGTATTTACAGATATTGATAAGATCATCCCACTAGTCCTTCTCTTCTTCAGGCTGAACAATCCTAGCTCCATCAGCCTTTCCTCAAAGGAGAAATTCTCCAATTCCTTCATCATCTCTGTAGCCCTTCGCTGGATTCTCTTCATGAGTCACTTATAGCAGGCAGCGAAGACGACACAGCACTTCAGGCATGGTCTTCTCAGTTGAGGGAAGAATCACGTCCTTTGATATGCTGGCAAATACTCTTCTCAGTGCAGCTCAGTAAGCCATTAGCCTACTTTACTGCAAGGGCACCTTGATGGCTCACATTCAGTTTGGTATCCACTTGGACTCCCAGGGCATTTCCTCCAAAGCTACTTCCCATTTGAGTGATCTAGTATGTACTGGTGCCTGAGACTGTCTCGCTCAAGACTTTCAACTTCCTGAACTTCAGGAGGTTCCTGTAAGCCAACTTCTCCAGCCTACTGAGGGTTCTCTGGATGGTAGCACTACTCTCTGATCAATCAGACACGCATCCCAATTTTGTGTCATCTAAATGTACTGAGAGTGCACTCAGTCCCACCATGCAGATCATTAATGAAGATATTAAATGTGACTGCAGCCTGTATAGACCCCCAGGGTACCTTTATTCATTGCTGGCCTCCAACTAGATTATATCACTCACCACGACTATCTGGGCCATTCAGCATAGTTTTTACCCACCTTAATGCCTGCTTATCCAACCCATAATGCAAAAGTTTCTTGATGGGCAGTGGTGCCAAAGGCCTTAGTGAAAGGAAGGAAGGAAGATAATGCTCTCCTGTAATCCATTAGCCTGGTGCTTTCATTACAGAAGATTAACAGTTTGGTTATGCATGATTTTCTCTTCAGGAACACACAGACTATTTTTGTTAATTTTCTTATCCCTCATAATTCTGGAAATTGTTCCCAGTACGACTTCATCACCTTCCCAGGAGATGAGGTGAGGCTGACTGACTTCACTACAGTTCACCAGGTACTTCTTTGCACCTTTTTTGAAAACAGGAGTGAGATTTGTTTTCCTCCAGTCTTCAGACTTGCCTAAATCATCAGAATTGATGGAAGACTATCTAGAAATGCCTCATAACAATATCTGCCAGCTCCCTCACCACTTGTGGGTGCATCTCACCGGGGCCCATAGGCTTACATATGTTCTGTTTAAGTACTCCCTGATATGATCTTCTTCCACTGATAACACATCTTTCTTGCTCCAGTGTTTGCCCTGTTCTCTGGGAAGTGGAATTCCTGAAGGCCAGTCCTGCTGCTAAAAACTGAGACAAAGAAGGTATTTTGTTCATCAGTCTTTTCACTGTCTTTTATAATCTGGTCTCTTTCTTCATTCAACATTTTGTCCACTTTTTCCCTCGTCTTCCTTTTGCTACTTACATATTTATGGAAGTCATTTGTGTTGTCTTTGAAAATACCCAGATTCAACTCCACTTGGGCTTTAGCTTTCCATAGGTTACATCCCTGGATGCTTGGACAAGGTATCTGTATTCCTCTCAGTTAACGTGTTTTTGCTTCCACCCACCATATACTTCCTTTTTTTGTGTGTGCAAGTAATGCCAGGAGCAACTTGTTCATCTCTGTAGACTTCTGTCATTTTTGGCTGACAGATTAACAATATAATGTCTTAATTAATGTCTGAGTATTCTATTTAAAAACTTGAGGATTAAAGACATCCATGCTTCTTGTGTTTTCTTTGCATTTCTCTGCAAAGAAGGTCGAAGGGTAAAATACAGACAAATTTATGATAGCAAAAATTAACAACTGTTATCAGCAGGATTTATGAAAAACCCTCTCAAAACACATTCTCCAACTTATTTACAAATTGTAAATATGTTATCATAAGCCCATTTATGGTAAAGTTGAAAGCTGGGCCCCTGTAAACCTAGTAAGGTCCAACAAAAAATGCATAGTTTTTCCACTTGTGTTCAAGTAATCCCAGATATGTAGACAAGCTGGGAAAAGAAGTCCTTGAGAGTAGCCCTGCAGAGAAGGACTTAAGGATTCTGGTGGATGACAAACTTATCCTGGGTTCCATCAGAAGAGGGGTGACCAGGAGGACGAGGGAAGTGATCATCCCCCTCTATTCTGCCCTTGTGAGGCCACAGCTGGTATAGTGAGTCCAAGTCTGGGGCTTCCAACATAGAAAAGATGTAAAGCTTTTGCAGAGGGATCAGAGGAGGGCCAAAGATGTGATCCAAAGCTTGGAGCACCTCTCCTATGAAGGCTTAAGGAATTTCCATTTGGAAAAGAGAATGCTGTGATGAGACCTTATTGTGACCTTCCAGTATTTAAAGGGAGTTCATAGACATGAGAGAAATCAACTTTTCATACGGGCTGAAAGTGATAGGACAAGTGCAAATAGTTTTAAACTAAAGAAAGGGAGATTTACATTGTATGTCAGTTTTTTTTACTGAGGAGTTGGTGAGGTTCTGGAACAGGTTCCCCAGAGAGGTTGTGGATTCCCCACCCCTAGAGGTATTTAAGATCAAGTTGTATGGGGCTCCAGACAATCTGATCTAATACTTAATCTAGCGGCAGGCAACCCTGTCTCTGGTAGGGGGGTTGGAACTTGATGATCCTTGAGGTCTCTTCCAACCCAAGCCATTCTCTGATTCTATGATTAAGGCTAAGGGAGTGAGATTATCACATTATTCAGCATGCAATTCTGGCAGAGTTCTCAACTGTATCCTGGACTGCATCAAAAAAACAGGTGGCCAGCAGGTTGAAGAATGTGACTGTACCCCTTTAGTCTGCCCTTGTATGGCCCCATCTTCAGTACAGGTCTGGGGCTCCCAGAAGAATAAACACTTGGAGCTGTTGGAAAAGGTCCGGAAGAAGCAATGAAGGTGATCAGAGGGCTGTTTTGTCCTACCTACAAAAACAGTCTGTGCTTGTTCAGCCTGGAGATGAGAAGTCTCCGGTGAGACTGGCTTTTCAGTACTACAGTCTTAAACTGCAGTTGAGGAGATATTAAGTTTGCAATGAAAGTGGTGATACATGGGAACAGGTTGCCCAGAAAAGCTGTTGATACCCCTTATCCATGGATAGGATAGATTTTTCATCCGCATTAATATTAAAGATTTTAAAGAAACACTAACATAGTGGTCATACAAATAATCAACATATCCCACCATTTTGATTCACGCCATATGCCATTCTTCATATTAATTTTACTTACTTTTTGATACCCTGAAATGTGCTGCTTGCCATGTCTATGATTCCTCCAGTAGGCCTAGCTACTGCTCCCACTAATCCTTTTCCAACACCTTTGAAAAAACCAGCTGCTCCTTCTTTCTGAGCTCCTAAAAGGATCAAGTTCAAGAAATTGTTAAGAAAAAAAGACCATCTTATGATATTATTTGTAATTACATTTGCTCTTATTACATATGCAACTACAGTCACTTCCACATTTAAATTAGAAGTTAGTGAAAACAAAATCTTGATAAACGCAAAATCTCATAAAATACTGAGATTTTGAATCATATGAAGACCTAAACTTACCTCTTATTGGTTTTGTAACTATTCCTGTTATGCCACTGACAAAACCCTACCAAAAAGAAATGAAAGAGTTGTGACAAATGTTTCCACATTACATTTTCTATTCTTCTAACATTTTACTTATTACTTCTTTGGTGAATAGTCAGAAAGTATGTTTTGTAGTATTCTAAAAACTCCACTCCAACTATCAGAATTAGAAGCACCTTCTTCACCATTCCTATCATTTTGTCAATCCTCATGTATTTTTCTTTAGAACTATCACTCAGTTATGGCCATGTATTGGCAAACCAGAATTAAAGTGGATAAGCTCAATAGAAACCTCTACATTTGCTATTTTTACCTCTATAAAATTCATTAAACTTTTTATCAGTTTTTATTCTTACAGAAACTAATCCTTTTCCTCCACGAGTGATACCCTCTCTCAGACCAGTGGGCTGTTTATTCATGGCTTCTCTCCTTTTTTGCTGGTAATCCTCATCCATCGTTATTGCAGCAACACCTTTTGCCATAGCACCAGTGATTCTTGAAGCAGCACCAGCTAATCCACCTATGAGAAAAAAAACAAACAGTGTAAGTAAAGTGTCACTGCAGCTTACAGATCCCTGCGTTGCTTACTAATGAGCATGCTACTGATAATTAAAACCTACCAACAGCTCCCCCTACTAGTGCTTTAAGTCCTAGTGCCATTCCTTCTATAAATTCTTCAGGACCCTGGATGGCTCCCTAAGGAGGGAAAAAACAGAACAGAGCATTTATGCTATTTATATAAGTTTTAGATACTGTATATACTTAAACTCTTATGTTTTTATTGTAATTTATATATATTTAACAGAGAGTAAATTAGATCTTTATTAAGTTCATTCATGCAGCATTAACCTACAGTAAGTACTGCAAGGAACAGTCAACTGTGAATTAAGGGAAATAATTTGTTTTTATGTCACTTGAGTTTTTCAGTAACTTTTCCTAATACTTTCACTTTGATTTTTTCAATTTTAAATCTCAAATCACAAAAACTATTTTTATACCCAATTTATCAATAAAATTTATATCCGCCAGTTTTTGCAACATTTCACAAAAAGCCTGAAGAGATTTTTACCTGATAAGGTTCATAGAAGAATGCTTCTACTCCTTCAGATAAGCCTCTTATGAATCCAAATGGATTGCCCAACACATCAAGACCAAGAATAAGAACATACATCTGCTTAATAGCCTAAAACAAAAATAGACATTCAGTAAAAATATTTCAGAAAATATACTAAAAGCATTAAGGCATTGCTGCTTACTCAAAAATGCAGAAGATTAATTTAATATGAAGAGCTCAACACTTGGAAAAGTAGGTACAGATGTTTTTAAAATGTTTGTACAGTGAGCAAAACATATTAAAATCAGTCAAATAATTCTACTCCTTGCAAGTATTTCACAAATAATTGAGATTTTGAGATTTTCCAAAGCAAGCATATTATGCAGACTTCACTCATACTGTGCAGCTACAGGACAAAATTTGGTTGCGTGCATGGGCTAAGAGAATTTTGTTCGCTATGACTGCAAAACAGTGAGGTGTACCAGAGCTGCATTGTGTTTGCTTCCACTGCTGATTTCTGAGAGTTGCTTTGTTATGCACACTACTTTTCTTACTGAAAGTTATAATTTAGTCGTAGTTATAGTCACAGTTTAGTAACATAACTTAATTGCCTTGGTAAAGGCAAGAGAATCTAAGTAATGAGTAATGGGTTTTTATGTTTCTTATGTATTTAACCAATCTACAAACATACAAGGCTGCAATTAGTTATTGATTTTCATAGAACCAAGCACACAATAATATTTTCAAAATATAAATACTGGAATGTTAAAATTTACTTATTCCAACCTGTTTTGAATAATGCTTTGTCACTGCTGATTGGAGCTGCTGTGTAGTACAGAAGTGATAGCTGAGTTCAAAGAATGCCAACCTATTAAGAAAGATTTTTAGAAAATCCATATTATTAAGACCAAAATAAAATATAACAGTGAATTATAATATTGAATTGTTCTTTAGAAGTAGTCATTACAATCATATTTTGAACCTACTTAAAGACAACATCTTGCACATCTGTGAGGGTGGCACCTATGCTCTTCAGAAGGAGATTCAAGGACTGAAGTGGTATCAATTCTTTCTTCCTTTCTTCTTTGTTACTATCTTCACCACCAGTACTGAGTGAAAAGCTTAAGTGTAACTAAACAACAAAAAGAAAGTTTGGGAATTAACATGGGTGTTTATTAGAAGTACCATATTTTGTACAGCACTTCATATTTTGACTAAATTCAGACTTCATAACATAGAACACACATATACCCTCTAGGGCAATTAAAAAAATGAGTGGAATTTAAATCCAGCCTCAATAGCTGGAACTGCCATTAAGAAAACAAGAACTCAGAACTGCTTAACCATGTTTTCAGATGAGGTCTCCAAAATCTTTTAGCTATAATTTATTGGGTATTTTTCAAACCATTTTGTTTTCACAACTAATATACAACACTGAAGTGGACAGAGAATGATAACATAGTATGATGCCCAAGCGGGAAGACAAATAATTACTCATATAAAAACTGAAACAAGTGAACAGCAAAAAACAGCGCAGACCTGAACTAATCAAAATATTTGTTTCACAGAGATCAAAGCGACATTCTTAAAACAGAGAAGACATTCAGAAAATTTGCTGAAAACTTGCTCTATGGGGCCCACTGCATTCAAAAAGAGGTTATATGCCCACTCTGGGTTTTCTGAAAAGAATACAGTATCCAATTTGGCATAATAAAGCTTAACTACAGCTCATTTCAAATATATGTTGATCTTGCTTTGCACTTCTTTTTCTTTTTTTTTCCCCAGAAATAATGGTTCTGTTTCTCAATCCACAGCACACTGTCTGCACATGAGAACCATAGCATTTTGCAAAGATAAGTAATACAAAAGAATTACTGCATATGAAGAAATTTGTGGATAGAAAGGAAATAATGAATATTTTAATACTTATAAAGAATTTCATAAATGTATGCCACAAATAAATCAGTGTTAACAGTAAAATCATTATTTCAGAACATTTTTATGTTGTTTCTGATTGCCTCAATATTTTCTGACTTTACAGGATGTACTATTCTACAGAAGACAAAAAATCCTTTAATTAGAAGATAAGCACAGATAGTAATATGAAAATTATACCTTAATTGGAGAGATATGGAAATATTCATACAAGCTGATTTGTGATGTATCCATGGATGACACACTCATCAGTTCTTCCTGAAGAGATTCTACATCCTTTTTGAAAAGTTCCAGCTATAGATGCATTTTCAAAAGTAATATTACTTTAAAATGTAGAGTATAAAACAACATAACATAATCTATCATGACTCCGTTGTTGCTATCTCAAGTTTTCTTATTACTACGCAAACAAACCACCTTAAGCTTCATACAATTAAGTCTTATTCCTGCTCTTCCTATGTATAAAATCCTTGCATTCTCCCTGTATAATGATTCAACTATCTTCCACTGTCCACTGCTTTTCAGAAAGTATTAGAAATCTTTCTTGTACCTTATGCAATATGAAGATAAAGGAAATTTTTCTCTATGCCCCAGGAAAAAACCTTTATATTACTTCCAGGCACAAGATTTGACCATTACCATAAACACAGAACATAACATTTTTTGGTGTTTGTTGCTGTTCTGTTATTGTTGTTGTTTTCTTGTTTTGGTTTTGTTTTTAAAAGCAAGTTGAATGACTACAAATTTTATATCTAGTCATCTACGAACAACAGAAGGATTCTACCTGTTGGACATTCGGTACATCAGTCTGTGTAAAAAATTCAACCAGTGCATTCAGGAAGCCAAGGTCTAATCTGAGATCCATCTCTTGAATCAGGACCTTAAAGTATCTACACATGAAACAAAAACTATTATTAAATTGTTGTTTATTTCAATTATTAAAAGTAAGGCGAGCTATAAAACTTACACATCTACTTATATAAATTATTAAGATAATTTTTTATTTGACAAGTTTGTTATCAGTCATAAAATGTTTCCTATGATGGGTAAGACAAATTTTCAGACATTTTCAGTAGTCAGAATTATTTTAATGAAGTAGTGACATTAAACAGTACAGACAACTTATTCCCCAAATCACTAAACAGATTAGAAATCTACTTTAGAATAATCACTGAAATTCTTTGTTTATTCTGCATTAAAGTAAATAGAGTAAATAAAAAGGGCAGAGTTTTCAGCTGTCCTAAGCGCTCTTATCTGGTTAAAATTACCTGGGTAAAATTACCTTGACTCTATATTGATTTTAACTTTCAAAGCTTGATTAAACATAATAAATGGCACAGAGATGGAACATGTAAAAATACTTACTTAATATGAGATATTTGTGAATGTCCTGCAGTTCTCATAACAATACTGACATCAGTAAATGGTTTTGGTGCTATGAAGGTGTAAAATAAAAAGAGATAAGCACAGATCTTTGTGTGATAGACATAGCTTGCCATTTTTAACATGAAAATGTCATATATGTTCCAGCTTTTTTCAATCCTGTGGAGTAGGATTATATAATGGGTATGACTGGGAAGCAAAATTATGGAAAAGGTCAGGAACAGAAAGTCATA
The DNA here is from genome assembly GCA_035772895.1 of Perdix hodgsoniae. NCBI lineage: Eukaryota > Metazoa > Chordata > Aves > Galliformes > Phasianidae > Perdix > Perdix hodgsoniae. Next base: position 14,392,146 of record JAPSGF010000003.1, read on the forward strand.
GGAAGAGAAGGATGAAATGGAATATCAAAATTCTATTTCACTTATCTCCAAAAATGTATCATTTTCCATTTGAAAGCAAATAAATGCTAGCCGTGGAATTAATTTTTTTTTAGGAGATAAGTTCTCTAGCCATGGAATAAATTTTTCAAATAATGATACAAAAATGTAAATTAAAAAAGTTCTCATATTTTTGAACTCTAGCTTAAATTAGGGATAAATTTAGGATAAATAACTGATATTTCAGTAGCTTTGTGAACAAATTTGCAGGCAATTATTGTTGTATCAACTCAGAATCTTTCCTGTCATTACTCTGATGTTCCAGATGACTTTGCCGTAAGTGAGTGAATGGAAGACTATAGCTCAGCACATAGTATACAGAGTTGGAGGTCTATGCTCCCTACCATAGAAGAAATGGAATGCTACAAATTAAACATAGAAAGCAGAATTTGCTAAGGAGCTGCTATATGGTGCTTCACTTAGTGATTCTGAGTTTAGTCTAGCACTGATTTATGTTTCTTTTCTCATTATTTTTGATAAGTCAGTTAGGTCACTGGTTCAAATTCTGCCTACCAACAAATAAAAAACTAAGCTTTTTAAAAAGTTTGATTACTATGAACAGTTTATTTGGGGCCATAGGGAAAAAGTGGGTAAATTAAGAAGAAAAGTGAGTCTTATGAAAACTCGCTGTCTCCTAAAATAATCTAAATTTGAGTAATACAGAAAGCATGTAATAGATTGATTATCATCAGGCCTAGAAACAGCTTGAATTTTTCTTCTTTCAAGAGGTAAAAGATAGTAAGCACTTATCTTTAGATTTGGTCTCAGTGCAAATTCTGAAAGCTCAAAACAGGCTTAACTTACACCTTATGATCTCCAAAAACACTGTATTAGTGTGTCAGAAGCTGGTACTTTTGAAAGGTATTATATTAATGGATGAAATAAACTCACGTTATTATTGTGGTTTTTAACTTCAGATGGTTTTAGCTGTATTCTCTTTGCAGAGAAAATTGCTTTCTGATCTGTAACATTAATGCCTGGATTCTTTAGTCAGTAATCATACACAGTCTTCAGATGATAAAAGTGGCATGGCTCACTTTATTAAAAGTAAGTTAGAATAAGTAAAGATTATGTTAAACTAGAACAACAAACCTGAATCCAAGGTGATGGACTTTGGAGGTTTAATGGGATAGAACACAAAGGGAAATATGGCTCCAGGAATCTGGTTTTGAATCTAATGGGATAAGGACAGGACAAGGTGCAGCACATTAGCTTTTCAGTAGTGAAATATTTCACAAGTAGGACAAACAAGAATTATGAACCACCAATTCAAAAGCAGGAGAAGAAGCCACCGCAAGAGTTCAAAATACTTCTACTTTCCAAATGAAACTAAGTCAAATAATCTAGAAAAGCTAGAAAAGGTTCTCCTGGTTGGTGTTCATAAGCAGCCCCCAAAAAATGTTGCACAGGATTTGCTTATAAAAAAATTGAACATATATCTTGCTAAAAATAGCCAATCATACCTAATTTTGAGTTGACTATAAATAAAAGACACATACACACACACAAAATGCAAAGAAGATGAACAGCAACTGCTTCTCCTCAAGTCATAGGTGATTTTTTTTTCCAGAAGCATATAAGCAGTACTTCGTTTCAAAGACAGAGAAGCACTCTGTCTGCATATGAAAAATCCAGACAGTTCTGAAAATATATCCAACTTTACATAAAAAACTTACTTGTATCCTGTAAATTTGAATTCTGAAAGATTTCTGATGTGCTGACGAACTGTATTCCACTTTCAAAGCTGGCAAGTAATTCCTTCTGATAGGAATCTCATTGGGTTGTTGAATCTTCATGTCATTTCCACTAGGAGTTAAACACACCTATTGCAATATTAAGAAAAAGTTATTATTCTACATGATATAAAAGAGGGCTTTTTATAATACTTTATGAGACTTCAAATTAACAATTTTTGTTAACATTTAAATGAAACCTTAATGGTAAAATCTTTGTCTAATTGTTAAATTTCAACAGAAGCAAAACAACATAAGGAATCTGTACATTAAATTATCAAGAAAGTGTTTAGCTTATTTTGTACACTGTTTTCCAGAGGTCTATGACCAAGATACAAACTGAGCAATTTCCTTTACTACATTCATTTAACTACTACACAGCTCTAATGAGTATGTGGAATTAATTTATAGACAAGAACAGCAGCATGTAGAGCACAACATGCTATTACTTCTCATAATTATTTCAGGAATATATATTTTTTTATAATATTTATGTGGTTGAATGGCACCATTGAATTTTCTGTGATATCACAGTCAGATAAAATACAAGATTTTGTGTTAAAACAATCTCCTTCCTTTCTCTTGATACAAGAGATAACATATTGTAGCCTTGTACATATTTAGCCCCATGATCTGTAAAAACATTATAATTCAATTTCAAAATTAGAGGCCAGCAAAATCAGGTCTACAGCAACCTTTCAAATATTTATGGATTTTTTTTTCTTTAGACTGCAATTAATTTCTTTTTCTAGGCAGAAATATAGAGATGGAATTTTAAATGGATTGTATAAACTAATCTTCTAATTTTTGTTGTTTTTCAGAGATTACAAAACAGTAAATTATCTTTTCCTGTATACAAATAAATTTATAGAACGATCAGTATTACCAAAACGTTTGGTTCCAATTCAACAGTCTTATTTTCTGATGGAGTTAGCTCACTGTATTCTTTGAATTCTTGTTCTAACTTATCTGTTTGCTTAACACTCAATGGTTTCCATCTAGACTTCTTCTTGGGTTTCGTCTCCCAGACCACATCAGAACTTTGAAAAACAAAAAGACCAAGAGAAAACAGTTAGCTAGTTCAACACAAATTTTATGTATCTAATTATGGTTCTTAATAAGTATTACTATGTAATGAGGAAAAACACCATAAAGCACTAGCGTGGTAAATAAAAATAAAACACCCACTGCATTCTTGATAGTAAGTGGAAGTTACTGTTGCTGATGTAACTGAAGAAAAGTTAATAGAAAATTATCTTTAATGAGGTTTCGCATGTAAGAAAACTTTGTCAAGAAAACCAAGTTTCAATACCTGTGACATTCGAAATCACAGCAGCTCAATGCAGGATTTCACACGTACTCCTCTGTACCCCTTGGCACAGCTGAATTTACTATAATTTGAGAGTTTTTCAAGTCAACAGTAAGTGTCTGATAAAGCGCTGCTTATTTTTGATATTTCATTCACTAAATCACTAGAGTACATTTCAGTTTGTACATTTCCTTTACTGATTTGATCCCGTAGGCCTTTTTGTTCTCATTGTTATTGTTGTTTGTGCATGGGTATATGTTTTTCTTTTAACGAATGTAACGATTTAATGAAAAATCGGGGTTTTTTAAATTCTTTCTTATTTTTATTATTAATGAAACAACATCATTTATCATTTCTGTAATAAAGATAGAAAAACTCACTGAAACAACTCCCTTCATATACTACTTCTTAAAACCCTGTTAGCATTCCCCAAACTTCTCAGACAGGCCATACAATGTAAGGGGAATTTTGCTACATAGTCACACTCACATACTGCAGAAACATATGCACAGAAAGTATATGCACTAATATAAAACACAGCGAAAGCACTTTTCATTACAAGAAGAAAATGAAAGAATTCAGTTCTAAATACTCTCAGGAAGATTCCTGCCTTTCTTCCAGAGGACGGGAAGAAAATGGAGAGGGAAATATTTGAAAAGGTACATGTTTTAAGTTGTTGCAGGTGTTTCTTTTTTTAAAAAAAACAAAAAACAAAAAACATTACCTTGTAATTCCTATGTATGACACCTCCTGCCTTGTGTAATTATTAACCAACGAAATTCCAACATCTTGTAAAGACAGAATAATTTCTTGTTCTGCTAGTTCTGCCTGTACACTTTCATAAGCCAATTTAAATACATTCTTATCTTCAGTGATTAGGACAATACGCTGCAGACCTTCAAAAAATGACACTAAATAGACCACCTTTCTACAGTCCAGGCTGAGAACTTCTATCTTGTCCTGCAAACAAGAGAAGAAAGGTTTTTACAATGCTATTCATCAATAAGCAAGTGCAAGCCTTAACAACAAGAATATGAAGAAACATGGGAGACCATTTAAAAAGGTACAGGAAAATAAAGTTTTTAATTAGAAAGTTAGATTGTAGAGTCTTTCTCACATGCATTCTGGCAAACAGAGTTGTTACTGTTCTGTTTGAACCTTGTCTTTGAAATTCTTTTTTATTACATAAGGAAATTTTATTTATGCTAGTACCAATTACAGACAAAACAACAGTTATTGTTCTTTCCCCAACAAAAGCTAACTAAATGGCAGAAATACTTAGCATTGTCTTATCCACTGAAATCCACTAACGTTATAAAAGCAGGACCTGAAAAACACCTCAATTTAATTTCATGTGCTCTAGAAAATACACACACACACACAGTATTTACCTAGATAATGAGGAATTACATTTTTATGGCAATAACTGTGACTATTTTAAAATACTTGCCTACTTCTGAAACTACATAAATGTGTTCTGTACTTTATTCACCGATTTAATAAAAAACAACTTCAACATACATTGTCTCAGTTTTTACTAAGCCAAAGTCATCACAAAGGGAAACTGTCCTCTCAGCCAGATATCAGGCACCTCCAGGTGTCCACCAGGTCCTTCACAAATAGCCAAAACAAGTTACCTTGGTTCTTCATTGCAGAAAAGATTTAGAAAACAGAGAGGCTCTGTGGAGAAGGACTTGGGGATTCTGGTAGACAAAAAAACTCAACATGAGCCAACAGTGTATGCTTGCAGCCCAGAAGTTCAACTGCATTCTGGGTTGTGTCAAAAAAGGGGTGGACAGCAAAGTAAATAAGGTGATTGTCCCCTTCTCTTTGCCCAGATGAGGCCCCACTTGTAGTGTTACATCCAGATCCATGGTTCTCAGTACAAGATAGACATGGAGCTGTTGGTATAGATCCAGAAGAGGGTCACAGTGATGATCAGAAGGCTGGAGCACTTCTACAAAGAAAAGCTGAGAGAGACGGGCTTGTTCAACCTGAAGGGAAGACTTTGGGGAGGCCTCATTACATTTTTCCAGTAATGAGGTTCTCTCTAGAATCTCTAGTAAGGGAGCTTATAAGCAGGCAGAAAACTGACTTTTTACACCGTCTGATATTGATAGGAAGTGGGTTTGAACTAAAAGAGGGGAGATACAGCTTGGATGGAGGAGCTATGCTGGTGGGCAAAGTGACCACAAAATGATTGACTTCCTGGCTCCCGGTGAAGCGAGGAAGGGAGGTCAGCAGAACTGCTACCTTGGACTTTCAGGCTGTAGGCTTTTGTTCAGAGAATCTCTTGGGACTGAGTCTTGAAGGACAAAGGGGTCCAGGAAGGCTGGTCATGCATCAGGAAGGAAATTTTAAATGCACATGATGCCCCCTGTGCTGTAAGATGAGCCACTGGGAAGAAAGAGCAGCCTGGCCAAGCAGGGAACTTTTGCTGAGACTCCAGGGAAAATAAAGAGAGTCTGGATTTTGGAAGGAAGGACTGGCAACTTGGGAAGACTATAAGGATGTTGCTAGGATACAGAGTGAAACTGAAAAAAACAAAAGCCCAAGGAGAATTTCATCTGGCCACTACTGTTAAAGACAAAAAGTGCTTTTACAAATATATTAACAGCAAGAAGTAAGTCAAGGAGAATCTGAGTACTTTATTGGATGATGAAGGGAACATTACTACCGAGGATGAGAAAAAGATGGAGACTCTCAATCCCTTCTTTATTTCCATCTTTAATAGTCAAACCAGCTATCCTGAGGGAACTCCACAAGCTGAGCTGGAAAACCAGCATGGGGAGCAGAATAAATCCCCAACAATTCAGAAGGAAATGATTAGTGACTGCTAAACCACCTGGACTGTCACAAGTCCATGGGACCAGATGGGATCCACCTGAGGGTACTACTGGAGCTGGTGGAAGTTCTCAGCAAGTCACTTCGTCATTTATCAGCACTTCTGGGAGGTTCAGAGGTACTAGAGAGGACCTAGGCAAGTGGAGGTGCACCCAGCTACAAGAAGGGTTGCAAGGAGGATGGATCCAGGCAACTACAGGTCTGTAATCCTAACCTCAGTATCGGGGAAAGTTATGGGACAGAGAAGACGATCTTGAGTGCAATCTCACAGTATGTATGGAACAAACAAGGGATCAGGTCTAGTCAGCAAGGGTTCAGGAAAGGCAGGTCCTGCTCAACCAATCTCATCTCCTTCTATGACCAGACAACCTGCCTAGTGGATGAGGGAAAGGCTGCAAATATACTCTACCTGGACTTGAGCCCTATTGAAGGATCCAGACAGGGTAGATCAATAGGCTTAGGCCAACTGTATGCGCTTCAACAAGACCAAGTGCTGGGTCCTGCCCAGCACTTTTTTTTTTTTTTTTTTTTAATTTATTGAACTATTCCTGGTAGACAAAAATGCAGTAGGAGATGCAATGTGATAAGCAAAACAAGTCCTGATTCAAAGAAGTGAGATTACTCCCACATCGACTATTCTAGAATTTAATTAGGTCTGCGACAAGACAAAGTTCTGGTCTGAAGGTGCAAATCTTACCAGTACCGCAAAGACTGGCAAAACATTACATCACTATGCAAACTTAGCTATTATTCTAATCTTGAATACAAAAACCTCAAGGAAGTCACAGTTCTTCCTTTTCGAGGAAGTTCTGTGTGTGAATAACAAAAACATGCATACAGGTACAACCAACAGAAGCATCACTATGAAAACAAATATTCCTGTCTCTTGAATATGAAGCTATGGGACATTCATCTTCACTGTGATTTGAATCCCTCTGCATGGCACTTGTGTCAGAATAATGCCTGGATTTGTTAATGATGTAGTAAAAAGATAAAAAGTGTACAAGTGTACATAAGAGTAAACAGCATTAAAAAGTAGATCTACGTACTTCTTTTGGTGTAATTTCCTCAGTTCTTTTTCCACATTTCCATGTCAATTTTCTAGAGCCAGCTGGGTCTGCCCAGGTATACAATACTGCCTTGTTTGGCTGAAGACAGCCTTCTAATTCACTGAGGGAACTAGAACAAAATGAAAAAAAAGCAAGAATACTTACCTTTTCAAGTAATGAAGGTGAAAACTGGAAACAACAAGCAGGTTAAACAAAAAACAAAAAACAACACATGAAAAGCATACTCAGCACAATAATAAAATCACCAAACTTCAAAAATACATATTAACACTTGCTGAAGTATGACCACTAGATTTTTGAAAATCATTTTCTTTCCCACTTGCAAATGAGAACAATTAAGTATAGAAAAGGTAGACAATGGAACATAAGAGATTGAAAATTCAGGACTTTTGCTGTCTAACAAAATTGTTCAGAATCTTTTGTTTAGGAAAGCTTTCCTCTATATGATTTGTTGAAGGAAAAATAGTTCTTTGTACCTGGATACAATGAGTACTTTCAGGTAAGCCAATTTTAAATACTATTCCCCTCACACACAGTTGAAACAGGCAGACTTTTCTTCCATAGCTTTCTGGTTTCTTTCAGGAGTCTGTCCATTGTCATGTATGTAACTGAAGTTACATATGTACGTATTAGATTACACTGGGGAGGCCCAAAATACCACCAATAAGATGACTGATTTTTACAGATAAAAACCATTCCTTAACTTCAAACAACATTACAGCAAGTGTTTAAGTGAAATCAAGACAAATTTCTAGTGATTGCAGATACTCAATCTGGGTTAATTCTTACATAACTACCTGTTTTTCAGTCTATTCTTTTTTTCTGTTGCATTTTAGCTCATTATCTTTTGCTAAATCTTCACAAAACTTGACAGCAGAGGACAAGTTTGAAATTTAACTATGTTTCCAACTTAACTGTTAGTTATTCTCTGACGCAAGCCCATGCAAGGTTTCAGAACAGCTAAATAAATCCTTTGCCACGACTGAGGAAATGCAAGGGTCAAGGACATAAAATTCTTAAGAAGCGGGACCATTGCCTCTTTAGCTCACAAAATAGCTTACTTCCAGAACCGGGTGCTTTGCGCTACATAACATAATTATTGATATTTATGTTCAATTTATAAAACCAAAAGTTTTAGGTACTCTAACAAAAATAGATATTCAGTTTCTAAGAAATCCACTTTCTCATACATTATTCTAGCTTAGGTAGTTGAAATGAAAAGAGAATTCTAGATGCAGAAGTCCATCTAAACTTTCATAGAGTGCTTAGATAACTAAAAAAGTATGTTCCTGTGTAGGAAGATGAAAGTGCTTTATAATCCATCAGTTAAACGCTTCTCTGCATAGCACTCATTTATTTTCTCCATTATTAAGCAAGGAATGTTGATGTGTCTATTTTAATTCCGCATATAATTTAGCAAATGTACACAACTGACCTAAAAGCTTGTAATGGAAGGCTAAAAGGCTTAAAGTGCAATACTAAACCAGTTCCATATGTATATAACATACACATGCATATAACATACACATGCATAATAACAATCTAGCCTGAACTATTATCACCACAAAAATAAAACTGCAACAATAGTTACTATTGCATACTTACTAGTAAGCAGACATGGTTATAATACATTAAATAACAAATGGCATGACTGCTTGTAGACATGCACAGTAAGAAAAACTGTCTTACACACCTCTGTCCATACTCAATAATTTCTTCTTCAGTATGGTTTATTAACAAAAATGGTGCTGCACCATCATGGTAATCAGAAAAGGTAATCACTGTAGAATGTTCAGTCAAGTTGACATCCACTGTAATCCCTCCAAGCTATCAGATATAAAAAATTACATAGTAAATAACAGCAGAATTACTTTCTAACAAAGCAAATATAATTTAAATATTTCTAAAAACTTGTATAAGATGAAACCATCACACAATAAAACAAACAATATGATTTAATATGCCTATTATATATATTCCTACACCATAGCATTATTAGAAAACAAGAAATGCATTCAGTAACTAAAACTATGGAGAATTTCTACAATCCCAAAATTTAGGCTAGTGGTACCACAATCTGCTTTGAACCACTCATATGAAATAATATCCCTCAAAATATTCTACTAATAAATATCAAATATTTTAAATTTGTGCTATATAAGGCTAAATGTAAATTTAGTCACGTCAAAGTTACTTTTCAAAGTAGCAGTCATTTTACAACTAACGTAAACACTTCTCAGTGTTAGCTAGGGTATGATGACAAAATCTTTTAGCTTCAGTACTTCATTTCTCAGAGAACTTATAATGAAACATCTACATATATCTTCATGTACAAAGAAACACACACATACATGCATATATACACAATTTTTCCCCAGCTAAACATTGTAATGCTTCATAGAGTAGAAAATATTGAAGAATGGAAGTGGGACACGCCTTTATGTAATTTTCAAAGGTAACCATTTACCTTGTTATCTAAATGCAGTAAAAGACAGTTTTCTTGCTTATCAAAATTTATCTTCTTTGGTGGGAGGTTTGAATTTTCAACTCTAACAAGCAGTTTGTTGGCATCATTTTCAGGCCAAAAGGGAATACACTATAATAAATAAATAAATAAATCAAATATTTTGAAGTAAATGAGAAGACAAACTAGGTATTAGAAGGCATTCTACTTCAGCCCAATGTTCTTTCCTAAAATTTCACCGAGAATTGTAGTTGAATTTGGTCAGAAACTGTCACAACACCCAAAATTAATTACTCACCTGAACACAATTAATTGATTCAGAAATAAAATGGGTAAAATAAAATTCCGACACAAAATGGATAACATTTCTGAAATCCCAAGTATAAAGCAGAGCAGAGCTAAAACACCAAAGTGGCCTTACTTGTTATAAAAATTAAAAAAATAAAAAAATATGCATAATCGTATTTTTTTCATTAAAAGATTTCTTGTTAAATAAGTATAAATTAATCACAAGACAACTTCACAATGACAATCAATGACAAAATATATTTGCATAAATATACATAATGTGAGTAAGCAGAATATTGGCACACTAGCTGCACTTCTGTAGTATATAATACACATATACACTCACATATAAATGTGTATATAAAACAGAAATAAGATATGAGCCTTCGGTAATTAAACCAAAGTGTCCGTTCTGCTTTTTTCATCTACAATTGAAATAATCTCTTCTGGATTTATAAATAAATAATGAACAATATTTTAAATTTACATTATAGGTAGATAAGACAGGGAGAAAGGAAAGAAAAAAGCTTTAACACTAACTAATGAAAAGTCTGCAGCTGACAGTCCTGCAAAAGGAACAATTTATGCAATATTCATAATCTCAACCGTGTTGGCAAGCACTCACAGCATTCATATAAAGTTCATGGTGGCTCTGTGCTCAGAATGAAATGACCAGAATAAGTTAGTGACTGTCAAGATGCACCATTTTTCCATATATATTCCAAACCATTCACCTGTAGCATTCAAAACTGCGAATTCATCTCTTTCCAATACAGATTGAGATACCAGATGTTTTTGTTCAATTATATTTGAATCCTAGAGTTAAACTGTTAATGGTGAAAGACTAGTTCACCAACTTACCATGCCACTAAGTTCCCTTTCCCATTGTTTCTCACACCACAGGAAGCAGGAAAACAAAGGAAAAAAATATAGTTAAACAGCAAGATTGAAGATATTATCTACTCCAACACCAAAGGAAACATAAATTGTGTAATATACTAGCATGAAGTATAGAAAGTAAGTCTCAATATATGAGCATAAGAAATCTCAGAGGAAATATGAAGAGAATCAGTCAACAAAAAATGAAAGTTCTAAAGAAGAAAGAACAAGTAAAAAGGATTAGTTAAGAAATAAGTAACCACAGAGAATTGAAATACATTACTTTCTTCCAAAAGTCTTCAGTGCTTTAGGCACAAAATGGTACTATTTCCAAATGTTTTGCTACAAAATTTGTTAGATTGGGTATTAGGAAAATATTCTTCTCCAACAGGTGGTTGGGTACTGGAACAGGTTTTCCAGGACATTGGTCAGAAGCAACCCACTGCAGATCAGAATGTGCTCGGACAATGGCCTCAGACATTGTGATTTGATTTTTAAGTAGCATTCTTTGGAGCTGTAAGTTGGACTTAATGATTGTTGTGTGTCCCTTCCAACTTGGAATATTCTATTCTAAGTGCTTCATCAGACATTCTACTTGCACCTCTGTATTTTGAACACTAATTTGACTTTTTATTCTGGCGTAACTGCGTCAGTGGACAAGGGAAGCACCACTGATGTCATCTATCTGGACTTTAGTAAGGCCTTTGACATGGTTCCTCATAACATCTCTCTCTCTAAACTGGAAGAATATGGATTTGATGGGCAGACTGTTTGACAGACAAGGAATTAACTATGAGGATGTACCCAGAGTGGTGATCAATGGCTCAATGTCTGGATGGAAATCAGTGATGAGTGGTGTTCCTCAGGGATCAGTACTTGGATCAGCGCTCTAGAATCAATAGGAGGATCAAATGCACCCTCAACAAGTTTGCATATGACACCAAACTGTGTGGTGTGATTCACAGAACTGAAGGACAGGATGCCATTCTGAGATAGCAAGAGCAGTTGACACAGGTGAACCTCATGAGGTTCAACAGAGCCAAGTGCAAGGTCTTGAAAGTGGGTTGTGGCAACCCTCACTATAAATACAAGCTGGAGAATGTAAGGATTGAGCACAGGTCTCTTGAAAAGGATTTCAGGGTACTGGTGGATGGTAAGTTGGGACCCTTGCAGCCCAAAAAGCCAACCATATTCAAGAAAGGTTGAGGGAGGTGATCTAAACCCTTTTTTCTCTCTTGACACCTCTCCTGGAGTACCGAGGCCCAGATGTGGGGTACAGGAGAGACAGGGACCTGCTGGAGCATGTGCAGCAGAGGGTCTCTGAAAGAATCCCAGATACAGAACGCTTTCTCTAAGACAACACAGTGAAGGAGCTGAGGCTGTTCGACCTGGTGAAGAGAAGTCTCCAGAGAGATCTGATAGCAGGGTATGATAGTGGGATATAAGAAAGTTTTAGATTGGATACAAGGAAGAAGTGCTTTACAATAGTGTCTGTGAGGCAATGGAACAGATTGCCCAGAGATGTAGATGTCGCATACCTGGAGACATTCAAGGTCAGGCTGAACAGGATTTTGAGCAACCTGATCAATCTGTTAGATGTCCCTGTTCATTGCAGAGGATTTAGATTTGATGACTTTTACGGGTTCCTTCCCACTCAAACGATTCTATGATTCCACATTTAGCAGCAATCTCAAGTACAGATACAGTCAACATTTTCTTTCTCTAAGGATTCATGCTGGTCAGCTCTCTTGGACTAAATATAATTTAAAAAACTGTTTGTCCTTGTTAAGCCATTTCATACCACTCAAAATCTACCAATTCCTTCCTACTGCAACACTTGAAGAGCAATTAATTTCTCTCCGCAACAGAAATCGAAGTTTAATAGATCAACTCCTTTCCTGACAGGACACATGCCCAAGTCTAAATGGACTATACTCAAGAACTGCTTTTTCCCTGAGAAGACAGCTATCATTAAGAAGATTTGGATAAACTGAGAAGAAGGAGGAAGAACTCTGCTTAAGTGGACAAAAGTGAATGAAGAAAAATGGGGAGCACTGTGGGGAAGCGAACTAAGCTGAGATATGAACTAATACATAACTTAAAACACACACGTGGAATCCAAGGCACATACAGAAAAAAACTTTGTCAGACACAGATACTGCAGTGCCAAAAGTGAACCTGCAGGCCTAGTCTACAACAGAGCAGACTATCAGCACAAAAGCTGCCATTTCTGCACCACTTGCCCTAGATACAAGCACCAGGTCAGTCAAACCACTGAAATAAATGGAACAGAATTTTCAGTGCCATATGGAGAAACATAATACAGTAACAGCCCTCATACTACTATTTATGATGCAAGTAACAGAGAAAACATTCCACCTATTGTAAACCTTTTACATATGTATGTCCAAAAGTTACACTGAGAAAAATAACAGAACACAGGAAATTTACTGAAAAAGCAGAGTATTCAGACATAGTCATAGAATACTGTGCATGTCTTTTAAATGTTTTAACTAATTTATTACACCTGAAAGAGTTTCCTTCATAAATTTACCTGTTGCAAAACAATTGGTATCCACTTTTCCTTGCCTTCTTCAGCTACTTCCAAAGTGTATTTGCTTCTATTTGAGATCATAAAAAATGGAGTGAAAGTTACAATTCTAGTAATATTGAAACTGCTGTTGTTTATGGTGACACCGACCTGTGAGTAGAAAAAAAGTTAGATGCAGTTCTGCTCTGACTTCATTTATATTTCCTGAAAGTACTGAATTCAAAAGATAAACTTCACTTACTTGATAATCTTTCTTATGACTCTTGCATTTCACTGAACCATGACTTCCAACAGTGTCCAGTGAAAACTGATCAGACAGCTCACTGTCTGTTACCATGAGTTGAACCTATAAAGCAGCAGCTTGTATTAATTTTCACTTTACAAACACTGACCTCTGGAATCACATACTGAGTATATATGTATACATACAAACTTAAGCACATACTGAAAACACCAGTATTTCTATGCATAAGACACAGTTGCCAGTATTGATTCATTCCTCAATTAGTAGTAGACACCATTAAAAGTCTCTTAGTACAGTCAAATGGTAAATTACAATTAAACCACAACTCACTAATATCTCAGACAGAATCTAATAACCACAACTGCAAGTATTCATTTTTCAAGTACCACAGCTTCACATTTGCAAACAACTTCTAAGCATTACTTAGAAGCTTTTACTGATGTAGCTTAAATGAGATAAAGGATTGTTTCTTTCTCAGGGAACATTTCTCAGTGGTTTTCCTTCCTGATAAAAGATGAGCATCTCTTTCTTAGGAATATCTTTGATAAATTTCCTCAAGTATGTATGACAATATACTTTAAGATTGTCTTTAGACAGAAGTGCATTAAGTATCATAATTCTTACAAACATGGAAGCATAGATAGCTTTCAAAGTAAAAAAGATAGAGGGAGTCAGATTTTGTTAACTGTAATACCTTGTTATTTTGTAGGAAGTTTTTGGGCTGGAAAGAAAACAGCAGCGGCTTTTTGCAATCTGGAGGATGCTTGCGGTGAATGCCATCAGCTTTGTATTGCAACATTCGACCAGTTTTGTTTACCATCCAGTATGGGCTGTGAATTGCTATAACCATTTGCCCAGTTGTGTATGTCACATGGACAGCAATGTCCAGCTCAGTCTTATCCAACTCTGTGATGCAGTAAAATGTTGTGAAGCTGATATCTGGTAAGTTACTTTTTATATAGTACTCGCTTTTCCAGTTTTGGTCAAGATAATTAAGCAGCTCTAAATCTAGTTTTGTTTGATCCAAGACTGCATTGTGAATCTGGGCTGAACATCCATCTTGCAGAGTGTCATATTTGTTCCCATTTCCCTTTAAAAAAAAAGTCACAGTCAAAACCATATCAATATTGATATTATATATTTCTATCTATTTTTAAAAATCAAGATGAAAGCTGAGAAAAATAATAAAATGTTTGTCACATTATTTAACTGTGTTACATTGTTTAATATCTATCTTAATATCACATTTTATAAAAAGAATGAAACAACAACGTACTGTCATTAGCGTTTAACACAACAAATCTGTCATCAGATTTAAATTAACATAATGACAGATTTCGTCAACTCAGAATTTATTTCACAAGATTCGTAAGAGAGATACAGAAAATAAACTGTTACTTTCAAGCATGTGGCAGAAATCACAGTCCCTAGCTCTAGTAATTGTGCATTAATGACAAAATGCTATGATGAGATTATTCTACTTGAATCCAAATACTAGTAACAAAGATCATGTGAGAAGAAAGCATTTCAGTGTATTCTATAACTGTATCATTAAGGAGTAGGACATAATCCAGACACATGCACAGTCTAGGATATTTAGTGCTGAGGAACTGGTGGTGATACTGTACATGTCTTAGGAGTTTTAAACGAGAGCAGCTGGTGCTCAGCTTTCAAAGGCCCACTAGCAGTCAAAGGGCATTTAGTTTCACCTGGAATAAATATTCACTCATGCTGTAATTCAAGCAAAAAACTTAGCAAAAAGGCAGCAATGGGATAATTCCATATCATGGTACTGCTAGAAGTTAATGACAGTTTGTGAAAGCACAAAATGTTATGTAGAATGACTTAATTATATTGCTGGAGGCAGTCATAATCTCTAGGAAAAACTATGCTGCTTAGTTAGGACTAAGATACACACGGAAAACAGAAAGAAACTCTCTCACAGGATTAAGTTTACACAGCATAAATTTCTCTTTGCCTTTGTATCTGAGGTATGAGTTAGTACTGATTATTAAAAAAAAACATTTTTCCCTACTCCGGTGTCACTTCATTTCTGTAGATACAGACTTCCCAGTAATATCTGTAAAGTCTGCTTCATAAAAACAGTAAAAGAAGCAGTTTATTTAAATACAGATTTCAATTAGCTTATCAGCTTTCATAACAAAAACAGGCAACACTACAGAAAACTGGAACACTGAAGTATTACCTCTACAGAGTAAGTTATGTGATAAGGAAGAAGATTGTGGAGAAGAACAGAAGGCCATAGATGTACGACATATGGAAAATCCCACTCATCATCTGAACATAATGAAGATGTCAATGTGTCTTTTACAGTAACAATATTGATGATAAGTGAGTGATTAGTTGACCTCACAGACTGGCATTTCCTTTGTAATAAGCTGTCAACATTTTTCATAATTTCATCAAAAGTAATTCCTTCACACATATCATATTCTCCATCCGCTCCATTTTCATTTGCTATGGGTAGCAAACTCAGTATTGATCTGTAAATGAAAGCATTTTTAAATACTCAGTATGAGATTGAATATTTTAATCACCAAAAAAGTAGGATGTAATATTAACACACTAGTATTTGGATTTTTGAAGATTTCTGACAGTAACTCAGTAACTGCCTTTGTCTCATTTGAGTAAGGAAGCTAAAGGTAGATTAGGTCCCACAGGCTCCTCGAGCATCATACCAGTTGCAATTTTCTGCCTCACAATGCCACACACTTTACTCAAAAAAAAAAAAGAGGCTGATGGACGTTGTTATGAAGGTGCTACTGAATTCATTTACAAGATCTGCTATATTCTTTTTCCAAGAAAAATATCTGACTACACAATCTAACTCTTATGGATCCGCAGGAACTGCCTTTCTTTCTAGTCACATTTAGCATTAGATTTATGGCTTTTGTGTAGTCTGGGCTTTTCTAAGGCAACTGCTTTGACCGAGTGCTTCTTGACTGAAGATTTGTCAGTTAATGTTGCATGCCTGTACAAAGAAACTCACCAACGTACCTGTGCAAGGAATCAAAGTTGCAAAACCTTCTTATTAAATAGTCTCATTAAATAGTTTTATTTGGTAAGATACAGATAGTTAGAAACGTTCATGAAAATAAGAGCACCTTAAGTATACTGTAACTTACTCAACTAAAAATGAATTGAAACAGAAGGACTGCAGTCATTGCCTTGTGCTTAACATGGAAGCATTCTATAACTTTTATGACTGTTTTGCAAAATTCAGCACAAAGTTATATATACTAATACTTGCCACTACATGTTTATTATCATCAAAAAGAAAAAAAAGGATGGATGTTTAGGTGAGAACAGAAGGAAGGAGCCTTAAAAACTGTCAAAACAAACATCTGCCTACAAGTTAGTAACAGATAAGATAAAGATAAGATAAACAGTACACACGCACACACACACTATTTCAATTGGGTATTAGCTTGCAGGTGTTAATAGCATAGATATACTGTAAGCCAAGTCTTTCAACAATTGGCAAGTCCTGTTCTACATTAGTATGTAGTTTAAGTGCATTACATTCAATGCTACATTTCAGTATCTCTCTCTCCCCCAAAAAAAAGAAAAAGAAAAAAAAGGGAGAAAAGAAAAAGCAGCTTTAACTTATAACTAGACATCATTTCATCAAAAAAATGTCTATTGTGTGGATATTAGGTAGCAATGGGAAATGGACTTTTATTTTTTAGCATAGTTATTTGCATACAATAATCATCAATGTATAAGCATATTATTGGATAGAAGAATAATCTACTAAACTACCTGTATGAGGACAACGGTATGTTGAATTCATTCTCTGGTGATGCAGTCCCTAGACATCTTCCTTCATCAAAAATAGTGAAAGGGATTGAAAAATGATTCCTTATCTAAACAAAATAAAAATCCAGCAATATACATAAGGAAATACTTATGAGACAAACTGTTATGAGTCAAACAGTGCACAGAATAAGTACTTTCTCACTATTTATCTTACCCATTTCCCACTCAAAGTCAAGTATTTCAAAAGGATTCTTTAAGAACAGAAAATCTAATTGAACACTGTTTTGCAATCTGAACTCCAGCTCCCTTGCATCAAAAGTTTTAGTAGATTTGAAAAAGCTTTTTATTTTTGAAAATCTTTTCTAATCTATTTTACAATGCATATAGCAAAGTTAAATAAATTGTTGAGATCAGCTTGTAAACTGCTTTTTACAACGATTGTTTAAAGACTATAAGATTATTTACATTCGTTAAAATAAAAAAATAAATAAAAAGTAAATGAAACTACAAAGAAGGGAAGGATTCTGGTTATATACCTGGATAGGGGAACGAATAGTTATCATCTTGCTTCCTTCAACAGTATCAATTTGGCAGACAATGGACCTTTCAACACCTGACTCCTCATGTCTTACTCTGTAAATACACCGACCCACTTTGGTCAGCGGAATCTTCTCGACAGTAGAATGATTATGTGGACCTAGAATTTACAAAGTCAGAAACAAAACATTCAAAAGAGAATTAAGATACATTTAAAAACGAGAAAGATGTGTTCAAGAGTATTTTTTATAGCATTCAATCTGTTTAAAAAAAAAAATTAAAGCAGATGAAAAAGTACAATTGTCCCTTCTAACTGACAATCTTGTGGTGGGACCAAACAGGAAAGATTCCTTTTTACTCCAATCAGGAAAAGGAGTAAATGAACCTATAACTTAAATGCACTGCAGCTTTTGCCTCTGGTAATAGTATCAGCGCCTACAAATAAATATTTATAAAATATAATGGCTTATCAATAAGGTACTGCACATATATATATATATATATAGCAAAAAATAATTCAACTATAAACAATCTGGTCATAACTGGTTTGAGAGATCAGTCTTGAAAAACTGTCAACTGGTATAACAAACCAACATATATGGTTAATTCAAACCAACAAAACCAGCTAAATTTTAGCTATAAGTATATTTAAATTATTTAAAACAGTTTTTCTTGACTTTTCCCTTATGGAAACATACATATATACAACCCTCAGTACTGTTAGAAACTAAAATGTTTTAAAAACAGCTTCATTGTGCATTAACATGTGAATATAAACAAAAAAGTAATTGCAATAAATTTATGAAATAACAATTAGTAATCTAATAAATAATCATAATGTAAAGTTCGTGCTATAGTAATTAACAAGATATGCACGACTTTTAGCTAAGAAGGCCAGATAAGCATTTCAAACACTAGCAAGCATCTACAGTCCAAAAAAACAATGCTTTCATGTCAGTAAACAGTGGATGACCACATGACAAATACAAACTGCATCAAAAAGTATTTACAAGAAATGATGGTTTATGAATTTTAGAACTTACAGATTTGAATATAAAACCTTTTGCTACTCAGGGTTGTCATTGCTGTGAACTGTTCACTCTCACTTTTAGTTCTGACATACTCCATATTTAAAGTATCTCCGTCTTTTAAATCAAATATTTTTGCTCCAAATTCAACATTGAGGACACTGAAAGAATCACTAGGCAAGACAGTGATTGCAAGTCCTAAAGAATTTCTTAGTACAAATGGCGCTTGGTCTTTTTTGAAGATATCTGAAGTTTGACTAGCTGCTTCAGCAAATGCCTGGAAAGTAAACATACAAGACATAAATATACGGAGTAAGGCTTCAACAAGAGAATTTGTGCAAATATTCTCTTAACAGAAATCTTACTCTGTACACTAAAGTTATCTTTCTTACCGTTCCCAAGTTACTCAACATCTGCAGTCCACATTTGGATAATGTAATATTCAGCTGGTCTTTTGAGGAAACACTTATTACTGTTTTATATTCTGGAACTTTATAGTTTTCTTCTTCTGTATCTGATTCAACTAATGCTTTTTTAGCTTTCTTCTTCATCTGAAAGAAGATATACATATTTTCAAGAATTCTTATCTGAACATTTGTTCTGCAGAGGAAGTTTCATCTCACAACTTTTTATTTCCTCTCCTCTTTCCACTTTTATGCCCTGTACTGATATTCGTATTTCATTTGTATTTCTATTTTCAA
The DNA here is from genome assembly GCA_035772895.1 of Perdix hodgsoniae. Classification (NCBI taxonomy): domain Eukaryota; kingdom Metazoa; phylum Chordata; class Aves; order Galliformes; family Phasianidae; genus Perdix; species Perdix hodgsoniae. The sequence goes on from JAPSGF010000003.1 coordinate 14,411,631, forward strand.
GTTAAAACAAGAAAAGAGAAGGAATAAAGAAGACAAAAGGCAAAGAACAGATCTCAGACGTGAATGAAATTCCAGTAACAGAGCTAAATACATAACTTTTCATCCCTCTTCCTTAATAATATACTTGTCTACTTTGAGACCAGAATCGACATAGTCTCATTACTAAAAGGTGAAGAGTTATGATTGCTTGTTTGTTGATTGGTTTATTTTCCCCAAAAAATAATTTAAATGAAATATTTTCCCAAAGTTAAGCTTTGGAAAGCATACCTTGATTTCAAGAATCCATGGTTTAAATAAGTCAGTCTTCTCTATTTCCAGTGGCTCAAGTAAAGGTTCCCAAACTCCAAACATTTCATTAAAATAGTGCACCTATGGGAAATGCAAATGTCAGTTAGGAAATTACACACTACTTAAAATACTGGAAGATCTACATATATTTTAAAGGACTTAAAATTCTGATTTACAGGTATATTAATTTCTTCAGAACAACCAAAAAAAAAAAAAGAAGATAATCAGGCTAGACTTTTAGTTAGCTCCCTTCATAAAATGAAGAAAATACATAATAAAATAAATGATGCATCTAAGTCTCTACTGTAAGTTCTCTTTCCAAGAAAGTTTTGTATGCTCTCTCTTCAATCATCAAACATACAGATCATTTTTCTTTTATTTTCTAAATAATATAATGAGGTAATATATTAAGAAAATTCTTTCCTTATCTAGAATTTCTCACCTCTAGCTCAAGCTGAGAATGTAGGTTGATGAGGGTACTCCAGTTTTTGACTTCTCCTAGAAATGAGGACTTGGCTAAGAGCATTGGTACAGTTCGGTGCCCAACCCCAGCTTCAAGTGTAAGAACAACAGATTCTATACTCATTTTCAATAACTGCCCAGTGGGAACCAGTTCAGTGATTGGATTTGTGACTTCACTTTCATTTGACTCTTCAAGAAACCACAATTTTAGATCTTTTAAGTCTTTCATATTCCACAAGCCTGGAGGAATTTGACTAATCTCTTCTTCTGTTGTTTCTGCAGTTCGATAAAGGGCGGACGTAATAGTTATTACTGTATTTATGATTATTGGTGAAACCTACAAATAAGAAGTTGGAATAATTGGAAATCAGAAGCTATCATAGGAAGAAAAGTCAGCTACTTTCAGACAAAATAATCATATTTAATTACATTACGTTAACAAAATGTTTTCTACAGATCTCTTTACTCACATTTTAAAACACATTTCTTTCCACAAGCTATATTTTAATTTGTTCATATTTTCAACCCCACCCTACCAGACAAGATCTTTCAAAACTACATTCTCCAGTGCCATATGTGAATGCTTCAGATGCTAAGTCGACACATCACGCATTCCTGCAAAATTTGGGTACTGTGACTTGTTATTCATCAATTTTATTTGTTTTTACATGCTAAAGCACCAAGGTGATCTGATAAAAAACAGAAATAATTCACCATTTCAGTCATTCCTGATTTTTAGTTTTTAGCTTTTTAAAGAGACATATCCTTTAAGTAACTTTGAAGCAAGCTGAGCAGTAGAAGAAAAAATAAAATAAAATTCTACCTACTTTTACTGCTAGAGATTTAATCATTAGATCTGCTGACTGTGGATTATTACCAGACTGTTTCATTTCAAAGAAGAAATCACAAGGCTGTAATACCTACACAAAGTGTAAAAAAATAGAAGTTGAGAAAAAAAATTAAAAATCATATAATTTTAAACACCATACATCAAGAATACTGAAAATATATGCCTGTTCTTCAAAAAGTATACTGAACACCATGTGAAACGTATTTCAGTGTAAAGAAGAACAAGCATCAGAAATGTAACCTCAGTAAAGTACAAAATATCAGCTACAGCAAAATGTCTAGCAATATCTGTATTGGTAAATACAATAAAATATGGTAAAGTCTACGAATGTCTTCAAATACTACATGCATAGTCATGTTTTAAATTTTGAGGAGAATCAGACTTGACCGTTAACGACAAAGTAACAACATATGAAATAAATAAATCACTTTTTCAGTCATATTCAGCTCCAGCTTGACTTTATAATCAGCCCTTGCATATTCCCATTTATCAATATTAACAAAACTCATAGATCTGTGTGATGAATAAAGTAGACAGATATAGTTAGATTCTGCTAATACTGTGTTGACAGCAAAATTTGCTCTGAAGTCAACTACCTGAGACAATGTGATGAAAAACAAATTTCCAGAAATGCTACTTTTGTGACCTTTCCCAGCATCTCTATCCATATCTAAATCAGATGCTGCTGACACAGAAATACCCTGAATCAGTTTTACCAAGAGAGTTTGATTTAACAATTTTTGTTTACATTATTATTTTATCCATTGTTGCTCAAATTCATCATTTTATTTTTTGTAGTACAACAAGAAATGAAAATACTATATTCTTTGTTAGACTAAGGCACATGTGAGAAACACAGGAAAAGAACCTCATTACACTGCGCTACTCTTAAAGCAGGGGTTAGTTTTCATATCTCATGTGATAAAATCTATTTATAAAGAAAAAAAAAAAATCTATCACACATGTCCCCAAGTTTAGGTATTATTAAAACTTCATGTTAATACAAATCTCCATAACTTTGTGATCTTCATAAAACATGATGTCAGATGTTTCCTTTCTTGACTAAAGACAGCGGAATGTCATTTGAATCTCTAGTTCTCTGATAATTTTATGAATCATCTACAGTAAACTATTCATAAAATTATCAGAATCACAATCAGAAACTTTCCATTCTGTCTTCAACTCCTTGCTATACACTCACATAGTTATTTAATGGAAAGTTTCAGACTGAAATTCAAAACTGGCTACGTAGCATTTAAAACAGAGTCTATTCTTGCAAACCACTAGTCATTTGGCTTACACAGGATGTAAGAAACAAATAGCATTTTTACTTCTCTTGAATGTTAATTTTGATCTTGTAACTGAAAGAAATCTCAAAGCTGCACATTAAGATCAGATTTTTTGTCTGATCGCACAAAACAGAACAAAAGCAACAATATAACCCAAGCACAGAATTTTATTCCAGTATATATTATATAAAACTTCAGAAATAACTTATATTCTAGTAGCATAAGTTACATAGTGCCTTTTAAATACAAACTGGATGTTTTTAAACTTACCGTAGTTACATTCCCTTTCCTTTTTTCTGGAAGAAATGGGCACGCTTTCACTTGTATCTCTTTAACAGCAGCTGTCATGCTGTACCTTTCAGGACTATTTTTAATGAAGACTTCACACTGTGCTGTAACTACCAAAGCAGGAGCATCACTTCTTGTTAAATCAGCCACAAACACAATTTCTGGATTTTTAACAATAATGTTCATTTCCATCATAGATACAGGCTGCAGAGGTGCTTCAAAAACAGAAATTTAGTTAGGTCAATTGTTCAAAGCTTAAACGGTTGTTACTTACATCTCTTTTTATTTATAACATTTAGAATTGTTTTAAAGACTTACTGGCAAGATCTGCTAAGGTTGGCATCAGAAAGCATGCAGATTCCTGCTTTTGATTTGTTCCTAGATTCATTTATATAGATGTAAAATCTCTAAAGCTATAACTACTTTCAGACAGAACTAAAGACTCCATAATGCTTCTTTGTTAAAATGAAAAGACGAAAGGCATCATTTTTTTTCCTATGAAACTGGCAAATACAGCATATTTACTAAATACCTATAGCAGCCAGCTATGATATGAACTTATAAAAATGCCAGATATTTTCTACTCTGTGGAAAAGCAAGATACATGTTCTTATATTGCACAGTAATCGAGTGCTAGGTAAAACTCAGTATATCATTTGTGATGCCAGTATACTTTCAGGCAAGACTTCTTGATTTGTTTAGATTTTGATCACCTACTAAGTAATCATAGCAGTCCTAACTGAGGTGGACTCAACTTAGATGTTTACGGTACAGGAAAACAAAATCAACAACGACTAGCATTGTAGATTTGAAGTGAATTTTCTGAGGCACAGAAGCATAAAAATCCCATTACTAGCTCTGTTTCTCCAATGGTTATTTCTAATGTCAGATATACTCTTTATAGTGCTGGACTCTAAATTGTTTACTCAAGTTAGAAATTTTTTCTGTGATGTATTGAGAAGGGCAAATCAATGGACAAATGAAATGACAATATTTCTGGGTAGCTACTGGGCTGAATTCAACCATTCATTGAGAATGCTAAGACAATCAAACAAATTTAGGGTCTGTCAAATCTAACTGTCATTTTCACTTTATGGTAGCAAAATATTTTTAGTTGTTCCTATTTTTGGGAAGGCAGAACTTCATTCATAAGTAAAGGCTGAGGGACACGAGAATTATTTTACTGCAAAGAAGGAAACGTTAATGGTTAAAAAAATATTATTCTATGCATATAGAAAATGGAAATAACATGAAAAGAGTATAATAATTTTAAGAGTGTTATAAATACTGAAAGTAACTGGCTATTTAAATATCGTTTTTTAAACTATTTCCAGCACATACCTTGCTCTTTTAAAGGTAAGGACTGCCTGAGATTTCTCTGTGCAGCAGCACTTTCTGCATTAGCTTTTAGGAATATATCTGCGACTGTAAGTAGAAATTCCATGCTTGCACAAAGATATATCTCTTGAACAATCACATCAAGAACAGTGCCATCTCTCCCCTGCTTATAGCTTATATCCATCATAACTTTCTTTTCAAATCCATGCTTCATTTCCACCATCCTGAAAGACCATTAAGGCAGCATTCAGCGAGACAATAAGAAAACATCCACAAATAACTGAAAGATACTCTTGATTCTCACTCCAGCTACAAAACCTTAAGACTGAATTTAAAAAGTTATACTGAAAACTTCATAGCATAATCAATGCTTTAAAAAATAATCCAATCAACATCAACATAAATTCTATAAAACTTCAAAAATGACAGGACTCCTATATACTGGCAATTAAAGATGTTTATAAGTTTTACAGATCAAAATGAAATCTAACCATCACAATTACTCTGACATGTGAAAGTGTAACACTTTACTTAAGTTTGTCACTCTTTATCAAGTAAATCTTCTTATTATTTTCCCACTCTTTTATTCAATATGAAAGTAAAAGTTGTTTCCACCTGCACTGAGCTACTTCATATCTAAATTTTGTTTATATCATTTATATTGGTCTCTCACAAACACTGTGGGGAACAAATGGCCAAAAGGACATGGGTCAACATAAACAATCATGCGTACAGAAACTGTAGCACATAGATAAAAGACTATCCTTATCACAAAACTGCTGATTTAGCAGAACACTAGATGCAGATCACAGGTATTTGCAACTCTCTGGCAAACTCCAGTTAAATTGTATTTCATGTTGAAACACAGACCTTGGTGTAGCCTTGTGGATTGCCTGTCTTTCATCATCTAATGTACAGTTTGCTAACTTGACTGAAGCATTCATTGAGCCATCTGATAACATTTTCACAGCGGCTGACATCAACACCAACTTAAACTCTGCAAGCTTCAAAAGATCATCTCTCTGATCCAAGTTTGTACCCTGTTTAAATGAAATGAAAATACAATTGTATGTTTGCTTACAGGAAATGGAAATTACACACACTGCTTTATTTGTCTGATAAGAATTCTAACAACTGAAATAAACTCAATAGTAAATCAAAAGAGAAAAAAAAAATCAATAATATACTGAGAAAGCTCCACATAAACAAAGCTTCAGTTTTCTACTGGATTGCTAGAGCAGGATTACATTAATGAAGGGGAGATGTTTAAGAGAAAGTAGAACTGTCATACACAATTTCAGATGGTTTGCCATTTTAGGTTAAAAAATACAAAGTAGACGTAAAAATGTCAAATATGAGAAATTAAGTTTGTCCTATGCGAAAACACATTGTATAGCCAGATACAGAAGTCTTCAAGCTCCAGTATAACACACTACAATCTTACAATAAATTACTATCAAACTTCTAGTCGTACATTTGCTGACAAATTTTATAAATTTAAATCAAGAAGAGGGCATAGGCATTCATACTAAGATACAAATTCTAAATGTCTCTCTCCACAAGTCAACTAATATGTTCTCACATGAATGTACAAATAGAAGAAAGCCTGCATATCCCTCTTTTTTTTTCCCCAAAAAAAATTCTTTATATCAAGATGATCTTTCATTAAACTTTAGATAGAAGCTTCCAGATACGATGTACTATGATTTTTTATTACCTATCTTGACAGGTGATTAATTAAAATAATTAAACTAATTAAAATAATAGTTTTTTATATTTTGTTTGTTACTACTGCTGGAAATCACTTTCTCTGCAGATAAACGAAAATACTACTGTTATTAATTTAAAAGACTCTACATATATTCTTTGTTCCATGTAACCAAAATTGTACTTACCTGTTTTGAATTTGAATTATATAACACTAAAGTCAAAGAGTCGAATCTGAAATCCAGTTTTAGTGTTGTTTTTATTTTCACAGGTGAATGCAACTCCACCACAGCTGATGTCACAACAGTTACACCTTTCAGAAATCAAAATAACACTTTAATATTTAATTATTTGCTTGCAATATTTAAGAACTTATTTGACAGCAAATAAGAAATATATCCTAGAAGAGATTACAGTTTCCCTGTTCTTCCACATGTAAATCCATTTCAATTAAATCCAATCCAATTCTTGTTGGCAAACTCACACGTTTGAGAAAATACTCTTTCTGTGGTTTCCATGTGTAATTTTGATTATTTTAAGACAAAGATATAAAACATCCCTTAACAGTATACTCTGTTGTGTACATAAATATTCCACAGAATACAATTTCTGAACTCTATTTGCTTTGTTTTTGAGTATTTGCTGAACAGTTTATGGTCAGTTATGTTTACTCAATAGGGAAAACTGTAGCAATGTCATAATTAGGCTCAACAGAGATCAGAGTAGCATGGCAGCCTGGAGGGTAAACAGCATTTTGGGATGCACTACACACAACATAGCCACCTAGCCAAAAGAGGCAATTCTTCTGCTAAATTTAGTACTGGTGCAGACTCACTAGTACTGTGTGTGGGTTTTGGCCCCAAAATATAAGAAGGATGTTAAGTTATTCAAAGGTCTCCAGAGAAGGAGATCAGGACTGGAAGGCACATACTGTGAGAAGAAGCTGTGGGCACTCAGGTTGTTCAAGAAAAGGAGGACAGAAAAAGGGGCTGAGAGATGACCTTACTGCACTCTACAAGGCGGAGGGGAAGTGGAGAGGGAGGTATCAATCTCTTCCTCCTTGCCACCAATGAGAGGTACTAGAGGAGGTTCAGAGTGGACTTCAGGGAACATTTCTTTATTGTGCAGGTGGTCAAACACTGAAACAAGTTTTCTAGTGAGGTGGTAGATGCCCCATGGCTGTCAGTGTTCAAGAGGTTTTTAGACAATACACTGCATAATATGCTTTAACTTCTGGTTATCCCTGAAGTAGCCAGGCAGTCAGACTAGACAGTCTCTATAGGTCCCCTCCAACTGGACTATTTTTGTTCAGTTCTACAATCATGAGAAGACATACAATTTAAAAATACTACTGGCAACAGAATCAGGATACACGGAAAAAAGACTAATAGAACAACTTTCCCAAAGTGGGATGACACCAACACCAAATTTTATGTACTCACTGCATTACTGCCAGAAGAACAAAACAGTCCTTACATAAAAGTACTACATCCTACAAAATTTACTACAGCAGCCCTGTTGCTCCTAGTGGTTGGGTATATTTCAAAACACATTTCAAAGTCCAGATAATAAAGGCTTTCTGTTACAAACAACTGAATCTATCATTTTTTTATAAAGGTAAATCTAATAGAAAGAAAAAGTTGAAAGAAATACGTAAAATGTACGTAAAATGTATGTAAAAATGCTAAGCAGCACTCAATTATACAAAATATTACCTGCAGAGTGCTCTGAAGTACTGCGGATATCACTACGACTGGTTGTATCTTTCAGTTCCTGTGAAGGTGGTGATGCACCTGAGCTTTCACCTATATTTTCATTTAGTGTCCTCAGTATTGTTGTAATGTCCTCCTGACTGAGTATTAGCTTAAAAAAAAATATTGTTATTGAAATCAGAACATCTCTGTCCCTTAAGCTTTTGATAACTGAAATCTAAATTTTTGAAAGATATAAATAAACCAAGTTTAAGAACCAACTAAAATATTTCTCAAATCCACATAATTCCTTAATGTAAATACTATAAATCAAAAGTTGTTCATATATTATTTTGCTTCTTCCTAATATTTTTTTTTCTGCATTTAAAAAATTAAATGTTGGAAGGCATTCACACAGTTTGACATAGAGTTGCTCAAAACTGTTAAATGTATGTAGTCACAAGGTACTTTACAGTAAGAGTTGCTACTTTTTTTTTTTTTAATTTAGCATATTCCTTTCTTCCTTCAGCTAACATGCTTTATATCTTATGATGCTTAATTTAAATGAGCGTGTGCTCATTTAACTCAGATTGAAGGTTGTTGTAGGTGTGAATTCTGAAGATGACCATGAGATTAACAGACTAATAAATCCATGTTTTTTCATCCTATAAAGATAGAGGCTATAAAAGCCTAGTCGTTTTTATCTGACAATAGCAATAGCAAAAAATCTGTCTGCAGCAAGAGAGATTACAGTTCTTAGATCAGAACAAAAAGCTATTCACTTCCTATCTCCATACAAAATGACAAAACCCAATTCTACCTATGTGTCTTTAGACCAAATAATAACCTAGGGATCATAGGCTTTTATGGACAGGAGAGTATATATTTTCCATAGCATTTCAGCAGCTGTTTTCAAAACTAACTGCTTACATTCATAGGCTTGAGTCGTCCAGATATTTCAATATCAGGAACCTCATTATACCACGCAGCAGCTAAATTTCGTTCAACAGCTAGTTCCAGATTGAGAGGTTGCAGCAGCTCTACTTCAGTTTGCAAAGAATTCTGCTCATAGCATGACCTGAGAATAGAAACAAAATTCTGACATCCTGACACACAATATTTACACATTCCTACAAACACTCATTTTCCTCATCTTATTTAGGAGTACTGTAAACCAGTCTTAAAATAGAGTGCACTACACTTCGAATTTCTAGGTAAAAGCTTTATTCCATCAATTAAACATTCTTTCTTGGCATGGGAGGAGTCTTCAAGCATATGGTCCAGGCATACAGCATACTAACTCCTTTCATGTTATGACCTCCTCACAGGTCTTCACTGAAGAGCAACCCATTCTCTCTTAAAACTTTGTTTGAAAAATCTCCTTCCTCTTCCTCTCCCGCTCTTTATCCCCTGTGTTGAGTCTCATTTTCTATTTATTTATTTCATCCATCTGGTTTAATTTCTTTCCTGCTAAGTACAGCTTTTAAAGAAATCCAGCAGCATCAAAATAGCCATTTATAAACAGGCTTAACCTGTTTCAACACCGTGAACAATTCATAAGTCTATTATCCAATGTGTAGATTGCTATTTTTATTTATTAATATTATTATTTACAAAATCTGTTTTTCAGATAATAGTGCATTCAGCAACAGACCATCATTAATTATTTTAATAACAAACTCCCAAAGCTATTCTATTGAAATGTCCCATGAAAACTACATGAATTTGATAAATGATTACACTACGTTACCTGTATAACTTCAGTTCACTCAATTTCACCGTCATAGAGTCAACAACAGGTGGGAGATTATATCGAGTCTTTGTTTTAGCAATAAAGAATCGGTTCTTTACAGTGATTAGACCAAGATCAGCCACCAGGACATTTGCAGAAACTGCTGACTGTGGAATTATCACAACAGGTGCTTTAATATTGATATCTAGTGCCAAACGAGAACTACGCTCTGCTAGTTCTTTCACACCTGTAGCTGCTTTCTCTGCTGCTTGAACTGTTGCCTCAGTAAGAGCTTCCTTGGCAGCTTGAAAATTATTTATAAAAGCCTAGAAAAAAAATACAGACATTGGAAGGTTTATCATAGTATTTTTACCTTAGAATTTTAAATTAAAATATAAAATCACTCTATTTTAAATAGCAAATCATGTTAAGATAGATTTTTGCTACAGTTTTTCTGAATTCCTTCCCAGGATAACTTTGAAATCATCTTTCAAAAATACAGTATGTCTATATCAAAATAAATATCAATATTAAATATTTTGTAAGTCAGACAACAGACATTACCCTCCAACTAGACTTGTCTGATGCTTTATTTACTCTTTTGGAATACAAAGGATAGATTTACTTGGCAGGGTTTAAGGAAGAGGCATTTATTTTCATGGCTTAATACTTATTTTCCAAAACTAAACAACCCTGAACAGTACGTATATCTAGAAGTTGCTATATCACTTGAAGAAATAGAAGCCTAATAATACTAGCAGATACTGTTGCTTAGCCATCCACTCCACAAAACTAGAGTGAAGTTGAGAATCCGAGGACAGCTTCAGCAAAGGTTTTATGAGATTATGTAAGAATTCTTACACAAACGGACAGTATCTCGTGTTGGATGCTTTATCATTCTCTAGCTTTGGCAATGGCATTTCCATGATTAAAAATAGTGAATGGAAAATTTAACTCACCAAAATAGAAGAAAAGAATTTGTTGACAAAAACTACTTGAATACAACCAACAGTTAAGTAAACACGATTGTCAACAACATCCATATTTGTATATGCAATACCATCGGTAGCATTTACGTAAGATATCATTTTGAAGTTGAAGACTTCTTTTCCTGTGATGTAAAGAGGCTGAGGAAGAAAAAACAGAGAATCTATAAGAGCATAAAAACTTATGCTAGAGAATACAACTTCCAAAGTAAAACACAGCAACTCAAACTTTCAAGACATTTTTAATTTACCTTAACAAAAAATGGAAAAAAAAATTCTGAAATAGCTAAAAATATTCATTTAGAATCTCATCATTAATAATTCTATTGATTAAACGTATTGAGTAATCAGAAATCACAAAATGAATTTTGGTGTAGCTCTTACTGGCTAGAGAGTCAAATAAATTTACTTATAGAGAACAAAGCTATTCTTTATGTTTATTGGGAACATCTAAAACAAAAATTTTACAAATTTCAATTTTGCAATTATAAACCAGTCAGAAACAGTGATATACATAAATATATACCTTGTTATACAGTGCCATCTCATCAGAATCCACAATAACAATGTTCTTCAGCTTTGCAGTTATTTCTGTTGCTGTTTTTTTCATGATCACTTGGCTATCCAGACCTGTAAAAAAAAAAAATAAAGAAAGAACACAAAACGTACAGGCTTTCCACATATGGAGTTTTATATCTCTGTGACTGAAGTTTTGTTCCTACCTTCGATGTGAATTTCAGCTATTCTGTGTTTTTTCTCTCTAATAAAGACACGCAAACAGGATAAATCCGCCCAGATATTGAGGTCAACAACATCTTCATACTTTGATTTTTTTGATGCTGTAGGAAATTTAAAAGGAAAAAAAAAAAAAAAAAAAGCATTTCTTGATTTCTTGAAGGAGAAGGAAGAGATGTAAAATTTAATATCCATTTTCAAAATCATAGTAGGTCTACATTGTTGGGAAAACATACAGCACTAACAGTAGCAAGGACAGGAGAAGAATGGGCTAAGAAAAATTACTTTGTTGCTGTCCCTTACAAGTCTTTTCAGATTTTAGTTATGCCTACTAACACCTTTAACATGAGTAAGGGCAAACACTGGAATGGACTTCCTAGAGAGGTGGTTGATGCCCCATGTCTGTTCAAGTGACATTTCGACAATGCCCTAAGTAATGTGTGTTAACTTCAGTTCAGTTCTGGAGTGACCAAGCAGTTGAACTACAGGATCCCTATAGAAAGATTTTTATATGGAAAATGATTTAATCTTGCCTGCAATAGTTTTATAAAACTACAAGCAATTCAGTATTTGCTTGCATAGCAAAATGGTTCAAAAATAGAGAAGTGCTGTATCTTCTGTTCACAGCTTAGTAAGTAACAGAACAGAACTGTCCTACAGTCCTACAAAACACCTTCAAGGAATTAGCTGAAAAAAAAAAAAAGCCTTAACAAATTGGTGATACAATCACTAAACCATCAGCTGACAGATACTGTATGACTTTATTACTGCTTTCCCTCACGTTCCACTCCCACTGAACTCATTTCTCCTAAGGCAAGTGTTCTCTTCTTTGCCTGCTTCCCTCAAAAAAAAAAAAAAAAAAAAAAGCTTATTTTCCTTCTGTTATGTTAATATCTTGTTTTGCCAGAGATCATTATTACCACTCCTTTAATAACGCTTAAGCCATTAACAAAACTAATTTCATTTAACGGCATATGGGAAACAATTATGCAAAGTCCATGAAATGATGTGCACCCAAAAGATTGCCTTTTCTTTTTCTAATATGGGTACCATCTCAATCTCATCACCTAGTATAAATTAATTATATTAAGAGCAACTCATAGCAAAAATTTTAAATCTCCCAGTAAGCTTAAATACTTTTATGATGGGAAAAAAGATGGTGTGAAAAGTCATGAAGTTAAATTACTGAGGAAGCACAAAGTTGCCTAGAATATATTCAACACACTTATAAGCAAAAGTTTTCATGTTCATGCTCTGTTTTTCATGTCATCATATGTCAGAACACCATTGGAAATGCAATAATTATTGATTAGCTACTCAATACAGATTGTCAGAAATAAGTGAAATTAAGAAATTTAGGAAATATGCTTGGTACTTCTTCCTTCTCAGAAAGGGTAAACAGCTAAAGCATCTATCTTCTTTAATTAATTTATTTTTTCCCTCCACTACACTCGTCCAGCCAAAGAATAAAAGTATACTCTTGCTAGTCTGTAACATACCGCTAACTTCTTATCACCAACAAAAATAAAAAGAGCTGTGGATAAGTAAGAATAACTTAAAACAACATTTCTCATGTCAAAAGTTTCTGACAAGGCTAAAAAGACAGAAAATATGTCTGTTTTTTTCCTTGCTTAAATGAGGGAAGAAAAAGGAGCAAAAAGATCTAAATAAGAATAAGGAAACGTACTTAATTTTTTAAGAACATCCTTTTTATCCTCTGGTTTTTCGTGGACTGGCTCTTCTGCAACTTTAGTTTCTTGTTTGGGTAGAAGACTGTTCAGATAGTTCACAGCATTCAAGAGAGTCTCAGTATGCAAATGAACATCAAGAGATGAAAAGTTTACCTGAAAGAATAAATTATGTTTATCCAACATACTCCTGTCCCCAAAACATTTTTAAAAGGATATCATACCTTTATTTTCTGTAGAACGTTCTGATAGGCAGTCTTCAATTCTGGTCCATTAATATCAGCCTATTTCGCCAAACATACAGATAAACAGGTGAAATAAGCAGGAGAGGTTTTCAAATTCCAATTTACAGCTCATGATATTCAAGTAAATCTGCTTCGGGACTAGAACGATTTACGCAAACAACATTCAATATATTAAGAAATGAGTAAGTAAGGAAAAAACTTTCTCAGAAATACTGTAGTTTGAGATTTACTTATGATTCAAGAGAAGAGTCTGCTGTTTCCCACCTTAATGTACTCCAGAGTGAGAAGATCATCTTCTACATTATCCAAAGTAGTTACTAAATAAACTGGTTTGTCATTATCATCTTAAAAAAGAGAAAAACATGCATTAATTTTTTTCCAAAGAAAAGAGATTTATAAGTTATCTAAAAATCTTTTAACCAAAGTTACCAAACTATTAATGAAATTATTCTTTTTATTTCTTTCCCCTCTTACAGTTGATTTAGCAAATGAATCTTCGTCAGCTGACAAAACCATGTCCTCTAGGCTCTCTAAAGACACTTTCACAGTGTTATTTATTTATTTATTTAATCAGTATATAAACACTTACCCATATACTCTGGACACAGTAGGCAAATTTCATGTAGGAAAGCACTTGCAGTCATGTCAAATGTTCTTAATTTAATTTCAGTGCCTAACCCTACAACCTCAAGCTGCAGCACTGGAGTCTCAGTATTGTCAGTAAGACGGCATAATTTTATCAAGACCTACGAAAAAATACGTTAAAAAAATTAAGGAATTATCCACTTATTATCATATATTTACATACATTTTACTGATAGGCATTTTGATCATTAAACTTTACATAGCAAATGATCTAATAAAAGAGTTCAACAAGGACAACTGATAGAATACAGTTTTCTGCTATTTTAAGAAAATCTTCAAATGTGCATATGTGTAATATAAAGACATGCAGTCTTCCTTCCATATAACATTCTCTGCAAATAAGAAAAAATGGAAACAACCCTGACAATTTTAAACAATAAAGCCAACAAATGGAAAGATAGGCGATTCATGTTGGTATCACTTTTTTAGAAATTATGAAATGCTAAAAATGTTTATAGAAGAGAAGAATGTGAAATACAGCATCTTAAACTAGCTCTTAAACAACATCTTACCGTCATGCAAAAGCTACTAATCTTTTTTTTTTTTTAAATATACGTTTATAAATGTAGTGCATAAGACAACATGCTAGTTGAAGCCTTTCTGTAAACCTTACAATGAAATAGAATTTGTAAAATTAACTGACTTTTTATGGTTTTCCTGTACAGCTGCAATAGTATTGCCATAGCCAAGATGGTCTAAAGAAGCAATGTTTGTTGTAAGACCACAACTCTTTATTAGACCAATTGATATAGTGAGTTGTCTTGCATGACAAATGTCTTGCATTTAAGTAAAATACTCCTTTTTCAACTCTGGACATGTGAGAATAATACATAAAACAAAACACATCATAGTGAATTTGTTATGTCTGAGTATGAGTTCAACAGAAACTGAGAAAAATTAGAGGGTAAAAATAGGGTGCTCGTGTGAGAGAAAACTTTAATGAGTCTTTCCTAGTGACCTCAGCAGGTTATGAAGAAAAAGGAGATGTCAAAGTACCTCTAGAAAACTGCATAGAGAATAATACTACTTCCCACCACACCTTCCACTGATAGTTAAGAAAAGGAAGTTCAACGACAAAATGAATTGAAAATTAAAGCAGTTAAATCACAGAATCACAGAATGGCCAGGGTTGGAAGGGACCTCAAGGATCATGAATCTCCAACTCTCCTGCCACATGCAGGGCCACCAACCTCCCCATTTAATACTAGACCAGGCTGCCCAGGGCCCCATTCAATCTGGCCTTGAACACCTCTAGGGACGGGGCATCCACAACTTCTCAGGGCAGCCTGTTCTAGCACCTCACCACTCTCTCTGTAAAGAACTTCTCCCTGACATCCAAACTAAATCTTCCCTCCATCCCTTAAAACCATTTCCCCTTGTCTTGCCAAGTCAAAGTCCAAGTCAAGACACCGTGCAGACAAAGATGAAGAAAACAAAACTCTCAGTGATCCAGAATAGAAACAGGGAATCAGTACTCCTTCAAACATGACTTCATGAACACAGCAATAGAGGAAGAGCTGCAGTTCAGGTGTGCTTTGGAGAAAATTATAACTTTACCTCGGCTACTTCAAACCTCAGCTGGAGTTCTGTCATATTTTTCAAAGATTCTTGTTTATTTAGTTTTTTTCGCCTTGTGCTGCTAGCTCGTTTGAGGGATCCAGACGGAGTTTCGAAAAATGGCACATCTTCCACAGGACTGCTTAGAGCATCATAAAATTCTTCTTCTGATTCTAAAGATTAATTGACAACAATGTTACATAACTGTTTTGGATAACCACTATGAGCTAGGATTCTTATGTTTGCATCTATAAATATTTAGATGTTTAAGTATGGGAAGACCACCTTCCTGTCACTTAGCAACCAGCTAAGTCTGATTAATTGCCTCTGTTCCTGCCTCCACCACTTTTTACAACATGTATAGCTCCCACTACGTAATCATAATAAATAAGTTTTCATCAACTCTTTTGCCTGCATTCTACCAGTACTGGATATGCAGAAAAAGCAGTGTCACACAGTGTCTTCAGTGTGCACTAAAAGCTTAATATGCCTTCTCCTGAAATAAGTACTGGTTTCATGCAGTTTGAGTGAAATAAGAACTACTAAACCTTTAATCAGTTTGACTTTATTAGCGAAGTACTACAATGACAAATTATTGTGATGAACTTTTAAGGCTTTTTCCTTTCACCTAGAAACCATAATTATTGAAATTTAAGACACCCATGGAACAAGTATCTTTCTTTTGAAAAAAATGAACAGAGGACATGGGGTGATAACTTCTACACTTTAAAAATCTCCTGTAGTCTGGGAGAAGGTAGAAAAATAAGATTCATTTAAAATGATCACACAGATGCATGCGTTGTATAATATAAAAACCAAAGCTGATTCATTCAAACTGGTTATTACTTTATCGAGTTAACTGTTTCAGTATTCACTCTCATCACATTATAATTTTAAGAAGTGAGGCACTTAATATTTGGGCATTTAAAAGAACTCGTACAAGGAATGTGAAGACATTTCTTATCTGTACACAGACTGTACAGAGACTGTAGATAAAGTAATTACATTGCAGCAGAAACAATTTGCTTATTTGATAATTTTACTAGTGTTTCCCAACTACAAGGGCTGCTCCAAAAGTAATGCCTCCTATTCTACTTTATTAGACCATGATGTTAGAGGTGGATGGTGATAGTACATCAGTAGAGACTGAACTTTCCTGCCAATATCCTGCTACATCTTGTTGCTGTGCAAGAGACAGCAGCAGAAGGACAGCCTGACAAAACGGCATCTGACATGGAATCACGTATGAATTTAAAATCTTAATTTGAACAGTTCATTAAATCAGACTTTAAATTAGACTGTATTACCCGACTCTGCAAATGAATGAAGATCCAAAACAGGAAGCTGTGATAAATGTGGTGCAGAGAGCACAGGCGATATTGCAGCCTGAAATGAGAGATACCATAATATTTTTTGCATGAATTCCTTATGTATGCTATACATGCACATATGCTACTGTGTAGAAACCTTACAACTTAAAGAAATTAGTCTTACTTTACAATGTAATCTTACAGTGTAATGGAACATGTTATTAATAATTAAAAGAATGGGAAAGAATAAGGACTAAAGGCAGAATCAGTGGGTTTTACATATTAAATTGCTGCAGAAAGAATATATCTGAAAACAAAGAGAAGACATTCAAACATCACGCCTCACAGATCATTAAATAAACAAAAATAAGGCACCATATGATAAGTCAGAAAAGATAAAACCTAGTACATCACAAGATTAGATAATGAAACTCCAGAGATTAGTAAAAGACTAACTGCTCTTCATAAAAACCACAGAATACTGCGGTTAAAAAAAAAGCTAGAGACAACAGGACATATGTGAAATGTTACTGTTTTGCCACTACATGACAAACAGTAACAAGAACCTTCTCTCTATATCTGAAAAGAAAAAAAAAATATGTTAGAGAAGGTAATCAAGCAGTTTGATCAAGATTTCTCATAGAGCCTCAGAAAGTAGAACACTGGATTGAGTTCATTAAAAAAAAAAATACTCTTTTGCATATTCCACATGCTTAGCATAGATGGACCTTGCACTGACTATTAAAATAAGGAAAACATTCATTGTCTGTACACTCACTCTTGATTACCTTGGGCTCTTGATAGCACAGATGACACGTAAGACCAGTCATACTTATTTAGTATCTTACAGAAAGATAGTGCTGTGCCAAATAAACTCTTATCTTTGAAGGAACATTGTTTCCAACAGATTAGCAATGCTCCATTTTTCATCTTACTCTTCACATTTTAACAGTTTTTCCAGTCTTTCCTTCCAGTCTTCAACTTACATAATTTAGCTTTATTCAGTGTAATATGAGTGGTACGTGCACTGAGATTGGCAACTGTCTCTCATTTGTACGACTTGGACTTTGTAAAGAGAGAGTAGGTTGTAAGACTTAACACTATGGTATCAAAATAATAGAAAAAGCCTTCCAAACCAAAGCAGAAAAACTTCAAAAGTGCAAAAATGTAGAAAGATCTGTTCAGAAGTGTTATCTATTTTCGCACCGCAATAACAGTTCTTTCACTATTTCAAAATGTAAAGGGCAAGTTTCACATCCGATATTCTTGAAATTTTTTTTTCAGTGATTAGTTGTAGCAGTAGGAATTATCATAGCTTTTGACTGAGGATACCAATAGCACATGAATAAAACGGAGGTCAGAACTAGCCAGAATATTCACGTTACCACTTAAAAGATTGCAGGAATTACAAAGCTCACTCTGCATACATTTTCAATAGGTATGCATGGCTAGTCATGTGCATGTACTGCTATTGAATGTTATGCTAGTATAAGCCAGAGAAATAACACCAGAAGTCACAGCAGTAGCCATCAGGAAAAAAAAAATAAAAAGTAAAACAATTTGTATAATAAATAAAGACAGAAAGATAATTTTGAAATAACCTCCAAGAAAATATCCCTTGAAGTAAGCCATTATTCCTTTAGAATCAAGTACACAGAAGATTAAATAGTAACAAGTAGTATTAAAAAAATAATAATAATAATCACACAATCATAGGTATCCCAGTTTTGTCTTTGATATTGATTTTTGTGCACGTTATGATAGGACTCCTTTAAAAAAATATATAAACAAGCCAGATCATGCAGATTAGAGTGATGATAAAAATTAGCAATTTTGAGTTCATTTTCTAGGTGGTATCAAAAGTTAAAGATATATTCTTGGCAGTCCTTTGACTCCAAACATAAATAAATAAATAAATAAAACAAAACATAAAACACCAATTCCAAATGTTTTCACTAAAGGAAGGAAGTGAGGATTTAGGGGCAGAATTCACCCCACATTTCTAACCCTTACAAAAAACAAAACAGAACTGACCCTAACTCAAGAGTGTTAACTGAATAAAGAAAAGCTGTGAGAGGCTGCGAAGTCAGCTAAACTAGAGCAGTAAGAGATAAGACCTTCATTAAACAAGCACTTCCAGCCAACATTACCCACTGCTAGGTATTACTTTTATTTTTGTTTTAAAATTAAACTGCTGCTCAGTTCATATAATTTGTAGACTTTTAAAAATTATAAAGTTTTAGCTATTTCTTTCTCTAAACAATACAGCTGATCCCAAAATCTGTAATACTACAGTACATCTGTAAGTTTGAAGGTAAAATTGAACTAATATTCAACTAAAATAAGCACGTATATTCAGGACTAATCAGAATTATAAAGTAATTCCCAGAGTAGTAAAAGAACTAATTTGTTTTTTTTTGTTTGTTTGTTTTACAAAAAAACAGCAACTTGGCAGCTATCCAATAACTATTGTCTAATGATCATAATGAACACATACTAACTTCATGTTATGACTTTCAAGAGGTGCAAAATAAATACTTGATCTCCATTCTACTCATTTGATAAATGTAGAAAATTATTTTTCCAGGTAATATCGATGGAATAATTTTTAAAAGCCTTACCTCAGTTATTTTTGGAGGAGAGCTGGTACCAGGAGTACTTTCTGCTTTAGGAATGCTATCAATTAGCTCCAAGATACTTTTCACCTTTTGGTCTGATATTTGGACAGAAAGTAAAGGCAGCTGTCCAGACAGCTTGAACCTGTTAGACAATTAATCATTGATAACTGAAAAACATTTCATTGAAATTTCGTATTTATTTTCTTCTGAAATATACTGCGTGACATCCTTAGCCAGCCTATTCCAATGCGTTACCACTCCGAGAAGAAACTTTTCTTAATATTTAATCTGTACTTCCCATGGCTCAACTTGAAGACATTACTCTCATCCTGTCACTAGTAGTTGGTGGTACAGTAGTAGAAGCTGAACCTTCCTGCCAATATTCCGAGACATTTTGTTGCCATGTGACAGATGGCAGCAGAGGGCAGCCTGATAGAACAGTATCTGACATGGAAGTGCGTATGAAACAAAGGTGTGCATTTGAAGTCTCCCATGTGGAAAAAATGGCACGCTAACGTTCATCAACACTTGCTGAGCATTAATGGAGACAAAAGAGTGGATGTGAGCACAAAGAAAGTTGGATGGCATGGGCAATGTTTTCTGAGCAACAATGCTCTCATAGAATCTGTAAAATAGTGAGTCACTTCCACTGATGCAGATATTTATGAGAGCAGTATTATGCAAACTCTTGTTTATCAATTATGAAAATGCATAGTCAAAAAACTCCAATGAAAAATAGAGGTACATAGCTGAGAATCTGCTCTAATAGTATTATTGTGCTTGCTTTATCTGTTGTAGTTTCCATGGAAAGAAATAGGTTATTTTTAGAGCAATCAATATAGTACTAATACATTCGACTAGTGAGAGTTAAAAATCAACCAAAAATAAAACATTTGTAGTTTTCAAATGATTGTAAAACATATAACTAAATGTAAAAGCATATCATGCAACCGTAATAGGATGTACTTGTACAAATAGTAATCAGAGTTCACTATTTTTTTTTTTTTTAATGATGCATTTCTAGAACTTCAGGAAAGAAGCAGCATCAGTAAAGCTCTTAAAGATGATAAAATTTCACAACCGTGTAAAAAGCTGCTGTCCTAGTCATTCCAGGACCGGTAGGTGACCCTAGACTATTGTAACATAATCTTCCAAATCCATCTGGAAACTCAATTAAGCACAAAATGAAAAGAAAAAAAATAATTAAAAAATCAGTCATTATGAACTAGCATTGATATGCTAGACTGACTTTTTTTGTTGTTGATGGTTAAGAAAGTAGTTATGGTCAGTAGCTCACTATGGTATATGCTTATTGTAGTTGCACACAAAATAGTAACTGAGAAAGAAGCACTAACTGATTTCCAAAATACACCACTTCAACAGTAGAAGCAAAATTTTCAAATTTCTAGACACAGAAAGAAACAACACGCTGTCATGTAAATGATCATATGAGAATAGGGAGTACAGAAATAATCATTACAGAAAAAAAAATTCAGAATCACCTTTAACAGAGTTAAGCAGCCAAAAGAAATATCTGCTAGTCATGACAGTTAGATAGGTGGTAATAAAATATGACTCTCACTAAGAGCAGATGCCTTGTAATCTACTTCATACAACTATAACCCAACCACAAACCTCCATTAAAACAACAGTTTGTTACATGACCAGAGAAAAGACAACTCAAGCTTTCTTTCTGTGCTTTTTATTTCCTTTACTGTACTTTCTCCATTAAGCAGAGAAAAGGTATAGAGGGAAAGAATGAGTTATTTTTATCATTTCAAACATCAAATTTCAGAAGCTAGCCTCTCAGCTTTCCAGGAGATGGCACCATAGTACCATAAAAATCAATGCTCTGTTCACAATACACAGCCACAATACACTTTCAAGGTAGATTAATTTTTTTTCCCGAGTAAACAAATCCTAAATTCTTTAGATTCCTTTTATTTCATTGTTTGCCTCTTCACTTTGCTTAAAAAAATTCAAAACTACAACAGTCTGTGACTACTTCTATGCCATTTAGTGCCTAACTAAAACTGAATTTCTAACAGATATAAGAAAGAAGTGAGCATAAGCTAGTTTGATGTAGCAGAAGGTAGTGATTCTTATTAATGACTAAAAAAAAATCATTGTGAAATTCATTGTGTTGGTTCATGAATGTATAAAATGAATTTTTGTCCCTTTGACTCAGTTCCCTTGACTCAGTGGTCTTGGATACCAAGTTTTTAACCTGCATCTTCAGAGATAACTTTAAAAAGGAAAAAAAAAAAAATTCTTCCTGAATAATCCTATGTACACAATCAATACATTAAGAAAAGTTTTCTAGAGAAGTGATTTACAGCAGATAAACAAACTTAACAGATAATCTAAATGAAAATAAGGGAATATGACAGCATTCTACTTTTCAAACTATTTTGTGATTTTCTGCCCCTAAGTATTTTCCATTAGGTTTGAAATGTGGCTATCAGGAAGACAAACTGAATTAGAACAAGTGTTAGTATATTTAATAAAATATTTGTTGTATAATTATATAACATCGTACCTCATCTATATCTGGCAACTTTGTAGGTCTATTCTCTACTTTTCTCAATAAATGTAAACTTGATTTTCTTTTATTCCCTTCTAAGTAATTTAAATTACTATAAACTTTGAAAGTAGGAAAAAGACTTACTTGGGCATTCTTGCATCAGTAACCACCATAGCCCTACCAAATTCCACTTTTACATCCAAAGGCTGCAAGATATGTTGAGATGAGTATTTCAGCTTACGAGCCTCTTGCCAGTTCTCATCTAGAAGAGTAGAGAAATCCTGTGATTTAAACATTCCTATGTATTTCTTCTCACTACAAGTTTTACAGATTTAAGGTTCTAATATTAATATGTATTGTTAAATATTCATGTTATATAATCTCTGTTACATCTCTTTGACATACATATATTACAAAGGATGAGGACTTCAGACACCCAAGAGTACTTAATACTATCTGTTATTCACATCAAGACACCCACACAAACAGTGGTGTTTCTAAGGGCTTAATTCTTAACATACATTGGAATATTTAAAAAATAGGGGGGTTAGTAATAACTTAATTTAGTGCTAGGTTAGCTAGGTTAAAATCTAAGACCGAGAAGTCATAACATTTTCTCAGGGCATAAGTTTAAAAGTTTGAAGTTTAAAAGAAACACATCCGAAAGATTTTTCATTGCTGTAGTCAAAAATACAAAAAGGCACATCAACTACTATCAAGGAAGATTTGCCTTTATGAATACTTACCATGTTTGCTGTAGAGTAGTTGTATACTGGTAAGTTGGATATCAAAACTGTCATAAGCTCTTGACATTATATCTTCAATACTGCTTTGTCCCACCTTAAGTCCTGATATATCTGAACGACTTTTGCTTTTCATCTTAAAAAAAGCCACAGAAAGAAGAAATCATTATCAAAATATTCAAAGCTTTAGTTCTAGAAATACTTGATCCTACCTCAATAAAAGATTAAATTTAAATTCCTACTATATGAGCAGAGTCTTAAAAATAACACAGGAAACATAAGAAAAAAAATATTAACATCATTTCCTCATCAAGGAAAGAAAGAAAATTAACCTCATGAAGTTCCATATCATATTTTGTATGGAAGGAATTTAATTCCCTGTAATACGTAAACTGTTTCCCAGAGCATTAGGTGCCAAACACTTTATAATCAGTAGAATAACTGTTCAATTTTCTGTATGTAAAATATTACTAATTACCACAGAAAATCAATCTTTTCTAAAATCCTATTCAGTTTAATCATGGCTTCATGCTGTTAAATATGAGTTAAATTCAAGATAAAACAGAAAAGAGGCTTTAAGCTATTGATACAAAATGTTTAGTGTCTTAACTTTAATGTCAGAAAATATCCCTTTGACACCACTTTGAGATGGCTACACCTCTCTGGTATCTTACATTTCTGTGTGCCCCTTCTGACAGTCTCTTCAATGACGTGTGCCTGTCATCATCCTTAAAATGTTGAATAACTTTTGCATTGGTATCTCTTTGTGAGATCTAGATAGTGCTCAAGGTAGGATGTATAAGAGTAAAATTCATTTGAACATCACTGTCTAAGAAAGCTCCTTCATTTTCAGTGCTACTGAACTATGACTACTTTTACCGTAAAAGTTGTGGATTGAACATTCAGAATTATCACATTAATTTTGCCCCAGTAATCTTGTTTAAGTCTAGGTACGCCTATGCACTGAGGTAAGTTTTAGTTTCATGAAATATTTTGCCTGACAGGTCTTGACTGCATAACCAAAGGAAGCAAACTATGAGACTCGTATTAACCCATCCAACAAACATTCTACATCTTAAGCATTTATCACTCCAAGTGAATACAGAATTACTAACCCTAATACAGTACCTTATTTTAGACAGAGTTTTCATTTGTTCTCTGTCTGCCACCCTTTTTAGAAAACGTTCAGACATGTTTACTTTACTGCAGTCTCACTGTGAAACATAACCTTCCATCTATCACTGTGAGAATAATTTCCTATGGGTGAAGCAGAGAAAGATGGGCTGTTCTATTAAACTCCACACACCATTCAGTCTAAGAGGGTGTCTCAAGCACCCAATTCATATATATATATATATATATAAATTAGAGAATGCCACAAAGTGTCTACTAATTATCAGAATCCATAAGAGCTTCCATATAACTTGGTAAAATCATCAGTTACTGAAATAAGTTAACTGGTTGCAAACGAGCTATTTTTAATATCTAAAAAGCACTTTTTTCCATTAATTCCAATTTCTAAAACACCTTAAAGTAGTCTAACAGAAATCACCATGTTCACAAAGTCATCCTGTTGCAAAGACAAAGAAGTTCACTTTAGGAAGATTTGAAGCTCTGGAACAAAATCTTAAATAAAAAAAATAAAAAAAAAAAAGAAAAACATAAAACAATCTAAATAAATATTAAATAGCAGAATCATACTTATCCAGACTAGAATGAAAAACAAATAAAATTACCTATACTACATGCAAAAGAATTTGTTCTGGAAGAACACTATTCACCCACTGAGTATGAAGACTGAGAATAATACACAGGAGCAGTGTCTTCCATGATTTTAAAGTATTAAAGTATCATTTTGATTACTTTCTCTTGTATAAAGCATCTCAAATATATTTCATCTCCAATTTTAATCAAGTTAGTTTAGAAATTACCAGTATGTTTATGCCAGTATGTATACACTTATTTGAAAAGAAAAACTCAACTACAAAAAGACAATTGGTAACATAAACAATAGTTACATTAATAATAAAACATTTAATCATATAAGTAAAATGTTTACTACTTAATAGCATAAGATTAAAAAATGCTAGACTTTTTCTACATGGTAGTTCAAAAGCATAAACAGTGGTTTCATTCCAGGGGAGGAGTATTTTCACAGAATTGTTGAGGTTGGAAAGGACTCCAGAGGTGACATTTCCCTTCTGTTCAAGTAGAGCCACCAAAAGCAGGCAACCCGGAAGATTTTTAGCAGTTGTTGTAGATTGAAAAAATCTATTCCAAGGAGTTCAATAATTTGTCTTGATTAGAAAGCAGTTTTAAATAAATATCAAGTACATAACTGGAAGAGGAACATTTACTTAGTCAGTACAATAAAATAAAAATTCAAGAAACAGAAGTCACAGAAAAAAAAAAAAATCAAACATCTTTGGTAAATTACTTCATTAGCTAAATACATACCTTAAGACTACCAAGATCCAAAAGAAGTAGATTAGAAGTACAGTCATAGAATCCCTTTTGTGGAACAATGATGTATGAAGCCATGAGGTTAATTTTGAGATCAAGAACCTTCTGGGTCTCAATAACATACAACAACCCTAAAAAATAATACAGTTAGCTAATACAAACAAATTAATTGATCCAAAAGCCATGGAACTAGAAGAAGCTATGAAAGAAATTCAAGCTTAACTTTAATTGCGTTGGGAGAACCTTTTTTCCAGTAAGACCACTGGTGAAATTGCTGAACTAGAGTAAATCTACCATCTGCAAGCAAAGTGTTCATGCACATTCTACCTACCTGTACTTTCTTACAAAAATACAAAGTTATTCATCCCTTTCAGCAAACCACTTCTTTCTGCATGAAGAAAGAATTTTAGTTTCTCTTCATCTACCATACTGCTACAGCTATCTAATTGACAAGTTTAATTACAGGTATTGAAGCTCTTCAAAGTTTTTCAGGGCCAACAATTATAAGCAACTTTCTAAGATCTACCAAGTGTCTGACATGGTGATGGTAAAAAATGATGTTGCAGGTTCTGCTTATGCATTTCTGATGAAACTTATAATGAGCATAGATGAAACAAGAGCTGGACAACATACTGCAACTCAACAGCTGCTGAGATAACACACTGTGCTCTGTAGATTCAGAAATTAAATCATTCCAGAAGGTCTAAATGAGAGTATCAAACTGGCCAAACTGCCAGCATTATTACTATTAAAATACTGAAGTTTACACCAATTATGCTGACAAGCATATCCACATCCTGAATAACAGCAAGTAACTGGTCTTGCAAAAATTCTGTTCAAAAATGATGCAACTGTCATCTATGAATATCTATGATAAAATTCTGTTTTCTCATCTGAAGAGGAAACAGTGATCTACCTGTGAGATTAGCATAGTTCCTTACAGCACAGTATTCTGCAGATTAATTTTCTTATCACTGCAGTTTTCTGAATCTCAGTCTAGATTTTTCAAGCTATGCACAATATGTTCTTAGAAATTTCCATTAAGATTTTCATTTTAGAGTAGAACAAGGATTTAGACTACCATAAGCAATGGAATACTCTTGTGAAGAGTCTTTGATGGGGATACATCTCTGAAGTTATGCTATGCCTATTACAAAAGAAGCATAGCAGAATCAGAGAGTTCAGTGGTAACAAGTAACCAAGCATATTGTATCTAAGCAAATTTCTATCACAATAATCTCAGAAATGGCATAGGCCATCAATATATTCAGTACTACTGGAGAAGTTCTCTTAAGAAAGACAAGCATGATGATCCACCAACGCAAATTGGTTAATTAAGAACTGCTGTCACACAGTATTCGGTCGAAAAAGAAATAATGAATAGAGATAGAATTGATGCTCAGTGCCATTCCTAACACTAGATAGATAAAAATGACTGCTGCTATATACCCTGTGCTTGCTTGACATTTTTTTTTTTTACAATTTCTTTATTATTGCTCAATATTCATATTTTAAAAGGATATGATTTAAATATGAATACATTACACATTTAAAAGATACAAATTCATGCATTTTTTCCATTAAAATGAATTTTTATGTGAAAACTTCCCTATGCACCTTCTCCCAACCACAGAAAAAGACGGACATCTAGCTCTACATGCCTCTGATCTAAACAGCTTAAAATGCCTCTACTCAAGTTTATTCCAGATATCTCATTGAAAAGCATATTTCAATATGGAGATGAGAACAGTGAATGAGACCTTCAGAAATCTAAAGTTAAGATGAAACAAACTACAGGAAGTCCCTTAATACTGAGTAATTAAAGACAGATTAACATAGTTTACTTTTCTTGATTTGAATTAATCCAGATTGTAATCAACATTCATCGGAGAATGAAGAAATCACGTGGAAAAGCAACAACTCTGAAAATTCTGAAAAGAACTTCAGTGTTTCTCTAGAGGACCAGTACCTCCATATTGGCTTTTTATGAGTATGACACAATTAGGGGTCTTTATACACTCAGATGGAGAAAATAGAAAAGCTAGAAGTTACAAACTTTTAAAAAAAAAATTCTGCATGGTGTTCAGTGATAAAAACATTAAATATAACCTCAGAGTGTGGAGCATATTTTACAAAGAAAGTTGTAGAAGATACATACATAAAATTTTTCAACTTCTAGAGCAAATTCTTTGCAATGATATCAAAAATTTCCATCTATTCATATATTTTGTTGGAAATCTATAATGTGGGTAAAGGCACCTTCATATGGAAACATATATATATATATTCACATTAAAAAATCTAATATTTGTCAATATCAGAACAGAATGCAGAACTTGCCTGTTGATGTTTTTTCACGAAACTCTTCAAGCTTCATTAGAGTTGCAGATGTCAATTGCTCTAAATGTACATCCTTTGGGGGCCTGAAGAAATCCACTAAGCTGTTTATTGTTCTCTGTTAAAATAATACAATGACACACTGAAAATTGGCTATTAGAAAAGATTTTTCAAGATATATACCTTATTTAAGTGTTTACTTACTGCGTCATATATAATTTCCAGTGGCTGTGATTCTATTCTAAGCCTCTGATCTGCCCCCTCATCCAAAGGATTAGTCTCAAACATTATGCTTAAGAGTGAGGTACTATTGTCTGAATAGACAGTTCGAGAAGACAGAAGACAGGGTGTACAGTTTTCCTGGGACATGCCTGTAACTTCAAGTGAAGTTATTTTGGTTTCAAATCTGGAAGAAAAAAAAAAAAAGGTAAGTTAAATTAGATAAGAGTTGAATAAATGAGCCAAAAAGAAAAAAAAAAAAAAGGCCAAAACAAGAACAACAACAAACAAACCAGCTTTACTTAACATCAGATATAATAAACCAGCTTTACTTAACATCAGATATAAATAGTTCAGTCTAACGATACAGCATACGTACCTATCTGATATCTTTTTCTCATTTCATTAAACATCTGTGAGTAAATAAGAAATGAGATCCAAAAATACATCTCATATATTTTTAATGAAGAGGAGTGTCAGGGCAAGGAAGACAGATGCAAATGGAAATTCAAGTAGAATTAAAAATTAGATGGCACGCATTTAAACTAAAGAAACAGATATAGATGAAGGAGGGAAGGGTTTTAGCACAGAGAAATAAAAAAAAAAACAAAAAAAAAAAAACAAGATGAAAGGCTTCATTACTCATGGATCATCTGAAGAAGTACTTTTTAGATTTGGGATTTCTTTTTTTTTTTTTCCAGTCACTGTCCACCTCTTTTATAGCTCTTCGATGAAGATGACTTAAAACTGTCAAAAAAAAATGTTTCCCTGTAGCGTTGTAATAGTCTCTCCCTTTTTTTCCAAGGTAATAACATTCTTACGGATCAAACATTAACTAAACATCCAAGAGCTCTTCTGCCTACTAAAACATAATAGTCCAATTGGGAGGGACATACAAAGATTATCAAGTCCAACTGCCTGGCCATTTCAGAGATAACCAAAAGTTAAAGCTTATTACTGAAGGCATTGTCTAAATGCCTCCTCAACATGATAGTCATGGGACATCAAACACTCTGCCAGGGAACCTGTTCCAGTGTTTGACCACCTTCAGTAAATAAACATTTCCTAACACCCAGTCTGAACTTCTCCTTGAGCAGTTTTGTACACTTTCTTGTTAGGGAGCAAAAATTTGCACCTCCCTTTCCATCTGGACTCCATGAGAAATTGCAGGGAGAAAAGAGGTCATGTCTCAGCCTCCTTTTCCTGAGACTAGGTAATCCAACTGTCTTCAGCCTCCCTTTGTAGAACATGCATTCCAGACCATTCACTAGCTTTGCTGCCCTCCTCTTGAAGCATTCAAGGACCTTAACATCCTTTTTATATGATGGTATTACAGAAACTAGTATGCAATACTCAAGGTGAATCTCTACCAACACTAAGTGTAGAAGGAGAATCACCTTTTCTGACTGGTTGGCTATGCTGTATGAATGAGTCCTAAAATACAATTTGCCCTGCTAGCTGCCAGGGAACACTGCTGGCTCAGCACTGAGCCCACTCTCAACAGTGTTTTCAGACACCTTTCTGAAAGACTGTTCTCCAGTCTCTCATCTTCAGATCTCCATCTGTGGAGTTACTCCATCCCAGGTACGTCACCTGGCATTTTCCTGAGTTGAACTTCATCGGCCATTGCCGACTGAAAAGTGTCCCAGGTCTATCTAGCTCCTTCTGCAAGGCCTCTCATCCCTTTGGGAAATCAAGAGCACCTCTCAGATCAGTATCATCAGCAGACTTGCCAAGGATGCACTCCAGTCTATTCTGATGACTGTTAAAAACATTGAGCAAGACTGACCCTAGAATTGAGCACTAAGGAACACCACTGGTTACCATAAATTACCCAGATGTAGCCCCATTTACTCCAAGCTCTACCATAAGGCAGTTAATCACACAGTGAAGTATAAATGTTTATCTTACAGTTGGATAATCTGTCAAGAAGAATGATGTGAGGGACTATATCAAAGGCCTAACAGAAATCCAGAAAGAATACATCCACTGCCTTCCCTTCATCCACTAAGTAGGTGGCCCTAGAGAAGATAAAATTAGCAAGGTAGTATGCCTCCACATAAGCAATTCTAACTTTGTTCATTAAGTTTCAAAAGGAGCAAGTGAGATATTTATCAAAGAAAGAAAAAGTAATAGGACTGCTTGTATATAACAACAGTGGACTGGAAAATAAACATGAAAATCTGTATTGCCACAAGTTCTGAAGATACAGAAGTTAATTTTGAAAAACAAAACTATTCACTCTGTCCACTGTTTCCAGAATGATTCTTATCCCAAACTGCACAAGTAGAAATGGAAAAGAAATTTTAAGAAGTTAGTCTTAAAATGCCTATAGCCATCATCAGCACTGCACAAAAAGCAAAACTAGCTTGATAGAGAAAGCTTACCTTATTGCTTGTGCACCCGGTCGTTGCGTAAATACTGTACTCAATTCATTTAAAGAAAATTTTACCAACTCAGGAGTTTGGTTGTTCTCTCTTATTGACGCTGACATGCTGTTTAAATTTACAGACAACTTCATGGCTTCATACTAGATGAGTGGAAAATGCAGTGAATTGTAACAGTGAATTATAAAATAACAATAAGTTTCAGTACAGTTTATGAAGAGCTTAACACTCAAAATAACATTCTGAACTACTTTTCCAGTAGTTTAGAATATATGTAAACAGGCTATAAACAGCCTGCACAACTACAGTACGAAAATAATTCCCAGTCACTATGAAGATGCAAGGGTAGAATAAACAAACTATGCTTGCAAACCTATGACTTCAATGCAGGTGCCTGTAATACATTTTGAGAAAAAGGGTTTTTGACAAACCTGGAAGGCAGTCTACTGTCTTGTGCAAGGTATCTAACATGAAGATGGCTTAAAACTACTTTGAATACATTAAAGATGCTGTTCTTCTCTACTATGTTTCTTCCATCATCTCATACATTATCTACTCATCTACTCCATTTACCCTCTCTAATGTTTAAGAGTCCACTGAAATAGTTAATCCACTTTCCTTAAAAGTTTCTAAATATTTTAAGATAATATACGAAATATTTTGTAATTTGAAAAATATGCTACTTATGTGAGGTAATTCTACTTTAATTAGACAGTATTTCTTTTGGAACTTTTCCAGAATATTCAAAGTAAACACTTCAATCACTCAAAATTAAAGATGTTCTGTTCTGCGCAAAGGTAACAGCAATAAAATTTAAAAGCAACATGAAATTACTCAAATACTTTGAGTAAATATAATTTTAAAAGCAATTCCCTACCACTTTTAGATTTTGGCTTCTAGTATAAAATTACTAATTGTTTTATGACATAATAATTTCCAACTTACTGATTTTGGAAGTGTTGGGTCCACAGCTGTTTCACTATATCCAATTGCTGCATAAAGTTTAGCTTTCTCTTCACTTGTCATAAGACCTCCAAGACCTGTTGCATTATAATAGGTTAAGCACAATACAAATATCTTTAACATGTAAATGCTGTTATGCAGTACCCAGCCCATGGCAGTACTGGAACTAGATGATTTTTAAGATCCCTATCAACCTAGGCCGTTCTAAGATACACTTCTGAGTAAAAAGCATTAAAAGCAAAAAGCAAAAAACCAAAACAAAACAAAAGGCTCAAAACAAAGTCTTAAATTTTAAAAACATTGTGCTTTAAAACAAGGTTATACATTTATTCTCAACTACTTTATTTCCTAGCTGCTAGCAAGATTACAAAAATAATGGAAGTAAAAGTGCCTAGCACTTTCTTCAAATCCCCATATGCGCTACACTGTGCAGACAACTGCTATAACTGGCAAAGAAGAAAGCAGAAATAAAGCACAGTTCAGCAAGTCCTACAGAAAGAATTGTAAGACAGCCCTAGAACATGCATTTAACAATCACATCAGAAGAAAAAAAAAGTCTAAGGGAAAATGTAAATGCCAAAAATTAAAAAAAAAATCCGAAATTTTGTTTTTAAGGACCTTTTATTCTATAACTAATAACTAAATCTACTAAAAGTAGGAAAAAATATCAATAAATGAACATACTTGAAGCCTTTACTTCTTGTTTCTGTTCATCCTTGTCTTCACGTGACCAGCCCCATATCCAACTAAACCAGCCACCAGAATTTTCATCGTCTTGTTTTGTTCCTGGTCTGTATATTTTGCATCCAGATTTAGTGGCCTGAAATGAAAAAATACATAGTAATTATCTTCATGATTCTTTCTTCTTACTTGGATAACAATCAACTACTTTTATCAACAAACAGAATAAGGAAAAATTTAACTGATTTTAAGACAATAAAGGTTTTTATGTAGATTTTCCAGCTAGCTCTCACTCCTCACCTCCTCATTCCCACCTCCAAAAGAAAGAAAGAAAAAACCAACAAAAAAAAATCTATTCCACAACTTTATGTACTGCTCTGCATAGAAACAATTAAAAGAGACATTAAAAATACACACATTAGCTATGAAGTAAACAGCACAGGCCATACTTTAATTCATCCTTTTTTTTTTTTTCTTTTCCCCCCCTCAAGAAAGATGTAAAAAAAAATAAAATCCAATGTTATTTGGATATTTATATATAAAAGATATATAAATATATATATATATATAAATATATATA
>JAPSGF010000003.1:14483956-14517285 GCA_035772895.1 Perdix hodgsoniae
GGAATACTAATAGCAGAATTACAAAAGTATTAAACCATGACACCTGTGCATGCATCCAGATATCCTGAAGGTATCTATCATTTAGTTGTGTATTTTTACTATAGTAAAGCATCATGATAAGAAGAAAGTAGAAATATACTAGACACCATGTTCACAAAGTGTGCTGAAATTTCAAGTGTACGTACTGCAAAATAGTTTAAGGACTCTCAGAATAGTGATGGAATGATGGGGTGCAGTCTCTTTAAAATATGATACTTTCTAAAAATTGTTATTTGCTTCTTTGCTACATCATAGACTGTATCTTTGAAGGAGAGGAGTTCTAAAGAAATGCAAAAACATTTTGTGGGTTTTCACTTGTGTCTCTCTTACCTTCTATTAAAGATAAAAGGAAATTTTAGCCTTCAGTTAAAATTTCATTTAGTTCAAAGCAGTTGCTTGATGAAATACTCCTGAATGTCATTTTTTTGATATAATGAAATCAGTCCTATAGGTAATATTTTAGAGGTAGTTGAAATAAAATTAAGAAGTAGAGAGGGGGACATAAGGGGAGGTCATGGAAGGACAATGCAATTGCTCATCCCCCTGATTCAGACTCATGCCCAGCCAGTCCCCCAGAAGCAACATTTCCTTTAGCCAACATCCCCCAGTTTCATTGCTTAGCATGATGTCCTGTGATATATGTTAACCCTCTGGGACATTTGAACCAGCTGTCCTGGTTCCAACACCTCTCAGCTCATTGTGCACCCTAGCATCCTTGCTGACAGGGCAGCACAAGAAGCAGACAAATCCATGACACAACATGAGTACATCTCTGTAACAGCTAAAACATTGGTGTGCTATCAGCCTTATGTCCAAAACACAACACAATAGCAGCTACAGTGAAATAACTTAACCTATCTCAACCAAAACCAGGAAAAGTAATTTAGTGAAAATGATATTTTCAAACTGAGCAGGGCAAGTCTGCATCTACCACTGTGCTAAAGAAATTATGTACTCGTAAACTGTGGTATGGCATCATGCATGCATTTGGGATTACTGAAGCATTAGCATGATCATGTATCCATAATTGACCTCTTTTTTTTAGATATGTTGGCTCTTGTTCACTTCCACAATTAGCTTATATGTCTTTTGATTCTTTAAACCTCAGAAATTAGGATCTTGTCTCCAATTTCATACCTTTGCTGAATTTCTGATGACTTGTGTCTCAGAAGTTGGTTTTAGAATTCTCCTGATTCAACCTTCTACTTCTAATACTGCACTGATTTTTAGTATCCAAAAAGGGATGGTGTTCCCCATATCAAGAGGACTTAAGTCCAAAACTGTCTTAAACTTGTAATTTTGTGTGTGTGTGTGTGTGTGTAATTCTTTGTTTCTATACAAGCGTAAAATTTCTATACAGCATAACAATTCAGCACATAATACATCAATCAGAATTCATCTATCTATCACACAGACACTGTACTACATTGTTATATAGGTTTCTGGTAGCTTTCACTGAAAATCTTCAGTAAGTCTTATTGTCTATAAAACAAAACTACATGTATTGCAAAGAGACAAATATATTTTGTTCCAACTATTTACTTCATTTTGTCAATACTCAAAATATACTCAGAATATAGCAACATAAACATTGCTATGAAACTGAATAGTAGATTTTTAAAGAAGTGTAGTAGATCATTTTCTATCCATCCCAAAGGAATATTTTGGCTGGAAGAAAAGGTTTTTTAAAATACATTTGTCGGTTTTTATAAAACCAGAAGATGGCAGCAAGTGTTGTCTAGAATTTTGTATCACTACACCACTTCACACCTTCAGAGCAAATCAATATCTTTTGTAATGCAAGAGTTTGCTTTGAATGTGGTGTGTAACAGAAAAGAGTGATTTACATTTGCATCAGTACCATTATTACACGGGGCAGTAAGAAGGCTAATCCATTTCAAACAGATTAATCCATTTGAAAAGGCTAATGCTCTGAGGGGTTGTCAGTGTGCACATGCCAAAAAAAATAATGTAGTAATTTGGCTAATATGTTCCCTGATAATACAAAACCATGGGTTTAACAATTAGGTATGCTTGTGATTTTTGTTTGTTTGTTACTTTTGGCTCGTCTCATTGCCATCTCTGAAGATTTCCACAGCACATATTTGGAAGTTAGATTATATTTCTGAATAGACTTCATCAGTAGTTGAAAGTATTAACGAGGACAGGCATTAACTTACCTTATATGTTGGTTGCAAGATAGTTCCCAGTGAGCATTGTACTGCCATGGAAGTTAGTGGGAGCACCTAACACTGAGGTCTGATTGTCCTCATTGCACCAGACTATTTCTAATTCTGCAAACTAGATGTCAACCCAGCTTAAGACTTGAACAATTAATAGACAAGTAGAGGTGCACAAGCAATGATTCATTGGTTGGAGTAAAGTTTGTAAGATGTAAGACAAGGCAGACATGACAAGATAGAATACAGAATTAATACTTCAAGAATACAGTTTTGAGATGTCTTAAAAACCATAAAATTGGTCAGCAAAGAAAATCAATTTTTTTGCCTAAATTTCTAATGGTCACTGAATGTTACAGAAAAGTGAATATAATTTTTTTCAAAAATTACATTTAATTTAGGAAATCTCACAGCATTTTTACGTAATTGAACCTAGATTCTCTTCATCATTCTGAATCAGAAGCATGTTAGGTGGACAGGAAGCAATTAATATGAAAAATAATTTTTCTGCTAAACTAACTGATTGTTTTAATTGACTGCTTCTTTGGTGAACTCCACAAGAAACTTCATTAGGTTCCTATTAATAGGAACAGACAGTAGTATTAATTTTAAAACAAAGTCATTACCTCAAATAAATATGCAGATTGAAGAAAATACTGTTCTTGAACTTTTTATACACATTGTACCTCATCTTCCAAGTCTACCAGAGATTATAGGTGAAGAAAGGGTAACAGAGGGCAATTGACACTCTGTGTTAAGTTCACTTTCAGATCTGCTACAGAAGACATCCATTTTCAGTAGTTTGTGGATGCTGCCAAATATAAATTAGCATTTAGTACTTTGTTGACTAACACAATTTCTTTGAAAACTGAAGCATTTGTGTACCATGATAGGTACACGAAATGCACTCATTTATTTGAGATAATTTGTAGTGCTGCTGTTCAATCGACAGGAGAAACTTGTGCTTGGTAATTGGGAATGAATGTCAAGTAGTGTCAAGACCCCTCTGTTCATAAAGCTGATAAAACATTGTGTGATTACATTTGTCTCTTTACAGCTGACAAGGTCTCCCTCTTTACTATCCATTGACAGAAGAACATTTATTATTCAATTGCTGGCACAACTGCACTTTAAGAGTTGTAGCATTTGCTCCTGAGGATGCGTGACTCTTTGTAGTAATTGAATTGATTCTGAAGAAATATTACTTGTACCAGGAAAAAATAATGTAATAAATGCAAATCATTGAAGCATGAGAACATTTGGGTTCATTTCTTTAATATATGAGTGGTGATTATTATTATTATTATTATTATTTGTCTCTAGCAGAGCTGCTATAAAATATTGTAAAAGATCTACATCTTCATATATTCTATCAAAGTACTTTGAAAGTCACTTCTGCTAATATTAAAACCCTTCCGGATTTTCTGAATACTGAATCTATCACAGGAGAGAGGTAGAGTTTACTATATATATATATAAATACTCACATTTTTATCTTTTGCTTTTTTGTTGGCTTGAGGAAATCTCAAGTTTGCATCCCAACTGGGCTTAGTTTTGCAATCTCTTTAATAACATACTTCTTCATTTTAAATAAATTTCAATTGCCCACATCTCAATAATGCTCCATAGCAACCCAGCAAAGAATTACGCTTAGCATACCCAAATGCATGTCTTCACTCAAGCTTTATCCTGAATACTCAAGCAGGGTTCAAGAGAACAAGTGGAGTTCCGCTTTATAAGTCCGTTAAGCCGTCTCTAGCTTCAATATGGCTTTCTTTATCCAGAGTGGATAAACTACCAGTGCACAGCCTATTAGCTGCAGTAATTAATCTCAGGTAGCTGTGAGGCTCATACAAACACAGTGTATTTCAAAACAAAATACATTTGAATTTATCATTTTTTTTCAATTTCTTATATTTTTAGAATGGAAATAGAAGTGGGGGCATCAACTATTATTTTTGTAGGAGGATAACAGCATAGTCAAACTATTGAATTACATCATGAGATATGTTATGCTAGTGGAAAATTCATAAGGCAAGCACCTATTCCTTGGCTAATCCTTTTTGTTTTGAGCACCCCCAGCTTTCTCTGTTTCCTTGCGTTCTTGGCAGTTCCTAAAATAAATTTCTTGAGTAAGAACTTTCTTTTGTTTTATATTCAAAAACAAATTCTGATTAACCAAAAAATTGCTACTGAAAAGTATTCAGTGGCATGACTTAAGATTTAGGTGTTCTTCTGCAGCTGTTAAAGTACACTTAATACTCCTTAATTTTTCCAAGTTTTCAATAGTTGTTTTACTATGCATTCTAATGCGAGAGAGGGGAAATGAAAAAAAATTCTTTCTAAAATCAAGAAAATGAATATTGATTTTACTTTGAGTTGCAGTCTTCAATGTGATGTACATTTGAGTATGACTATTTGGCTGATACAATTAATGTAGTTTCAGCTATTTGAATGTACCTCTCAGGGTATTTCACCAAGAACCAAATGACAGCTTGCTCTGGCAATAGATGGAAAAGCCAGACATGGCAAATGTGGAGAGGCATGATCATCATCTGACACAAGTCTTGCCTAAGTATCTGTGACAAATATGTAAATTAAAAAGAAACATGGGTTAGTAAATCTTTTCCTTTCCTATTTCTTTTCCATAAATTAAAGATGAAATTGACAATACAAACACACAATTGTCAATGGCTTGGCTGGAACTGCAGAAATGAGAAAATTAATATTACACATTCCTTTGATGCCCTTTGATTGAAATGCATCTTGGTCATATTTCAGGAAATCATGATCTAATACAAACTTCTGTTGATTATGAATACTTACATGCCAGTGAGTTATGAATAAATGCAAATCAAATTTACTCCTGTTCAAACTTCTATTTCAATAAAATGTTGGTCTTTTGTTCTCTTTTTTTACGTAAAATAAATGACATACATATATATATATATATATTTTGGCACAGAGATATTGCGAATTCTCCTTCTACAGAGATATTCGAGACCTGCCTGGATGCCTACCTGTGAGATCTATTGCAGAGTACCTGCTTTAGCAGGAGGGATTGGACTTGGTCACCTCTTGAGATTGCTTCCAAACTCTGCAATTCTATGATTCTGCAACTCCGTAATTTTAAGACAATAATAATTTCACTATAAGATGGCTGGTCTAAAAGTAATTTGTTATGTTGGCCCATGACATCAGAGGTAGACGTCAGCGATAACACATTGGAGGTTGACTCTTCCAGCCAATATTTCTTTACATTTTGTTGCCATTAGAGAGATGGCAGCAGAGGGGCCTGACAAAATGGAGTCTGACTTAGAAATGCATGTGTAGAAAAGGAGTGGAATTGAATTCCTCCATGAGGAAAAGTTAGCACCTACTGATATTTAGCAGCGCTTGCTGAATGTATATGGAGACCAAAGAGTGGATGTGCGTACAGTGAGGCAGTGGGTGTTGCATTTCAGCAGTGGTGACTGCAACATGAAAGACAAGCTATGTTCGGATAGAAATGCACAGGTGTCACATCACGTACTGAAGAGTTTTTATCAACATATCTGCAAACAATCAGCTAATGGTAGTGACTTTGTTAAAAAGCAGTGTATTGTAGCTGAGAATTTGCTCTACCAAATAGTGTTATTGTGCTCTTTGTGTTTGTTGTGTTTTCCATGGAAGTAAACCAGAAACATTGCTTTTAGAGTGATCTACTTATGTGCATACCTAGAAGTCGTATCACATGTCTTTTGAAATAACACCTGTTATTCATATGTGAAAGTGAACATAGTGCTTCATTTGTGGAAAATTGGCGTGTTTATTAGCTAATTCCAAACTGAATATTTACAATTCCATATGAATAAGGAAAACCGAACCATGGCATTGATTACATTAATTTTCCGTAGCTATTTGAGGAACTTTCAACATTTATTGTAAAGTAAGAGAGTGAGACAAAACTAAAGAAGACTTCAGCTGTTAAAAATTGTTTGAGGCCCATTGAGCAGGAACTAGGCTGCAGAATAATGCAGACAAGATAATGAACTGGAGATAAATGATCCCAAGCGGGCCCCTGCTGAGTGCCAGGAGAATATGTTTATACGGTAGATTTATTATCTTAACATCTTTTTGCAGTGACCTCCAATTTAGATAAAATACCTGAAACGTTTATAATCTGTGTGGGTTTTTTGTAACTAAAGGAAAAATGCTTTGTTATTTATCTAGAGCAGCTGTGAGTATTATCATGTTGAGAACATAGAGTTGGTCTGCTAACCTCTTCTGTCAGGTAAGTAAAAGTAATTAAAGCTGATTTGGGTTGTGAATCTCTGTCAAATCTGTTCTTGGATAAGTAATTAAAGCTGCTTATTTATCTTTGGGGCAATAAACCCACTAACTTCTGCAAAGTTAGTTATTTGAGGCTTTCTCTCTTTTAAATATTAAACCTTTCTTTGTAAATGCTGTTACTATTATTTGTTTCACATCTGCATTTATCATTTTCATAAAGAAACAGAAGTGATTGTAAAGAGTTGCTTAATTCAGATTGTAAAGATATTAATATAGAATTAACAGGTGTTTCTATGCATGAATGTGTTAAATCTTTAGCTTTGCAATTAGATTCCTGAAGGTTCCTACACCAGAGGCATTGCAGGGGCAGAAGCTTCATTTTCTGCAGGTCCAGTGTAAGTAATACTCAAGAAAGACATTTCGTATTTGGACATCAGTTCTCTTTATTTCTTTTAGCTCCATAATCTGCTTAATGTTCACTGCTCTATTTCATTTTGCTTCCTCAGAGGATTCCTAAATGTAGACCACATTCTTTGCACAGGAAGACCTCTTCAGTTCTCAGAAAGACCTCCTTTCCAGCAGCAGGATTCTTGGCAAAAGTAAATAAATGAATAAATGAGTGAATATAAAAATTACAGTAACATCTCTTTGCTAAGTAATAGTTCATCATCCAAACTGTTGCACTTGAGTATTTTCAGTGAGTTCAGAAAAAATATATTTTTCTAGTTCTGTTTTATGCCACAGTCACATCTCTGAATGCATGATATCAGCTCCATGATTTTAGATTTAGAGTACATTTGTTGAAGAACATCTTTTAACAATATGATTTAAATTTAGTACTTTTAATCTTTGATTCTCTTTCCTAGGCTCGGAAATATGCACCATAATCAAAGGATCTATGTAAGACCCACAGTACCACTGTCTTTTTGCTGACATATTTTTCTGCTAGAGCTCTGAAAAGCAGCTGACATCCACCTCTCTCTTGGATGCTTTTTCTGCTTTCAATGAAAACCACAAGCATTTAACAACTAGCTTTGTACTTCTGCAATTAGCAGTTTTGAGTGCCAAGATGTAATAAGGGCATAGAACTATGAGAGAGTATCCAAAGAACTATTATGAATATGATGAAAAATCTAGAGGCAAGATACATAAGAAGAAGCTGAAGTCCCTTGGTTTGCTCAGCCCAGAGCAGAGGAGACTGAGGGGAGGCCTCATGGTGGCCTACAGCTTTATGAGGGGAACGGAGGGGCAGAGTTGGTCTCTGCTCTCTCATGAGCTACAGGACCCAAGGAAACAGCATGGAGCTGTGTCAGGGGAAGGTCAGGTTGGGTGCTAGGAAAATTCTTCACCAGAACATGATGAGCATGGGAAGGATCCTCAAGGCTGTAGTCATGGCACCGAGCTGCTGGAGTTTAGGGAGTGTTTGGACAACACTCCCAGATATGGGATCTGAATTTTAGATGGCCTGTGTGGAGCCGGGACTTTGACTCAATGATCCTTGTGGATCTTTCCATCTTGAGATACTCTCTGTTTCTTTCATTCAATAAGCTGTCTACCTTGATTGATGAGGCAAGAATAGTGCATGTTGCCTGCCTTTACTTCAATAAGGTATTCGACAGTGTACCTCATCACATCCTGATAAATAAGCTGACTTAGTATGTATTAGATAAGAGGGCAGTGAGGTGCATTGAAAAACAGCTGTATGGCCAGACCTGGAAGGTTGCGGTCACTTTTCCCAAGGTATAGTACCATTAAACATGTCATGAGCCTGAACCCAGAGAAAGAGTGCATCCTCAGCATATCTGCAGATCGTACAGAATGGGAGGAATGGCTGGCAGAGTCCACATTGCCATTCAGAGGAACTTTGGCAGATTGAAGAAATGAACAGACAGGACCATCCTGGCAGTCAAAAAAGGGGGTGCAGGTTCCAATGGGACCCTATGGAATCTCTGTCTGGTGAGGCAATGAAACTGACAGGACACAGCCCTGGGCAACCTGCTACAGCTGACCCTTTTTAAGAAGATGGTGGACATAAGGAAGTCATTTCTGACCTCAGTTGTTCTGTGCATCTATCATTCTGAGTAGTGTCTAAAAAAGGAAGGAACAGCACTCTTGGCCTGACCAATATGTAATGTGTATGTATTCATGTTACTGTTTTCTGAAGATGAAGCTTAGCCACTAATTTATCTGGGGAGTAACAATAGAAGTATATATATGGATCTGGTCTGGTAGTAAGAAAGAAGGAAAAGGAAAAGAGGGAAAAAGAAGATATATTCTCAGTTCATTCTTTGTTATTTCTGCACATGACCATCACTGTTTTTTGCTAATGTGACACACATTTCGGCAAATTAATGATATTCTACAAGTTCACATGAACCTGTACATACTAAACAATTAATGGATTTTAGTACTGAAATGAGATAGTGTTATTTTATGTGGCACTTAACATGTATTCATAAATAATCATGCATACAAACATATTAAGTCACTTAGAACTGTAATTAGTAATTTTCAAGTCCTGGCAACCAGCAGATTTCAATTGGAATATACCGTTTGGCCTACTTGGCCTTAATAAAATTTTCAAAGAAGGGGCAGCATGTGCTTTTTAATCTATTTCTCGATGGCTAGTAGTAAATAAATGAACATGAGTTTGGTGGGTATGACAAATTAATATGCACACTGACAACTTATAAACACAGCATTGCTTAGGGAATTACTATATGAATATACACAAGCAATTACATGTTTTAAATGATTTATTTCATTTTCTGAATAATATACCACT
This sequence comes from Perdix hodgsoniae, assembly GCA_035772895.1. NCBI lineage: Eukaryota > Metazoa > Chordata > Aves > Galliformes > Phasianidae > Perdix > Perdix hodgsoniae. Next base: position 14,493,233 of record JAPSGF010000003.1, read on the forward strand.
GAAGTGGAAACTGATAAAAAAGAGAATACAAATAAAAATATTATATCAACTTTTTACTGAACTTATTAAGTGGAGGCCTTCTTAATGAGGAAATTAATGAATGAAGCAGCTCATTATGGATAAGCATTCCTTGTGGTCGTTAAGAATTTGTCACCATAGACCCGTCATAGTCAGTTTAATTATGATTAATGTCTTATCTTGAATTCCATCTCCATTCATATCCGAGAAATAAATGCAAACCCTATTGTATGATCAAAGTTCATAAAAAAGGGTGAGCTGCTGATGGCCTAGTATTTTATTCATCTTCACATTCATGTTTATCATTTTTACAAGAACGAAAGGCAATATTACAACATTTTTGAAAATATGTTAAATACATACAACCTCTTGTTCTTCCTAGAACCTAGAATCCTAGAATCCTAGAACAGGATTTTGTGTCCAACATTAAGGATATTAACAGCTTTTTCAGATGCAGTTGCCACTATTCGTTGTCAATTTTAATAAAGAGAACAACGATTTTGGTCTCTAAACTTTACTCAAGGACTTGCTAAACTGCGTAATTTAAACTGTTTTTATTTAGTCAAAGCTCTCATAAACACCAGTGCAAATTGTACATGAGCTGCAATCATTTAATCTGCTACTCGTGTTGTTTTTACTTGGTGTATGTATGTGATGTGAATATAGAGAGTATATTTTGATTAATTTTTGTTTCCAACGTCCTTTCAGTCATCAATAGCCCATATTTCCCATTATTTGACGTTATATTTGATCTGTTAAATCCTGTCCATGCTAATAGATTAATCTGAAATTGTGCAAAGACCGCGTTTGGCTGTGTTATTTTGGTTACCTTAATATTATGAACTCAATGCCTTATTTTCTTAATAACCAAAAAACAAAAACAAACAACAACAAAAGATCAGGCTCTCAGTTTGTATCTCTTCCTTTTTTTTTTTTTTTTTTTTTTTTTTTTTTGGAGTACCTAGACTAATTTCAGGAAAATCTCTGTCTTAGTATAGAAGCAGAGGTGTCAGAAGTATGAAATCTGTTCAGTATTCATGATGATTGGTAGCTGGGTAAATATCTCTATTGAGTTTCAGGTTAGGTGGAGGTTTGGGGACAATAGGGTGGAAATTTACTGAGCCCCAGAATTAGTGTGTTTCCAGTGTTCATAGATAACTTCATCTTACTGAGCTACAAAAGAAACATTTTTGCCATTTCTAAGAAAAAGACCAGGGCAAAATATAATTTTAAAATAATTTAATATGAACTTTGTTACAGGAGGGGTATTTCTTGATGAATGTTTCCAAAAATACCAATTTTGAACATGGTAGTGTACTGATTTATTTTCTTCCACTGCACTGATGGCATGTTCCAGAAATTAATCAGTCTTATACAGCCTGGGCATGGCAGACTTCATCATCTCTAGCTGCAGAAATCAGACAGGAATTAAGCAGATCTTCAGGAACAGAGAAGATTGCTAAGTGAGAAAATGAAATTTTTAGAAGAGAGGACTATATTCCATCCTGTTCTTTTTCTCTGGATCCTCTGAGGTGATGTTGAGCTAAACTACAAAACCTGTGTTGTCACTGATGGCCATTCTTTAATGGTTCCTGATACTAGAGATACTTCAATATTCAAATTTTAATTGAACTGGCATCAGAAGAGAAGGTACGGGGCAATTTGGAAACACTAACAGATTTCTCATCTAAGTCTCATCCATATCAACATAAGCTAGCAGTTGTATGAGCATAAAATCACAGTATTTTAGACCCCTTGAAAGAGCCAGACTCTACTTGTAAGGAAAAATATATGTGTAATTTCACTTTCCTGTGATTTCTAAACGTTTTGAGAAATTGTTACTGAAATGAAAATAATGAATGGGTAGAATCACATCACATCATTCACTGTCATGATAATGACTTTTTGAAGTCAGTATTTTAAAAAGTTGCGTTATTTATCTAACTGAAATCTGCTTTACCTTAATTTGTCTATAGAGGTGAACATAAACTTTAGTTACTAGCTTTTATGCTGTCCTTCATGATTTTTTATGTCCTCTTTGACAATACCAAAATGTTATGAGTTCTGTTCAACTAGAACAAAATATGTATCAGTTAAGGAAGAAAAAAAATCCTAAAATCTAATGAGATCCTGGAGTACTTCCTTTCCTATGCATTTTTTTTTTCATAAAAATTAAGAATTTCTATTTTTCTCACCATTTGAAGGCAATCTCATCTCACTTCAAATCCCAGGAATAACCAGAGACAAGTTTACCTCATCATTGTATAAGCCTTTGAAGTCAATATAAATAGCCTAAGTGAAGTATTTGAAAGCCCACATTTTAATTACGATTTCCCATAGGTATTTGGGGTCATATGTTTAAGAGTGTGTGATGTTCTTAAAAGCTATGTCTTCCAGCAGTCTCCACTACTGACTTCATGAGTCTGCCCTTTAGAAAAGCACCCTCTATCATATTTATGATGTTGTCTTACTTAAAATGGATACTAATCCAAGTCTACCCAAGGTTTAACTGTACTCCTATGACTGTTACAGCACTGAACCCCAAGGGGACAGAGTAGACTTGAGCAGCAACTTCTGTGCTGCACTGATACCTCATTTGCAGATCACACTTAAGTCTTGGCACTCTCTTTGCCTCTGTATTTCCAGTTTTCCAATTCTCTTTCTCTCTTTCTATGGCTCTTTCTCTATTCTCGTTCTTGTCCTCCTACTTCATCTTTAGTGTCTGCATGGCATTGTAGCTGGCTCTGCTCAAAGAAGTTTAAACCCTCTTTTTAAATTCTCTACATATTTTTTCTCATTCCACGGAGTATTTCCACACCTCAAGCCTCTCATAGCTTGCTGCTTTCTTGTGTTGCTCTCACTTACTTTAATTCTGGCAGTGCTCACAAGCACTTTTTTTGGTCGGATTTTTATGTAATTTTACCTCCTATTCTCAAATGCATCCCCTTGTGCACATGATTCAAGCTGCCTGTCACAACCTGTAAGAACCACTTTATTCATGTTGCCTTTAAAACTCACTTCGGCTGTTTGGCTTATTGTGATTTTTAAATCAATTTTGATTGTGTATTTTAAAAAATTATTCAGATATTTTTATTTGTATATGTATAAGTGGTATGCAATTTGTCTATAGTTGTTCCCTTTCTGATCCCTTTCCTTAGACAATAGGCTCTTCACATTGAGGTTGCATTGAATATACTTCAAGTCTTATACATACCAATGCTGGAATTATTTTAATGTCAAAGTAACAATTACACAACTGTACCCCCACCACTTTACTTTTCTGGACATATGAAAGACATGGAGTTCTTTTTCTTCCTTTTGTTGGTTAATTCATGTAAGTTTCATTCTGACTACCCTTTCTGAGTAAGTGTATGGGAGAGTAAGAAATAACAGAATGCAAAGGGAGACTCCACAGTTACAGCCACTGAGGGAGGTTTTGCTACACTGCCAAAAATAGGAGTGACAATTCCTGTATGCCTCACTGGTGTTACTGGGACTCAAGTTAGGTGATTTTTTTACCTTATGAATAAATAGAATGGAGCGAGAATCATAAAACAGCTGGATATCTGCATCCTTACCTTTCAGTCCTCTCTCAGGCAGGATCCCTGTTTTTCTGTTCCATGTTTGCTTAGGCTGTGACTAATTTCTGCATTGCTCTGGTTTTGCACTGGCACCTCTCTACAGATTTCTGTAAACACAGAAAGAAAAGGAGATAGAACTATTACTAGATGTAAGTATTACATTATTACTTAAATTTACATAGGAATAATTTCACAAGAGAATGTAAGTGCCTGGGTGAGGTGCATTTAAGTTTTAGGCATTTAGAGTCCCCATAGAGGGGACATTAAAGTCTCTTCAAGGAGAAGCTTGACATTGCCAATGATAGCTGAGGGTGAGGACCCAATCCTTTACTCTATGGCTGGAGGTGATGTGCCTCCTGGTGCCTAGCAACACTCACTGAGGTCGTGTGAAGCTTAATTCAGTTGCTGCATAAGGCCAGTGAGAGTGAAATCCTCATCCTTCTAGAGCATACTCTATAGTGCCATAGACAGCGAGACACTCGCTGGGTGTCTAATTCCCTGTTAGCTAGGAATTAGAGCAGACACATGCAGTAGCACAGCAGAGCACTCAGTATCAGTCTTTGCCATTTTTAAAGACTGTGCCTTTTGCACTGTGTCCTTAGGGACCAAAACCTGAAACTGACTCCATTAGGCAAAAGATTACCAAGCACAGGTACTGTTAAAATCTCCAGGCATGGAGAGCAAGTGACAGAAGCAGAAGACCTTCGTGAAGATGACATAGTCAACCATTAAGTGAGAAAGGAGGTAGCAGTCCTGTGGAGGCACGAGCAGCTCCCGATTACATTGCTCTGCTACAGGGAGAAATCAGCAGTGGTGCACCTTTCTGCCAATCCACCTCTTTTCCTGAGCTGTCATCCCCATGCATGACAAACATGGATCCTGTGCCATGCTAAAACAGTCCCTAGCCAGCAGCACTGCAGGGGTTGCAGCATAATAGTTCCTGCAGAACTGTTGGTTTTGGTGCTTGATCATGTTACCTTATCTCATCAATTACATAACTTAGTAATTACAAATAAATTATCTATATCTCTACATACAATTTCTATTTTCATATCAGGATACTGGATAGTTGAATGAATCAGAACAGTGCTGGTGCTAATGTTTTCCTACACCAGTGAATATGCAGACACTCCTCACTGAGTGTCTAGCCTATTTTGATATGCTTTGTCCCCATTCAGTTGAGACTACGTGACAGATGTGCAGAGCATAGCAACAATTCTGCATGTAGAACTGACAGATCTACAACTTCTTACCCAAATGGGAGACAAATCAAACTGCTGGTGAAATAAGTGGGATTTTGCTTTTGATTTCTGTGAAATGTTGAGCTATTACGTGCCCTAGAGTTTTATTTATTTTAGTTTTATTTATTCTATTACAGGGAATTTTAAAAAATACCTCTGTTCCAGAAGTCATAGAATGATTGGTACAGACTGTCACAGATGGGCCAGTGCTCCAGTCTAGGCTTCTTTACATCTAGAAGACACAATGGTAAAAGAACTACAGCTACTGCCATGAACAGAATGCCGTGCTATATTAGAGAGCCATTCCTCAGTTTTACGCAGAATTTCTTTAGCTTCCTTCATTGTTCAATATTTGTTTTATGATCATCAGGAAGGTTATTGTAGAAGCCAGTAATGTTTCTCATGGGAATGTAGTCAGTACCATAACCCACTAATAAACGTGAATTAGAGTATAGCTTGTTTTAACCTCTCACTAGAAAGCAGGAAAAAAGAAAAAGCCCAGAGAATATATCTCTTGAAATAAACTTTAATTGCTGTAAAAAGGACTGTAAAAGGAGAAATAATGTGTAATTGAAAGAGCTTATGAATAACTTTTATTTGTGCTGGTAAAATAGATGTCAAGCAGTGGAAAGAAAAAATTATAAGACAAAGATTTCCTGCTTCAAACTAATTAATTGACAGTATGGAACTTTAGACTGAATAACATTCAAAAGCGTGATAAAAAGAGAGTTTTGGTACTGTAATAGAGTGCAAAGATAGTAGAAGGATTATAGAAATCTCAGTAATTAGTGTAATTTAATTGATATTAATAATATTGATATAAATAATATTGATAATAAACACACAATACATCACAGATTTAATTTTTAAGAGAAAGAATGTTTCATGTTGATGACTGTGAAGAATGAATTTGAACATTTCTATTTAATACTTTTAAAAGGCAAAAGAAAAAATTGTGTGATGTGGGCAAGACAGAGTTCAGTCTTGTATGGCTCAAGTTAAGTTAGCAGTATTTTCCCTTGTATACTCTGTGCTTTGCTAAAGCAATAGGCAAAATTGAATATTTAGTCTCATATTGTTTTTTGAGAAAAGAGAAAGACCAAATTGCTCTTCTTTTAGTCAATGCCATTGCTCCAGAAGCATGACGATTCCCAAATCAGTAAGATAGAAATATTTCTGAGTAATCCCATTTTCTTTTAGTGAATCTATTCCACTATGAGATGAAAAGACGTGTGTTATTTTCACCTTAACAGGCTATTTTACATTATGGTTTGTGTTTCTGCAGCACTCTTCCACTTCCATCCACACTTCACACACAAGAACACTCCCACACACATACACGCAGAATTTTTGTTTTCTTTATGAGAACAGAAGTCTATAATTTTGATGGACCAAAATGGCACAAAATTCATTAAAAAAAATACACACAAAATACATTTAAAAAAAAATCATTAGAAAATAATATGCATTATATGGATGATACATTTGTACATAGTTTAGGGTTGGTTGTTTCATAAAAACTGAATTATTGACTCTGCGAGACAAGCTATGCAGAAACGATGTCCCACAGTCCTTCAAGTAGGTGTTCTAACAGCTTTTCATCTCAGTGTCTATGCTATGGAAAGATAACTCCTGATAGAGCTGTTGCTCCACCACTGTTTCAGTGAAAGTGGTTATCAGTGGTGTCTATCCATTGGGTCAATCCCTGTTGGTATAACTTCTGCTGTATTTATGAGAGGGGGTTTTGTGAGTGTTGTTTATCTTTATTTGTTTTATTCTCACAAAACAGTCTCCATGCTACAAAGCAATCTACCACAAGACTATACAGAAGTTTAAGGTATTTTAACTGCAAGTCTTCTTTTTATTGAAAGCATATGCAAAATACTGTGTTCATATTTGCCTCTTGTCTTGTGTAATTTACCTGATTAGTTGCTGCTAGAGGGGGTGTATTACGAACACTCTTTCCACAGGGCAAGTGAAAAGAGTCTCTTGTAACTTCAGTAATGCCACTGGGAATATATTTGACCCCACACCTCCAGTCCTGACATTGTTTAACCATATCCCACAACTAGTGAATTTCAATTATTTGTTCAGAAGAGCCATTCATAATTGCCTGGTGTAAGCCTGCCTTTAGGATGCAAAGCAGAAAACAATGAAAATGCTACACTGGTGAATTAGAACAGCAGCACTTAAATGTATAAATTAACTGGGCCTCTTTTCACAGCTTTCTCTTTCTATTCTGAGAGGCCTCAGTCTGGTGACATCAAAGACGGGATTATGTGAAAAGATAAAAACTTGATCTAATATCCATGTTTGAAGTCATGAAAGTCCTCTTCTCCCGAAGCCAAAATAACCCTCCTTATAGCACAATGAGTGAGGGTCCAGGTGCAGGGGGGGGAAGGTTTTGGCAAGGCGCTGGGGATATCTCAAAAGCTAAGGAGTTGTACATTTAGCCACAATCTTCCCAAATGTGCTAAAGGATTGTACATAGACTTTGGAAGCCCTGCCCTGCCAATTAATATGTTAAATCTTTCTTTTAAATGTAGAATGTTATTGTGCATGTGGCTGGATTGGCCTTTAATGAGAGTTTAACCTGTTAACCTACTTACAGGGAAATCTACATAATGATATGTGTGGAAGAAACAATGGAATACATTGTCATCTGAGAGTACACTACAATCACATCTTATTAGTTTCCACGATACTTCCAATACACTTACTGCAATGTAGGACAAAATGATGGATTTACATTTGTTCCTCCCAGTGAGGAGGTCTTCTTACATTCAAATATTATCTCACATGAAACAGCCTGCTCTGAGTCTCTAAAAATTGTCTGCAAAATGCAGATTTACATCTCCTAAAGATGTATAGCCTCATGCAAGAAGACTCTTATTTTAATATACTCACCTCAGAATACATGTCCTTAATGATTCTTTCTCTTAAAATAGAGAGACATTCATTGTGGGTCTAGAGAGTCCCCAAGAAGTCAAAAAAAGTGCTTCTGTTCAACTTACAATGTATGTCAGTTTCTAGAAGAAGATTTTATAAACATCAGGATACTAGTGAGAATGTTTGCCATTTGTAGTGTCTATGATTCTGTACCATCTATAAGTCTGATATTCAATTATCTTTTTCCTGGATTTTCAGCCTGTGATTCATTTTCACTGGCAGAAAAGGTAGATAGATATCAGTGTATCAAATCACAACTTTAGACACTCTGATGGAACAGTGCTTGTAAAAAAAGGAGGAATTAAAATTCCTTAAAATGTTACCCATCCGATATTCTTCTCAGTCTCAGTTCCTATCTTTAACAAATTGCATTAATTTTATCACTCTCAATTCTCCTCCAGGGGTGAGAGAAGATTTCTCAGCGGATTATTTGCAATGACTTTGAAATAATAGAGTATATAGTATAGTATTAAAAAAATATTACTACTGTTTATGTACCTTTGAATTATATGCCTCCAGAAAAAAAAACAAACAAACAAACAAAAAACATTCTTTTAACAGAAATATTGGGAAAAATATTGTTCATTTATTCTGGATTATGACTAGGAATTGAATGGCCTTTAAGATCGTTTATTCTTTCTCCTACTGAGTCCCAGTCATTAATTACATCCTGCCTTTTCTCTATTGTAAAAGGTTTAGAATTGGATACTCTGCTGAATGGAAAGCTTTAATAGTGCAAGCTTCATGGAAGAACCATCAGGACCATCTTTGGTAAATTAGTTTGTGGCATACAGGGCTGTTTTGAGTGTTTCTTCATGATGTACATCACAAAAATCAGTGCTTGTCTTATAGGCAGGTAGGATATTAATTAGATTTCACTGTATTCTTAAACCATTAGAATATGTATCTTATAATGGTCTTACTGCGGTGACAGAGTGTTTGTGTCAAGCTGACCTTACAGATGGGTATTTTTTTTCTGGTCTAGCTTTCAGGCAGCAGAGTGATGCTAAAATGATTGGAAAACTACAAAGAAAAGTTTTCATTACTTGATGGTGGTGGGAAGGCCCTCATAGACGATTTTCAAGCTGTTAAAGGGGGGAGCAACTTTAATCCTGCAAGAGGCCCTTGAGGCTTCTTTTGGCATTTGCAGCTCTGGGTGGTCCAGCTGAATCCTTTGTGGTCAGTAGGGTCCCCCTAAGCATTTTGATGACAATGCAATTTGTGAAAATTCTTGGAACAAGGGCCCGCTGGAGTATTTAACAAGCTCTCAGCATCCTCCGTGGCCTCTGTGCTGCTTTCATGCTCTCATCATGCTGTACTTTGTCTGTATATTGTGCACTGAAAACCTTCTCTACCAGATACCAGAGCAGGATAGGTTTGCTAAGCAGTTTTATAATAAATGAGATTTGGCTGTTGCACAGCCCAGAAGAACTGGGTAGTGCCAGTACTAGAGTTGAAATCAGTTGCTCAAACCTGGTTTGGTTAAAAGCAACAAAAAGATGGCATCATTCATTTATCCATGGAACAAGACGTTGACATCTGCCAGCATCAGGACCTCAGGTACAATATCACTGTTCTTCCAGGGAGCTGGAGCTTCATGGCCCTTGAAAACGGATAATGCTAATTGGAAACCACAAAGCTCAAAGAAGTGAGGAAAACTGATAAGCAGCCTTATCTCAGTTTAAAATATATATATATATTTGTCTCATACAAGGCTCAAAAAAAGATAGAAAATTTGTCTGGATTCAGACAGTCTCTGAGGCAGTGCTTGCTGGGCCCAAATCTTCTTTCAGAAGAGTGCAAATGGATTTTCCTACTGTTTTCCAAGTACAGTTACCAGTGACACCACAGAGTTTTATCAGTGCCATGTTTCATTCCACAATCCTTCAGCTGTTCTCATTTGCACATGCCTGAGATTTAAAAGAAAATTAACAAAATCACACTCTTCCTACAAAAGTAGAGCTTGCTAGACAGGCATCAGCCAATGCATGTGAGATTTAAATATAGACTCTGACGCTGCTACCAGAAACCTATGCAAAGTTAGGTTTCCTTTATTTCTGCTCACCTGTAAAATAAAGCTTAGTGCCTCTTCTCTTGTATTTATCTCTATTCAACATTTGGCATTAAAAAAAAATGATCTAATTTCTTTAGTGAGTAGACTGAAAAAAAATATACTTCCTATCTTCCTTGTAAGTTCACAAGAAGTGAAAATGTTACAGGCATGTTTTATTTTGATTTCTCCCTTTGCTATAAAGATGACTTTCTCTGAGGAGATTCAGCACGGTTTTCATCATTTGGGCTGGTGGACTTGAAAGTGAAGTGTTTCTGTAAGCAACACATCAATACTGAGAAGTTTGGGAACCCTTAGAGAACTGTCTGAATGTCCTTGCTATACTGAGTAAAAGTAATAGAATCCTTGCCTTTCATTATACCCACCAGAAAGGTTTGAATAGAAACTGTGTCAATCCACTTTTCCTTCCAGCTTTTCTGTGGCTACTGGGAGAACTATCACCTGGATGTCTACATCCTGATTAATTATTCAATAACATTTTAAAATCAAAGAAATTTTGATTGTAAAAACATCTCATCTGCAGCAGTAATTAGTTCTTTCAGTCATCTTCAATTGCCCTTGTTAATTTATGTTGAGTAAAAGTCATTGAATACCCCTTGCATATTTAAGAGCCTAGAGTTTACTTCTGCCCAGGTTGTGAATTTTTCTGCTCAAAACTAGTTCCTTTTGCATGTCATCAGCAAGTGTTGTACAGACCTTTAAAGCAACCTTCCAAAGTTTTGAGATTGAAGTAACATTTCACCAAGCACTGGCAATCTTGGAAACATCCTCCATAAAATTACTTTGTTGCACTAGAGTCTCAGTGCAGCTTTGAGGATTTTAGATCTTGTGTTGTTCTTTCAATTGACAGAATTGTTAGAAAACTCTAACTGAAGGAAAAGTGAATCCATTTAAAGAAAACCTGTTTATCAGTTTTAGAACATTTTTAGTAATGCCTAACTATAAGGAAATGTATCTCTTACGCAACTAAGATGTTCCCTTGTGTAGGATGAAATGGATTTGTTTCAGGCTACATAGGTACAGTTTTCTCGACGTTAGTTATTTCCATGTTAGGCAATGGAAAGTGTACAAGACAGTTTGTTTTTCTTGTCTGAATCCCATGAATGTAAATAATTTATAATGTTAAAAGTTAATGAAAAGACATGCAATGATCCCATGAGATCTTTGGGTATTAGATCACCAGGATGAAAAGTTTTCTTCTTCAAAAAAAGTCAGTTTGCCTCTAAGAGAAAGTAGTGCAAACTGAGAAGAGGCTTTGCAGCTGTTGTGTACACCAAAATATTTGTGTTAGGAGGATATGCCTTTACGAAGGAGAAGCCTTTCAACAGTGGTCAATCCCTTTCTGTCTTCTGCCATGAATACAAAAAACATCCCCACTCCTCACTTCTGGAACTTACAGAAAACTGATGGTAAGCATTGCATGCCTGATGCCCTGATGCTGCAAATCACTGCAGTAATGTGGTCCTACTTTCACTTGTCGCCAAAAAAAAGGGGACAGTTCTAGGCAGCATTTTTAACTTTCGGCAAATTGGAAGAGTGTGATTGAGTTCAGCAGCTTTCTGATTCCTGGCTCATGAGGAATGTGTGTTTGTGTCTAAGCATGAGACAGAAAACTAAATCTGCTGGCAGCAAGCTAAAATTCCCCATAAAATTATTCTCACAGTACTGTCAGCTGAAGACGTCATAACCCCTGCTAAGGCAGTGATACTCCACAGCAAAAGAGAATTGGTTACAAAATCGTGTTCAGAAGGCAGGAAGAATTCACTATCAAAGTGGAAGATCATGAATTGTAAGGCAGACACTTTCGAGTTTGACACCATGGAGATGAGCTTGTGATCAAAAATGGATAAAATTCTATGCAGTAAAGAAAAATCTACTATGCAGGGAAAGAAGAAATGAGGATGATAAAAAGAATAGCCTAAGTATGATAAAGATAATAGAACCTATGAGAGCTTTCATTTTTCTTCTTGGCCTTCGTGTTCCTGCACACTCACTGCGTTTTCTACTCACCTTTTGCAAAAGAGATTCTTCTCAGCTGCTTGTATCTGGAAAACCACCTCAAAACTTTGTTACAAGACTCAAAATGTGTGAATTTATGTGTCATGCTACTTGATTTCACACTATTTTGTTTGATAGCCAGACCCTTCTGTGATGTTCTAGTCCTCCCCTTCTTATAGTAAGAATTTACTAGGCACCGTGCTAACCAACACTTTATGGAAGCTCTGTTCAATATTCAGTTTATCTCACAACATTTATTTTCACTAAAAATCAGTTACCAAAGAGAAGATCATTCTGTGATAGCTTGTATTTGGTGAATACAAGTTGCATTTACTTCTCTTTAGATGTATATTTAGGCTTATATAGCAGTGTGTTTGTTTTTCTTTCCTTCACAATTCCTTGTCCTTTAAAATAAATTCAGTCTAATTGATATTTTCATTGTATTCTCCCTTCATCTCTGCAAGTTTGCATGTGAAATATACTGATGAAACAGATGCGTGTTCAAAGCAGGGAATACTAGTTATACTAAATGTAAAATCTGGAGCAACGTTCATTTTGCCTCCCAATTCAAATGTGATTTTCAACTTAGTAATGCATTTATTTGTTTGTCTGTAGCTCTGGATCTGGTGAGTAAATTACAGCTTCTTCAGTTTTTAATTAGTGTATGACGTATAACGGTAAAGATAACAGAGGTTCTGTAAAGACCCCATTTAATTCAACTTGTTTTCTGTTTCACTGGTGTAATTTGTTTACCTTTATTTTGAAGACGTATCCCTTGTTCTTCTTGCTTATTTGTTTGTTTGTTGGTTGGTTTGGTTTTGGTCATTATCTTTTCTGCAAACATTTGAAGAAGAAACCATGTGTTGTTTCACTTTCCAGGCCTCGTCCTGATAACCCCATCCAAGTCCAAAAAAAAAAAAAAAGAAAAAAAGTATTCTGTGATAGCCTACCAACAATGTGCCATGTGTTTTCTTTAACGGTCAAGGGTACCAGGAATTATTTTCATATAAGTCAGTAAAAATCCATTAACTGAACAAAATGTAAACACTTAATGGTTGCAGATAGACATTTTATTAATCATAGGAAGTATAACAATAATTTTCAGATTTTCTTATGGTTTGAATTCATAACAACAGCAACAGTAAAAAGACCACAAGGGTTAAGAAAACTTAAATTTCAAGTCTTAGAGAGGGTTGAAACCCAAATCACACATTCTACATGAAACAATAGGTTAATAATAAAACACAAGTGCAGACTACAATCACGTTACTAAATTCTCTTACATTTTTCCCAGCAAATGATCATTTTCCAGTCGCAGATCTATGGTGCAAGCAAATATGTTAGTACATAAAAAATACATTTTTCTACTTTCTTTCTGCACTTTTGTTCAGAATTAAACGTTGATTGAACTTTGCATTACTATGATGAAAGAAAGGCCTGATCCACACCGGGAGTTTGCTGCATGTTACGTACAGTTAGGAGAGACTCTTTTCTTAATGTGAAGACTGACAGTAGATAGAAATGAACAACCTTTATCAGTAAAAGGACTGTTTGACTAACACTTTATTCACTGGTTAGCACTGGTGTTTGGCCAAAAAGGCTACATTTTCTTGACATCAGGGGGCTGTGATTAATGGATAATGGATATCATTTTTTTCTGCTTTTTTAATTGACTGCTTTCAGCTAAATCTCTGTATTCTTGGTCCCCGTGGTTGTTCCAAAGTCTGTCAATGTCTACCATGCAATAGTTGTCTTTATGCGTAATATAACAAAAGTACCATGCAGTATGGTCTGACACCTTTCCCCCAGGTGCTTTGCTGTAAAAATGCGGTGTTATTCCTCACTGAAAATGAGTTCCTCTCCCAGCGTAGATTAAGCATTCATAAAAGTCCAGAGAAATATTACAAAACTGCAGTACATCGTGGATATAAAATGTATTAAAACCTACATTTTAAAGCTCTGTGAAGCTCAACATTAGGGTCCTCACATTTATCATGTGTAATAACTTGATTTTCTCCTCAAAGCAAATAGCTTTTTTTTTTTTTTTTTTTTTTTCTTTCACTAGCTCTGCAAGCAGAGAAAGAGATATAGATTAAAGCAGTACATTGACATGGATGCCTCAGACATGCATAGCACAGACATGACCAGTGTTACAGTACCAGGACACAGGTATTCAAATCACAGAATCATAGAATATCCCCAGTTGGAAGGGATCCAGAAAGGATCATCACATCCATTTAAATATATATATGACTGTACACCCTTTCCTTCCACTCTGAAGACCCTTAGTCTATTGAATTCTAATTGTACTGAAGACGTACCTTTGATTCTCTCATCCAGTTCTGTCTCCTGACAGCTATCTATCTGCTATTAGGTGGACGAAATCACCAAACTCCATAATGCATTCAACTTTACTTAGGACTTAAACAGGAAAATGATATTTTCTGTTATGTTCTTCCTCACGACTTCTTTACTTGTTTTTCTACATCTAGCAACTATTGAGACAATACTTTCCTAGAGACTTCAACCACAACATCATAAGAATCATAATTTCAGGACCTATTTTTATGTACATAAATCCCCATGCATATCAGTTTGCATATATCAAGAATGAGTTTAACCTTCCATTTACCATCCTGCAACTCAATGTAGAGGTCTTTCTGCAGCTCCAAATTTGCCAGCTCCCCTTTTTTGTTGGTCTGGATGACTTAAGATCATTAAAAATTTCCCTATCTTTACCACATCTTCTACTTACAACAACTGCAAGTTTTGGGGACAATCAACACCAATTCATGTGGAACTCCACTGTGAAAACTTGCCACTTCTTCCAATCCTTACTTTCCTATACTCAGCTGCCATGTATTTTCCCCAATGGCTGTTGGACTCTGCCTTTGTGGAAAAGGCCCTGCATCTTACTTGGCATTTCAATGAGATTACATTTATTCTTAAGTGATGGCATGACTCCTCTCCATCTACCATCCTATATTTGATTGACACTGGTGTAGGCAGATGTGAATCTTTTTGTGCTGAAGAGGTCTTGAACTTCCTTTGGAAGGCCTGAGAAGTGCTCTAATAATTAGGCCTTCTTGCATGGGCAACAACAGTGACCATGTTGAACCAGAGAAAAAGGAGGACCACAGATTAATTACATATATTCAGGGTAGAGCTTTAGGCAGTTAAGATTTGGTATTTAGCATATAAAAGTCTAAAATTATACCTAGTTAATCTAACTAAAGCTGATTAATCTTACCGTGTAGAAAACTTGAATATTTCCAGGATGTCCAGAAGCAGAGGTGGAAGATTACTTTTCAAAACTGAGATTCTTACGAATCCTGAGCACTTACAGGAATGAGTGTATCTTAAAACAGCCAAAAGGAAAATCCAGATCCCACAAGCACCAGCAGACTTCCCAGATCATTTTCTGGCACAGAAGACTTCAGGACTTCAACAGAGCCTAGAATTCCTCATATAATATTGGCACATCGCAGCAGTGTCAGTGAGCTCAGAATTCATTGAACAAAGAGACCCCCATATATCAGACCATAAAACACTTCCATTCGAGAAGTTTTACTGCCTTTGCTTGGCTGTTCTTGACATGTGTGCCTTATGGACTGATAATATAGTGCCTTGTGAGGTATACCATATAGGAACAGTCTCTCATAAGTAGAAATAGTCTTCATTATGTTAGCTAGCCACAATGAGTCAGAAACAGGGGGAGGAGAATTAATTTCTTTACTTAGGCCACTGTTCTTCTAACAATTTCTCAGCTACCTTTGGCAGTCTAATGGTACCAGGACTAAGCTTGCTTGTCTTTCCTGCGTCTGCTTCTTCGGGTTACAGCCAACCCGTCTGCTCCCACCAAGGCTCTGATGCCTTTTCTGTACAGAGCACAGATGTGCTTTACTCTGAAGGCAAGTCGTTTCTGCAAGTATTGTGATAGCAGACAGGCAGAAGTCTGTGGGTCTGTTTTGTTGTCAAGTAAAAATCTTACCCTACTCCAGTTTACACCTGTCTTATTTTGTTTTGTTTTGTTCTGTTTTTGTCTGGAGGGAAGAGTGCTGTTTTATTTTCCTAGACTTCATACTCTCAACTGTTTTTGAGCAGCACTGGGATCGGTTTTGTTTGCATTTTAGGAACACCGGTCGTCGATATTCAACGTCGTAACAATACAAAGTCTACGCTTGGAGTCGGGGCTTTTAAAAACAAGAGATAATGTACAGACTATTTAGACTCACCTCCCGCTTCCCATCTGCTGCCGCCTGCACGAGAAACCCGTTCGGACGGGCAGCGTGGCTCGCCCCGCTCAGCGGCCCCCGTTGCCCCCCGCCCTCCGCCGGACCCCCGCCTCCGCCCGATCTCCTTGGGTGCCCCACGGGGTCCCGCTGCCCGCCCGCCGCTTCCCGGATCATTCTCCTGCAGCTAAATAAAGTTTTCCCCTATTCACTTTAGCACATTGCCCAGAATCTTCCCTGCTCTCCAGAAGCATCTCGCTTGTTCCTGGGGGGATCGCTGCGACTCGCGCTCCGGGTTTCCCATCTCTCTCGCCCCTGACACCTTTCTCAGGGAAAATCTTACTTCCTAGAGGTGCTTCGGGGCGCCGAGGGCGGTGGGGCATACCTACGCGTACCGAGCAGTGCAAAATTAGTGCAATTCGCGACTTATTTGGGAGACTGCTTTCTTTATAAGCAACGACTTTTTAGCAGCAGAAATACCATCCCGGTTTTTCTTGCCTAAAATGGAAGACAGCGGGGTAAAGAAAACGTGGAACACTTTATATATATATATATCTATGTATATATTTCCTTCATAATTTCTTTTGCTCGGCTTATCTGGCTGCAAAACTTCTGCGGCAATTGCCCTGACAGTCCAACTTCCAAAAAGCCGTACCGACCCGTGTCTCGTTAACACCATTAACGCTCAGCACCGCCTCGATAAAACGCAGCTGCATCACCTGTGGTGCTTTCCAGCGCCGGGGGTAATTCTGAGCGGCTCCCACCGGCACCCCGCGATCCCCGCGGAACGTCGGGAGCCAGCACTGAACGCGGGGCTCTCCGGGACCCCACGTCTGCTTTTCCCACTGAGTTCCTGCGCTGGGGACCGGGAAGGATGAGCCCAACGCGGGGGAGGGAACTGCCACACAGGGGCACGGCCGCTGCCGCGCGTGAGGCGGGGACGTCCTGGGCAGCGACTGAGACCCAAGCCCGGAGAAAGCCGCGGGCTCCGAAGGGGTTCCGTCCATTCCCTTCCATGTCACATCGCCGAGGAAACTTTTGGGTCGTCTAATCTGTCTGGGGCGAAAGGAACATGCGCTCGCGTACCCGGCGTAAAAGGCGAACACTGCGGAGAACAGCATCAGCAGAAGCAAATGGATAAGTGTGTTTAATGAGCGCTGGGGTACAGCAGGGCGGGCAGCGGTCTCTACCAAAGCAGCCGGCGCTCATCAGCCGCCCTCCGGCTTCCGACGCCCCTGCTCGGCACGGACCTCGCTTCTGTCGGAAGATTGTTTTCACTAAAGTGCTTTTCCCGGAGAAATTTTAATTATTTTCTCTTTATTATTATTATTATTTTCCCACCCAACAGGTTTTAGCGTTCACGCTCACGTGGAGGAAACGCCAAGCGACACACACAGAACAGCGGTGTCCGTGAGCGGCGAGGGGTGATGCGACAAGCGCGCGCGAACCGCGAATGGCGGGGCTGGTTTCATCCTAAGGAGCATCGGGTACGGCCCGGCAGGTCGCACTGCTGTCCCTCCACGGGAACGGCCCTCACTGAGATGGAGTGTGGACGCGTGAGGGGAAGAACGAGCAGCCGATAGCGAAAGGGGCCCTACGACGTCAGCGCCGTTGTCATTTAAATCCCCACTAATTAATCGAGCAGCTCAGAGCTCACTCGTCAAACGGAGAGCACTTCGCTTCCCGCGGCCCCGCGGCGATACCCGCGCGTCGGCCGCCTCCCCCTGAACAGGACCCGCAGCCCGCGGAGCGGGCGCTGCTGGGGCAGATCTGGGGGCAGAGCGGGGGAGGACAGAGCGCAGGGGCGGCTTCTCCCGTCCGCTGCTCCCGCCCCGCTGCCCGGCAGACCCCGGCCCCGCTGCCCCGAGTCCGTGGGGGAAACTCCGACAGGAGCCCCGGCCGCCCCGCATCCTTCCTGCGCGACCCGACCCTGACTTTCCGCATCACCTCTCCGTCACTAACGATATGTAACGACGACAAAAGCTCTTACCTGCGACCTGGCTCATATAAAGTCTGATTGCACACAACACAAACACAGACACCGCAGGGCGCGGGCACCGGGTCCTGCGTGTTCCCCGCGCCTCCGTCCCGGGAGCCGCCGTGCCCCCGGCCCCGGCCCTTAGGAGTGCACCAGGACGGAGTGCAGAGAGCCCTTGCCCTCGGGGGCGGCGCCCGCCGCCTGCTCCAGGAGCGCGGCGGAGGCCGGGGAGGCGGCGGGGCAGAGCTGCGAGGCGGCGACCGTCAGCGCGGGCATGGCGGGAGCCGGCTTGATGGGCACGGGCACGGCGGGCATGGTCTGCGCCGGCGGATGGCAGAGCGCCTTCACGGGCACCCCGAAGGGTCCGTAGTCGGGGGACACGGGCACGCCGGACACGGGGTCCATCACCCCGACGTGGGGCCACACGGAGCCGACCACGCCGCTGGGCACCGGGTAGCCCAGGTGGTGCATCACCGAGGCCAGCGGCAGCCCGCCGGCCTGAAGCACGCCCTTGTAATCTCTGCCGATGATGTTCTCGATGGCGAAGGGATGCTTGAAGCCCGAGGGCTGGCTGCCGCCGTAGGGCGAGAACTGCGGCAGCCTCCCCACGGCGGCGGCGGCGGCGGCGGCGGCCACGGCCGCCTCGGGGCCCGCCAACCCCGGCACCTTGCCCGGGGGTGGCGGCGGCGGCGGCGGGTGCGGATGGAAGTAGTGAGCCATGTGCGGGCCCCCGGGCGCCGGCGGCTTCCCGGGGCCTCCGCTCGCCGCGCCGCCCGCTCCGCCGCCGCCTCCGCCGCCGCCGCCGGGCAGGTGGTGCTCGGGCCGCAGGACCTTGAAGCGCTTGCGGCGGCGGAGGAAGCTGCCGTTCTCGAACATGTCCCCGCAGTCGGGGTGCAGCGCCCAGAAGCTGCCCTTGCCCGGCTGGTCGGGGCGGCGCGGGATCTTGATGAAGCAGTCGTTGAATGAGAGGTTGTGGCGGAGCGAGTTCTGCCAGCGCTGCGTGTGCTCCCGGTAGTAGGGGAAGCGCTCCATGATGAACTTGTAGATGTCGCTCAGGGGCAGCATCTTCTCGGCCGAGTGCTGGATGGCCATGGCCGTCAGCGAGATGTAGGAGTAGGGAGGCTTCTGGTCGCTGTACGAGCTCTTCCCCGGCCTGGGCATCGCCGCCCCGCCGCCGCTCTTTCACGGCCGCTGGCCCCGGCGCCGCCCGGCGGGATGGGGACGCTGCGTCCGGCACTGCCCTGCCCCGCCGCCGCCTCTACATCGTGGGCGCCGCCCGCACGGACCGCGCGCGACCGCGGCCGCTCCGCGAGCGCAGCGCTCTGCTCCCCCGGGCGGCCTCGCCCCGTTGCCGGGCCGCCGGGCCGGGGGGCGCGAGGCTGGGGCCGCTCCTGGCCCTTGCGGGTGTCCCCCTTCTGCTCCGGGAGGCCGCCGGCTCGCTCGGGCGTCCCCGCTGCCCCCTCGCACTCTCCGCTGGAGTTGCTGCTCCGCACGCACCGAGGGCTGGGGAACACGAAATGACCCCGGGTCTCTGCGGAGACGGGAGGAAGGAACTCGGAACGCCCCTCTCACCGCTCGGTCCGGCGTCCCCAGAAAAAAGTTTGCGGCGGAGACGAGCGCTGGCGGCGGCGGGAGGGAGGCGAGCGGGGCGGCAGCGGCCGCGGCTGTGTCGGGGCTGCGCGCGGAGCGCGGTTTTGTAATGCTGCCCGAGCCGGGAGACCCCCGCGGCTCCTGCTCTCTCGCTATCACATGACAGCGGCTCGGGGACTTGGCGTCTGGCGGAACGGGAGCGGGAAGAGGCTCCCCGGTCCCCTCTCACACTTCCTCAGCGGGGCGCGGGGGGGCGAGGAAACGCCACGCGAGGGCGAGATCCGCTTTCACAACACGGGGCTGGGAGGGGCGGTTCGGGCCGTGGGCTCCCCCCCTCGGCCCCCCGCAGCCCCTTTTCACCCGCTCCCGCTTCGCACAGCCTCAGCTGCCTCCCTGGGAGGCTCCGCAGCGCCGGGAAGGGGGAGAGGTGGCGGCCTCCCCCCGCCCCGGGGCGCTCGAGGGGCGGGCGCTAAGGGGGCCTCGGGAACCAGAGAAGCGGGGACCTTTCGGGGTAATTTCTGGGCATTCTGTTCATTGAGTTCAAGAGGCCGTGGGGAGCCCAGCACAATCCGAGAGAAGCACGCGGAAAACCCGCACGCTGCTCTCCAAATCGTTAATATCGATTACCCGTACCGACGCGTGCGGCCCGAGGGGAGCAGCGCCTGGGGCGGGCCGCTGCCTGCACTGCCGTGCGGGCCGTTCTTTGAGAAGAGATCAGTGACCGGCGCGACAGCTCATACGCATCCTCCGGATCGTGCTGCGGCGGGCAGGGAGAAATAGGGAAACGTGCTCTCGTCGCCGCCTCTAGAGTTGGGAGGAAGCCTGCCCAGCACGGGCAGCTGTCAAAACCCAGTTAGGGGGATGCTATAGGAGGTGCCGGCGTTAGCGTGATTGTTCCGGCTTTTCTGGGGGCCCAATAAATAAGAAAGCCTAAGGAGCCCTGCGATGCGAGCCCCGCGTCCCGCTCGGCACTGACCCGTGAGGCCAGGCCCGGCGGGGCACAGGCGGCGGCCGCCCGGCTCTGGGGCAGCGGAGCGTGGTGCCGTGGGTGGGAACAGCAATCGGGAGCGGAAACAAAACTAAAGAAATCCGATGTCTATCTAGAATCTCTGACGGGGGGGTGAAGGGAAAAACTGATCTAAATCCCTTCCCTAAGTATGCTGTATTCAATAGTGTTACCCCTAACCGATGGCAGTGGAAAGAAAAACACAACCAAAGGGGAAGGAGGAGGATAAGCAGTCGCGACTGCAGTGTCGGAAAGGCAAGTTTCGAGAGGGCGAGCGTGCTGTGCCGTAAAAAAGTTCCAGGTTATTGTCTGAAGCGTTCGCTTTGCCTCTGAGAAATCAGGGAACGCTCCCGACAGCTCCAGCGCTTGAGCCCCGCGTCCCGGGGAGCTTCCTCCGAAATGCCAACACGAGGGAAACAGGCTCTCGGGTCTCTCTCATCATGGTCCAGACATTTCCAAACCATTTCCTTCGCCTTTTAATCATTAACCCCGCTTTACTCGATTGAAAGCCTCATTCCTGCCCTCCAGTTCTGCCCAGAATCTGAAAGTCACTCTCTGCCTTGCCTCACCTCGCCGGTTCGTAACTCGGCGTTTTCCCACGGATGCTGTGTTCAGCCTGAACATTTGCAGATTAACCCAACTTCATTTCTCTGTGCTCTCAGACTATATTTTTTCTCAGTAGAACCGACCCAACCTAAGAGCCCGGTGAGACCCGAGACGCGCACTTTGCATTTGTTCTGTTCAGATCCCTTCTCAGATCGCAGCTTCCAGGGGCAGCAGCAGCCCCTCCCGCGGGACGAGGAGCAGAGCCGGCAGCGGAGCAGCCCCCTTGGGCACGGTTCCACCGCAGGCACGGCTCCGGGAACCGCCGTGCTGACACCGGGCTGCCCGAGCGAGCCCGCTTCACACGAACCCTTCCCCTTCCCAAACCAGCCCTTGCCCAGTTGCTGGGGAGCGGCGGTCAACCTGTCCGTGTGGGGCCGACCTGGCGGCATAACCTCGGGGTAGCGGTTCTTCCACGTGCCTGGGAAAGAGGCTGTTCCGTTCCGTGCAGCCTCCGAGGCGATTACTCGGAAAAAGCCGAGTCGGGCAGTGACCCTGACAGCAGCAGGCCAGCTCGGTTTCACGGGGTAACGACGTACAAATGATGCTCTGCAGCTGCCTTGCTGTATGCCTGTTAGTGCAGCATCCCTCTCAACTGCGGATATCTCGTGCCGATCAGAACTGAGAAGTAACTACAAAGTTGTATTGCCCTCGGGAAGCCGCTTCTGCTCACAGCCCCGTCAGTGCACAGTAAAAAGCTCCCCCAGGGGCTTTCCTGGAGGGGGCCACCTATCTCTCCTCTCTTTGGCCGCTTTGGCGCTGGGTTAGGCGCACCTCCCCAGTCCTACCGCGGTCTCCTGGCTAAGCCTTCGAGGTAGGGGGTTAAAAAGGCAGAGGCTGCAGGACATAGGGAAGCGGAGCCCCGAGAGAGTGAGGGAAAAGCCGCGGCCCAGCCGCTCCCTGCAGCGCTCAGCCCATCCCGTCAGTTTCGGCGGAGCACCGTCCCTGCTTCGGGTCAGGCAACGACAGTGGGAGCCGCTCTGCCTCTCCGCCACGCTCGCTTTCCTCTGTCCGCACCTCCTGCCGCCTGCGCGCTGCCGATGGCCGCCACGTGCTGGCGCCTACCCAGCGGGTCCCGCTCCGCTTTCAGGTAGAGGTGCGCGGCGGCTCCGCTGTCCCCTGTCCCCGGAGCCGCTACCCGGGCAGCGAGAGCACGGCCCCGACGGCAGCAGTGCGCCTTTAGCTCAGCGCGAGAGCGCGGCTCCTGCTCACGGATATCAGCGCACCGCCGGCAGAAAGTTTGGCGGTCTCCTGCAAAGAGTAATAACAAAAGACTGTTCATCAGCAGCCAGGTGTCATGGTGCAACTCTTGACAGCAACTGTCTTCCTTTTGAGCCAGCCAGTTCTGGAATACATTACATTAATTAAGTCTTTGGTGATTTAGCCTCCTTGGAGGAAAGTCCAACAATGTAATTAAGAACACACCGGCTATATTAGGTATGAATATTCAAAACAGTGTCAATTAATTAGCCAACGGATCTACCTCACCATGCCTCGGCAGCCCCTCAAGTCCTCTAAGACGCGTTTAAGGGGTCATCGGCAGGGAGGGAGGAGGAATATTAAGGAGAGGGGCGGCCGACCTCCGCGCTGCCCATAAGCGCTCCCAAACGACGGCCGTCCGTAGCGGCCCCGCGCTCGCCCATCCCCGGAGCGGAGGGCACTGCGGTGGGCGCGGGGCTCGGGGGGGTGCGCGGGGCCGATCCGCCGCACCTCCGCTCAAACACGTTAGAAAGATAAATATTAAATCTGCTATCACAAAGGGAGCTGTTAAATAGATACTAAGCTGATCTGCATAAAAAATTAATTAGGTAGTTTTCTCAGCATCAAACTCCTGGACAAATAACTACTTGTAAAGTACACCTTCTGGGCATATTGAACATATGCTGGAATTATCCTTAATTGACTAATTACATAAATTACTCATTAATTTTACAGCACATCAATTATAAAAGATATATCAATTAATTTTGCATAAATTAAGAGCGGAGCCCCCCAAAACACCAGAGAGGCTGCTGCAACAAAACATGCGGAGAGGGGAGAAAAACAATGTTTGCGTATTTGGAGATTGCAATAATAATTTGTTCTGCTCTGGGCGCAGAGATTTTCTTAAGGAAAAACATCCTTGGCAATTAAAATAGTCCTAAAGACCACTTACGACGTGATCATGCGTGCACCAAGGCGAAACAGACCATTTAAATCAATTAGAATTGCTCTGATGGAAAATGGGAGCTTGGCAATGACAAAGTACTGAGACATTAGTAATCACAAATGATTTAACATCCGCATTAAATGCCTGACTGGGTAGTACGGCTTATTTTCCTAAGTCAGCGGGGTGCCCGTAACGAAGTTATGTCTCTGTATCCCAACGTAGACTTTGGCAACGATTTCACACACAATTGGTGGAAATTAATTTGACACCTCTACACCCGTTGCAGGCATAGGCCCCGCAGAGGGGCTGGGCTGAGGAAGGGACATGCCACAGTGGGCCTGTGGCTTACCCATGGCCTGGGGCATCCTGCTGGCCACCACGATCCCTTTCAAACTATCTGGGAGCCAGTAAGGCTGGAGAAGACCTCCAAGATCACCCAGTCACACCGTCCACCTACCACCACCATTACCCACCAACCTGGGTCCCTTGGAGCCACATCCACACAGTTCCCTCAGCACCCCCAGGGATGGTGGGTGACTCCACCAACTCCCTGGGCTGTCCATCTCAGCACCTCACCTCTCCTTTGGGCAAGTCTTTTATTTTATTTTATTTTATTTTATTTTATTTTATTTTATTT